>CM042977.1:22008708-22681995 GCA_023678885.1 Pogostemon cablin | reverse complement strand
ACGATGTTCGAGAAGGGTAGTGCCTATAACTGGTACCCGAGCAATTAAAAGAAGAATGATGTTGATGCAAGGAAGAGAAGGAAAATTGATAATTGCAAGTGCAAGAGAAGAATTGGAGGAGAATATGAAGCCGAATGGGAAATCAAGAACCTCCAAGGTAACTCTCTACTAGTGTATTAAGTTACTATGATCAAATTTTCCTACCCTTTCCAAAGAGCCAACATTACAACCTAGAAACAAGTCCTTTGTGATCCTAGTGTTAATTTAATGTAAGTTGATTTCTGAGACCTTTGCCAAGCTTATGGTTACGCGTGAATATGAATTGATATGAGTGTTTATACTAGCCTATAGTGCCTCACGCACGAGTGAATGAGAGTAAAGACTTATCTTGTTAGTGAGATTACTTAGTGCTCCGAATGGTGTGTGATTAGATTGATTTTACATGAGTGACATATTTGATGCAAGTAATTCTTGTTTGATTCAATGAAGTGGCATGTGTAATATGTGTTGTACTTGATCTTGTTGAATTATACACGACTCCTGTGGTTTAAATTGGTTGCCTCGGGACGAGCAACATGTAAGTTTGGGGGTTTGATGAGTGTGTAAATTCACAAGTTTGGCGCTATGTTTTGTGCTAGTTTTGGAGAGTTTTGATGTGGAAATAGGTGGAAAACCTATATATATTGTGAAATAGCATGAATCAGATGTTAGTGGAGCTATTTGAGTGTTTTCTTAGTAAAAACGGAGTGAAAGAGCCAAGAATCGAAGAGACGGAGTCGAAGCCACGCGAACCGCCCAAGAAGTAGGTGGGTTCGACCTGGCTGGAGGAGGGTTCGACCTCTCCAGCAGGTCGAACCAACGTTGCTGGACAATACAGAGAAGGGTTCGACCATGACTCAGTTGGTTCGACCTGGCCATCAGGTCGAACCATGGTCGAACCAGTTTGCAAGAAGGAGGATTCGACCACGATGTTGGGGTTCGACTTGCCCGTTGGTCGAATCGGGAGCAAGAGTTGTCCAGTGCTGAGGTTCGACCTGGGGTTCGACCAAAACCTAAGTGGTTCGACCTGTCCAGAAGGTCGAACCTGTGCAGAATTCTTCCAGTAGCGGGGTTCGACCTGGGGTTCGACCTGTGGCTCGGGGTTCGACCTGCTTGACGTGGTCGAACCTGTGTGCGAGAACTTACCTTATCCGGATTTTCGAGGCCGAAACGCGTGAGATCACTTAGAAAGCCCATTCCAAGCCCTAGAGACGTGATTACAAGTATAAAAGGAGGCTCATACAGAGAATAAAGAGAGCTTTTGATCGTCAATCGTAGGAGAGACAAGAGTAGAGGTGGTGATCCATTCGGAGGGCTGTGACAGAGGTTCACTGAAGGTTCAAGTAAGAATGATTAATCTAACCATGATTGTTCCTAGATCAATCATGGGCTAGAACCACCTTGGTAGTTCTAGGGTTATAAAAGTTTCATGATGTAATTCGTGTTTCGTATGTAAAACTCCGTACAACACTACCTGTGGTTTGTTTTATATAAGATTGCATATTTAATCCATACTCATAGTCGTTTTGTGCATCAATGATCGTTGTGTAGAGTCTGAATACATAACATGGTTATTGATTGAGTGTGTTCACTACTGAGCAGGGTTTATTGTTATAATTCTAAGTGAAGGGATTCCGAAGTATTATTAGAACTGTCTTATATGAATATTCATGAATTGAATTGAATTCGGGTTGATGAATAGGATGAAGAGTATAACTTTATAGTACCTAAAAAGGGAGATCAAATCGGGTTAGATTCTAGACGTAGAAGATAATGGATTATGGTAGTACCTAGAAAGGGGGATGAAGCATATCTCTTGCTCCGATGTTATTCACACGTGTCAAGCGCATATTTACTTGTGTCTATAGAGTAAACTTGCATGGTCTAGTGATGCGTCCACAAACCACAGGGCAGAGTCGGACACCATCATACGAAAATACGAATTGCTAGTGAAACTGGATGACCCAATGAACTACCTATCATTCTTATTGATCACAACTCACTTCTCTCTACTTTTGCTATTTCTTTTGTTAATTCGATTAGAAGTTACTATCCATTAAACCTTTACAATTACCAACATAGTCTAAAATATACTAGAAGATCACAAAATTGATATTTATTCGTCCCGTGGGTTCGATATTGTAACTTGGTCATCTTCGCGACTACAATTGATATCCTTATACTTGAGGATTAATTTGTGTGTTGAGAAAACCCCTATCAGTAACCCTCAAACTTCTTCCCCTGTTCAACAAATGTAGAAAAACGTATTATATGAATTTATCCATTGTATCCTCAAAATTCAGAATTAGAAAATCAAGTGATTACTCATAATCCTCTAGATTGAACTCCAGTATCTTGGTGGGTACAACGTTGACCTGAACTATCTGGTTTCTTTCTATCTGACCAACCTTACCCCTAAAAAATAAGATTAATTAAATTCATAACAGATAAAATATCAGTGGTTAACATACAACTACAATAGTGTAAAAAATTACCAATGAGTGCATTGTAATCAGTGATTTTATCAGATAGAATGTCATGAATTGGAACTAAATTATAAGTCATGCGTAGAAATGATTCATCGAAGAACTCGGTTACTGTTGAAGATGGCATTAGATAAATTTTGTGAGCACATGAAGTTGGCTTGTATTCTTCATTGTTGTCACAGACACAAAATGTACGAATCACGTAGAGGGAATCCTCTTTTATCTTTCCTGCATACTTCCGAGCGAGGTTGCTCATGATAGTAATCTGAATCCGATCACCCTGGGCAGATTCAGAGAAAGAATTTGATAAAGTTTTTAATTACTTTGATCAAAATATAGAACAAAAAAAATGTATAAAGACCGCAATATCTATATACCTTCATGTCATGGAAAATCCCTTGCGTCTCCTTGGCACCAAATGTGTTTCCAGAAATGGCCTTGGCACCAAATGCGTTTTCAGAAATGGGAGTCTCATACAATCGAGTGCAACATAGCTTCATTATAAAGTCGGTTATGTTTTTACTTAAACTCTTGATAAGCGTGTATTGGGAAGCCATGTTGATCATTGAATGAGTAGCCACGTTGATAATTGAATGAATTATTATACTATATATTGAATATTGAATACTAAACCAGTGAGATTGCAACCAACACTGGCGAACGTCTATTTATTGTTGAAGCATGCTATTGAAATTTATTAATTTATTACTCCCTCCATCCCATAACAAGGTACGCATTTGTTGTTTGCACGTGGACGGTTCTAGGGTCTTTATTTGTTTTTTGAACGTAAATTAAAGAGTATTATTATTATAGATAAGTTGGGTAATTGTATTAGATGGATGTGGTGAGTCATATTGTGTACTTTCTTTATTAAATAGAGGAAATTAATGCATTTTAAGCGGATGTTAGGAATAGTGAAATGTGTACCTTGTTATGGGACGGAGGGAGTAATTATTATTATTATTGTTAATTTGGTAACTAAAATTATGGTACAAAAAAATACGCAGCATTGAATGTTTTAGTATAAAATCGGAATAAAAATTACGCAGCATTTAATGTGAGATAGAATAATTTGCAAATATAATAATTTGCGAATATTTTAGGTATGTCTGTAGATTTCGTGTAAACAGAATTACTGATTATTAATACTGAAGTCTTCTTAATTAGTGGGCTATAATTTAGTTCGTATTAATATTCATTTATATCTGATTATTAATATTACTGATTCTTATTACTTTAATTATACATGATTGTAATTTTCTTATTTGAAGTATATATGTTTCCACGTTACTTTAAAGTACATGAATTTCACGTTACTTTAAATTATACATGGTTGTAATTTTCTTATTTGAAGTATATATGTTTTCACGTTACTTTGAATTATTATAATTAATTAAAATTAAAATTAAAATTATAAATTTATTGCGAACCATATTTCATGAACAAATCCATAATCTATAATATAAATAATGGGTGATAATATTTTAAAGGAGTTTTATTAATGGACGGGTTGAAAAATGGATAAACTATGCCTGAATTATTTTTTCTAGGCATGAATTTAGATCCTAAATTGATGAAATAGAAAATAATATTTAATTATATAATAAAAAATAATTAAAGTAATAGATATTTTGGTTATATATATATATATATATATATATATATATATATATATATATATATATATATATATATATATATATATATATATATTTGAAGGAATTTTATAATTTAGATTTTAGAGGTCTCCTTAAGTTTTTATGATGAAGAAAAATAAATATGTTTATCATTTAAAAGGTGTGTGAGAGAATGAGAGAATTTGAGAGGAGATGAGAGATATTGTTATGAGATATATTGTAAAAATATTTTGACCAAATAATTTGAGCGGGAATTTTACTTTGATCATAGGTGCTTTTATATAATTATAATAATTATTATTATTATAGATAGATTATTATTATGCCCATGAATTTTGGAATCCGATCATACTCATCAAGAAGCTATTTTTTTTATATACGTCTACTCAGAATAATAAATTAATAAATTAATGGGGTTTAACATTCTTTTCTCTTTTAATCTTTTGAAAATTTGGATAAGAGGGTGCGTGGAAAGGTAAGAATCTTATTAAGTTTGATGTTCATCTAATATTTGAAATTAATTATCTTTTTTTAATACAAGTAATTACATTAAATTTTAGAGTTTGGTCTCTTGTATCTCATGTGCATAACGTGTGTGAAGGTACAACAACGTTTTGTTATAAAGAGTATACATTTTAATTAATAAAAGGTACGTACAATATTTTATTTTAAAGGGTATATACTTTTATTTTTTTTTAATTTTTTTCAGGAAATAAATGGTGCATGTCCTTATACTAAAAGATATATCATTTATAATACTAAAGGTATCTGGGCGCACGGTGTCCCCGAGAGCACACAAGTTTTTACTTAAATTTTATCCAGTTAATGAGCTGGGGGTTCACTTAAAGACAAAGATTTGTGTAAGACTGTCTCACGTAAGCCCTCAGATGACACAGACATAAGTGATAATTTTTATAATAATGAAAAGTGATACTAAATTAATAAAAAGTGATAATGTTATTTTATAAATAATTTATAGTATAAATGAAAGGTAATAACATTTTATAACGAAAGTGATAACATTTTATAGCGAAATTGATAACTATTTTAAAGGGTGTATAATGGTCTCACATGAGACGGTCTCAAAACCTACCCTCACTTAAATATTCATCATTAATGAAAGAGTATACACTTTAATTAATAAATGTACAACATTTTGTTCTAAAGTGTATACACTTTTATTATTATTTTTTTAATTTTTTTCAGGAAATAAATAGTGCATGCCCTTATACTAAAAGATATACAATTTATAATACTAAAGGTATCTGGGCGCACGGTGTCCAGGAGCACACAAGTTTTAACGTAAATTTTATCCAGTTAATGAGCTGGGGGTCCACTTAAAGGCCTTTGTGTGAGACCGTCTCACGTAACCCCTTACGTGACACAGACAGAAGTGATAACTTTTATAATAATGGAAAGTAATACTAAATTAATGAAAAGTGATAATGTTATTTTATAAATAATTTATAGTATAAATTAATGAAAGATAATAATATTTTATAACGAAAGTGATAACGTTTTATAGCGAAATTGATAACTATTTTAAAAAGTGTAAAGTGGTCTCACATGAGACAGTCTCAAGACCTACCCTCACTTAAATATTCATCATTAATGAAAGAGCTATTCTCTTAGATACAGGTGAGACGAGTTAAGAGATGGATGTGACCTATTATTAAATGGCAAGTGCCCTCGAGGACACACCGTGCCCTATGGAAATACAGGAGTTTTAATACTAAAACTCTTTTGTTCTCATTGGGGCACGGTGTGTCTCCGGAAGCACAGGAGACCAACTCTTATTAAAATATGGTTATTAAATAAGTAATGTATGCTTATTGATAATTAAAATATCTTTGTAGTGAATCATATTATAGCACACTAAAAAATATTTTAATTAATTATTCATCATATTTTAAGAAAATATACTTTAACTAACAATAAACATATTTTACCTATATAACAATAATACTTTAACAATAAGTATTCGACCCGTCTCACAATTCGTCTACATGTGAGACTTTGTCTTCATAAAATAGTATAACATTGTTATTAAGTAGTTATGTAGATTTTAAAATTGTATTAACAACAAATACTATTTAAATAAAGAATTGAGTGGAATTTGCATAAGACGAATAAGAAGTGATGATATTTTAATAAAAAAATGTTACTCAATTCATAAAAAAATAATAATAATATGGGTAGGTCTTGTGTGAGACCGTCTCACGTGAGACCATTTTTCACTTTTAATAAAAATTATCACTTTTGCTATAAAATGTTATCACTTTTTATTTATATTATAAATTGTTCATGAAATATCATTATCACTTTTCATTTATTTATTATCACTTTCCTTTATAAAAATTATCACTTTCTGACCGTCTCACATAAGGGCTTATATGAGACGGTCTCACACAAATCTTTGCCTAATAATATTACAGTGGACTGTTTAATAAATAATTTATAACATAATAAAAAATAAAAAAAAATTTAACAATCAATAATATTTTAATAAAAAATTATAATTAATTAAAAAATTTTAAAATGATCTTATCATAATACATTCTCAGCGTATATAGTTGGACGAACTAAAATGGCTTAAGTGACTTAACGTGCATATGTCGATGATTGTAATTCCATATTCAATCTGTAAAATTTATTTAATTATTTGCAAATGTACATACACATAAAATTAATTATTTAACATGATTTTCAACTTTAATCATTGTACGTTTAATCAATAGCATGCGGCGAATTTTATTAAAGCCTATATTAATATTTTTATATTGAGTTATAAAAACGTTTAGTGCAAGAAACAATGAAAATAAATTAATTTTTTTTATGAAAGAGTTATAATGATTGGAAATTTATTTTCTAATTAAGTGAACACAATTCTTGGCTTGTAAAACTAATCAATTATTAAATAAAATGCATCTGTATCTCAAGAGGATATAAAATTTAAAACGATGTTGAAGTATCTGATTAATATACAACAATTTCTCATGTATATAATTTTAGTGATGAAAGCAATAATTGTGGTCAATTATTTATTATTATAATATTAATTTAATTTCATCGTATGAAATTTTGGTGTATACACGTGTTTTATTGTTGAAAGTATATTTCCAATATAAAATAACTCAATTTCTTAGAATTTAATTAGAAACATTCTGGATGAATATTAAATTATTTATAAGGTTAACAGATTTATGCATTTAAAGTTTTGTTTTTTAAATTAATTTTAAAAGAGAATTAAGGTTATTTTGTGACCGATTATGATGATCATTTTGGATTTTAAAATTTATTTAAGTTCTAGTTTTAAAAATTCACAGCAAGTTTTTAAAGAACACCTTTGTATATTTACATACATTTTCTCTTTTTATTTATCCTTTCTATCTATTTATATAGGAATATAAAGTTAATCTCCTGTCACATTATAAACCGTATGGTATCCATTTAATTTAAGAGTATAATAGGATTGGAAGGGGACTACACCCCATTTAATTTAAGAGTATAATAGGATTGGAAGGGGACTACACCGTTTATGCGATGAACCCGATTTATACCATTATATGCCTTATATATATACGATTTACACAATCTTTTCCTTTATTTATAAACATATAATAACACAATCATGTAATTCGAGACCAAAACAAATTTAGTAATAGCATGTATTATGTATTTTTAAAATAAAAAGTATTGATATATATTGATATTTTATGATTGATATTGATCATTTAAAATATGTTTTATTCATAT
Source organism: Pogostemon cablin (assembly GCA_023678885.1). NCBI lineage: Eukaryota > Viridiplantae > Streptophyta > Magnoliopsida > Lamiales > Lamiaceae > Pogostemon > Pogostemon cablin. Next base: position 22,674,077 of record CM042977.1, on the reverse strand, counting down.
AGTTTTAATTTTGGTTAATAAAATGTGATTTTAAGTTGTGTAAAACGAGCATAGGTATTTCTTTTTAATTTTTAGCAATTACTTAAAAAAAAAAGTATGTGTTCTCTAAATAATAAAGTAAAGTGTTATTTTTATTTATTTTTTTATTATAATATGTGGTGAAAGAAAAACATTATCTCTTGTAAAAGGGTAGACATATAACTGTCATGCAAAAGAAATATACGTAAACTTTTAATATAACTTTAAAAGAATCTTTATAATGTATTTTTTAATTTATAACAAATTAATGTCATAAAAATTTTATATATTAAAGCAAAGTTTTATTTTATGATTTGTTAGTCAAAAACTCCAAAATATAACCTACCGATAATTAGTTAAAGCGCACGGATCCAGAGAATATGATAACTAGTTAATGCGGCAAATGAATTTGGTCTAGAAGACGATGGTGTCAATAAATTATTATGTGTAAGTTAAAACCTTCACGTGATCGTCCGTAAATGGTGGCTTCTACACTCTTCAGTCGTTTGGACTGTGAAAATCAGTGTAGAGCTTCACGTGACCGGCTCAAAGCATCCAATCAGTGCTAGTATTCACGTGAAGTGCTCAACTCCTTGTCTACCACTTTAGAAGCATGCATCGATAGACTATACTCTTGCACTTATAACATTACATCTTGACTTGACAACATAATTTATTGTGATTGGGCCGTAAATTTCATTAAAAAAAAATTCTCCATTTTTATCAACATTTATTTTTGGAGATTCTTTTACGATGGGTAATTATATACCTAAAACAAATAAATTTGAATGTTAAAATATGACTCTAGTATAAATTAAATTAAAATAAAATATACTCCATTAAATTGAAAATTAGTTAATTTATTGACTGATAATTAATTAAATGGATAAAAAAAACTTCCGAAGGTTTACCTTTGTATGTATTGCTTAAGGAGTAAAATAGTATAATTAGACTGTTATAACTATTTTACTTTAAAAATATACTATATACAACTGAAAAAAAAATAAAAAGAAAGAATAAAAATTTAAAAAGAAAAAGGCCTATAGTCTGCTGAACGGCCCAATTCCTCCAACAACAATGAATTGATGCTCATTATGAAATTAACAGCGGCCCAATTATTCAATGCTTGAATTGCATGTTGTTCAAGAGATTAATCATTTTTAAGCGCTAATCAATTAAATAATTTAATTGTGAATTCATATCCTTTGCGCATATTATTATTTTTATTTTTATTCAAAAATGTATGTATATCTTTTAATAAATGTATAATATTTTTATACTCAAAATTTTTATTAAAAAATAAATAGAAAATTAAATATATTAATTTTTATTAATTAGAGTAGTAATTTTTTATTTATTACTCCCTCCGTCCACCACAAACGTATCCGTTTGCTTTTTGCACGTGGGTTAATAAGTCTTATTATTTTATATAAAGTGAGTAGTTGTATTAGTGGGGAGTGATTGAAAGTAGGGGTGTGCAAAGTTTGGTTAAAACCGAACAAACCGACCAAACCAAATCGAAATATTAATTTGGTTCGATTTTTTAAAATTCGATTCGATTTTCGGTTTTACAAATATAATTTTTAAAATTTCGATTCGGTTTTCGATTTTGAAATTTAAAATTTCGGTTAACCGAACCGAACTTTTAATTTATTATTATTTTTATATATATTAATATATTCACTTTATTATTTTATTTTATTATATATATTCAATATTATTTTTTTTCATCCTAAATAAAATTACTTAATTAACTAGATTTAATTTTCAATATCAAAATTTAATTAAAACTTAAAATAATTTCATCTATTCAATATATTTTCTTTAAATTGTATTAATTTATACTACGAAAAAAAAGTGAAATATATACTCCCTCCGTCCCACAGCAAGAATGACAAAATTTTTTGCACTTAGATTAAGGGATATAATATTTAATGGGTAGTTGGGGTAGTTGAGGTGAGAGAAATAATATTTTAATGTATAGTGGGTAGGTGTATTAGTATGGCGTATGAGTTCCATGTAGATATATTAGTAATTGTTTTGTGTGGGTCCCATTTACTAAAAAAGAAAATGCACCTCTTGTGTTGGGACGGACGAAAATAGCAAAATGCACTTCTTGTTGTGGGACGGAGGGAGTATTTATTATGCCCATGTAGGTATATACTATATAGTATTATATATAAAGATATATAATATAAAAATTATATATATTATTATAGTGTATGTTATATTAAAAATATTTTTTTAAGTAGTGAAAATATAATAAAATGATATAAAAAGATTGTTTATTTTTTTAAAAAATTAATAAATTTTGATTCGGTTAATCGAAATAACCGACCAAAATAATTCGATTTGGTTAATACTGATTTTGTAAAAGTTCGGTTCGATTTTGATTTTGTAAAAAAGTTCGGTTCGATTTTCGATTTTGATGGAAAAAATCTTTTAAAAAATAAATAAACTTCCCTCTCAAAGTTTGGCGCGAAATACATTGAACTCTCTCTAATTTTAATTGTCAACAAACAAGAATTTCCGTAGATCAGAAATGGCGGAGTTCAGGGAGCAAATTGATGAAATCAAAGTCCTATTATCTTCGGAAAACAAAGCCTTGGGTTACTCCAAACTACTGCACTTGCAGGAAATCTCGACTGTCGATTCTTCTGCAATGAAAACAATTGTCGATTCATCTGGCGTTATTATTTCATCTGTCGCTGTCGACATCTCTTGTCGTGACGAAGAAATGTATGGTTCTTATTCTCTTAAATTCTAAATAATCTACTATTATGCTCAATTGGAAGTGATTGCAATAATCGTGGTATCTCGATTTCTAGAGCCGCGCAGGCGTTGAAGTGCTTGGGTTTCATGATTTACCATCCTGCGATTGTGCCTTCAATTGAAGGTAGTTCTCTTTGTTCCGAACTTCCTCTAAGTTTTCACTTTGCTCCCTTGATTATTTGGGGTTTTCTTATAGTGCAGCAGTGTAAAGACAACATTGAGGGCTCTAAAATTTTATGTTCTTATTATCTGAGTGGATGTTGTGGATCAATTATTGATGTAACATAGATATGTATTCTGTTCCATTTACACAGAAATTATTTGAGTTTCAGAAAAAAACAATAGTTAAATGAACTCGTACTTGCAAAAGAAAGTGGCTCGTGACGAACTTGTGAAAAATTTGGAAGTAGTAATTGATAGTATGTTGGTAACTCGGTATATTGTCTTGAATGAGGACTGCATTTTCTCATTACCATGCTCATGGGATTTCTCAACTGTCAATAGTGCATTTCACTAAAGTTCCATTCACAATTTTTTTGTATTGATGAGTTTCATGAAATACGAAATATGCTCCAATTACTTGCATTGCCATGGGACATAAGAGTGACAAAAGTGCTTGAAATAGATAAAGATCAGTAAATAAAAATGATGGTTGCAGTTGTATGTAATCTAAGTTCAAGATGATCAAAATGATGAGATGTACCATGAGAGCCAACCTATTCTTTCAATTGTTAATTATTACCAATTGGTTTCCTGTAGCCTCACTTTTCTCTCATGCTTGAAACATGACTGTATTTTCTTTTATTTGCTAACTCATATGTCACATTATCTGAATATTCTCTAATCATTGTTATCATCCACATGATAGTTCACTCACTCCTGCCAGCTGCTGCTAGCATGGCAGTTTATATGGAGAGTATTTTTCAAGTTACACAATCTTCCCCCATACTATCTGTCTACCTCTTAATTCAAAACTTTGAAAATGTTTTTACAGCATTTTCATCAAGTTTTGGCCTACTCCTCCTCTGTGTATGCCTACTTCTTAAAAGCTAATCTGAGATTTTCGAATTGGGTCCATGTTTGGTATCCTTTGCAATCGTATTAGAACTCCCTATCTAATATTATTCTCTATGATCTCTATATAGTACTAGTTTTATCCAATGCAAATATTGAAATTAAAAGCTGAAAATCATTGAGAAACAATAAGAGACTCATACATAGATTAAACCAAAATTAGTATTTGTATGGGAAAGGCGATGCCATGAAGTAAACATTCTTTTTCTATGTGCCTATAGGTAATGATGCTGGTGAATTAATTGAATCACTGGTAAAGGTCATTGCAACAACTAAAATCAAAGTAAGTTTATATATTTTAGTTTTGACAATATATAAGTCTTCTGCTTTATTGATGATCGACTAACTTTTACTTTGTTTAATGTTGATTGCAGTCTGTATGTAATTTAGGTGTGTGGTGTATATCAATCCAACAACTAAATTCATCCTTGTTGGATCGGCACTTCCATTCTTTGCTCAGGGCAGTAACCCATGCCCTTGACAACCCAATTGGTTCGCTTTCAGTAACATTTGAGGCTATGCAGGTGCTTATGGTTTATGCACCGAACGCCTGATTAGCATCATAAACTTTTAAATTCAGAAATCAGATGGCGTTGTTCAATACTTATGAATATGTATACTTTTACCATATTCTATGTTCTGTATTCTGTTATCATTTTCCCTTGATGTCCTTAACAACCACATATAGCTATAAACTACATAGTACACCTCAGGAGATAAGCCTTGTGAGAGTAGCCATGAAATACCCGAGAGGAAACTCTTTTGCTCAATGCTTTGTCACCCTCAAAGTTGGGTTCTACTTTTTGATGAAACTGTCAAGATTGTAAGCGCAAAATTTGGCTGTTCGTAGAACTTGGACCAATTAGGTGCACATTACTGCTAAACAACATCACGGCTGGTGATAAATTGAAAAATCAAAAAGAAAATTGATATTTCAAGCTAGAAAAAATGGCCAAGTTTGTCAACATGTATTCAAATGGGGTAACTATTATATGCCTTTTTTAAAGTTCTGATTCTACTCTTTCATGATTTATTGCCTTTCTCTATTCTAAATCTTGTTTTTCCCCTCACTCCACCCCTCGTCTCTAACTAACTATTATGAATGACCTAGAGAAATACTGTACATTTTTGTACGACCTGCTTTGTCTTTTGCTCTGAACTGAAGTTTAATACTCTTTTTTTTTCCTCTGTAAATTGCCCTTGTTTACTACATCAGGGGTGCAGGCATATGTTTATAATTAGGCAATACCAAGTCCTTTGACTATCCGTATGATTAATATTATCTAAATTCTGATGGATCAACTGTTTCTGTTTGTGGGATCAATATTGGTGTTCGTTTTATCTGCTTCACAGCTCATGCGATTCGGCACTTTAAGCTTATTTTATTTCTGAAGCCAATATTAGGTTGTATTTGTCTATCTATCAAATTATTTGCAATGTTCTCGCGAAAAATAACGACTGTCTATGTTGGAATATAATTTGAATAGTCTGCTGCTTATCCAAGAGTTAATTTTAGTTCATGCATTCAAAATATCTTTAATGTATTCAAAGTGTCTTTCAAGATCCATCATTATTAGGATAGTTTGAATGGTGTTAAGTTTGTATTATAAATACCCATGTAAATCTGTTGTTTATGAAGCATAAAAAAAAACAAGAGTTCTCCACCAAAAATAGTCCTCTTCCTAACAAAGTGGTATCAAAGCTACGGCAAGAGTGAGTGAGTGAGTGAAAAATGGCAAACAATGGAATGTCATCTTTTCAATTTCCTCGTCTTACAAGAGAGAACTATGAGAAATGGTGTCTTCGATTGAAAGCATTGCTCGGCGCCCAAGATGTGTGGGATATCGTAGAGAAAGGCTACGATAAGCCGGCAAATGAAGCAACATTACCTCAAGCGGAGAAGGAGGCTTTGGCAAAGACAAAGAAAAGGGATCAACAAGCACTCACTCTCATCCATCAATGTTTGGATGATTCTATGTTTGAAAAGGTGGCGGACGCAACTACATCAAAGCAAGCTTGGGAGATTTTGCAAAAATCTTTCCAAGGAGTTGATAAAGTGAAGAAAGTCAGGCTTCAATCACTAAGGAGTGATTTCGAAGCAATGAAGATGAATAATTCCGAATCGGTTTCGGAATATTGTTCAAGGGTGAAGGCAAATGTGAATCAATCAAGAGGCTATGGAGAAAAAATTGAAGATGGTCGAGTGGTGGAGAAGATACTTCGTTCTCTAACTCCGAAATTCGATTATGTTGTGTGTGTCATTGAAGAAACAAAAGATCTTGAAGCAATTACAATAGAAGAGTTGGAGGGTTCCTTACATGCCCAAGAGGAGAAAATGAAGAGAAGGCAAGAAGAACCAAATGAGCAGGTTCTTAAAACTAAAGCAACTTTAAAAAATGAAGAAGGAGACAAACAATTTTTTCGAGGAAGAGGACGTGGAAATGGACGAGGAAGAGGACGTGGAAGACAAGGACGTGGACAAGAAAGAAACAGTGGTGAAAGTTCCACAAATGATGAGCGGAATCCTTCATATTTTAGAGGCCGCGGAAGGAGTCGAGGAAGAGGTCGTGGAAATTTTCAAGGATCAAATGATATGAGGTATGACAAGTCTAAAGTTGAATGCTTTCAATGTCACAGGCTTGGTCATTATTCATGGGAGTGTCGAGATGCTGCAAATAATTATGAGAGGGCCAATCTTGTTAATGATAATAAAGAAGTTGAAGAATCCACCTTGCTACTTACCGTGAGAAAGGAAGAAAATGAAGTGGACAGTTCATGGTATTTGGATAATGGTGCGAGCAATCATATGTGCGGGTTCAAAGAAAAATTTGTGGAGATCAACGACAAGGTGAAAGGTAGTGTTTCTTTTGGAGACTCTTCGAAAATCCACATCGAAGGAAAAGGTACAATTCTCATTTCTTCAAAGGATGGTGGCCATAAATTGATTTCTGATGTTTATTATGTTCCTAAACTAAGAAGTAATATTCTTAGTCTTGGACAATTTGTTGAGAATGGGTATGAAGTGTTGATGAAGGATAATTATCTTTGGCTTAAAGATAGAAATAATAATTTAATTGCAAAGGTGGGCATGTCAAGGAATCGGATGTTCAAATTGAATATCCAAACTGTTGAAGCAAGTTGTTTGAAGGTTAATGTGCAAGACGTGGCATGGTGTTGGCACATGAGATTTGGGCACTTGAACTTCGGTTCATTAAAGGCTATGGGAGAGAAGATGATGGTGAAGGGGATGCCTACAATTGATAATCCAAATCACTTGTGTGAAGCATGTCTTCTTGGCAAACATGCAAGGAAAAGCTTTCCAAAGGCAGCGACATCAAGAGCCTCCAAACCACTTGAATTGGTGCATACGGATATTTGTGGGCCTATCAATCCACAGTCGTTTGGTAAGAGTAAATATTTTATACTCTTCATTGATGATTATAGCAGAAAAACGTGGGTTTATTTTCTCCAACAGAAATCAGAAGCTTTCACCACATTCAAAAAATTCAAGATGCTTGTTGAGAAGGAAAGTGGCTATTATATTAAAGCGTTGAGGTCTGATCGGGGAGGCGAGTTCACCTCAAAGGAGTTCAATGATTTTTGTGCAGCACATGGAATTCGCCGTCCTCTCACTGTTCCTAGAACACCTCAGCAAAATGGCGTGGCGGAGAGGAAAAATAGATCAATTCTTAACATGGCAAGGTGTATGTTAAAAGCAAAAAATATGCCGAAGGAGTTCTGGGCTGAAGCTGTTTCTTGTGCGGTGTATTTGTCGAATCGCTCTCCAACGGTGAATGTGAAAGATCAAACACCACAAGAAGCATGGAATGGAAATAAGCCAAGTGTCCATCATTTGCGGGTTTTTGGAAGCATCGCTTATGCTCAAGTTCCACAACAAGAACGATCAAAGCTAGATGATCGGAGTGCCAAGTATGTTTTTGTTGGCTATGATTATCAATCTAAAGGGTACAGGTTGTATAATCCAAAGAATGGAAAGGTGGTGGTGAGCCGTGATGTTGAATTTGAAGAAGGAGCAGCTTGGAATTGGGATGGACAACAAGATAGCTCATATAATTTTCTTCCATACTTTGATGATGATCAAGTATCGGAGAATGTTGAAACTAATCTTGAGCCTCAGTCTCCAGCTCAAGATGTTGAAGGCTCAAATAAAAGACCGCCGACGATGAGATCGCTTGCCGAAATATATGAAAGAACTGAAGAGATTACTCTTAATAATGATGAACTCTATTGTCTTTTTGCAGATAGTGAGCCATTAAATTTTCAAGAAGCTGTGCAAGATAAGAAGTGGAGAGAAGCCATGGATGAAGAAATTAAATCCATTGAAAAGAATGATACATGGGAATTAACTTCTCTTCCTACAGGCCATGAATCCATTGGAGTGAAATGGATTTACAAAGTGAAAAGAAATGCAAAAGGAGAGGTGGAGAAATACAAGGCGAGACTTGTGGTGAAAGGCTATAAGCAAAAACATGGAGTCGATTATGATGAAGTTTTTGCTCCAGTTGCGCGGATGGAAACTATTCGTTTGTTGATTTCTCTTGCTGCTCAAAAGAAATGGAAGATTTACCAAATGGATGTGAAGACGGCATTTTTGAATGGATATCTTAAAGAAGAGGTGTATGTGGATCAACCATTGGGCTACATTGCTGAAGGGAATGAAAAGAAGGTGTTGAAACTCAAGAAGTCGTTGTACGGATTGAAACAAGCCCCACGAGCGTGGAATAGCCGCATCAACCAATATTTTCAAGATCGCGGGTTTGTTCGTTGCTTGAACGAGCATGCCTTATACTCTAAGTTTCATGAGAATGGAGATGTTATGTTTGTTTGTCTTTACGTTGACGATCTCATTTTCACCGGCAACAATCCAAATTTATTTGATGAATTTAGAAGGAGCATGTCGGCTGAATTCGAGATGACGGATTTGGGGCTCATGACATATTATTTGGGTTTGGAAGTAAAGCAAATGGAGGAAGGAATATTTATTTCTCAAACAGGTTATGCTAAGGAAGTGTTGAAAAAGTTCAAGATGATTGATTGCAATCATGTGAACACACCCATGGAAGCTGGAATGAAGTTGTCCAAGTTTGAGGATGGAGAAAAGGTGGATCCTACTCTCTATAAAAGTCTTGTGGGAAGTTTGAGATATCTCACGAGTACAAGGCCCGACATACTTTATGCGGTTGGAGTGATAAGTCGTTACATGGAAACTCCCACATCTACCCACATGAGTGTTGCGAAAAGGATTCTTCGTTATCTTAAAGGTACGCTCGATTTTGGAGTGTTCTATTCCTCATCTAATGATCTTCGGTTGAATGGATTTTGTGATAGTGATTTTGCGGGTGATATTGATGATAGAAAGAGCACTACGGGTTATGTATTTTTCTTGGGTGATTGTGCTATTTCTTGGTGTTCAAAGAAGCAATCGGTTGTCACGTTATCAACATGTGAATCGGAATATGTTGCTGCAAGCTCAAGCACATGCCATGCTTTATGGTTGAGGAAGCTATTAAAGGAAATTCATTTGCCACAAGAGGAAGCTACTGAAATTTGCATTGATAATAAATCTGCACAAGCACTTGCAAAGAATCCGATCTTTCATGATCGAAGCAAACATATTGATACGAGATATCATTTCATTCGGGAATGCATTGCCAACAAAGAAGTGGAGTTAAAGTATGTGAAGACTCAAGATCAAATTGCTGATATTTTCACCAAGCCGTTGAAGTTTGAAGATTTTCGAAGGTTGAGAACTATGCTTGGAGTAAGAAAGGAATTTTCAAATTAGGAGGGAGTGTTGGAATATAATTTGAATAGTCTGCTGCTTATCCAAGAGTTAATTTTAGTTCATGCATTCAAAATATCTTTAATGTATTCAAAGTGTCTTTCAAGATCCATCATTATTAGGATAGTTTGAATGGTGTTAAGTTTGTATTATAAATACCCATGTAAATCTGTTGTTTATGAAGCATAAAAAAAAACAAGAGTTCTCCACCAAAAATAGTCCTCTTCCTAACAGTCTACTCGTGATTAATTACATTGCGATTTGATTATTCCTGAGAAATGCCAGAATTTTTTTTTAACTTGATCAACATGTTCTTGGAAACTCAATTTCTTTCAATTTTAGTGATGATGAAACTCAGAACTTTTAGTGTCACTTTGAACACTTGATGAGATTATCATGCCTGCTATAATAATTTTTAAAATTTCTATTTCAATTTCTGGCTCTTACATCGTCTTATTTCAAAATTGTTTTTTCCTTGTTGGAATGAATTGATTGAATACTTTAGTAAATGTGGGTATCTGATTAAACAACAATATTTACATGCTGTACAATATGGCATGGATAAAAGTAAAAGTGATATCATGGTATCTGTTTTTATGTTGCTGTGCAATCTTGGATTACTTCAATTGGATGAATTATATATGTTGGATGTTTGAAGATGCTTTCTCATGGCTCATACAATTTATATCCTATATGAATGCTCGTTTACATTTGATAACTGATTAATGCACTGCCTCAGACCTAGTACATACTTCGTCATTTTCCAGGCCTTGTCAATCCTTTGAGCTGCAATTGCAATCCTTGTTGGTGGGAAATTAAGATTTTTTTTTACTCGATAATGGCGCTGCTGAAAATTTGTTCTTGAGCTTCATAACAATATTTCACATTGTCCCTTCTGTAAAGATGTTCTGACAGAAGGTGTTATTTTAAAAATTAGGTAGGATGAGAACATGTTTGGGCTAATCAAATGTGGTTTGCATGATATAGATCTCCTTAAGGGTTTGAGGGTTTAAAGTTAAGTCTGAAGATGAGGAACAAAATTAAATGGGCTGGTAGAGATGGTAATGAGTTTATTGTGTTAGTTGTGAGAATGTGGTAGTGGCAAGATTTGAAAAAAATCTGGTAGTGGTTTTGGTGGTCATCATAGAGAGGGTTGGAATTGACTGAACCTAGTTATCTTTGGATTTCTTTGGAAGACATAATGGTTTAATGTCTATATTTGGACTAATGACAGATATTTGAACTTATAAGAAATTGGGATGTGTAGTAGGAGTAATATTAATTTCGTCATTTCAGTTGGCAATAACAAAGATTGCCTTGATCCTTTTTTTCATAAAGTTAATCTTACACAAATATGCAGCTAATTGTACTTGGTAAAATTAATATTCTGTCTATACATATACTGTAAAAACCACTCTATGAATTGCAGTGCTATACTAAATTGGACCTTCTCCTTGAATCTTTTAGTTTTAATTAGCTCATCAACCTCTCTTTGGTTAGCATGCCTTTTTATCCTATTAAATGTTCTCATGTTATGCTATTACAGGCTGTGATAAAGCTTGCTTGTTCCTTAACTGGCCGGATGAGAGACACTTCAAATTTGTGGATACCATCTATTTACAGAAGGCTTGTCAGTCTTGATAAAAGGGACAGAGACATGGCAGAGAGATATTTGCTGAAGATTTGGGATTTAATATGTCCTCCACCAGTTACCCTCTCTAAGGTGTCATATGCCATAAGTTATTGTTTAAGTTGGATATCACCCTCTATTGTACCTTCAAAAGAAATATTCCATTTTTGGTTTAAGTTAGGATGTTCTTGTGTTGTCTGAAATGGTAATTTCTACTTGCCATTTTTTCCATATGTCTATGGCCCTTTGTTATTTTGATTTCCATTTAATTCAAACATTATTTCTCCTGCAGTGTCTTTCCTTTTAAATTATTCTTTTCTTTTTGCTACATACTATATATTTCTATTTGAACTTGTTATTTCATTCGTTGTATATTGGTATGTATTTTCTACAAAATCTCTATTTCATTATCTTGGGAGGGTGAATGACTTACTTAGGAGCTGCATATGATGTTCAATTATCTGATTACTTACTTATATGATGGATGTGTTAAGCAGGCACTTGCTACAGATATGAAGAAAAGATTGCTCATGGCTATGAAGGAGCTATTGGACCAAGGGATGAAGATTCAGTGTTTGCAAGCATGGAGGTGGTTCATACGTCTGCTCGGGTCACATGTCTCAAAGAATAAGCATTTGGTCAATGACATGCTGAATATTCTGGAACGCACATTCTCAGACTCTGAGTCACAAGTTCAAATTGCATCCCTGGTATTTTCCTATATCTTAAAGAAATACTTAGGGGTACTTGGTAATGGGAAATAATAGATTCCTATATTTAATGCTTGATATTGATGTATGGAAAAAAATTCATTAGTCATTCCTCTTTATTCAATAACCAATCCCCATCCTTAATCATGATAACTACTAATTGATTGACCCCCTTAATAAGACCCATTAACATTGCTATTCCAAAATTTAAGCCAAGTGCCCCCTAAATGTTTTCAAGGCTTGGTATAACGTTACCTTATATGGTGCTTTTTTTTTCCATAGGTGGATGTCATGTGCAATGGTTGTTAATGTTACCTTATATGGTGCGTTTTTTTTTTTCCATAGGTGGATGTCATCTGCAATGATTGTTAAATTACTAACTTATCTTATTTTAGGTGACAGTACCTGTTAAATTGTTCCTTTCTTTTTAAAAAAATAATCTTCTTCATGTTTTGAGTTATTATTGTAAGCATTTCGATTAACATTCTAGAGCGAATATATGGACTTAATGGTTTTCCAATATCTTTTTTCAGGTTGCATGGGAAGGTTTTATTGATGCATTAATTGAGCCTAGAGTTCAAGCTACACTCTTCAATTCCACTTCAAGACATGACGTTCAGGTGTTGGGAACATCTGAAGCTGAGAGACATTTAAAAAGAATAAAGCTTATAATGGCACCCCTCATAGGGTTAATGTCAATTAAATGTGATGTGTCCGTTCATGCTTCCTGCTTGAGCACGTGGTCATATTTAGTGCATAAACTTCAAGGTTCTGCTAACTGTGAGTCAATGATCAGAACAGTTTGGAAGCCTATTATTGAAGTGGTCTTCCAACTTGGACCAGATGACAAGAACATCTGGTTATGGAATTTCTGTTTGGATCACCTTGATACTCTTGTATCTGGAATAAATCAAGGAACAAATGCCAACCTGCATAACCAGGAAAAACACCAGTCACCACATAATGATAGCGTACAAGGTCATCTGACTTTTGGGAAGTGCCAATTGAGACATTATCCCATCAATTGTTCTCCATGGAATATATCTCAGCTAGATTTCTTCATTGAAATGATAACTATCATTGTAAATCAAGAGTCAAATGCGAGTGTTGTGCCTGAGTTTAATAGAGTGGCTAGTGATGCTGCCCTAAGGTTATTTGGGTCTCTCCTGGAAGCAATTCAAAGTGCACTGAAATGTGTTTCCATAACTTATGATGATGTTATGCAATGTCTGAATGCTATCTTCAGATTCCTGGGTAAAATGTGCCTAAATGTTGGTGATACTACTACTGAAACATGCCTTAAATTTATGAAGGTGGCATCTGAGATATTAGGACCCTCCATTCTAGAGTCTCCTCTCTACAAAGTGGGCCTAGAGATAGAGTGCATCAAAAAATTAGAACACACTACTGAGATTAGATGTGAGACAGTTCCAGATATATCCTACAGGGATCTTGAGGACAAGGTTTTTCCAATCATGTCTTTGAATATGCTATATTTTTCTGTAGTAAGTTCATCATTGGAGGCATCTGAATGTGAATCTGTGTTGAAGCAGATGCAAGAATATCTCAAGCTTCTGTTATCTTCATTCAATCCACAAGAAGTTTTTCACTCATTTACTTTCTTTTTGTATAAAAACACTGTGCCTTGTAGCTTACGTATTTGGGAAGTTTTAGTCAACTGTCTCAAGGATTTGATTAATGAGGCTCCGTCAATTCTGGATATGGAGACGGACAGCATCGGCTACTCTGTTTCATTGCATCTCCTGTTGTATCCCTTTGCTTCATGTTCACTCTGTGAGATCAAACTAGACCATCAGATTGTTATAGGAGTGTGGAAGACGCTTTATCTATCTGTTGACCAGGCTTTACGACGACCTGTCAATTCTCGTGTCAAGAGTTTTGCTCAGGATCTGTGTGCTGTACTGAGTGAATGCATCAATCAAATTGCATCAGTTGACAATGAGCTGAAAGAAAAGAGATGCAGTGGAGAATTTGTTCTCCTTTGTGTAAATGTTGTGATGTGTATCCTGAAGCAGATGACTCAGAGAAAAAATTCTGAAAGAAGACAGTATACAGATTGTGGTGGTGGAAAGAGCATGATGTTATTAACAGCTTGGTAAGCACGATGCTGTTAAAATTTACACTGATGAAGTTATATGTGTTATAATTTATAAGTGGCCTATCTGACTCATATCCGTGAAGAACATTGAACTGCTTTGTAATATCTTATAAACATATGATCTTACTTGTGTAGCCATTATTTGATTGAACTTTAAGCAAAGACAAAAAGAATAATAGAACAAGCAGCTACTGGATTGGATTAGAGGGCATGTGCACTTGAGGTAAAGCCACTGTATGCATTTAATATGGAGCTTCTGGACCCCATTGTTGGTGAAATAGTTTCTTTGTTGAATAGTAGCCTTTTTCTGAACATTTCTTATTTTATTTGTGTGTGTGTGTATATATATATATATATATATATATATATATATATATATATATAGAATTGCTGTTTTGACATATTCTGAATGATCAAGGCATCTCTCTCATGTCTAATTGTGCATGCTTAGAGAAACAAAATGTGTTTGTTATATGCTGGAACACTGGTATGCTTCTTTTAACTTCCTAGAGACATATGAATTGGAGTAATTTGTTTCTACTTATTCTTCCTTTTATCGTCCGTACTCTGGTACTCTATAATTTATAGATTATGATAGCATGAGTCTACTCTTTTGCAGGATTATGAAACTATTTTGGGAAAATATACATAGAACCGATCTATCTCATCTGTCTGTGGCATCAAGGTAGTCGCAATACGAAACTTATTAGCATTCTTTTTTTAAATTGTAGCTTATAATTTCTCAAAATATCAGATTTTTGGAGGAGGTGGTTAACTTTGTTGGATGCCTTCACCAGAAGCAAGATGTTCTTATGTTAAATGAGGTAAAAGCTTTTGTTCTGTGTTTTTTTTCGTTCTGCAATTTATATATTTTTTGCTATTTGTTTATAACACTATGTAGCTCTTTGGCTTAGCTTGTCAAAACAATTTTCCTGATTTTCACCCATTCATGTTTTCACAATTGATGTGATTATTGAATCTTTTGCAGGCCATATCGAGTCCATTGCTTGAATGGTTATCAGAAATGCATCTCCTTGATGACAGTGCTAAGTATCAACTTCAACTTCTATGGACTCAAATGCTCAAAAGTTTGCAGCAAACTCAGCCATCAATCAAGTTTGACAACTCGTTCCTTGAGTACCAAGGGCCAATCCTGGAGAGAAATCTTGATCACCCAAATCCAACTATATCCAAGGCTACTATTAACTTCTGGAATTCAACATACGGCTCGCAGAGCAAGTTGGAGTTTCCCAAAACCTTAGTCCCATTATTGGACAAGCTGTCCAGAAATGGAAAAATAAAGATCTGCTGCAGAAATCAGTATGGAGAGGATTGCATTAGCATAAAGAAATGCTCGAAAAGAGTTGAAATTGTGGGCAGTCCAGTGAATGGATCATGGGAGTTGGATAATACTTGTTCTGGTGCGAAAAGAAAACGAGCTGAGCTGACCGAGCACCAAAAAGAAGTGAGACGAGCACAACAAGGGCGAGGCTGGGACTCCAATGGACATGGCCCTGGAATTCGGACATATACTGGAGTCGACTTTTCTCAAGAAAACGAAGAATCTCAAGATTGCTGAGACATCTTGAAGATAGTAAGAAAAGTTACTTGTTTATTCTTGCATGCGTGGAAAACCACCCCAGTTTGTGACTTGTGAAAATTCTCGAAAATTTCAGAATATTGCACTTATTTTAGGAAGAACGTTGTATTGGAATATCCATGCAAGAAAGGGCTAAGCAAGCTCACGTCTATGAATGTAATTATGTATATAATCAGCCATTGTTGTAGGGCAAAAGCTCCTGTGCGCCCGGGGACACGGAAAGATGCTCCGTGTCCCCATGTGAACACACTCTCCCCTCCAATCCTATTTAAACCTATGTATTGCTAGGGGTTTAAATTGTAAAGGGGCATGGAAATTGTAAAGGCGCACGGAATGTGATCCGTGCGCCCGGGTGCACAGGAGCCTCACTCTTGTTGTAGTTATGTAACTTAAGCTGTACATTATGTTATATTAAGTATTTTCATGCATCATTACCACTTTCGATTTTGGCTCAAGTTATATCATCATGTATCATAATCACAATTCCATTTGTTTTTGGCTCAACTTATCATCATGTATAAATGAAACCCATGTCTGAATTGTGAGTTAATGTGAATTTTAATTTTTCAACCTGAAAATAATTAAAATTGACATAAAGTGATTAAGGTCGTAATTTTATTTTATTTTATTTTTATTAAAAATGATATATATACCTCCCCGTTCACAACTCAACTTTACTGTGTGTAAGATAATATTTATAATTTTAAAATTAAAATGTAATATTAGGATATCATTTTTTTAATAAAATGTAAATATAAATTATTAATATGGAAAATAAAGAGTATGAAGAGACAAATTTTGAATAGAGGGGTAGAGAGTAATGTTCTTCTTCCTCACTAAGATTTTATAGTAGTTGGATTGTTCCATCCAGTGTAATAAGATTATAAGACGATGACAAAAAAGAAGAATAATAATCATATAATGATAGAAATAGTTTGACCACCCTTTTTTAATGTTATGAATATTCATAGAAAATCGTTACATTATTTTAGGGAAAAGCTCCTGTTCCCCCGGGACACGAGGATACGGTCCGTGTCCCATGTGAATACAACCCTTCCCCTTCATATTCTATTTAAACCTATATATTGCTAGAAAGTTTAAATTGTAAAGGAGCACGAAAATTGCAAAGGGGCGCGGATCTAAATCCGTGTGCGCCCAAGCTCACAAAATACTCACTCTTATTTTATGATTCTAATTATAATAATAACTTTTGCCCTAAATCAGGATGCATGTTGGATGTTGAAGTAGTGGTTTTTTTTTTAAATCAATTTATATCTTTATGTTATGATATGATGATAATTTAATACAAAGTTCTATTTTTTCAAAATAAAATCTAAATTTATTTATGCCAGAGTGAATGTGTTATCAAGCAAACATCTCTTTTAAACAAGCAAACAAAGCATAAATGTATTTACCCATAACTTTTAGAACATTAATACCTATTAGGGTACATTATGAAAACTACAATCATTTTTTAAGCAAACAAACGAGTATGTATTAAATAGAACGGGATCAAGAGTTTTTGAGAAGGATATCCACAAAATGAGGAAGTTCGATTCAATAATGGGGCTTGCGATAGACCGCAAAGCTCGAGCTATACAATATGTCATAGAATTGACAATACAACGATAATGCAATGTGCTACAAAGTTAACAATATGACAGAATAAAATTATAATCATTTTAAAAAGTATATATAATAAAACTTTAATGATGTGCATTAAATTATTTTTATGCAAGTTTTTTCGAAATATATATAGAAAATTTATTTTAATGCAAGTCTTTTCGAAATATTTTTAGAGAATCGAAACTTATAAAAACTAGTTAGAATCCGCATATGATGCAGGTAATCTATAGTATATTCATATTTTTGTATGTCTAAATAAACTAAATAACAAATTAAATCAGTCCAATAAGCTTAAAATAGGTCCAAAATATATTTAATTTTGGGCTGGCTAATGCAAAAGTTAGACTTATATTAATATTAAAAAAAAATGGTTCATGTGTCATTTTAAAAAAAAGAAATAATATTTCAACCCTATCCACTTTATAATTATAAATATTCTGTATATGTTAAAAAAAATAAGTACATATGTTATTCTCTACTTTAATTAAAATTTCGACTCAACCCACTTAAAAATTATCATTTACTTAAAAGAATACATAAAAGAATTTTTAAAAAAATGTGTTCATGGAAATATGAACTTATGAACCCCTCAAAACTGTCCATTCAATCACATTAAGCCATCTCACAAGTTTACACAAGTCATAAATAACAAATTCATCTTTGTCACTCACATCTAAGAATTTATTTAAAAAAATGTACAAGAAGATTGACACCCATTTTCTTACTCTATTTTTTAAATAAATTTGATAATCATAGATTGTTGTTTGAAATTATGCACTTTTTTTCTCTAGAAAAAGAATAATTTCTCAATTTACATTAAAACACCAATTATTATTTATTTCAATTACAATTTCTCCCAATTTGTATGAATTACTTCCAAGTTCCAACATTTGAAACCAATGTAATGGATCTGCAACAAGGGTTCATCCAATCCCATGCACCCCATAACATGTGATACTTTCCCAAAGGCCAGTTTGCTCATTTCTCTTTCACTCTTAACTCCTCTCGCTCTCTCCCTTTCTCTCTCTATCCGATATTTCTCCCCATTAGCGATTCTCTCTCTAAATCGACTCATCGCAATTGAAGTACGCATATGCAGTTATATGTATATGCATATGTGTATCTATTGCTGCTATATTCCATAACATCCCCAGCCCTGAATTTTCAGTAGCTAGGGTTTTGGATATTTGCAACTCTAACGCACATTCAGGCGCGAATTGAATGCAACTTCAGATTCAAAAGTGAGTTGAAGTTAACAGTCACTTGATTGTTTTTCCTGAGCTTCGTTTTCCCCCCACCCCCATCGATCTGCGCCAATGGATTCAGCATCTTCATCATTGCCACTTGCCACGAGAGATGGCTCGCTAGAAGCGGCAGCAGCGGTGGAGGAAGATAGTACTCTGACGGTTGTGGCGGGGTTGGCCAAGGAGGCCTATTTGCTTTTTCAAGCTGGGAAGTCTGCGGAGTGCTTGAGAATCTTGAATCAGTTATTGCAGAAGAAAGTCGATGATCCCAGGGTAATTTTCTTCATCTTTAATCCTGAAAATTTGGGTTCGTTGCGTTCTTCATTTTACTTCCTGGTTTTTTAGTTGGAGTTTTTTAAACTTTAACTTATTCGTTAGATATGAAGTGATTTTATTTGAATTATTCGCATCCTAGTGAAATTGAGGTGGATTTAACTTGTGCGATTAAAATGTATTGTTGATTAACTCGTGTTTGCTGCTCTCGGATTTTAATTACTTATGTTGGATGGATGTGGTGCTACTTTGTTCCTTTCCCTATGTTGTCATGGCTGCATCCAGCTATCTTTATGTGCTTTGATAGTCTGATCAATTTATATTTCATTCTTTTGTTAGGGTTTTGTTTGGTGGGAGGGGTTGTGTTCATAAATATTTGTTAGGATACGTTCTGTTACTTCATGATTGGCTGTCCTTCGTGATCATAGGCAGAGTACAATGAAAAAACAATGTAAACGGGACTGAATTGATTAAAACTTTCTAATTCTAATTTTATGTCATGAGGGGGTTATCCCAGAATATGAATCATAGGCTTCCTGTATCCAAGTATTTTGGTGATATAGAAAATTTCATATTTTAAGAAAGTTCTTGTAAATGTTATATTTTGAATGGCTGTATCAATAGACTGGTTGTGGTTGAGTCAAAGTTCATAATTATATTTGTTGATCATATTTTTAGAACTATGTTAGCTTGCAGCTACTGACCTTAACGTGATTTCCTTCCTGTCACATGTAATTTGAAATTTTTTGATGCACCAAAATCCTTTGGTAATAGATTGTAAGTTCTCTTCGAGTAACATAAGGTTTCATTGGTAAATTTTATTGATGGATATTTATTAGTTGCTTTTCACAAACTTTGTTTCTATATTAGGGTAATTGTCCAATATTATTTTTGTTTTATGCTTTTCTTCCAACCATCTTCTGAACTTTTTCCTCCGTCTTATGAAACTTAATGTGGACTAAGTAAAGAAGCTCTGGCACCATTTTAGCAGTAGTTTACGGTGCTTAGGCCTTAGGATATTGTGAAATAAAAATATAAAGTATAGACCTTTACGGACTTTGTACCTTCTATTATGGTATTGCCGACAGACTTGAGAATATTAGCTTGAATTGACCAATGAGCGTATAATACTTGAATGACTAGGGCAGTAAAAGAGATTTTGCGTCTAATTTCATTCATCTGATTGTAATTGTTACCTTAAATTGGCCAATCTAGATTTTATGTAAGTTCAAACAAGGTGATTAAATTTAGTCTGTGCATAAAATGCTGAATCAAAAATAAAATCTGCAACATGGATGTGAGGTTGACAATGACATTTCAAATTTATGATGCATGCTTTCTCCCTTTTGTGGTTTTTACCTTTTAGGTTTGTCATAATATAGCCATTGCTGAGAACTTCCAAGATGGTTTTTCAGATCCTAAAAGGCTCATTCAAGCACTTCAACAAATCCAGGTTTGTTTATTAATGAATTCTCTTATTCGTCAAGTGCCATTTATTTGGGAATACCTTTATGTTTTGATGGTGTCATTTCATTTTACAATGATCTAAATTTTGGTTTTATCCTTGTGTGATATTGAAAGGGATGCTTGGACAGGTGTAACAATGATTGGACCAACTCATGTTTTCCCATTTTTCTGGTTACCAAAATGCAAAGAAAAGTAAATCACAAGAAATCCATTTCAATATAAAATGAAAAGGTCATTGACAGCATTCATAATTGTTACTGGAAGTGTAGGTGGCATGATCTTTTTTTTTTTTGGATTATGCCATGTTATTTTAGTGATTTTATATTGTTGTCCTTTGCATCCATAACCGGAATCCCTACTGATTATGTACGGACACTTCCATAGTTAAGCTATTTTTATCCTTGGATTATTGGATACCTTTGCTGGTGTACCACCCTCTTCTGAAAAGTGTCAGATTCTTAAAAGACTCTGTCAAAATGTTATTTGTATATTTGTACTCTAGTAGTGGACATACGTTCTCTACAATTTCGGCATATGTTAAGAAAAGTTAGTCTTGAAGTGTGAACATTAAACCTAAAAGATTGTGTAATACCCCACTTTCATTAGTCGAGGCATCTGTAATAACATCCTATACTTGCCAAAGTGACTGTGAATCAACTTCCTTAACTAAAATCCTCCATATTAAATGTATGATGAAAAGCAACATTTATGTTATAAAAAACTGTATGAGAGAATTTTTAATTTCTCCTTAGTTATATCTGTTATATGGACATATATATGCTTGTTTATTCACACACAAGAATACCATAGTTTTATCCTTTGCAAATAAGCATGTACCATGTGCACATGCCCACATACACAATTACACATGCAGGTACACTCAGATAGATGGATACCTTAATTAGGTAAATGATAATTTTGTGACCAATTGCATTCGCGTTTCTAGTTTAGGTACCTCCTAGTATTCAGTTTCACATTTCTCTCATGTAAATATGAAAATGGTAGGATGGAGAATGGCTTACATTGCATTAGAAATAATATTACTTTTCTTCTTTTGTTTCCGCATAATTTAACTTCTCACTGTAACTGGCTTCAAGAGTCTTGAAGAGGACTGTATGTTTATATTGATTTGTCTTCTGCAGTTCTACTATAGATGTAAAAACTTTTGATGTACATGCATTGCCATTTTTTGTATCTATGTTTAATCGGTTTTCTTCACACATTGGAATAAAGACTATCTTCTTGTTGTATGTTTCATTGGTCTCCCTTTTCCTTAATTTAGAAACAAAGTGAAGAGCTTGCTCATACATCTGAAGAACACTTAGAACTCACTAGCAACGATGGAAGTGCACCCACAGCTTCCCTGAAGAGCTCTAGTAATGCAGCCTATCAGTTTTCGAGTTCATCAGTTGTTTACAGTGACGAGTTTGATACCTCAGTGACAATGTTCAATATAGTATGTTTTGCTCTGATGGTGTTGCCGATTACTCCATTAGGTTGATAATCTTTTTATCTATATTCTTACGTCCCATGCATGATCTGATTGCAGGCCGTCATCTGGTTTCATCTTCATGAATATTCAAAATCATTCTCGTATTTGGATGCATTGTTTCAGAACATTGAACCTATTGATGAGGTGACTGTTGCACATTAATCAAAGATCACATCTAATGATGTTATCATGGAGTATGTTGGTTAACTTTGCAAAATAACATGCAGGGAACAGCCCTTCGTATATGCCTTTTGTTGTTGGATGTTGCATTACTTACTCACCATGCATCAAGAGCTGCTGTAAGTACCATCCTCCTGGCGTGAGTGTGATAATTTGTTTGGTGCTATTCTATATTCGAGTCACATATTAAAATAAAAGGACTCGGTATCATAATTTTTAGAGAAAAGTGATGCATTTTAATTTTTGTTGACACATATTACTTTATATATCTTTGCATGCATACTCCTCTGCCTGAAGATTAGAAATATGCAATAAAATGGTGTTAGTCTCTGTATACATCAATCTAACAGTGGCTGTAAGCCTGGAATATAAGATCACAACTTGGCACCTTCAGTACGACAAACATTAACAACATTGTTTATGTATACTCATAGTCATATTTGTTACTATGAGCATTAGGAATCTCAATTTTTCATGTGAAATGTAGAATGCTTTATAAACTAATGGTAGCAATTAATATAATGTTTGTTAGTTATGAAAGGTTTGACTGTTATATTAAACCAATAATAAAATAAGTTTGCTAATATATGTCTGGAAATTTAGTGTTATTGGTGGTTACTGGCACGCTTGAGTCCTTTTGGTTCTTCCTGTCTATGAAGGGTATTGGATAGAGTGATACAAGGTGGAAAAATCCTGTGATGTTTAATGAATCTATAAGTTGAAGCACTTATTTTTACAGTTTGTAGACAGGATGATGCGAAGTCTCTATGATAAATCATAAATCATCCAAGGACTGACTATTTAGATTCTTCTTAAATTACCAAAAGATGTATTAGAATACCTTCCAACTTGTCACAGTAAGTTGATTGCTCAGAATTTAATGATTAAATATTACTTATGTTTTTATTATCTCAACTAAAGAATGTTAATTTGTAGAAAGTACACTAGTTTACATTTCATGTAGTTCTTTTAACTGCAGTACTTAGCTTGCTGTTGGTAAACAGAAGAAAGCATTATATATCCCGTGTCTAAATCTTTAGATTATTAACTTTTTGAAAGCTAATAGGGTATTTTTGTTTTGAAATTATGGTGGTGAGGGAAATCTTGGAAATTGAAATTGTCTCGTTTAAAAATCTTGATTAATAGTTAAATTGTATGTAAGTTGTGAGATTTTTAAGGTAGGATGGTGGAAATGTTGATTGATGTATCATTCTATTGTTGTTAATTAAGTTGGAGTTTGAGTTGTGTTGGAAATTGTATAAGAGTGAGACAATAGTGGATAGTGTGTAGGATTGTATTTAAAAGGAATTCAAAATCCTTGCTTTGGGTCTCATAACAAATGAGGGATTGTGATCACAAAGTTTGGCACGACAAGTTAAGATATATACATACCCTTATCAAAGCTGCATCTGTCTGCTAAATAGGCTTTACACCAGTTTCATCTTGTAGCTATCAATCTGTCTTCTGTATGCTGCTTAGCTTACATTTTTGAAGCCGATATCCCGAATGCCTAGTGGATGATAATTGGAATTTGTGTTATTTGACATTATTCAACTAGGTTTTTAACTCTTTTGTGTTGCATATCCTTTTTCTCATGGAAATAATATTTATACAACATTTGGCAAGGGTGCCTATGGCTGTGCATCACATGTTTATAATTTTATATCATGCCCCAATTTATATACCCACTAAAACGACATTTTTTAAAATGATTCGTAATTCTACAGAAGTGTCAGTGGTTTTAACATCCCTTAGAATCGAAGAATCAATTGTTGAATTTGTTTAGGCATAAAAGAAAATCAAATTAACTGACTAAACTGATTTTTAAAGTCCCGTCTGGTAAACATACTGGACAGCTAAACTAATTAATAGTAATTCATTTTTGGGGTGGCATTTGAAGCAGCACTTTAACAGTGGTAATTTTGGATACCCATGGCCAGTTACTTTAATTTTTGTCTCTTGTTCTTTGAAAACAGATGAATGTCATTTTATTTTTTTTGTTGTATTGCGTGATTTAATATAGGATGATATTATGACCCAATGTGGTTTCTGGAGTTTTTTCTCCACTTTTACTGAACTGAAGTATTATCTTTGACCATTATTATTTTATATAGATTTAGACTCCACTTTAATTTTTGAGTGACGGACCATAATCTGAAAGGTAATTGCTCAGACAGAGATACCAACTATTAAGGCAATTTTTCTGCTTAGTCTGCTTTCAACTTAGTGAACTGTACCTTCCACTAGATACTGTTTTGGTTTGATTGGCATATGGTTCTCCTTGGCTTCATTTTCTCTGTCAACTTCAAAATTGCTGTTATCAACTGATGTCTTCTATGCTGAATTGCTGATTGAATGTGAATCAATTTAATTTTATTGTTCAGGATGTGATAAGCTACATGGAGAAGGTTTTTTGTATCAATAGTTCGAGGAATCAAGTAGAGAATGGAACCTTAACACAGCAACAATCTTCATTAGTGTCAAAATCTACTTCACTTCCTAGCAATCCGACAATATCTGATTCCTCTCATTCCGATTCAGTTATTAGCCCAAATAACCTGGAACATTCGTTAACTAGAACTTTATCTGAAGAAGCACTTGAAGATGAACCATTGCAGTTACTATCTTCCCTGGAAATTAATAGACATAATCTTCAAAGACTTTCTGGTCTTGCATCTTCTATTGATCTTCCAAGGAGCCAAGCAGAGGACTTTCTACCAGCCATTGATATAAGGCTTAAGCTTTACCTGTTCAAGGTTCGGTTTATGCTTCTCACGAGGAACCTTAAAGCTGCCAAGCGTGAGGTTAAGATGGCCATGAACTTAGCTCGTGGTAAGGATTATCCAATGGCTCTATACTTGAAATCGCAGCTTGAGTATGCACGTAACAACCCTCGCAAAGCGATCAAGCTTTTGATGGCATCAAGCAATCACATAGAGACGGGAATGTCAAGTATGTACTACAATAATCTTGGGTGCATTTATCATCAGTTGGGAAAGTATCACACATCAGGTGTATTCTTCTCCAAAGCCCTAAAGAGCAGCTCACCCGCACGAAAGGAAAAGCCCCCAAAACTCCTCACTTTGTCACAGGATAAATCCCTTCTGATTTCATACAACTGTGGTATGCATTCTTTGGCCTGTGGCAGACCTTTACATGCTGCTCGTTGTTTTCAGAAGGCCAGTGTAATTTTTTACGACAGACCTCTTTTGTGGCTACGAGTTGCTGAGTGCTGTCTGATGGTTCTAGATAAAGGACTGATAAAGTCTAAATCTTCTGCTTTTAACAGATCTAATATCAAAGTCAACGTCGTTGGAAATGGGAAATGGAAACACATTGTTTTAAAGAATGGGATCTCCTCAAATGATCAGTGTGAATATTTTGGAAATGATGGTTTGTGCTCAGGTGATGTTAAACAGCCCGATCTCTCACTTTCTCTTGCGCGGCAGTGTCTTGTCAATGCTATGTATTTATTGGACTCTTCCGAGGTAAAATGTCATAGATCTGTTTCCACGCCCAGTACAGAGGAAAGCGAATCAAGAGAAACAATGTCATCCCAGAGTCCAAACCACAACAACATCAGCAGTGGTGATCAAAAGGAATCCCATGCAGCAACTGGATCAAGCCAAGGGCTCTCAAACGGTGAAGTGAAAGAACAAAAGGGTGGAAACAATCAGAGTTCATCAATACACAATTCTATCGCTGACTATGAGTTTATCCGTTTGAAAGAGAATCAGATGATCAAACAAGCTGTCCTTGCCGATTTGGTGTATGTAGAGCTGGTATTAGGAAATCCCCTGAATGCACTATCAACAGCAAAGTCTCTATTGAAACTTCCCGAGTGTTCAAAAATATACCTCTTTTTAGGAACCATGTATGCAGCTGAGGCTTTATGCCTTCTAAATCGGCCACAGGAAGCTGCTGATCATTTGTCTACGTTTCTTTCTGGTGGGACCAACATTGAGCTTCCATACACCAGGGAGGACTGTGAAAAGTGGTCTGTGGACAAGGTTGTTGATAGTGAGGATTCAAACAGTGGAACATTAGCCTCTAACGCTGTCTCAACACCCGATGAATCCCAGGTATCCATGTTTCCTAGTCCTGAAGAGGCACGTGGGATCTTCTGTGCTAATTATGCTGCAAATGTTGCGTTGCTTGGGGACTACGAGCTAGCTCGCCACTTTGTGATGATGGCTCTGTCTGATGTACCTAATAATCACCAAGCTATTCTCACCGAAATGTATCTGGATCTAAAGTGTGGTAAGACACAAGAAGCTCTTGTCAAGTTGAAACGCCACGGGGCCATCACGTTTCTTCCGGGAAACATCCCGTTGAATGGCTCTTCTTGATGATTGCCTGTCCCCGATCGATCCTCCAGCCCTCACCTCGACTCTGAGTTGGCAGGTAGCTAGACAATCCTTTGAAAAAATGGATGTGTATAATATATATAGTGGCAATTCAGGGAATATTTCTTTTTAGTTTCATTTCTTTTTTCAAAATTTTTACCCATTGGGTTTTAGTGATTGGTGAAGTGGCATCATTTTGGTGACAAGCCAGAATTGGAGATGTAGTTGTGAGTCATAGTAATGTGTTTTAGAGATAGGGTTGGGGTTCAATTCGACGTCGTATAGAGGGCCTAAGCTCTTGAGAAGCTGCTAGAAGACAACAGTACTCTCAATTTTCTTGTAGAGGTATCATTCAGGCATTTCAATCGAGTACCTACCATCTATGCATTTACTTATGATCATTAATTCATTACTATATGATATTACAGCATAATTTATAAAAATGTCTAAAATACCCAAGAATACCCAAGTTTAGTACAATTGTTGCATTTTAAGTACCATGGATGGTTTGGTGAAAAGGTAGACACAACTCTTCTGCTTCGTAATATATACTATTTGTTCACTTTTAATACATTAATTAATTAAATACATATTCATTATTTCTAATTATCTAACAATAATTTATTTAATTTTTTAGCATAAAGGATAAAGTAGGAAGGTTTAAAATAAATTTACAATACAAATAATAATAAGTAAATTACTATATTTTTAAAGAGCAAATTTGGTGTGAGATCACGAATAGTTTGATAGCTCATATTTCGCAAGACAACTCTACACAAATTTTTGTCTGTGCTAAAAATATGAAAATCGATAGAAATAGGTATTTTTAATCTATGAGAATTTATTTGAATCTAGGAGGGAATATTAAAGTTTAACGAAGAATTGGACATCTCTATAAAATTATAGGTGTGTCAGTAGGGATATGATAAGATATTTTCATTGTCATGAAATTAATTTTTGGTAGCAGTATTTAGTAGTTAGACGTTAACATTTATTACAATTGATTTAGTATAATTTTATTACTTCTAAGTTCTAACTAACTTAATGTCACCAGACTTTATCTTCCATTTTTTCAGAGGTGTTAATCAAATTGGATTACATATTCTATATCATAATTCATTTCCTAATCCAATGCAATATCAAACCATTATTTTATTTCCATTTTATTTTTCTTTAAGACATTCTAGATGATTAAATCAAATCTAATTAGTTCAATTAATAAAAAATGATTTTATTCAGTGAATCGTTTAGTCAAAGGACAATATTTGCATGAGAGTTAGTCTCCGGTAATACGGATTTTTTGTGAGACGAATTGATCAATTACTAAAATATGCTTATTATATACTAGTTAAAATATATTTATTTGTAGTTAAAGTAGGTCAATAATGAATCATATTATAACACCATAAAATCATACTTTAATTCATAATTCATTATACTTTAGAAAATCTACTTTAACAATAATTAAACATACTTTATCAATATAATAGACATACTTTAACCGGTCTCGCAAGCCGTCTCACAAAATTAAGGTCTCACAAGAGACTTTATCTTTGTGAGAGATCATTTTTATATTTTTTTAAATAATTATCACTTAACGCTTTTATGTTTTTTTTAAAAATAATTATTACTTTTTATCAAGAATATTATTGCTATATTATCACTCCTCATTAAAAATATTATCTCTTATTCATATTGTTAATAAAATATTCAATACACCACTATCTTTATTAATAAATTTAAGTATCATTTTTTATAAAAATATTATTACTTTTTATCCATTTTATTTTATAAAAAGTCTTCCTATAAAACGATATAAGTTTTGCTTCAGTTAAAATATTCCATAAATTGATTTAAGTGAAACTTATATGCACCACTTATTATAATCTTTTATAACAGAAAATGCTATGATATTTTTTAATATTAATATGAAATGAAAAAAATATTTGTTTAATTATTTATATATTAGAATTAATTGAAAAAATTAGGAACTTTATTCCTATTACAAATTAATCTTCAGTTTTGAGATTATCTTTAAATATTGTTGCAAAATGCACTCAATTTATGTCTAAAAGTAAGATTTTTTTGGTGTGTTTTGCAATGATATATCTTATTATTATTATTATTATTATTGTTATTTTTTTTTTGCTTTGCGTTAATTAATTATTTAAAATAAATTTCTCAAACAATAATCTCAGAATACGTGATACACACGTACGTTTAACTGTTTCCGAAGTTTTCCATCGTTTTCTGAAAACCTATTTCGAGAATCCATTCTGCTTTTGAAATCGTATCTCTAATCCTCGGAATCCGTTTCCAGCGGCTCCATCTGCGTCGGCGCCGCATTGGATTAAGGTAAAATTTCCCTACAATTTTGAGGTACTCAGGGTTTATAACGATTTGCGCCTGAAATGCTCGATCTGCTCTTTTCATATTGAGTTTCTAATAATTGTGGCTGCTACTTCATATATCTGACCTAATCTATATTCAGTTTGTTTTAAGAAAACTCGCGTCGTTGGTTTTGATCCGTGGGATTGGTAATTGTTGCAGTTTACAAGCTCGATCGATCTGTTTGTTCCTTGCTTCTGATTGGGACTGCTTTATTTATGAAATTCGGAGATGATGGTTCTGTATTGTTATTTGATTAGAAATTTTTTGTTTTCTCATTTTCTGATCAGTTTTCGCCTTTTTGCCTTCTCCATGTTGCGGGTTTCCATGTTTTCCTTCTAACTGTGCTGTTTCTTCCGGTCATATTTTTCCTCAAGTTAATTTTTTTCGTTAAAATTGGTCTTCCTCAATATAGAGTAGTATTTCATCTAAATTGTGTATTTGTGTTGAAAGTGGGAGATTCAGCAGTAAAGGTTTCAAGGGCGTAGCTTCAATGGTTTGAGTACCTGGCCACTGCACTAAATAAATTCAGGGTGGGGTTCGCTATTAGACTTAACTTTCAGTATTAGTCCTTGTAGAAATAGGTTTCACTTCTCAAATGGAGCTAGGAATGCATCAATCCCTAGTGAATCAATGAAGGGCACAAAATGGCGAAAGTGAAATGCTCAATTTATGAGCAGAATGGATCTCAACTGTGTCTGATTATGAAGGATTTAGGGATTTTCTAATTATGAGAAATACAAGCCTGCTGTTCATCACCACGTATCTTTGTTTTTTTGTGAGCATGGATTGATGTTGAAAATGTTACGGTGTAATCAAATAATATAATACTAAAGGTATAATGACAGTGAGGCCCGTATGATACTCCTCTTACGGAAACGTGAGACTCTTATCTAATGAGAAAGTTTGAAAATAAATGGGAAGAATTGATGGAGAGTTTGTGGCTCCAGTGGTTTTTTCCGCTCAATTAATCTGCGATATCTGAATGGCTGATCTTGGTGTGGATTTTTGCTGTTTCATCCTTTTTCCTATTGTTATTATTTTATAAAAATGTGAAGTTATGTTTCTATTTATGTCATAACTCATTCAGTTCATATTATATCCGGGAAATGGCCTGTTGAAGATGGAAATGGTTTGGTTGGAACCAGTGATCTGTGTGATGCATGCCTCAAAATTATTATGTGCTATTCATGTCTTCTTATCATTCTTCTGTTACTATCTTTCTTCTCGGGATGTGCTCGAGAGGATGATTGACCTAGTCGAACATTACGATTTGAGCCAAGATGTTAAGTCATGGAGCTTTAAACAGCTCATGCTAAATGTGTGTGTGCATATGTATAACATTATCAACATTATGGTGGATTGACTCTTTAATTAAGTGATATATTTATTTTATTTTATTAAAAAAAATTCTAGTCCTAGTTTCATGTATGATCTTTTGAAGTTTTCTTTTTTCTTTTTTGCTTGACAATGTCCAATCAAATGGTCTTGTACTATCTGGGTTTCACTAACTGTTTTAACTGCTTAATCATGCCATACCCATTGCTACCTTGACATGTGTAATATGTGGATAGTGTGCTAATTTGGCATGTAATGTGCAGAAAATGGCTGGTGAATCTAAGAATGATGTGGCAGAGTCTGTGACATCTACAGATACGGAGATCAAGAAGACAAAGAAAAAGAGGGGAGTTTTATCTAGATTATGGGCTGCTCTATTTAGAGTACGTGACGATGATTTTGAAAAGAGATTGCAACATATATCCAAGGAAGAAGCTGTGGTTCTTTCCAGAATTACAAGGCGTTCACATAGTTGGAGGAGAATTACAAGGCATTTTATTATATTTTCCGTTCTTTTTGAGGTGAACCTCCTTTACTTATTTCCTTCATTTGAATAGAAATGAATGATATTATCTAAATTCCTTGATTAGTGATTCTAATACTTTGTAATATATAATAGATTGCCTACATTCTTGGATTTAGTTAAGTCGGTGCTCAAAATAAAATTGTCCACTGCACTTGTGCTAGTGTAATCTAAATTCAGTTGATATCATTTGGCAAGTAATGTATGTATTTGATTTTATTTAGTGGTAATACAATATTATTGTTACTCCCTTCGTCCTGGATTAGTTTGCATTGGGTTAATGTAATCTTTCTAGGTAATAAATAAATTGTAAAGTATGTTATGTGTGTTAGGCAAGAGTGACATTTTTGAAATTAAAGTGTATTTTGAGATTATTGGATTTAGGTTGTATTTCATTATTCAGGTGGTGCATGTTAGTGTGGGTTACTTGTATTATTCTTCTCAAATGCGTTTCTTATAGATTTAATATTTGTTTGGGCCGATATTGATCCTCCCATGATATTCATTTTGGGCATATCATTCTTGATTATGATTTCTTCTGTTCATGGGAATTCCATGTTGTAGCGTACAATGCGTTGGTGCACCTATTTTGTTCTCTCTGTATATTCAACCACATAATTATATTCCATATAAAATGTTTCAGAATTTAACATTTATATTTCATGTTAAATAGTGAGTACTTAAATCAGGAAGTTCACTGAGTGTTGACCGGGAGCACTGAATCCAGATTTGATTTTTTAATGTAACTATAAGATCTTAATAATTGAGATGTGTAATGTGATATGATGTATTCGATCTCGAGTTATTTATTTTTATATGTCTTTATTGTGCCCAAGATCTACACCCTTTTAATAAAATATGTACTCTGTGTGATTAATATTAAGAGGGAAATTATGATTTTCTCTGCCCTTTGGTTATTTTTTTTATCTGTTGATGGTTCCCAAACAACTGATTCTTGCTACATCACTCTGTTATTCTCCTTAATTTCTCGAAATTCAATATTCTCTGGACCCATACGATCCATTCTGTCATCTAGTTATGTTGTGATCCATTCTGTGATCTGTCATCTAGAAATTCAATATAAAATCTTGTAGCATTAAGCCGTTATTTGTCATTTCCTTTCCATCAGATAAAGAGTCTTCATGACACTTTTTCTACCTAATGGATTAAAAAACTTTGATGATTCTCCTAAGTTGATCAAAATCAAGTTTGTGAGTTTCCCTACCCCAGATGAATTGTGTTGTGTGTGTTTCCATAATCATTCATGTCTTTTCCTATATGTTATGCACAATGTCTACTTTTGTTGAGATCAATAATGATCGACCTTTATTGCTCTTTCAGTGTCTCTGGTGTTTCAATTTCTGTGTCTTAGCCTTTTACATATTCTTGGGCTTTAAATTTTTCCTCGTGGCTTGATTTTCTTAATCTCCTAGGTTGCATCTCCATATAAGTCTCAGATTCAACGATAGTAAAACCTATCTGATCTGCATAATATTGCTCCATTATTTGAAATGGAGTGCTTCTTTTGTGTATATTTAACCCGTGGGAATTGAACACAGTTGTTATCACTAATACACATATATTCCCCTGTAATTTCAGTGGGTTGCTCCTGCATTCGTTGTCCGTACCTTATCTTTATAGCCTTATAGGGGATGGTAAACATATTTTCATATCAACCAAGAGAAAATGTGACTTGTGGTGCATGGTTTTGGTTGACAATATGATTCATATTAAATGTGTGTAGATATAAGCAATTGTGTGTTCTTTGTCTTGATCAGATTAGTTGTGTTTAGTGGGCCTTTCATCTGTGTCACTTCTTAAAAATGGTTCTCAAGTATTGGTTTTTAAGCTCTCTCTTTTTCTATAATTTTTCCCAGGTAATTGCTGTGGGTTATGCTATCATGACTACGAGATCATTATACTTGAATTGGCAAATGAGGGCGTTGAGAGTGTTACCTATGTTTCTGCTGCCTTTTTTAAGCTTCATCATTTATTCCGTACTTAGAAGCTTTATGAGGATGCGTAAGTATTTCAGTGCCCTGTGATGGCTCTCTTGTTTCTATGTTTTCTTTTCCTTTCTTGTTGATCTTTGCTCTCAAAGGGAAATACCCTGTTCTTCTTGTCTATTTTCCTTCATTTATCAGTAATGGCATGTGGATTGTTCTACTTTGACTGAACTGCACTTGTATCCGATTGTCTAATTATCTTGTTGTGTTGTGGAGGCACTACATGCATATATTATTTTGAAATGGTTGTATAGGATATGTTACTTGTTTTTGTCTAATGGAGTTTTGTTGTTATAACGTGAGTTTAACTATTGTCAAGGTAAAAAATGGTGGAATCATTTAGTTGAGATTTGTGAGTGGACAAGAGTGTACCTTTAGCAAATAAAGTTCTTGTTGCCAAAAAGCATCCTGTGTTTTATAGCTTATGTTGCTTGTTTCTGGCAGTCTTTCAAGGAGGCTTACGAATAAAGTCCAAAATCAGTATAGGTAACAGATCTGGGTTGGATACATGCTAAGGTCATTGATTGAGGAAGACAATAGAACTCCAGTTTTCTATTTTGTTGCATATGTTCTTTAGCCAATCAAACCAGCTCCAATCCTACCGTACTCTGTATGCTCTGATGAATGGTGTCCAACACGGCAACACCTTACCCTGAATATATACCAAGCTATTCCAATTAACCCTCACCAAGATGTATAGGATGTCAAAGAACTTTGCGCAATTCTCATCTCTTGGTTTTTATCATAATCTTTAGCTATTCAATGCCCAGCCACTTATCCACTTTAAGGCTTTATCAGAAGCGCTTGCACGTATCATCTCATTAACAAAGCATTTTTGGTTGTTGAGATGGAGTTTTTTATTAGGGGTTGGTGGGTGGGTTATTCCCTTTTTGAAATTTAGGAGATGGGTTATCTGTTACTTCTTCATCTTTGCTTTATTTCCTTGACAAGTTACTTGATCATGGTCAGATTAGGCGAGTCCTATGCCCTAATTGATTACAATACCCAATATCCTATCTAATAACCATCCTATTTGATTCTAACATTTGTATTGGAATGATATGGTTGATCCATTTAACTTTCATGAAAAATAAAGAAGATGCAGCAATAATGGGCGATACCCTGCAATTGGAAGTTTACAAGTTTGTTTTACAGGTGACAGGAAGGACCACAACACTTTGGATAACCTACGGGCAGAGAGGCAAGCAAAAATTGATGAACTAAAAGAAAAGACAAATTACTACATAACTCAACAGCTAATACAGGTTAGGAGTGAATGCTAGCTTCATCGGCTTTCATAGACGATTTACAACTTGTTTATGCATCCCTTTTATGCTATTTTTTTGCTACTTGTTCTTGCTAGAAATATATGAGTTAGTTGAAAGTTTCAAGCTGGAAATAGTTCTGTGAAAGATGTTCTTATAAGGTTTGGTGTATACATCTCTTCCATGTCTTGATGATATAAGATTTATGAATAAATAAAGAATGTATCTATATACAGTGGATCTCATGTGGTAGCCAGAACTCCGTCTTAGTTCCATGCATAATAGGGCTGTTTGATAACATTTATTTTCTTATGAGGCACTTTTACCTTCACATAATATTACACAGACCTCTCTTGAGGTTTGTTCCAAATTACTGTTCCTATTATAGTTTCACATTGCTGTCATTGCAATTATATTCCGGAATTATTTTCTCTCACATTTAGAATAATCTGGGTTATCTAAATTTTAATTATTATGTTAAACATTGAAGTCAATTAAAACAGAACTAAACTTTAATATTCAGATTCAGGTCAATGATGTTATACTTTGTTTACAGTTGGACTTAAATTTGGATTCCTATCTGTTCTTTTCTTCTATTCATTCATGCTCTCTGCCAGTCCCAAACTTTTCAGGATTTGTGATTTAAGCAAAATGGCTTTTGATACAACGAATTGTAAGGCATTAGATAGAAGATAAAGTGATAGTCATTCATGATCACCCTTGTACTTTCCATTTGTTAATATTTAACAGTAGAAGATAAATAATGTAGAGAGTCTAGAGACCAAAAAGAAAAAAAAAAAGGAGATATGTTAAACTGGAAAAAATGACTGGCTTAGATGTCATTTCTGTTGCAAGAGGGTGCATGTTCAGTTCAAAATCAAAAGAGGCACTTGTAATTATCACTAAAATTTGTTGATTCTTACAAAGAGTCTTCAGTGCAGAGGTATGACCCTGACCCAGCAGCCAAGGCTGCAGCCGCCACTGTGCTGGCATCAAAGTTGGGTGCAGATTCTGGTCTGAAGGTGTATGTGGGAGATGATTCAAATGTCAATGCTCCTCTTGGAAAGAGCAGTGATGTAGAAGTTGCTCCAACTAGTGGACTACGGCACAGGAAACCATCCCTCTCAAAATCTAGTAGCCTGGACAGAGGATCCGTGCTTCATGAAGATGAAATGCTTAGTCAGGTTGGGTTTGAGGGTATGGACGCATCTCAACAACATCAGTTGGTTGTTGAGCATCATCCTCAAGCAGGTTTGGGCTCACAAGACGGTGGATGGATTGCACGACTTGCTGCCTTGCTCGTCGGAGAGGATCCAACCCAATCCTATGCTCTTATATGTGGAAACTGCCACATGCACAATGGTAAATATATAGATCTTTTTCTTATTAATATCCTTCTGAACAGGTGCAGTTTATTAGAAATAGAATTGTCAAGGTTGACTAGGGTAGTCTCTTTAATCATATGCCTTTATAAAATTGTGCAGCACATTTAACTCGAACCCTATATGTGCATGTTTGTAGGACTTGCAAGGAAAGAAGACTTTCTGTACGTCACTTATTACTGCCCTCATTGCAAAGCCTTGAATAGACCAAAGCAGGCTGATGAGCGTATGTCTGGTTCGAGTACACCTATGCCCCCATTGTCCACTGTAGGGGATGCAGACGTTGGGCCGAGCTTGGATGGTTTGGCCTCAAATAAACTTTCCCCAAGTGGTAGCCCCATTGCTGCAGATGCAGATGCAGGGAACTCTGTGAGTTGATTACTTTACGTGTCCTGTCGTTTTATATTTAATGCGACGAACTATTGTATACACTACTTGATGTAAGATGATATATAGTTTTGGCACAGTTGATGACATTTTCTTTTTCTTAATCTTTTTCTTGAATGAATTCGAGAGTTGTTGATTTTGGTATGCACTAAATTTCTGGTGAAGGCGGACCACACCTGTATTGAATTTCTCTTTACTTCTCCATTTAGACTAGGGATACCATACTCATACCCCTTATTACTTTGTGGGTCAACCCACATTATTTTTTATTTTATTTTACTATAATTTTTATGGAGTGGATTTTCTAATCTAATTGATTATTTAATTAAATACATATATCTTATAAAAAGTATAGTACATAATACGTCAATATTGATAAGATTTACATAATATACCCAATATATTACTCCCTCCATCCCAATTCAAATTGGGACATGGAGAGGTGTTATTTTTAATGGGACTGAACGGATTGGAACCCAAACATTGCGGAGGGTCAGGACAAATTGTCATCTCTACTTTTGGACCTAGCGGGAAATTTGATTAAATTTTCATTTATTGCTATACTTCTATGTACTTTAATCTACAGTGAATTTTCTTTGTTATTTTACTTTTAACAACTTCGAAACCCAACCACAATTTTTATCCTTTTGATTTTTGTGTGTCATTTTACTTTAATAACAACTTCAAAACCTAACCGCAATTTTATTTTATCCTTTACGATTTACGTTCTGATCGACCCATTGTTCAAACTTTGTTAATGATTTTTACTCATTATGGAAGAGATGTGTAACGTTTATTATCGTTGGATGATAAATTTTGCACTTTTACGTACGAGTTGATCTATTGCATAATTGGTGTACACTAAAAATAAGATCCGTATTTAAAATATGGGTAAACTATTTAATCCTAAAATACCAAATGGGTCATTCACGCGGGTCAATTTAGTCTTCTCTCCTGGCGGATTCTCCTCTCTCTCTCCTATCTCTCAATCCGCTCTTCTCTCTCTATTATTTCTCAATCTGCTCCTCCCTCTTTATTCTTTCTCAATCTGCTCCGCCTGCGGTCTGCGCTGCTTCACTTTGACGGAGCCGTCACCGCTTCCCTTCCACATCTTCACTGTCTTGCCGCCAGCGATCTCCTCCCTCACTCCACTGTTTTGCCCTTGCAAATTTTCGCCTCTTGTGCTGCCACCGTTTCCCGTCAAGATCTCCGATGCCTCGCCCTTCCAGATCTTGTTGCCTCACCGCCAATGGCCTCTTCCCTCACTCTGCCGCCAATAATGTTGTTTTCGTTCTCAAAGGCACCTCCAATGTCGACGACGTGTCACTCTCACTCAGGTATTAAGGTGAAAGTTTGAAAAATCAAAATGAAGAAGCTCAGAATTAGGGTTATTGTGATGGAATTAAGATTTTGATCCAAACCAAATCAGATCTGGCGTTGTGGATGAATTAGGTGATCAAATAGAAACAGATCCAAGTTTTTTTTCATATAATGTTAAACTGTATTACTTTTTTAATAATACTGTATTACTTATTATTTATTAATTAATGTATATGTGTTAAAGTAGTGGAGATGATAGAGAAAATAATACGGGTGAATCATTTGCAATGAAATTCAACGTTGAAGAAGTGTCTTGATGAATTTGTTTACTGTGCTTCAGATTTGTATCATCGAATGCTTAAAATTTGCGATTATCAGATGTTGTATTTTTTGTAATTCAATAGTGTACAAGTTTTTCTTAATAAGTGTATTATATTTTTTTTTATTTTTCTAATATTTTTACTTTTATACATTACTTTAAAAAAGTAATACAATTATAAATACAATCATATATACATTAATATCGTCAATCTAGAAATCAATTAATATCAATGAACAAAAAAATTAAATTAATTCCAAAAATATAAAAAATATTTGAATATTAGGAGAGAGAAATTGAAAAAATTAGGAGAGAGAGAGAGTGCGATGAAAATAAGGGGAGAGGAAAATTTTAGGAGAGGAAAATAAGGGGAGAAAGAAATTTAGAAGAAATGAGCAGGAGAAAGGGAAAGGAATAAAATATGGGTCAATTTTTTTATATATATAATGGGGTCAATTGAATTTGAGTCATTTGATGCACCTTAAAAACTGGCGCATATTAGTATTTACCTTTACGTATTTAATTAGGATGTAAGGGTACCCCATAATATCGTGGATCCGGGTGAAATTTATTATTATTATTTCTATTTTTATTACACAAACAACCATGTAAACTGAGCATGTAAACCCTGTTTTCATCTAATATTTTTTAAAACATGAAAAATTACTTTTTACGGACATAATTATTACTCTTTTAAATTAAAAAAAATCACTCTTCAAATTATGGTACACTTTATCGATACTCTTTAGTACATGAAAAATTAATTTTTAGAGACATGAATTAAAAATAAGGGTTTATATGTAAACCCGGTACATAGGAGACTAACTCTTATTATTATTATTTTTTTAAGAGTCAGTTTCTTGTAAATCGGGTTTACGGTGTAAACCGTGTGATCCTCTCTAATTAAAACTCTAAATACATAAGGTATAATAGAAATGGAAGGGGGAACCATATGGTTTATACCATGATCTCTATTTACATATAAGTGTTTGTCATTTTTTAAATTTCGAAATAGTCTCTGTTTATCATGAAATTAATATTAATTATTTACGAAGTACAAAATATTCGAGTAAGAAATCATAATATCAGAATAATATTCAAAAAACGAATATATTTGAAGATCATTTATGATGAGGCAGTAATTATCGTACTTGACTAATTAATTATTTAGTATAATAGAAACCCTATCAAAGGGCAATCCCAAAGTTAACGTTATAAAGATAAATAAATCAGTCGAATTAATTAAGTATTCACAATCTACTAACTATGAGCCTATTATAATCTGTTCAATATTACAACATAAAAATTTAACGAAACTAAAATACATTGTCATAGGAAATAATTAATTAAGTACCACAAATTAACGTATTACTTTTTTATTGAAACAAATACTGGGGTATGTATTAAATTGTGGAGAGTGACATAGAAGATATTTGATATACTTAATTTTTCATACCAATTCTCGTGACCTTTTTTCTTTTAGCAAGAAAAATTTTACTCTGCCAGATAAACATTGTACGTATTTGGTTGCTGTTGTGAAAGAAAATAATTTTTTGGTGTGATTGTGTAATAAAGAGAATGTGTATTTGAATCATTGAAATTAATTAAGCGTATAAGATCGTTGATTTTAACCGAATTAAATATGAAAGATAAATTATTCTTTTCAGTGGGCTCTGTGCACTCGATATTACTTTTTATTATATGAAAAATAACTATTCAAAATAATGGACTAGGAGTATCAGTCTGGAATAAAAAATATTGATTATGAGTATTTTCTATTTTAGGTAATATTTTATTACTTTTAAAGAGTAAGTTTTCAATGTATTAAGATTAAAATGCCAATGTACCGTAAAATGAATTCAGAGAAATTCAATATAAAATGTTTATGACGTTTTTTTATAGTATTGGTGTTTTTGTAAGAATATTAATATTATATTACAATTTCTGAAATGAAATTTATATATTTTGAATTAAAATAGAAATTGTGCATTATGTGAGATGAGTTGTAAGACGAATTGATCTATTGTTAAAATATTATTGTTACGTATTAGGTGTGAAGAGTTCAAAAAGGGTGACGCGATAGTGGGATGGATATGTGTTATATTTAACCTAACTGTATTTTTGGCTCCATTGAGCATTATGGTATATTATTCTTTAATTTTCTTTTAATAGAATTAAATTCTTTAATTTGAAAATGAATTAATGTTTGGACGTGATGCTCACAGAGATGGGTGATACGAACAAAAAAAATGTGGAGTTTATGCCGTTGAGTATGTCATTGTGCCTCAGTGTTTGTGCCATAATGTGGTTTTTCTATGAATTCTTCATCAAAGATTACTAATTACTATATTGCAGTAAGTGTAGTACTACTCAAGAATGAAAATATCTCGAAATTTCCACACTATATTCACGATATATCCGTTTTTTAGAATATCGATATCAATATTAAGGAAAAAGATATTTCTTTTTTGATATCGAGAAAATATCAGGAAATATGTTGATATCGATTTGTTACAGTTCAAATTTTCCTAAATATCAAGATATATTGAGGAAGTATCGATAAAATATCGACAAAATATCGAAAAATTATCTATAATTTAAAAAAAATAAAATAACTTTTTGTTTTATTTTTACTAACCAAATACATTTTTTTTGTTATTAATATGTTTAATTTAAAAAAATATAAAAAATAAAGCAACACTTTTGTTAAACCATCTCATGGTGAGATTGTTTTACGTTTGATTAATTCGATAGAAAAACGTACTACTGAAACATTCAGAACTATGTTCTGAATATCTCTAATTCGATGAGTTGGTACTAATGTTGTTTAGATTTAAACTGCATGATATGTTTTACATTTGAGCCTCATATATCATCATTTTGGTATTAGTTATTATGTATTAAAAAATAAGTAGTAATTATTGTATGACTCCAAACTATTTAAATATGTTGTTATTGATTTGCTTATAATGTGTTATGAGTTTTATTGAGATTTTAAACTGTATTTATATATTAAAATTATAGTTATAATATATTGAAAAGTTAATTAATTAATTTTCTTCTATTTTTTTCAAGTTTTCGTGATTTTTAAATTTTTACTGATATCGATATCGATATTTGATATATCCATCGATATTACCGATATCATATTTTCATATATTGAGTAGTTGTATTAATATTGTATGAAGGTCCCATGAAAATATAGAGTAATTATTTTATGTGGATCTCATCTACTAGTGAGATATTCAAATTAATAAAATATACGGTGGAATAGTTTGAGTATTTTCATTTTTTTGGGTCAACAATTTTGTGGAGAACCAATAAAAGAAATCATCTTTTCTACATTATTATTCTAAAATGAACATGTGCATATATATATATATATATATATATATATATATGAATGAACGAGTAATGAGGTTCAATGTATCGACAATAATAGTATACTACTTTTTAATTTTCTTTTCTTTTATTTCTACAATAATAACAATTTATCTATAGAATATCCATTATTATTTCCTCTACTTTCTACAATAATAAATATACTTAGATTAACTTAATGTCAATAGTTATTGAACTATCTAATTGCACGTGGAAGAGATGAATGAATATTAATTTCATTCACTAATTAATTAAGAGTATGTGGAAGAGATGAATGAATATTAATTG
This sequence comes from Pogostemon cablin, assembly GCA_023678885.1. Lineage (NCBI taxonomy): Eukaryota > Viridiplantae > Streptophyta > Magnoliopsida > Lamiales > Lamiaceae > Pogostemon > Pogostemon cablin. The sequence continues at coordinate 22,633,126 of CM042977.1, read as the reverse complement.
AATGTATTAAAGAGGTAAAAGACTTATTATAAAAGTGGCATGCAATGGTATCCTGAAAATGAAATATGGTTAGGGTTTAGGTTTAGTAATGCAATGACACTACTGACACATCCAGAATTATTTCAAAATTTCTCTAATTCGATAAGTTGGTACCAATGTTGTTTAGATTTAGACGGCATGACATTTTTATATTAGAGCCTCGTAGATCATCATTTTGGTATTAATTATTATGTATTAAACAATAAGTAGTAATTATATATTGTATGACTGCAGACTATTTAAATATGTTGTTATTGATTTGGTTATCATGTGTTATGAATTTTATTGAGATTTTAAATTGTATTTATGCATTGAAATTAGTTATAATATATTGAAAAGTTAATTAATTAATTTTTTTATATTTTTTTCAAGTTTTCGTGATTTTTTAAATTTTTATCGATATCGATATTCGATATATACATCGATATATCTGTAAATTTGAGGTACCTGTATTTTCATCCTTGCTCCTACTCGAATATCATCACTTGTAATAATAATTAAAAAGAAACTGTTAAAACTAAATTCAAAATTTCTACTTATTACGATGAAGATAATGTATTATCCGATCGTTTTTAGAAAGAAATTATAAAAATTATTATTGTCACTACTAATACATGAATTCGTTGGGTAACAATTTGATTGACTACATATTAGTATTTCCAAACTATGCTGATTTGGGTCATCCTAGAATAGAATCATCAATAACTCGGGATTTAATCCCCTAGAGATGAGAAATCTTTTGGCTGTAAATTCAATTAATGAATTACCTCTTGATGATCTTGAATCGGATCAATATCATGAATAACAATATTTGATCTATCAAATCAACCCGTCGTCAAGACTTGACTTGTATAACATAGGAAGTTCTTTTATCCATACCGAATCCAAATTTGGGTTCCTGACTCAATCATTCCAAAATTCCTTTATTTATAAATTCCTTTCCTTGTTTTTCTATAACCTACCTTGCGTCTTCCTTGGACAATCATCTGATGATTCTTCATCAGATAAGTTATATAAAATTTTCACAACATGCACGTGTCACAGTAGAAAATACCAATTTGGTGGATTCATGCATCTCACGATTTAGATTTTCAAATATTCAGATTTAATGAAAATTCCAACTGGATTAACACAATCTATTTGGTTTTCATCTAATCTATAGGAGTATTTAACAACTTCTTAAACGTCTAACATATAGATTTTTACATAATATAACAACCTTGCTAATGAGTAAACGCACCGAAAAAAAGTGAAGAAGTATCTAAGAGCTTCCACCACTTTCACCTTCAGCAGCACATGCACGTGTGTATTCATGACCTCCGTCACGACTCTTCTGCTTTCGTCTCCCACCATCAAAGCAGCAACATATAAGGAGAAAGATGATGGACGCCAAGAGGAGAAGAATGGCAACCATATCAGATGAGAGTACTGCACCTTTACCTTCACCTTGATTAGCTAGGAACCATTTTCTTCCTCCCTATTTTTTGATATGACTAAAGTTAACGAAATGAAAAGATTACAAGATAATTGAGTGTAAGCTCCAAAACCTATATATATATATATATATATATATATATATATATATATATATATATATATATATATATATATATATATATATATATTTTGTAGTAGTAGGAGAAGTCAGTGTAAAGAGCAGTTTGAACCAAACCTGAGATACAAGCTTTAATAACGTGGTTATGGGCAAACAACTTCAATCATTGGAAGGAAACTCTCAACCAAGAATGAAAATATCGATATCGGTAAAAATATTAGTACCTCAAATTTATGGATATATCGAATATCGATATCGGTAAAAGTTTTAAAAATCACCGAAACTTGAAAAAATAGAAGAAAATTAATTAATTAATTTTTCAATATATTATAACTAATTTTAATATATATACACTTTAAAATCTCAATAAAACTCATAACACATCATAATAAGCAAATCACTAACAACATATTTAAATAGTTTGTAGTAATATAATTATTACTACTTATTATTTAATACATTATAATAACTAATACCAAAATGATGATCTATGAGGCTCAAATGTAAAACATGTCATGCCTTCTAGATCTAAACAACATTGGTACCAGCTCATCAAATTAGAGAAATTCTAAATATATCATGAAAATTTTCCAAATATCGATTTGCAAAAGTTCAAATTTTCCAGATATCGAGATATATCATGAAAAATTTGGGATATTTTCATCCTTGCTCTCAACTCTCCAATTGAACCAGCTTTCTTCGACAATATTCGATTTGGAAAGGGAAGCCTCTAACTCTGTGGGAGAGGAATTGTAATTTCTATTTTTTTCTTTGGAAATACTTGACGAATCACTCCTGTTGTTTTAGGTCATTTTAAACCTAATGATCTGCGCTCTTAATTCTTGTAGTTTTTAATCTTGATGATTTAATTTCATTAGCACGTGTCTTTTTTTAATTAGTCGTTCTGATTGAAAATATCACTGCATGTGAATTTACTGTTTATAATGCCAAAGAATGTGATTCCTCTTGTAACTCTTCCTTTCAATATATCGAATTTTTTGTCAATCAGTATGGATTGATTATATAATTTTACTTTTTGCATTTTAAGAAAATGATGAATAAAAGTTAAATATTAATTTTTAATTTAAGTACTTAGTTTCTAGGACATGCCTATTTCCTTCCTGATTACTAGCTAGTTTACTATTCTTGTGGAATAGAATGTACATAAACCTCTTTATTTATCGATTTGTCAAATCGCAGTTTAAAATTTTCCAAATATCAAGATATATTGAGGAAATATCGACAAAATATCGAGAATATATCAAAAATATAAAAAAATTATCTATAATTTTTAAAAAATAAAATAATTTTTTGTTTTACTTTTACTAACCAAACACATTTTTTTGTTATTAATATGTTTAATTTAAAAATAAAAAATAAAAAACAAAGCAACACTTGCGTGAAACCATCTCATGATGAGATTTTTTACGTTTGATTAATTAATTATGAACTATGTTCAGAATTTCTCTAGACACATTAAAAACTATATTCAAAATTTCTCTAATTCGATGAGTTGGTACTATAATATTATTTAAATCTAGACGGCATGACATGTTTTACGTCTAAGCCTCATAGATATAATTTTAGTACTCCCTCCATCCAATTTCAATGTTTATATATTTCTATTTTGGGCGTCCCATTTCAATGTTTACGTTTTCTTTTTTGGAATATGAGACCCACTTAAAACAATTAATATATCACCATGGTCCCCACATCCAACACTAATACATCTACCCACTTTACATTAAATATTACTCTCTCCGTCCGCTCGAAAGAGGGTCTTCTTTCCATTTTGGTCCTCCGATTCAAAGAGGGTCATTTCCTTTTTTATACACATGGGACCCACACACACCCACTAATACAACTAAAATATGGGATCCACACTCCACTAATATAACTACCCACTACACATTAAATAATAATACTCCTTAATCAACGTGCACAAAAGTAAAAGACCCTCTTTCGAGCGGACGGAGGGAATATATCTTTCCACCCACTATCTATTAAAATACTATACTCATTAATCAACGTGCAAAAAACAAACGTAAATATTGAAATAGGATGAAAGAGAGTATTAGTTATTATGTATTAAACAAAAGTGACAATTATTGTATGACTCCAGACTATTTAAATATGATGTTATTGATTTGTTTATCATGTATTATGAATTTTATTGAGATTTTAAAGTGTGTTTATATATTAAAATAAGTTATAATATATTGAAAAGTTAATTAATTATTTTTTTGAAGTTTCCGTGATTTTTAAATTTTTACCAATATCGATATTCGATATATCCACAAATTTGAGGTATCCATATCTTTACCGATATATTTTCATCCTTGCTTATTTTAATTAATTAATGATCGCAATTAAATTAACACTAACTGGGTATCTATTAAATTGTGGAGAGTGACATTGAAGATGTTAAGCAGGCATTGACAGAGACATGGAGATTTGGTACATATCCATAGTACTATTGTCGTGTCTCATTTGTCAATCTACGCTATCATCCAATCACAAATGGACGCTATATATTATTGATTAAATTGCTTTTTCATACCACAATACTCGTGACTTCTTTTTTGTTTTTCTTTAAAGAAAGAAAAATTATGGAGTATTCCTTTTGACTTGCGGTTTTTTATCAACACCTACTTGAAGAAAAGTTAAGTTTGAATGTGGTGTAACAAAGATTATGTATATTTTGAACTTTTGGGTAATTAAACAAACCAAAGGATATGAAATTGTTGATTTTGATCAAATTAATTTTATGTTATTGTAATAGAGTGTTTGATTCATATTACTATGTTAATAATACTTCATGAGCCTTAATTTTTTTAAAAAAAATTAAATGAATTTATACACTAATTGCACTTGATTAATGTTCTTAATTTTCTTCTAATTCAGTTAATTGAAATCATGGGGTATGGTGTATTACAACCCTAATCTCAACAAACTAATAAAAAATTAAGGTAATTCTCATTTTAATTCTTTGTTTAAGAGAGTTTTGGTACAATAAATTATTATCATTTTAAAATGTACCAATTATTTTAGGATTGATATCAAGAAAGACAATGTAGGTACGTATAAAGGAGATGGGGCAGTATTAAAAAGTAAATTAGCCTGTATTGATTGATAGAGGTTGGTGAGGAATGAGGATTAGGAGATTATAAAGTGGCCACATATATATGACGTCCCACAAATATTCAAAGATTAATTAACAAAAATATGTAAGAACGATAAATCATTAATCACTTGATTAATTTCTTAATCCCTTGCCAACCCACAAATAATTAATAGATTAAAAGAAATAATTTCACACAAATGAAATGGTGTTGCAAAAAAAGGTTAACAACTTTGGAATGAAGAAGGAATTACTACATCAAATTAAATGAAATAAAACTCAGAACTCGACATCCCCTCATGTCGCCATCACAAATATATCTATGGATCCATCCATCTTGCTTCAAACCTGCATAATTAAGACTCTAAATTTTCAATACTTGATCCACTATATATAATAATCAACAATTAACATAAATAAATTCGTATATACAATAGTATATATTTTTGTGAGAGGAATTACAAAATATATCAGGATTATGAAATATATATAATAAAGTATATTTATCATTTTAATACTCCATTATTTAATAATAATAATAATTAAAAAAAAATATTTTCTATTTTCTATTGTGAATTTTATTCACGTAGATCAAATACACATACGTCACATGACATGCATATATCAGAATGTAAATTTAAAATAGTCCTAATAAATTTAATTTCTCCATAATAATCTAATAATTTTTAAAGCATCACCAAAATGATTATTTCTATTAAAAATGTCCAATTTTTTTTAATTTTATAAAATGTGACTCATGAATCAATACATTTAGACGAAATTGGTAAAAAAAATTATTTTAGAGAATCTAAACTAAATTAAAAGATTTATAACGCAATGAATTTCCAAACTATTTTATAATCTTTACCATAAATTAAAAAGACATAGGACGACTCTAGATCCGCACATTTCTAATATCAGAAACCAAGCCTAAGCCAATTATAAAATAAGAGATTAATTACTCCACCGAATATTTAAGAACAACAACATTATCTTAAAAAAAAAAAGAAAAAACACCTAAAGCGATCATCAAAACAATAAAATAATAAACAAAAATAACACTCAACTTAGAGAGAGCAAGTGTATCCAGGAGGTGGAGTTTTGCCGCACGTGACAAGCAGCTGCAGAGCAAGAGGCAGATATATATTGAGATTCAGAGCTTTGATCTTCAACGTCGTACACAAACACACCGCCGCTTCCAGCTCCACCAGCCCGGCGATCAACGGGCAGCATTCGTTCGCAGCCGGGTCGCCCAACCCGATATGGATCAGCCCACCCAAGAGATCCACGCATGCACCCAGCTTCAAGCTGTCTATGGGGCACGTCGGCGCAGCCGGTGTGGCTGGCGGTGGCGGGCACGCCTTCCCTGAAGGCGGGTCCACCACCGGTGGGCCCACGACCGGCGGGACGACGGGCACCTTGGGCACTGTGATTGGTGGGAGGTTGATTGGGGGGTTGACGATTGGGGGGAGGTTGATTGGGGGTTTGACGATGGGGGGGTGGGGTTTGGGATGGGGGTGGGGGTGGGGGTGGGGGTGGGGATGGGGGGTAGGGCAGGAGCCGCAGTCGGGTTGGAGGAGGGGGGCGGCAGAGGAGATGGAGAGGAGGGATATGAGGAGAAGAGCAGTAATCTTGGAAGAATCCATGATGTGTTGTGTTTAGTGAAAGTGATAGTGTGGGATAAGGGGATTGGGGGGAAGAGGAGAGGATATATAGGAGGAGTGAGAGTGGAAGAATACAAAAAACCCTAAAACCAATGCACGTGAACAATGGGCCAAAACTTGCTAGTTGTCAATGCAGTACTATGCACTACCACCTTCTTCTTACTTTTTACCCTTTTTATATCTCTCTATTTTGCACATTCATACAATTTTTTATGCCAATCTTCTACGTCTTATGGTTAGATTAGATTAGAGTAACGTTGTTAGATTATAATCACCTCATCAGAAAAAACTCAAAGGGGTACAGAGGAGTATCAATTTATACTTAATCAATTTACTCTAACACGTTCTATCACATGCAAACGAAATTAATTTTTTCTTCTATGTCCTATAGGCCTTGGCTCGGATATGTACCATGTTAAATGACCACTTCATCTAAAGTTTAAACTAGTAGAGAGTAGTATCAATTGATATTTAATCAGTTCACTCTTTCGAACGGAAGTATGTAAGAGAAAAATTATGATGCTAAACTCCAAAAGAAAAGTATAAATTCTAAAAGAAAGGGTTACATTTTCTTGCATCTCGTGTGTAAATAGTACTACAACTAATTTTAAAAGAGACCATACACAATAATAACACAAAAAATCATGTGATAATATGTATGTATGTCTTTAAACAACTAATCACGAGTTTAGGTTTATTATTATTACAAGAGCATTCTAGAGAACGTGTAATCGATGATCAATATTTTAAAATGCAAGATAATAAGAAATATTGTCCCTATTCAGTACCCGTTGTAGAAACATCCGATCGTATTCCAAAAAATAAAATAAGTAGATCACAAGTAACAAAATGAAACTCTGTGAAGCTGCAATCTATAATTTCACAAAATGCGTACATCTTTAAAAATTTAACGTATACATGATGTGAAATATGTATACATATACAAACTAATCATATAATATCTATATATCAAACAAAGCCATAAATTCAATAGAACTAAATGAAAAAAGAAAAAAATGAGCTTTAAAAAGATGTAAAGAAAAGCCAAAAGCGATAAAAGAGGTCAAATACACGACTGGAAATGAAAAGGCCAAAAAGATGGTAGTGCCAAAATCGAAGACCATAGCAACCCGAGAGGGCCTCTATATATGCATTATTTTGTAACATTGAATATGACAGTTAAGTGTGCAATATTGAAGTACCATGCAAATATATTTTGATGCTAGGGTTGGAAGTGGAGTTAGGGCAAAATGCCAATATGAAACGTCCAACACAACAACTTGTTTAAATTAGATTTGAGATCCTTTCCACCCATTTTGTTTAATAAGTAATAATTGACGTATGATTAACAACGACCAAGTAATTATTACTGTTAAAATGACCCCATTAGAAAAATAAAACAATAAAGCTCTCTGTCGACAAATTAAAAGAATCTTTTGAATTCAAGCGATTTATACATAATTCTGAAATCATGTGTAAGGCAATTGATTAACTTAATTAATTTGCTTTATAACGATTGAAAGCATGCATGTATATATATTTTTGATAATTTTCTCAATCTAAGTCCTAAAATGTATATGCACATAATAAAATTTTGAGTCATGTTAAGTTTCAAGTAAGGTTTATATATCAGGATCGGATTTGGGTTCGGGTTCTCTATTCCACGCTATGAAACATGAGCATAATATGTTTCTCTATTAATATTTTTATATACCATAAAAAAATTATCACTAAACTTATGCACACTTTGCGGTAATTTAAAAAAATACAACATATGACGTACATTTAACAAAATACTTGATATTATGAAATATGAGGCAGGTTAAAAAAATAATATAGTAATTAAGAAAACTTGTTACGAAAGGAATCCAAATCGAGGCGAAAGTACAGATTGAAACCATGAGCGTGGATTTTATATTTGTGTCGTGTGTAAGGCACGCGCCTGTTTTTGAGTATTAATTAAGGCTAATTATAGGTCCACCCGGGTGCGCCCTAAGATAGGGTGCACCTATATACAAATATAAACAAAAACATATACAATTATGAACAAAAATGTATACAATTTAATTGTTAGTTTTTTTAATGAAAAATTGAGTGTAAAAAAATATATAATTATTAAAAAACATATATACACTATTGAATAAAAAGTTATACACATATGGATGTTAATTTTTTTAATAAAAAATTTAGTGTGAAAAAAAATATACAATTATTACAAAACACATATATAAAATAGAATAACATATATACAAAATAAAATAAAAAGTCATACACATATGGGTACACCCTTGCACCAGGATGCACCTAATATACACTCATTAATTATATATGGGAAAACTTATATTTTGAGAAGTAAAAAATACTCCCCATATCTAAGAACTAATACTCTAAGAATTATATTATCTCCAAGAATTAATAAAATTAGTTAAAATTAATTAAGTAATTAGCAACCAGCGTGTATACACAATAAATAAATATATATATATATATATATATATATATATATATATATATATATATATATATATATATATATATATATATATATATATATATATGGGACAGTCTGTGTGGTGAGATTATTTTACATTTTTATAATTATTTTTTTAAAGTTATTATTATTTATTTTTTATAAATATTATCACTTTTAATTTATACTATTAATTGTTTATGAATTAGCTCATAATAGTGTTATTACTTTTTATCAATTAAGTAGTTACTTTTATATATTATTATGATTATCATTTCTTATCCGTAAATCATACCGTGAGATGCTTTCACACAAAGTTTGTCTATATATTTAATATATATATGAAAAATGTACATGTATTTTTTTTAAATTATTATATCAAATCAAATGAAAAGACCAAAATTTTTAAAAAAAATGTTACCGATGGATTCACAATTTTAAATTTGGGAAAATGCAATTTTTGATTTTATACGAAGGAATTTATTTAAATAAAAGTTCCATAATTTTGAATTGATCCCAATTTATGGAACAAGAAAAGAAAAAAGAAAAAAAAAACTTTTTTCGTCTAAAGGAATTTATGGGATACAATGATAATTTTTGGATTAATTTAAAACTATATAAGACATTTATCTAAGTGAGCCTTTCGAATGACACTAAAAATGTGTTTTACCTTCGTTAGAATTAAAATTACTTTCATTCTTATTTTATACTCCCTATATATGTAATTCATAAACTAATCAATCAATCAAGAAAAATTAAAGCACCAGACAAACACCATGTAGTAACTAATAATGCGAGACACAACTTGCACCTCAAAAGAAATTTCCAATTAATATAATTATAATAACTAACTTTATGACTGAATCTTCTTTATTTTTTAAGAAAGAAAAAAACAAAACGCGTACTCTGTAGATAAAGTGTTAAATTATATGAATACTTGGGTTGAAATGATCTCACGACGATACCGTTTTAATAAATCATTATTTTTTAATTATGAAAATTATTTTATATAATCGCCTATATATATATATATATATATATATATATATATATATATATATATATATATATATATATATATATATATATATATATATATATTTTAAGGGTAGAGACAATAGAGGTTACACATAGGGGTGGGGAAAAATATCGAAAACTCGGTATGCCGAGCTCGTCGTATCGAAAAATACCGAAAAATATCTAAATTTAGGTATATCGAAATTTTCGGTACGGTATAGTCGCCGTACCAAAAAAATCGGTTCGATATCAGTATCTACCGATCTAATATTTTGGTATTTCGGTATACCGAAAAAAATAATATATATTTTCTATTATTTTATTCTTCTTTTTCTAATTATATTTTAGGGCCATAGTAAGTAAGCCCAAAAATAATATTCTCTTGGGCCCTAACCCATTTAACCTTCCAAAGTCCCAAAACTTCCCAATCCATTAGGATTTTAGACAACCTGCGTCGCTGCGTGCATACACTATACTCCCAATTCACGCCGCTGCAGTCGTTCTTCAGTCTTCACTTCTTTTTTTCTCAAACTTCAAACCCTAACTATAATCCTCTTCACTTCGTTCATCAGTTTTACGCAAGTGTGCCAAACTTTATACTTTCTCTGTCTCGTTGCAATATATGCCTTTTTTATGATTAACTAGACAGTAAAATATTATATATTTTAATTCACATATAAAAAGCGAAAGCCCACTTTGTAGTGGGATAAAGAGAGTAATATATTAGAGACACATTGCTCCGGGCCATTAGATATGTATTCATTTGTTTTTTTATATAAATTAAGAAATATTATAATTTTTTAATGTGTAATTGTATTAGTGATATTTGGTGGAAGAAGTTGAATTATGATGGAGAAATAGATAAAATGTCACGTGCATTTGAAAGCCGTTACTACAGTTTAGAAGTTAATTAATGCATATTATCTGACCGTATTCCATGTAAAATAAATTTCAGTGAGTGCATTTGATACTGTGTGGAATGTGCATTAATAACCCATAATCACTGCAGGAATGTTTCGTTACATATTTACATTATGTACGTTATTTGGGTTTTACTCGGTAATAAATAGAATATAAGAAAACAACTTGCACAAACTTTTTGCTTAAAGTAAATAAAATAGGTGCAATGTGAGTATTTAAAAATATATATTCATATGTTCTGAAGATATTGACACACTTTTCTTTTAGATTACTCCACAAAAATTAACATATTTTTTTTAAGAACATGAGACCCACAAAAAAAAATTTATTTATTTACATGGGCCCACACATACATCACACTCACTATTAATACAACTATCCACTAAACATTAAATATTATTTCTCTCACTTCACTTTACATTACATTAAATTATTATATTTTTTAATCTCCGTACTAAAAAAAAAATGTCAATATCTCCGGGACAGAGGGAGTATGTGGTTATATTTATCAATTTTAAACGTTCCATTAATAGGTTCTTCTGTTACATTTTGGTGTTACATTTTCTATTGCGTATCATTGAATGATTGACACGTGTGATATAATAAAATATATACCCTAAAGGAAAGCTTAAATTTAGGGACTATGATTGAGGTTTTCTTTTTCTCACACATTTCACTTATTTAACGTGTGTAATAGGAGATGTAACACTAAATGTAGCAAAACATCCAAGATCTCCATTAACTGTTATGTTTTTTCTTTTAGTAAATGAAACAAGCATATACTCCATTTACTCCATTAACATCCAAGCTTATATTTTTATATATAAATTAAAATATTACACTCCATGTACTCTATACAATCGGTAAACACGTAATAATATTAGCGAGAGGAAACAAGCATATCATATTGACGGATAAGTGATAGGGGCCGTTTGGTTTTATACTAAAATGAAGCGGGCTGTGAATGGAACTTTAATCACAACATGTTTTCTTTATCCATTATATTACATGATTTGTACCTTTGGGCCCCACCCAAAACTACATTTCTTTTCCAATTTCAATATACATCATCTATCGCACTTTACTTTACATTTCTTTTTGAATCATTGCTTTCTATTTCCATCTTTCCTAATTTTATGCCCAAATTTAAGTAAATTTTACAAGTTATTCAGAAAATCATGAGAAAAAAAATTTACAAGTTAGATTGTCCTACGAGTGTGCATTGTGTGCCGGAAAAAAATTAAGTACTAATAATACTATTCTTGAAAAAATATTACTCCACACGATTTTGAAAAACTTCCTAATTTACATAATTTTTACTGATTCAAAAATATAATAAAATTAAAATTTTAATTTTTACTCAAATATTTTTTCATAGTAGTATTGATTTTTATTTATTTATTGGATACACTAATTATGCGGTGTACTTAATAGATAAAAGGGTAGTAGAGATCCGGTTACATCTCTTATTACACATATAAATGAGTTATAACACTACACACACGATCTCTTAAGATTTATTTATAATTTTATTTTAGAGTATAAATTTTATCTCTCTTTTACATATTGTCCCATCAACGATTTACAATAAGAAATATGATAGTACTAAAATGTAATTAAATTATTCCGACCGAAATAATAGACATTGGGTTTATATTAAAAATGAATGTTGAGAGAGTTTCCTTTCTCCAATTGACGTACACACTTTTGCAAATTATTAAAATACTTTTTAATGGAAATCTATAAATTACTAACGAACTATACATGTATATTTTTTTAAAAAGAAACTGAAACAAATTATTTTAGTTACATGATTATTGATTAACATTGTTTTTACACATAATATTATTGGATAGAATTCATGATCATATATAATTTTGTGTCCCAAAAGGTTGTTTGTTTGTGTAGATGAGAAATTGGATCACATGAAAGAGGAGCATTAACAAAATAATACAGTAAGACATTCTGATTTAGGTTAAGGATTAGATTGCATGATGTGTCACATGGGGTTGTCTATGTTTATTTTTTCATATATAATATGTGAATTATTGAGTATTCATCATGTGGACTTCATATGGTAAAGCCCATAATACGAGATCGATATATGTTCTTTTGTGTGATAATGAAGATTTTTAATTTTAATTAAAAATTAAAATAATTGAGATTAAATCTGGAAGCTACACTTCATTAAAATTAAACTATGTTCTCCTTTATTATATTAAAGATGAGTATATATTGGGTGTACTCGGGTGCAAGGGTACACCCATGTGTATATAACTTTTTATTTTATTTTATATACATGTTATTCTATTTTGTATACATGTTTTGTAATAATTGTATATTTTTTTCACACTAAGGTTCTCATTAAAAAACTAACATCCATATGTGTATAACTTTTTATTCAATAGTTTATACATGTTTTTTAATAATTGTATATTTTTTTACACTCAATTTTTCATTAAAAAAACTAACAATTAAATTGTATATATTTTTGCTCATAATTATATATGTTTTTATTTATATTTGTATATGGGTACACATTATAATTAGCCTTTAAAGATAATAGAGTTATTTTTGTGTATAATAGGTATACGTATTTGGATCAATTTAAAACTAATTTTAAACCCTAATTAAGAACATAGCTTAAACCTTAAAAGATAAATTAAAAGTAAATAAACTAGGGCAAGTATTCTTGCATCCACACAAAAAAGATATGTATATACATATTTCGCTCCCGTAGCAACGTATTTTTACATGGATTAAATAATTTTATATTTTAATGAATAGTGGGTTGAATGATATAATATTTTAATATATTAGATAATTATATTAGTGTTGTATGTGAGTCATAAAGAAATATTTATTAATTTGTGAGTCACATATATATATTGAAAATGAAAATGTACATTTTATATTTAGACGGATTAAAATGGTAAACGTATGCATTGAAGTGGGATGGAAGAGTATATTTTATTCTAAGGGTTTAGAATTAACTTTTAGCATATAATTATAATTTTATAATTGTAGTACATGATGTATCTTAGTCTAGTAGTTTATAATATAAAACACGTTACACATCATTATGATCCATGACATATTTAAAGATATAATTTTATTTTTCAACCCATAAATAACTTAAAAAAATAAAAAGTTAACTTTTTTTTCATCAATATTTTTTGAAGAAGCAAAAAGTAAAATTATATAATCAACCCACACCGATTTTATAGATTGAACCATGAATAGTTACAAGGAAAATCACATTATTCTTAGCATAATTAAAAAAAAAAGTTTCATATGCAGGCGCACGATTCATTTGGTTTAAGATGACCTAAAGTAACGAGCACGATTCATTTAGCGTATTAAAATAATAATAAAAAAATTAACTCTAAATACACCCTCCTTTCCATACTTATGTTCACACTTTTCATTTTTGTATGTCCACACTTGTATATGTTCATCACTCAAAAAAGGAAACTTCACATCAACCAACAACCTCAAAAGTTATCTTAATTTCAAAAATGTCATTCTCAACTAACACACATAACATACTTTATAATTTACTTATTATTTAAAAATACCACAATACCCCTAAAAAGTCAATAAAATTGTTCAAAAAGCAAAATTTCTTAAACTCCATATCTATAGTGCCGTAAACATAAGTGCAAAAGGATGAAATATTTAACAACTTACAAATTCTCACTAATAGCAACTATTAAATTTGAATTAATATGCTATGTTTATGTACAAGGAGAAGATTAGAGTAATGATAATTTTTTTAATTAACTAATAATATTATCACATAATTAGTTGATATTATTATACGTAAAAATCATGATCACAAGTAATAATTAGATCGAGGTAGCGTGCATGCATGGATGAGAGAGAAGAGTGCATTTTGTAATGTTGTGCAATCCGTGATCTGATCTGATCTCCTCAATTTTGGTGTCATATCATATGATTTAGGTCCCCCATGCTACTTTGCCCCCCTCTAATCTCCAGTGTTAAATATTTATTTTAATCGAATTTACTGTGTAAATTTTATAATTTCTCTTTTAATTTTATTATATTTTATATATTTTTAGAGTTTAAAATTTTTAATTCTATTATACTTTATGCATTGTTAGGATTTAAATTAAAGGGGTCCACATAGTTTGCATTATAAATTCAGTTTACGAGACTAACTGATCCCGCATTAACGTTGATGTTTGCTTTTTGCACGGAGATTAAGAAATACTCTCTCATTCCCACGTTAATATTGACGTTTGTTTTTTGCACGTAGATTAAAAGATATAATATTTTAATGTGTAGTAAGTGAGAGAAATAATATTTAATATAAAGTGGGTAGTTGTATTAGTGTTGTGTGTGGGTCCTACATAGAATAATTAATTGTTTTGAGTGGACCCAATTTGATATAAAAGGAAACATAAACCTTAACTTGGGACAACGCAAATTCAAAAACGTAAACTTTAACGCGGGACGAAAGGAGTATAATAATTTAATAGATAGTAGATTGAGAAAATTAATATTTAATGTGTAGTGGGTAGTTATATTAGTGTTGTGTGTGGGTCCTATGTGGAATTAATAATTATTTTGTGTGTATCTCACTTGAATAAACAGTATTTAAATTTAAACAGTACTTAACTTGGGACAAACCAAAATGAAAAACGCAAACTTTAACGTGGGATGGAGGGAGTAGTATTTAAATTTAAATAAAGGGTATTCATTTTGTTTAATAAGAGTATAATTTTTTTTTGGAATTCTATCAATTCAAGGCCTGAAAAATTGGTAAACTATCAATTTGGGGCCTGAATAATTTTTTTATATATCAATCCGGTGCCTGAAATATGTATAACTATCAATTTTTGGCCCAAATTTAGGCCCTAAATTGATAAAATAAGAGATAATATTTGATAAATTCAGGCCATTCATTAATAGTTTTACATATTTCAGACCTTGTTTTGATAGAAAAAATAACTCAATAGTGTTCGTCAGAACCCCTTTTTGACTCTGCGCCATTAATTCCACTATTATTAGTGAGGAATAATGGAAAAATTCCTTCTTATTTATAGAAATAGAAAATGAAAGGCTTGTTATTCAACAGTATAACATGACTTATATGTTCGTGACAACCAATCCTAATAAATATCTAGACCTATTTGAATTTATTCATACTGGAAGTGGCTTCTTGCTTTTTTTTTTTTGTATAAGCTCATGATCTAAACGAGTCGCACATACACCCTAGTACATGTTCCTCATTCAGGCCCTAAATTGATAGTTAACCTATTTTATAGGTTTTGAATCGATAAAATTCCAATTTTTTTGTTAGTATGTAGGATGAAGTATGAACGATTAATTAATGCAATACCATATGATATTTGTGAGAGAATTAATTGATTTAATAGTAGATAAGAAATAGTATTAATTAGAGGAATTTAAATGGTTTACATGTGTACCTATGTATGAATGATTTAAATTCTTGATTAACCAAACCCAAACTAGCCTAAACTAGAATAAATATTGTGTGTTTTCAAAACCTAAAGTCGATTTTGAAACTGAAAACGAACATATCCTAAGATTAAAGTGCTAATATAGCATACGAGAATGTTCAGATTGTTAGCTTATTTAGGTTAAAAGATAACCTAGTAAAGCATAAATGAAATTATAATATGAATTTAATTAAATATCGATTTGGTCATGAAGCAAATCATAGATGCGAGTATAATTTAATTTCAATATATGAACTATATATGCATGATAATATTGTTTTTTGTTTTCCTTGAAATCGAATTCCATTCAATTCAATATACTACATTACTCCCTTGTAAATTATAAAAGAAGTGTGATTGGTTATTGTGACGGAGAGAGTACTATATTTCTTTCTTATACCATGTGCACTTTCTTTTGTAAATTACAAGGAGAGTGTGCATTTATCGGACTATATTTCTTGCTTTATATAATATATTATTTTTAATTTCCTACTTCTATTTTTCTTTTACTCCCAAAGTAAAAAAGTCTAGGTGAAGACAATAGAAATTAAAATACACTAAAAACATATAGGAAATGAGACATCGAATACATGATTAACACGTACACTAAAAATAATTCAATATTTTTTTAGGATTGATATTAATTTCCTTTTAGAGCATAAATTTTATATTTTACTTACGTGTTATACATCCCACAGTTTGTAATAAGAGATATATGTAACATCAAAATGTAGTCCAAGATACAAATCAGACAATGAAGTTTAGCTAGGGAAAATTATAAAAAGGGCTAAAAAAAAAGATATGTGTTGTTATCCAGAATTTATTAAAAGAATGTGGAGACATAAATGTGACATTTCATATGGTACAATTACAAGTGGTACATTTGTAACAATAATTACAAAAATAAAATTCTGATATAGCACCACAATTTCTCTTATATATAATAAAGTAACCAATGTTGTGGTACTTGTTAGCTTCTCCTTGGTCTCTCTCAATTACCAATCAGTAATCTCACATTCAGAATGAATTGGTGGTTCAAAAGTATACAAAAGAATATAGGTGACCCATTCTATCATAAAATCTTTAGGCAAGTGATTGATTGCATGGATAAGGATTTTTTTTAAAGGAAGGATTATTCTTTTTCTATAATCATCTAAATGGATAAATATTTTACTATTGCATGGTGAAATTTTAATGGTTAATCGTTTATCATTCAAAATAGTACTAATAATTTATCGTTCAGAAGAACGACGTTCCTGATCAGATTCCAACTAAAATCGGTTTTATGGAATATAACTCGTAAAAAAGATCATCCATTAGTTTTTTTTTTATAAAGTAAATTAGGATATAGATGCAACATGTATAAATTAAAAGAAAGTAACTATATATTCTAATCTCTTGATAATTCTAATAAACTCCTCAACAAGCTGGTTAATCAAATAATGTTTAAATAAAGAGAGAGCTCATCATTTTGTATAGTATAGAAGTTTTACAATTTTATCAATAGAACTTTGCAAATGTTTTTCTTTTTTAACCTTATTTTAATTCGAAATTGGTATATATGAAAGTTTAAATCAATTTAGTTTGTTTTCAAATTGAAAATTTAAAGAATACGAGATTGAAGTAATTAAAAGAGCAGACGTTTACACGTTGGTATATTTCAAAACCGTATCATTTCCACGAAAATTTTCTCTCTTAATTTTCATGTATATATGTTTGATCACATATAAATTTATATAGAATTATTTAGATGCAAATTATAGTGTATAATTCATGGAATATTACATTAAAAATATTTATTTACACAGTATACTCACGAGGGAGCCACACATATGACAAATTTCATTAATGAGAGAAGATTTTTATGTGCTAGTTGGACGAAATACAATTTAAATGTGATTTTTTTTAATGCTTTAGAAATAAAGTTTGGCACATATTTCTAGTGCTATGATCCAGATGACAGGTAATTGTCATGCTGTCACATTATACGCCTCTTTTCTTCAAAGTAAAATCTAACATATTATACTTACTCAAATTATAAACTTGGGGGTAAAGATAAAAAATATTTATGATCTTTTAATAATTTATAGTAGGCAATCGCAATTGAGATTGTTCAAATAATGTGTTTAGTAAGATAATGCTTTGTATGATTAATAAAAAGTAATATTTAAATAAAATATGAAAGCATTTAATTTATGAGTTAGTTTAATGTGAATTTGAGTTTACGATATAAACTTTATGATCCTTCTTTAATTTAAACTTTTAGCAATATATAAGGTGTATATGATTGGAAGAGGAGAACACAAGGCTTAGAGTAAGAAAATAACACGGGTTCACATACTAAACTATGTAAATCAAATTTATAAAAATATTTGTGCTGATTTATAAAAAGTGATAATAGTACAATGAATTATAACATGAACATATCGTAGTATAAAAAAAATACAATAATACTTTTAATAAAAGTAATAATATCTTTAATAAAAATATAATAATTAATTTAAATAAATGTAAAATGATCTTATCTGAGATGGTCTCACGCAAGTGCTCTTTAGAGTTTAATTACTACTTTTTTTAATTGAAAAATACTTGTGTGGACCGGATTTATACATGCACCCTAATTTATTAATTATTTTTTAATTTGTAAAAACTCCTGTGCACCCGGGCGCACGGACCACATTCCGTGCGCCTTTAGAATTTTGTGTTAAATTGTATACCCTTTGGTATACAGATGTGTATCCTTTATTTTCTAAAAAAAATTATTGTGTGTATCTGGGTGCATGGACAACACTCCGTGCGCCTTTAGAATTTTGTGTTAAATTGTATACCTTTAGTATAAAAATGTGTACCCTTTATTTTCTAAAGGAAAAAAATATTAATGAAAAGTGTATACCCTTTAGACCAAAATGGTGTACATTTTATTAATTAAAGTGTATACCCTTTAGACCAAAGCAATGTACCCTTATCCATAATACTAAATTTCTAAAGGCGCACGGAATGTGTTCCCGTGCACCCGGACGCACGCAAGCCTCACTCTTTTTAATTTATGAAAAATTACTCTTTAAATTGACGTAATATTATTATATTATGAATTTAATGGAAATTTCTACTACTTAAATTTTTACACCTCCATTCAATGATTATTCTTTAGTATATGAAAAAAATTATTCTTTAGGGAGATGAAATATTTCTCCTCTAAATAAAAAATATTACTTTTTAAATTATGATATTTTATGAATTTTTTATATTCTTACTAAGATGATTAATATTTTTCATTCAAAAAAATAATAGTTTTTCACCTTAAATTTTTTTTTCACATAATTGAAGAATAATTTTTAAAAAATAAGTTGCATAGTGAATCTAAGTTAAATTTTTATTTAGTATTGTCTAACTTAATAACCGATTTAATAATTTCTACATTCATCATCAATCGGTGCGATCGAAAATATAGTTAGTAATAGAATAACATTCTTATCAGAAGTTGTTGAAAACTTGAAATGAATGCATGGATCCGTACATCAAGATATAACAACGTTGATTAGTTTAAAATTAACACTAGTATTTGTTTTGGGTTTAGTGAAATTTTAAGATCATTCAACAGTGTTATAGGAGTATTTTTTTAAATTTTTTTTTAAATTTGGTGGATTAGGTTTTAAATTTATGTCAAAATTAATGTGAAAGTAAAATATGAAGATATGTGTAAAAAAATACTATTAATTAATCTAAGAGAAAAGATGAGAAAAAAACGAGATGAGATGAAGTATTAATTGAAAAAAGAGAATTTATGTGAGGCGGATGAATTTGAGATTGATAAAATTTAGGACAATTCTTAGCTGATCTTGGTCATCGAGTAACTCAAGTGAATTGGTTTCGAGAGCATTCCTCCAGTTTTTGGCGACTTTCACTTTCAACCCGATTCACCGCCTACGTGCCCTTTATGAGCCAAGCCTATTTTGAAGCCAACCGTGGAAGATGTAGCTCTGGCAGATATTGTTGCCAATGTTGAGTGACCCTCTCACATGAGTGCATACAGTTTATATTATAGGTGTATATAGCATATAGGGGTTAGTTTTGAAAATTTATGTGGGAAAGAAGTAGTATTAAACATCATCGAACTACAAGGTCCTTGGAAGAAAAAAAAATCTAATAAGAAAAACAAAATAGATATAGGGAGAAACCTTGAAATATATATCCGATAAACAATTCCCTCCCTCCATTTTAAAATTCATTGACTATTTTAGGTGTTCACTCAAAAAGTATTTATTTTATCTTATTAAATTAAAATAAATGGCCCCACATATGATCCGCACTTATCACTAATACAACTATTTATAATACATAAAATAATAATACTATTGAATCCATGTGAAAAAAAAGAACACGGAGAGGGTAGTATTTACAAATTTTTTTCACAGTTTCTGCAAAATCTCCTCTAAATCCACTGCACAGTGGAATTGCTGCAATGAGAAAAATCAAATAATGTTTTTTATTTTAATGCAAGATCAATGAACTAATCCAATGCCATAAGTGGAAAATAAATCATTAGTCATATGAACTGATTATTTTATTTTATTTGTTCTCTTCTAAATTTGCAATAAGTCCCTTGCTATTATTAGGCTCAACAGGGTTGGTAGTTTCTCTTGCTGGGCCTTGGGTCCAAGTTCCACGAGAACCGGGCCCATAAACCTTGTTGGGCCATAGAGCTGTGGGTAGATAGTTTGGGCGGATTCTCAATTGGATTGGGTGCATTACTTGGGTATACTCTTCGGGAAAAAAAAAATATCGGTAGTAAGATAAACTAAATAGTGTGCTGAGTATTGACACAAATCAAATGAACATCGAAAACAAAATGTTCTTGCATACTTAAATGAAATAGTCAAATCATTATTTATAATCACAAGTAAAATGTATTTAGTTTTTAATTTTGGTTTTGTTATCATTTTCATAAGGTTTTTTTATTATTACTTCTAAAGCTCAAATTGTTCGTGATATTTATGGACGTTAAGATGTTAATTTTATAGCTCAAACTGTATATATAAATAAATGCATGTAAATTGTATGTTTATTGTGCTTAAATATTGATACTAATTAGTGAAGTAGAAAAGATGGGAAGAACAGTTGAGTTCATTGGTGAATGCCCTCTCTCATACGATCAGTTCATGCCACTGCTTTCATTGCCTCCTCTCTTTTTCTCCATAATCTTCCTCCTCGTCTTTTCTTGCGCGGATGATGGGAAACGCAAGAAGAAGCCTCATGACGGAGGCGTTGAAATCGTCACTGGAGATGATGGTGCTGCTGGAAGGCTCTGCATTGGATCGATTTCTTAGATTATAGGAGGTAGCATAAGGTTAATTAGTATGCATTGTACATCAATATTCAAGTATAGTTGGACTTCCAAAATCATGATTAGTGGTTGTATCCCCTCTTTTTTTTTTATATAAATTAATTATTGTGGATTATAATTATATGCTTCAAAATTTAAAATTAAAATTTATTGTTGGGATAAAGATTGAATTATATAGATGACATAGACAAAGAACGAGAAGAATGTAACATTACATGATTACAATTTGATGTTTTGTGAATTTAAAAAAAAAATAAAATAAATTGGACGCAAAGAGGAATTTTAACCATTAATCCCAATAAACAATAGTAACTATTACAAAATTTATTCACATTAGTGATAAATCTTTCCTAATTCACTACAAAGTGGATTGTTGCTGCAATGAGATAATTAATCAAATATACAATAATTTCAATGGATTTATTTTTTCTAATGGAAGATCAACGAACTAATCCAATGCTATGACGGAAAATAAGTCACTAATTATATGTAATGATTTAATTTTTTTTAAAGTCGATACAATCATAAAGATTAAAAGAATCTTGTTAAAAAGAAGGCCATCCAATGACAAACTGGCATAGTAGGTAATTCCACCCCGTTTCTATTGCATTACAAAACATAGCAAGTTCCATAAAATTTATTTAAAAAAAAAAAAATCTGAGTTATACAGAAATTTGTTAATCTTAATGTAGTGTACTAGGTGGGTGTAATGTTGGGTTTTATGTGGTAATAACAGACCATTTTTTAGGCTGGGCCCATATTGTTGGCCCTAAGTGCTCTTAGCCCATGGGCTTAAATATCTCCTTTGTGAAAGTTGTTCTCTGTGGTGGAGTCGATTGAGAAAAGTGTACCGATTATTGACAAATCAATCAACATTTGAAGAGAAAAAAAAGTACTTAGTCTACCTACCAAAATGAAATACGTCAAACATTACTAATAATCACAATCTTAATACATACTCCCTCCGTCCCGTTTCAATATTTACATTTGTTTTTTCACGTTGATTAAGAAATATAATATTTTAATAGATAGTGAGTGGAAAAGTATATTATTTAATGTAAAGTGGGTAGGTGTATTAGTGTTGGATGATATATTAATTGTTTTAGGTGGGCCCCATATTCCAAAAAGGAAAACGTAAACATTGAAATGAGACATGCAAAATAGAAACGTAAATATTGAAACGAGACGGAGGGAATACTAGTTATTTAGAACGTGCGTTGCACGTTTTACTTTATAGTATATTTTAAAATAAATTACAATTTAGAATTTTATATGAAATTAAAGTATAATATATACTCTCTTCTTCTTGAATATTCATTATGTATATGAGTACGTGAAGATTTAAAAATATCCTATATAAATAGATTATGTAATTTGAGTAATTTAAAGAGAAAAAATGAAAAAGTTGTTAGGTTTTAATTATTAAAAAGTTATAAATATATAGTTTTTTTTAAATATTATAATATTATGATGATTTTAATATGATATAATATTACTATTTTTTTTAAAGTGTATGATAAATGAGACAAATCAAAATAAAATGTATTCACTCCGTCCCAAAGATATTGATACACTTTCCTTTTTGGTTTGTCCCACAGAGAAATTCACATATTTCCTTTTAAGAACATGGGACCCACACAAAAACCATTTATTTATTTACATGGGACCACACACACATCACACTCACCACTAATACAACTACCCACTACACATTAAATATTATTTATCTCACTTTACTTTACATTAAATTATTATACTCTTTAATCTCTGTGACAAAAAAAAATATGTCAATTTCTCCAAGACTGAGGGAATATGAAAAAATAAGTAAGAAAGAATGAGTATTATTGAGTAGTTGACCCCAGGTGCTCAAGGTGGGGAATGAATCTAAATCTAGACTTTCCCAACTAATTAAAACTACCTAATACTCCCTTCGTAAATTAGTAAGATATTTATTTATTTTTTTGTAGTGGATTAATGAGTATTATTATTTTATATTATAAAATAGGTGGTTGCATTAGTAGTGATTGATTGGTATGTATGAGGCCCTTTTACTAAAAAAAGAAAAAAAATGATATTTTAAAAGTAGACGAGTAAAATGACAAAATAGATACCTTATCAAGGAGTAAGTATATATTTCTTCTTTTTTCACTGTTATTGAGTGATGTGTTGAGGTTTGTCATATTTTATGTTATGTTAATTTTTATTTTATTTTAAAAAAAAACTTACTCTTCACATCTAATCTTTATTAACTTAAATTCAATTTTTTTTCACTGTGACAATGACATCATTTATAGATATTTTTTAATTAATTATCATTTTTTATTAAATATATTATTACTTTAAAAAAAATATTGTCACTTTTTATTTATATATTAACCAATTGAATATCAATTTTTCATTAAAATATTATCACTTTCACAAAATAATTGGGAACACTTGCAAAAGGCAAACACTCAAGGGTGGCAAGGTGACTCTATCTTCAAAATAGATACTTAGAAACATTTGCAAAATTTAGCAAGTCCAGTTTACCGAAAATCTGCCGGAGTAGAATCCATATCTGCCACGGAGATCATCTCCACAAAAGATCAGACCAGAATAGCCCATGCTTGATGTGTGAATTGATTTTTTATCCAGCCGACAGAAGGAAGCTGCCAACAAATCAACATTATTTCAGGAGACACAACCAAAGGCTTGAATGTCCTCAAAGATGGCCTTATTAGGAGCAGTGCAAATCTAAGAGCTAAGATATACTTAACAGAGGCGGAGTGTGTGGCATAAACAGTCCAAATACCATCATCAAAGTAGCACACCAAATGCAGAGAGCTCTCCAGCAAAACCAAAGGAATATACAATTATATAACCACACCGATTATCAAGCCAAAAAAAAAAAAATCATGAGAAACTCTCAAGCAACCATCAAATATCATACCTGATGGCAAGGTTTAAAATATCGATATCGGTAAAAATATCGATATCGGTAAAAATATCGATACCTCAAATTTACGGATATATCGATGGATATATCGAATATCGATATTGATATCGGTAAAAATTAAAAAAATCACGGAAACTTGAAAAAAAAAGAGAAAATTAATTATTTAACTTTTCAATATATTTTAACTAATTTTAATATATAAATATAATTTAAAATCTCGTAGCATATGATAAACAAATCAATTACAATATATTTAAATAGTCTAAAGTCATACAATACTTAATAATTAATACTAAAATGATAATTTATGATGCTCAAATGTAAAATATGTTATGTCATCTTGATCTAAACAATATTGGTATTGTCTCATCGAATTAGAAAAATTTTGAACATAGTTCTAAATGTGCGAATAGTATTGTTATATACCAATAAAATACTCCATCCGTCCCGATCCGATTAAATATACAAAATAATTGTATTTTTAATCAGATTATACTATCACACTGTGTACATGAAAGGAAACTCCTCATTTACTTAATAGTAATAATTTTAATGAAAAGTGATAGTAAGTGATAATTAATTAAATAAAATGAAACAGTCATAATAATTTCATGCAAGTGTTGCTCTATTTTATTTTATTTTATTTTATTTTTAAAATTGATCAAATTAATAAAAAAAATTGTATTTAGTTGGTAAAAGTAATATAAAAAATCATAAAAAAATTCTTTAAAATATGGATAATTTTTTGATATTTTCGATATATCCTCGATATTTTATCGATATTTTAGCGATATTTCCTCGATATATCTTGACATCTGAAAAAATTTGAACTGTGGCAAACCGATATCGATATTGTTACCGATATTTCCTCGACATTAGAAAAGATATATTTTTTTCCCCAATATCGATATCGGTACTCTTCAAATACGGATATATCGTGGAAATATCGTGGAAATATCCAGAAATTTTAAACCTTGCCTGATGGAAGAATGGATGTAATAGTTCTGATGCAAGCCATTGGAATAAAGAACGTGCAATTTGGGAAAATCCATGCACGCCACGCGATTAGGACAACAGAATTTCCTTGTAAACCCGCCTCATCCACAATACAAATGCGTTTCCAAGAGGAAGCCATAACAGAGCCGTGCTTATCAATGCCACCACACCAAACAAAATTATGCATAGGTTGATTAATCTCTTCGAGCAAACAATCAGGCCATTTCAAAATCATTATAGAGTGAGAGATTAGACAATCACCAAATTAACCAATAAACACATCCGTCCATAGAATGCGAAAAGTCCAACCAGAATGACAATGTTGTAGGAAGGAAATGTCAATGAGTAAATTAAAGTATCATAAGCATAAAGAGACACAAACCTAAAAATTCCAAACAAAAGGATCGAAAAAGTTAGCCTCGTTTGCATATTGCAAGAAAGTAAGAGTCATCGATACAGCTTTCGCAGCACTGCTCTTTGCTGATGGTGGTTATCGGTAACTACTATGACTCTGCAGAGACATGCATGGAATCCACGGTTCAAAGTTCTCTCTCAAGTGTCCTCAGAGAGCATCTATTTAGATCTAAAAAGAATGAGCAAGAGATTGAAAAATTATAATAAAAACAAAATTCAAGTATGCACAAATTTAAGGCATCTGAATAATTTATGAAGTAGATTATTGAATGAGAGAAGATGATTGCGATTCTAGGCACTACCAATAAGTGAGTGAGCAACCCGAGAGCATGATCTGCCAAATAAAAGAAGGTGAATAGAGGCCAAAAGTTTTTCATTGAAATTCTTCAGTCCTGCTCTAGACATCAAGTTTGGTATTGCCATTTGCTGCAGTGTTCTAGTCGAATACATATTTAAAAAGATAGAGGACTATTCAACTACATTGGCAAAACTAACCAGGTAAGAATCAGCGAACGCAGTTTTTCAATACATAATTTAAGGAATCCATTAGAAACTATGTAAGATATCTCCTCAAAATTTAGAAATGATGAGTTAGATGAAGTAGAAACGAAGTGATATTATGTATACCTGCTTGCTGCCACATTATTGGAGAATGAAAGGCTGCAATACCTGAAATTTTCATCACACAAATACTTTATGTAACTTCAATTCAATAAATAACACTGGCACATAGTTAGACATTTACTCAAATATCAACATAGAAGCCATCCTTTTGACGGTTGAGAGAATTATCATAGAGACAATAAGACGGAGCTCTCTCACAACCGGTGAAACCCAAGAAGCAAACATAAGTAATTAGAACAGTAATCAGTATTTTGAAATGGAATCTTCTTATCGCTACTTTTAGGATACTGATTATCTAAAACAACCAAGGAGAATTTAAGAATTCACCTCTTTGGATTCGAAAGCTTAAGGCATAACTTGTTAATTTATATGTTATAAACTAATAATATTATAGAAGTTCATTACATGCTTGAGTTTCAAGAGTAAACATGCTGCAAGAACAAAACAGTGAGCAATTCAGGAACATTAGCACTTTCTTATAAATCCCATTTCACTTTTGAAATTTGAAAGCAACAAAAAATGACACAAGTAATGAAAACACCTAAAAGTGAAAATTGTAACAAACCTTAAGACCATCATCCATCTTCTGCAACAACTGAACTGATTCAAAATTCTAAAGGAGACCGCGAGTTTTTCATTCTGGATTTCTTGGATTTTTGAATTGTGTGATCAGAGCAGAAGTCAGGTTTTGATTCTTGTAAAGACAGCAGATGGCCGATCATGGTGTCCCTCTTCTCCCCTTTGTGCTCATAACCAAGCCCTGGAAGAAGTCGTCGATTCATTTAGAAAATGCAGTCAATTTCTTCCTGAAACCTCAAATCAATTAAACCTTAGACAAAAATCCCTATTCGTGGCTAGAATATAAGCGGGGTGAATAGGTTCTGGAAGTGCAATGAATCGTTTTTATTGGGAATTAAAATTAAATTAAAGTGCGAAAGATCAAGAGTTTAAGAACGGTAATAGATATTGAAATTGAAATAAATTAAAATTTTTTTTTTTTTATGATAGAGGTTCCGGGCTTACACCCGACTAGTCCTCGAGGAAACAATCCCGGTCCCTCAGAACTGCTTCCAGGTAAACCGCGGTAGCCACACAATGGATCCTCAAGTAATATCTTTAACTACTGCGCACAAGGGGTCGATCCTCAAGTAATTACTTTACTTTTATTGATATGAAATGAGAATATAGAGGATAGATACATGTAAATAATTAAATTGAGTGGGTATAAAAGGGTCTAAAAATATTTTATATTACCTCTTCACTTTTAATATATTAGAATAGGATATATTAAG
Organism: Pogostemon cablin; assembly: GCA_023678885.1. Lineage (NCBI taxonomy): Eukaryota > Viridiplantae > Streptophyta > Magnoliopsida > Lamiales > Lamiaceae > Pogostemon > Pogostemon cablin. The sequence goes on along the minus strand of CM042977.1, from coordinate 22,605,248 downwards.
ATAATTTGAAAGTTATTTCCTAAAATAGTTTTTTTTAACACGTGTCATAACCAAAAAGAATGGCATGTAATTTTTAAAACACATCTGTTGTTGTATTATTGATTGATTTCTATTTATTATAATTAAATGCTTAAAAATATTAATTAAAAATATGTATAAATAATTTTTAAATGATATAATTTTGAATATTGTCTATTTGGTTTTTTTAATTATTAGTTATAAAAAAATTATATTCTTTTATATGAAGGAGAGTTATTTAGAAATTTAGTATAATAATAAATAATACAAATAATAAGAGAAAATTTGTTATAAGCATTAGAAGTTGAATTAATTATTATATTATATTTTATTTATATAAATTTAACACTATCACTTTTTATGCATGAATCGAACAAAATACCCTTTACTCGAATATTTGAGAAATTTATTTAAGTAAACCAATTATTACTTAAAAAATCATTAAAAAATATTACTCGAATAATTATTTAACTTGAATTCATTAGTCGAATACATTATTTAACTGAAATTCATCACTCATATATATTATTTAACTCGAATTGACTTCCACACATTACTCGAGGAAATAATTAACTCGATTACATTATTTTACTCGAAAACATTACTCGAATGCATTAACTCGCAAAAAAATTTACTCTAATTTTGATTCAAAAATTACTTTTTCACTTTACTCGAAACATTCGAGTAATTGTATTCGAATAAAGGATATTTTCGTCAATATAGACATTAAATAATGTTAAAATTAGATTAAAAAAAGTAACTTATTATCTCTGATTGGTCTGTGAACAATTGCATCCAAGTAAAAATCGAATCACAACATAAGATAAACAAAGAGAGGAACAGCGAATAAAAAACAAAAGCCTCCTTTCTTCCCACACAACACCTCTTTCATTTCCACTTCATCACCGCCGTTACTGAACCACCGCCACTAACAAATTGACGCCCAATGAAGACAACTAGTGTTGTCATAATCGAACCGAAAATCAAATAGGTGAACTCAACAGTTCAAGGTTCAACTGATCGGATCGGTCGGACCAGCGATTCAACCGGAAAAATAATAATAATACTTTATTATTTTGTAATAAAAGTTGGGCTTAGAATTAATTTTAAAAATGTGGGCTGTGAAGATGATGGCTTAATTTGGGCCACACAAAAGACAAAAATTAAAATTTACTTTGTAAACATCCTGTATAAAAGTGAAAATAAGGTTATGCATCTTCGTTTCTCTCAATTAAAGATTGATTCAATTCAATGAATAGTAGTTAAATTAGGCAGTGATCTTAATTAGTAATAAAATTAGAAGAGTACTAACATTATATGTCTCCTCCTAATTTGGTTAAAAAATCCATTGCAGTGGTGCTGTATAAATTAAAATAAAGTCATTATTCATGAATGGTGAATAATCAAAATGGGGTATATTGAAGGTCCTAAGTTCCAACCGGTGGCCGAGTGGGCAGTTCTCCTGCTCCGGCTGATTGTCTTAATTGCTGTTATCGTGGTCTACGCCTACGACAAGAAGAAACGTAGCGAAGAAATGGTCAACGGAGGTGGTGCTGCTACTGCTACTGCTATAGGAAGCACTACTTCTTAGATTATAGGATAGAAGATAGCATAAGGCTTCTTAGGCTTATTATTATTACGTAATTCAAGTAGATATATGTGTACGCTGTGGGATCATAGCGGAATACTGCTACCAATGCAGTTGGAGTATTATAATGTAAAAATACTTATATATAATAATATGGAGTAATTATTACTCCAAAATGAAACATCTACATTCTACAATCACCCAATCTCACGTTGCATAAAAATCGTCTCTTTGACTGCCATCTGTTTCTACGCGAACACTCATCACCGTCCGTTGCTTACCCTCTAGTGTCGCTGCCAACAGTCGAAATTGCCGGATTTGTCGCTTCTCACCGCCAGTCCATCGCTGTCACGCTGCCGCCGCCCGTCGATCGTCGCTGCCGTGTTGGAGAGCCACGTCCTGACTGCCGCTGCTGGTGTCTATCGCCATTCCGCCGAGATCCGCTTGTCATTCTGTTGGGTGAATGCGGTCGTCCTCATTGTCGCACCGGTCTTCACCGCCGGAACATCGCCGGAGGAGGTGGCGTCGGGAGGTGCTTAGATTCCCGTTGAACTCACACAAGAATTCAAAATTCCGCCCACGCCTCACAGTTGGGGCTCACGAATTGGTGGATTAAATGGGTTGTTGGTGTAAGGCTATGTGCCAAACACATTTGGCCCAATACTTTGAGATAGAAGACCAACATTTGGGCCAACAGGCCCAACGGGCCCAACAAATCTCCACCTTGGCCCAAATCATCCACTTTCGTGTTTAACTAAATGGGAATTTATCATCACACTTTTTCCCGGACACCTGCAAAACGAAAAAAACACAAAGGTAGATGCAAGATCCAGAAAATTTAACACAAAGTCAAGGTATCACGAAAGATACACAAATTTAAGTCGGAGCAAAGATCACGGACACACAGTCATAAAATGTCTAAATTATCCAAAGGACAAAATAAACAGAGCACACAAGCACAAGAAAACACAATGTTCACATAGTCATGCAATCACATAGATTAAAACTCACAGTTCTCATGACACACGAACAGTTCACATAGAACAAAAGTCACACAGACACTTCACACAGAAGCACACAGTCACACAGACATAAAAGTCACACAGACAATCAACAATCAAATGTTACACCACATTCGAATGAACACAATATGTTCCACCTCACTAAGAGAAACAAATAAGCATGTAAACAATGCAAGTTTAACACATAAACAAACACAAACTTAGAAAACACATTTCTAACAAGTTTTCACACAAGAAAACACAAATTCACAAAGAAGCACATAGATTCAAAGTGAAACAAGATAGAAAAACAAATTTTCTAATCACATGCATAGTTAACTAGCCAATTAACACACACACACAAGGTTTAAAAGGCACTAAATAATTCACGCAAGAAATTATCTCTTAATCATAAGATTCATTCACAGCTTTGAACACCCTCTCATACTTCATCTTCTGTTTCAAACAGATATTGAAGTCTCCTTACCCAAATACATTAGGAGAAGCCATATGTGCTTAAAGTTGAGTGAATCGACTCACACAGATTCAAGAAACAACACAAACAACACAGTCACACACACACATGGTGAACAAATGCAATCTTAGGGTCTGGAAACGAATTCAATTCATACACATAGCAAAAAGAGGAAAAAATTCTAGAAAATCAGATAAGCATCGAAAGCAAACCAAGATATTACACAGATATACCCACGAGAGATTTCAAGCAAATAAAACTAGAGATAACAAGAAATTGACCAACCAGGCCACAAATCACAAAAAATCTCTAATTCTATAGCACAAAAATCACCACACAAGAGGACCAGCCGCCTCAGAGCATCACAAAGCACAAAGCACAAAGGAGGACCAACCGCCTCAGGGTATCACAAAGATATAACATAACTGAACAAATCAGAAAAAACACAAAGTTTAAAGGAACGGAAAACTCCCCTGAAGTGGTGGAAAAACACTGCACCACCCTTACGAGCCACAAGCACCCTTTGAAGACTTGTTCAAGCGGCAACCGGACGAGCAACTCCCACCTTGGAGCCGCTCCCTGCCCGCTACCGAGCTTGAACTCACCACAGCCTCTTCGAGTAGCAGTACACTTGTGTCTCCGGTTCAAGGAGCAACCCTGCAAATCAAGTCAAACAAATCAACAATCCAAAATTCAAAAAATCAGTTCTGTAAAACACAAAGAACAGAACACGAAAAATTAAAAATGGAAAGATACTCCCTTCACACATGCGGTCAAAACTGAACTGACCAACCACGGATGGTGGACAACGGCTGACGGCGGCTGACGAACAACTCACGGCAGCTGACGGACAGTGAACCCTAATACCGGCGGGATATACTCCTTCCCACCTGAATCTGCTAACCAACCACGGTCGACAAACGACGACTGACGGCTGGCTGATGGATAGCTCACGGCGGCTGACAGACAGCGAACCCTAATGCCGGTGGGATCTACTCCTTCCTACCTGAATCTGGCCGGAATAGCAGGCTGGAACCACCAACGGATGGTGGACGCTCTGATTAACGAGTGGCTGCGCAACGACGGATGGGCAACGGCTGGACGGCGGACTGAAGCAGCTTCGGTAGGCGGATGGTCAGCGGACAGTAGTCTGATGGAGTGGCACTTTCAGCTGACGATCAGCGGTGGTGGATGGTGACTGGTCTGACCGCGATGCGTTCCTCGCGAACAGATCGCGACTCCTGAGCGGCGAAGTCTGCACGCGGGCAGTAGCGGCGGAGGCGGTGGACGGCATCGGGTCAGTCGCGACTGTGGCGGATGGCACCCTTAGTCTGGTCAACAGCGGTCGCGAACGGTGGGCTGACGGAACCCAAGCAGCGGTACGTTCAGATCGGGGATGGCGGCGCGGCGGTAGATTGCGAACCCTTCCTGTCACGTTCCCGGCGAGCAGATCTTGTGGCGGGTGGTGCTGATCGCAGATGGATCTCGATGGCAGCGGCGGCGCTGTTCAGATCGCGCATTCTAAGCGGCTGCTTGGCAACGATGGCACAATCTGATGGGTGGCGACCAGATCGCGATTCCGGGGAAGGAAATTCGACGGTGGCCAAACAGCGGCGATCTCCCACTGGCGGCTGACGGTCAACAGCTTCGGGAGATGGACGGACGACGAAACCCACTCTGATACTACTGTTGGGTGGATGCGGTCGTCCTCATCGTCGCGCCGGTCTTCACTGCCGGAATATCACCAGAGGTGGTAGCATCGGGAGTTGCTCAAATTCCCGTTGAACTCACACAAGAATTCAAAATCTCGCCCACGCCTCACAGTTGGGGCTCACGAATTGGTGGATTAAATGAGTTGTTGGTGTAAGGCTATGGGCAAATACATTTGGCCCAATACTTTGAGATAGAAGACCAACATTTGGGCCAACAGGCCCAACGGGCCCAATAAATTCATCGCTCCTAATCGGAAACCGAAAAATCCACGCACTAAGCCACTTCCGATCAGATCTTGCCACAACCTCCCATCGTTCTGAGTTTCCGAGAATTTCGCCGTCCCGTTGCCCAGTCCGCCGCAAAACCACGTTCTTGCCGTCGTGCCTACCGGAGTTTCGTCGCTGCCAAATCTGCTGTTGAAGTGCCGCTGCCATCGCAATCCGACGGCTGCTGCCTCATCAATTTAATCGTCCACCCTTCAACCCTAAACTATCACAAAAATCTGAGTTATTGAGCCCTAATTGAAAATTTTGACAAAATTGTGCAGAGATGGAATAGTGTGGGAACAGGGCTTGATGAAGTGGCAGTTCAAAGGGATGGTTTGTATTTATATACTGTTGTGTTATGCCACATAGGATCTTGCTAAATGAGTGCGGCCATAAATGTCCCAATATTGAACCACCTATCAACCTCCAGTACTGTAGAGGTGTTACAGAAATCGAGCAGTTCGCCGACTCAGCTCGACTCGATAAAGCTTGAGCTCGGCTCGTATTCGTTCGAGCTCGAGTTTGAACCTATTTAATACTCGTTAAGTTATCGAGCCGAGCTCGGCTCGTAAAGCTCGCGAGTACTCGATTATATATTATTATTATTATTACTATTATTATTATTATTATTATTATTATTATTAAACCCTAGCAATCCACTTTCCTGCCTCCACTACATTTCCAATAGGGAAATCTGCTTCCACTCATCTCACCAGCGGCGGCAATAGAACTTTACTACAGAATTCTTCCTTCCAATATCGTGAGTCACCCATCTCTTCCTTTCAATGTCGTGAGTCACCCATCTCTACCTTCCAATATCGTGAATCCCCCATCTTACCCTATCTAAACTTTGTTTTGCTTCCACAGTTGCCGACCTACGCTTAAGCTCATCGCGAGTCTCCCAGATCTGCATCAGCGAGTGGTATGACCATGTGAAAGGAGCCTCCCAGATCTGCATCTCCGTTTCCGTTCTCTAAATAGGAAGCACTACGTCTTAGTAGAGCTGTCAATTTGGGTTGAACCCAATGGGTCAACCCGCTCCAACCCATAAAAACATCAGTATCCTGACCCAAAAATGACCCAACCCAAAATGACCCGTCCCAAAAGCAATCCGTCCCATTTAAGCCCACTACACAGTGAGTCGTGGGTTAACCCGCCCCAACCCAATAATCTACCACTCATTCCTATCCCCACCGACCACCCCAACCCCACCCAAAAAAAAAAAAATTTCAATAAAAAATTTAGATTTTAATATTAAAATAATAAAAATATTATCACCCATTCTACCCTTACCCCCTACCCCTACCCCACCGCCCACCTCCAAATTTTTTTTTTAAATTTAGATTTTAATATTAAAATAATAAAAATATTATCACCCATCCTACACCCACCTCCACCCCCAAATTTTTTTTTTATAAAAATTTAAATTTTAATATTAAAATAATACAAATAATCACACTAAAATGAAGTGGGCTGTGAATGGAATCTTAATCGCAACGTGTTCCCTTTATCCATTATATTACATGACTTGTACCTTTGGGCCCAAACCCAAAACGACATTTCTTTTCCAGTTTCACCATACATCATCTATCGCACTTTACTTTACATTTCTTTTTGAATCATTGCTTTCTATTTCCATCTTTCCTAATTTTATGCCCAAATTAAAGTAAAATTTACAAGTTAGTGTGGGTGACATGAAAATTGGAAATATAAATCATATTTTTTAAAATTAATTTTTAGTATATAAAAATTACTCTAATAATTTATGTCTTTGAGTAATTTTTTATGTATTAAAAAATAATTGATAAATTAGGATTTACAAGAATTTGAAAAGTAATTTTTTAATTTAAAAGAATAATAATTTATGTGTGTAGGCAATTAAAATTTATTGCCTAATAAATATAAATGCAAAGAAAATATATTAAATATTGATTAAATATTTATTTATTAAGGAATTTGAATAAATTAATTCCTAAAATAAGTAAATAAATAATTGATAATTAATATAGTTATTTGAGCCCAAATCCAAGCCAGGTGGGCTCAAATTAAATTAAATTGGCCAAATCCAAGCCAGGTGGGCTCAAATTAAATTAAATTGGTCAAATCCAAGCCAAATGGGCTCAATTTAAATTAAATTGGTCAAATTCAAGCCAGATGGGCTCAATTTAAATTAATTGGGTTTAATCCAAGGCAAGTGGGCCTGATTTAAGTCAACAAATCCAGCAGGCCTAATTAAATTAAATAGGCCCAAGTCAAAGCCTAATTAAATTAAATAGGCCCAAGTCAAATCCAGCAGGCTTATTTAAATTAAATAGGCCCGTATCCAGTCCAGCATGCTTAATTAAAGGAAGAAGCCCAACATATCTTTTGAAGGAGAAAATATCTCTCAAGTGGTTATTTTCTCTACCTATAAATAAGGACCTTCAGTCCTCATTCAAAACACATTCAAGCACCCGAAGACAAGACGCTCTTGAAGAGATCAAGAACATTCAAAGACCTTCGAATCTTCAAGCTCAAGACCTTCGAGGATCTTCAAATCTTCGAATCTTCAAGTTCAAGAACACTCGAGGATCTTCAAATCTTCGAGTCTTCAAGCTCCAGATCTTCAAATCTTCAAAGCTTCAAATCGAAGGCTTCAAGCTAGTCTTCAAGCAGCTTCAAAGTAACTTCAAGTCAAGAATTGCCTACGATCAAGGATCAAGGTGCTAAGCCTCTCCGATCCGGCGTTCTTCATCCAGTAAAAATCATGAGGTCAGCGGTGTTCTACCAAATTGAACGACGTTCTTCACAACAAATCTTCAAGTCAACGTTCGATCCAAACAAAGGCTCGACGCCTCCGGATAAACGTTTTAAAGCTTCAAGTCCCGAACCCGAGATCGGACAAGCTTCATCCGAAGATCCGACTCAGAAAGTTGGTAAAAGTCAAGAAAGTCAACTCAAGAGAGGAATCAGAGGATAAATAGAAGCTGTTTACTTCAATTCTCAACTTCAATCCATCTCGGATTATCATTGTAATTTCTTTTGTGTTTATTATTTAATAAATACAAATTTTATTGTTACAAATTTTGGCACGCCCGGTGGGACAGTTTCTACCTCTCATCTCCTCTTCGAGCAAAGTAAGATGGTTCCGCTAAGGGTCAAAGTCAACAGATCAGCTTCTGTCTTCAAGTCTTCAGAATTACAAGTGGAAGACGTTAATGTGACAACTAGAAGCATGTCAAAGATGGCACGATCTGAAGCCTCTTCAGAGATAAATTCTTCAGTTGGAGTTACCTCTGGAGTGATACCATATGATGATAAAGATGAAAAAAACGACTCAGCTAACTCAACCCCTATACTTGAAGAAAGCTCATCGTCTGATTCATCCATAGCCTCGACAATGGCAATAAACACTTCGTCTGTCGAAGAACAATTGACAAGCTTAACTGAATCCGTTGCTGCACTTGCCAAACAGAACCAATAACAAAATACTTTGATTTTCAAACTGATGGAGAAAATGGCTGGTGCTGAAACTAGCCATGCGAACGAAAAGCAAGAAGAAGATGCTGAAAATGAAGTAGATGAGTCTGCGAAGCGTCAGACGATGGGGAAAAGGGTGATTGAAGAAGAGTTGAACATCTCCCATGATGGAATGGTTCCTATCAGCCAGTTAAAAAGCATTATACTTGGCACAATGAATGACCAATTCGAAGAGAGCTCTAAACCTTCATTCGCTTATGCTAAGCCTTATACTAGGAGGGTTGGCAACTTGAGGATGCCACCTAACTATCAACCCCCCAAGTTCCAACAGTTTGATGGCAAAGGTAATCCAAGGCAACATATAGCACATTTCATAGAAACGTGCAATGATGCTGGCACTCACGGAGATCATATTGTAAGACAATTCGTTCGCTCTCTGAAGGGATATGCTTTTGAATGGTACACCGACTTGGAGGCTAATTCTATAGACAGTTGGGATCAGATGGAATATCAATTCCTTAACCGTTTCTATAGTACTAGGAGGACGGTTAGCATGATAGAGTTGACTAACACCCGTCAGTTAAAAGAAGAGCCAGTAATTGAGTACATTAATCGATGGAGAAATTTGAGCCTAAACTGTAAAGATCGATTGTCTGAAGTTTCTGGCATTGAGATGTGCACAGCAGGAATGCAATGGAACCTTCGTTACATACTTCAAGGGATTAAGCCTAAAACCTTTGAAGACTTGGCCACAAGAGCTCACGATATGGAGCTAAGTATGGGGATAAGTGGAGTTGTAGAACCACCGATTCCTGGATCCTACAAGTATAAAGAAAAGCAAGAGGTAAGGAAAGGGGGCAAACCCTACAACAAATCTTCCGAAAAAGGGTCTATGGCAACAAATGCATCAACTGTCAAGTTCCAAAGAAATGAGAATGAAAAAGATGATAAAGTGAAGAATGAGTCCCAAGAAAGGGGGCAAAGAAGATTGACCTTGAAAGAAATGCAAGAAAGGAAGTACCCATTCCTTGATTCGGATGTCCCAGGCATACTCGATGATCTGCTCAAAGATAAACTTATCGAGCTTCCTGAAATGAAGCGACCAGAGGAAGCAGGACAAACGGACAATCCGAAATACTGCAAGTATCATAGACTGGTGGGACATTCTATCAAAGATTGCTTTGTCTTTAAAGACAAAGTTATGCGATTGGTTGAGCAAGGGAAGATCTTTCTAGATGAAGATGCAACTGCAAACTCTACTTCTGCAGACGGTGGAAATAATTATTCATGCCATGTGGCAGGCGAAGCTGTTGTGCCTAAAGTTGAAAGTAAGGCCCATGCTATGAAGATTACCTTCACTGAGGAAGACTTACTGCTCGGTTCACAATCTCACAACCGACCCTTGTTCGTAGCTGGTTGCACTCAAGAGCAAAGGGTGAATCGAATACTGATTGATGGAGGTTCAACGGTCAATATCCTACCTCTAATGACATTGAAAAGGTTAGGGATTTCAACAGATGAACTTGGCAGTAGCCGACTGACGATTCACGGGTTCAATCAAGAGGGCCAGAGAACACTTGGTACGATAGTCATGAACTTAATAATAGATGAGATGGCCTCAACAGTTCTGTTTCATGTCATTGATGCTAAAACATCATATAACATGCTCTTGGGGCGTCCATGGTTGCATGAAAATTGAGTGATTCCTTCTACGCTGCATCAGTGCTTCAAATACAGCGATGGAGGTAACATAAAGAAGGTACTCGGTGATGAAAAACCATTTACAGAAGCAGAGTCATACTTTGCAGACGCTAGATATTTTCTGAAAAGTATCAAGGCCGATAAGCAAGAAGGAACTTCATCACAAGATAAAGGTGATGATAAACAAGAAAAAGAGAATGCAGATGATGTTTCATCCATACAGTCTAATGAAAGTAAACAGTTGATCAAAACTGTAGAAGGGTTGACACTACCCCTGACTAAGGTTGACGCTGAGAAGCCCTCTCCCCCTCCACTCAAAGGATTCACTCGCCCAACTCAAGCGGCTAAAACTGAGCACGGAGATGTATTTGAGGCGGCGGTTTCCAAATCGTATAGCCCACAAGCTTACAAACTTCTTGTGAAAGCTGGTTATGACCCTCAAGAAAAAGGTGCGGCAAATGAACTGTCTCATAAGACTCCTAGTAGAACCACCCAAGAGAAATTGAAGAGTAATGGCCGTACTTCCAAGTATACTAAAACAGGTATAGGATATGTTCCGCAAAAACCTGTTCGCATTGCGATAAAGAGGGCAAACACAAACTACATCACTGAAGATGAAATTCTCTCTGAAGAAGAGGAGTTTCATGAGGAAGATAGAAAGACAGAAAGAATCTCAGTATTCGAGAGGCTCAAACCAGCTGGAGCTAAAAGGACTACTAAGTTCCCAAGTTTCCCAAAGATACATAGTCGGATCCCATCTCGCATGAAAAGACGACATTTCCTGACTATATCAAGTGGCACAATGTTGAAAGCTAAGAAACGAACAATAATCTTCACCCGAAGTGAAGAAGATGATCGTGAAAGTGTAGGCTCATCAGATGTTGTTCATTCCATCATCATGCAAACAGATCTACAAAGTGCAGAAAGAGATCTACAAAGCAAGATCGTCGAGATGAGGAGAGATGGCTATGAAGTGGGGAGCATTGTTAAAGTGGGAGAGAATGAACAAGTTGGATCTAATGCATAGTTTCAAAGGCAAGAATTTCTGGAGGATGTTGCTGCAGTAAATCATGTCACTATACAAGAAGAAACCTCAACTGAAGAGGAAGATGCCGATGATGCTCCCCCAGAATTTGAGGAGGGTATTAAATCTACTGTTGATCAATTGAAGGAGATTAATTTAGGTGATGCTAATAATCCGCGTCCAACCTATATAAGTGCTTTGTTAACATCTGAGGAGGAAAAGGCTTACATTGAGCTTCTTCAAGAGTTTAGAGACGTGTTTGCATGGTCATTCAAGGAGATGCCCAGATTAGATCCAAAAGTGGCAGTTCATCATCTAGCAGTAAAGAAAGGAGTCAAGCCAGTTAAGCAGATGAAGCGTCGATTTCGACCAGAGCTGGTTCCATTGATTGAAGCTGAGGTTAATAAGCTCCTTGAAACGAGAAAGATACGAGAAGTCAAGTATCCCACTTGGCTCTCTAACATTGTGCCAGTAAGGAAGACAAATGGGCAGCTTAGAGTGTGTGTTGACTTCCGTGACTTGAACTTGGCATGCCCAAAAGATGATTTTCTACTACCAATCACAGAACTTATGATTGATGCAACGACCGGGCATGAAGTGCTTTCATTTATGGATGGATCATCTGGTTACAATCAAATTAGCCTAGCTCCGGAAGATCAAGAGAAAACAGCCTTCCGCACTCCTAAAGGAATATACTGTTATAATGTTATGCCGTTTGGCTTGAGGAATGCTGGCGCTACGTATCAACGAGCTATGCAAAAGATATTCGACGACATGCTTCATAAGAATGTCGAATGTTATGTGGATGACATTGTAGTGAAATCAAAGAAGAAAAAGGATCATCTTAAAGATCTAAGGCAAATATTTGAGCGTCTCAGGAAATTTCAACTCAAGATGAACCCGCTTAAGTGCACATTCGGAGTCTCTTCTGGTAAGTTCCTTGGATTCGTTGCCCGACATCGTGGTATTGAGATTGACAAAGCAAAGATAGATGCAATCATAAAGATGCAGGTACCCCGAAATATACATGAGCTTAAGAGTTTGCAAGGAAAATTGGCATACTTAAGAAGATTCATATCAAACCTAGCCGGTAGGTGCCAACCATTCAGTCATCTTATGAAGAAGGGCCGCCCATTCGAATGGGATGAAGCTTGCACTAATGCCTTTAACAGCATTAAAGCATATTTGATGAAGCCGCCAGTATTGGTCGCCCCAATAGTCGGACGTCCATTAATTCTCTACATATCTGCTCAAGAAAGATCAGTTGGAGCTCTACTTGCACAAAATAATGATGAAGGAAAGGAGTGTGCATTGTACTATTTGAGTAGAACAATGACTCCAAATGAGTTAAAATACTCACCAATTGAAAAGATTTGTTTGGCTCTCATCTTTGCAATTCAGAAGTTAAGACACTACTTTCAAGCTCATACTGTTTACTTGGTCTCAAAGGCCAACCCATTAAAATTCGTCATGTCGAAACCAGTGCTCTCTGATAGGCTTGCAAGGTGGTATCTTCAATTGCAGCAATTCGAGATTATATATGTCCCTCAAAAGGCAGTAAAAGGGCAAGTATTGGCGGATTTCTTAGCTGATCATCCCATGCCTGCAGAATGGGAGTTATCTGATGATCTCCCCGATGAAGATATATTGGCTATTGAAATCACTCCTCCTTGGAAGATGTATTTCGATGGAGCTGCTCACAGAGAAGGAGCCGGCGCAGGAGTGGTATTTGTGACCTCAGATGGAGAAGTTCTGCCATACTCCTTCAATCTAATTGAAAATTGCTCTAACAATGTAGCTGAATATCAAGCTCTTATACTTGGACTGGAGATGGCAGTAGATGTAAAGCAACGACACCTGAAGGTATATGGAGATTCGTTGTTAATAATAAACCAGCTGCTTGGTTTATATGAGGTTAAGAAACCCGAGCTACGTCCGTATTATGACTATGCTCAAAGGCTTATGAATTGGCTTGGAGATGTAGAGATTGAACATCTTCCAAGGAGCAAGAACAAACAAGCCGATGCTTTGGCAAAGCTAGCATCAACCATAGCAATGCCTGAAGCACATTTCCAAGTTCCGATCTGCAAAAGTTGGGTGGTACCTCCCTTTTTCGAAAAGGAAGATGATGAAGAAGTTGGGTATTGTGCCATAGAAGTGTTCGATATTGGGAAGGAAGATTGGCGACAACCGTTCATGGATTACTTGAAGTATGATAAGCTCCCCAATGATCCACACCTAAGGGTTGATGTCCAGCGTAGAGCACCGCGATTCTTCTATTACAAAGATATACTTTATAGAAGATCGTTTGATGGTATTCTCTTAAGATGCTTAAGTGATGAAGAAGCTCTACAAACTATGGAGGAAGCTCATTCTGGAATATGTGGCGCCCATCAGTCTGGACCCAAGTTACATTTCAGAATCAAGAGGATAGGATATTACTGGCCTTCTATGGTGAAGGATTGCATAGATTATGCACAAAAATGTCAGCCATGCCAGTTTCATGCAAATCTCATTCATCAGCCGCCCGAGCCATTACATCCAACAGTTTCTTCGTGGCCATTTGATGCATGGGGCTTAGATGTGGTGGGGCCGTTAACAAAGTCTTCTGGAGGCCATCTTTATATTCTGGCTGCCACTGATTACTTTTCCAAGTGGGCGGAAGTTGTACCCTTGAGAGAAGTGAAGAAGGAAAATGTTGCTGATTTCATCCGCATCAACATCATATATAGATATGGAGTGCCTCGATACATCATCACGGATAATGGGAGGCCGTTCAGTAACTCTTTGATTGATAGACTTTGTGAGAAGTTTGACTTCAAGCAAAGGAAGTCTTCTATGTACAATGCAGCAGCTAACGGGCTCGCTGAAGCCTTCAACAAAACACTGTGTAACCTATTGAAGAAGGTGGTCTCCAAATCAAAACGAGACTGGCATGAAAGGATTCATGAAGCTTTATGGGCGTATCGAACTACTCATAGAACGCCTACTCAAGCTACTCCGTATTCTCTAGTGTATGGGGTTGAAGCTGTTGTGCCCCTTGAAAAGCAAATACCATCTTTGAGAATAGCCATACAAGAAGGTTTGACTGAAGAAGAGAACGCACGACTGCGTCTCGAAGAATTAGAGGCACTTGATGAAAAGAGGTTAGAAGCACAACAGAGACTTGAGTGCTATCAAGCTCGCCTCTCCAGAACGTTTAATAAGAAAGTGAAGATACGTTCCTTTCAAGTCGGAGACTTAGTCCTTGCTGTGAGAAGGCCTATTTTCATCACTCACCGAGTGGGAAATAAATTCTTGCCCAAGTGGAATGGCCCACATGTTGTGAAAGAAGTATATACAAATGGTGCATACAAGTTGATATCTGAAGATGGAGTGGGAATTGTCCCTATAAATGGCAAATTCCTGAAACGCTACTACGCGTAATCCAGTCAAACCTAAGGAACGCTCCATGACGCACGAGCCTAAACTGCATGTTACTCCTGGTCCGCACGAGTATAAACTGTGTACGACGAACTCCTGGTCCGCACGAGTATAAACTGTGTACGACACCCACCAAAGGTAATTATACGTGGCTAAACTATTAATTCACCCCACTCAGGTATTTTTAAGTGGTTAAAGCATTAAATACCCTACTTTGTCTAAAGTGGTTAAAGAATAGTCACTCCTGACCCGCACAAGTATAAACTGTGTACGGCACCCCCCCATTCAAACCAAATTATGTTCTTTTGAACTACGTTATGACTTGATCCTCTATAAAGAGGTACGTAGGCAGCTTAGCACTCTGCTAAGTTCAGTCATATCTTTGGTTTATCACATCAAGTCTGTGAAGCAAGCAACAAATTGATATTGAAGGAATGGAGAAGCTAAAAATTGGCAAGGAGAAGACAGTGGGTGGTACAAATTTGGGTAAAATAATACAAAAGTTTTAGTGATTGGAAATTCGAATGTCGAAGGAAATTCGAAATATTCTGATAATCACTGCCATAAAAAGAAGACGAAGAAGGGATTGGATTATTTTAAACTGTTAAATTAAGAATTGTTGATTGAATTATTATTTAATTCACTCATAAATTCTCTTAATTTAGCTTAGAATAATAAGCTCATTATAATGGGTATAAATTGATGTGGTCATGAGCTAATTGGACCCAAGTTCAAGCAATGTAAGCCCAAAATGGGCTATTCAAAGCGATGGGCTCAAATTGAATTAAATTTGTTGGGCTAGGTGGGACTCAAAATTAAACCCATTAAAGAGGTCAAAATTGAAAAGGGTGAGTCAAAATTGATGAGGAGGGTCTTCTCTCCTCCAAAGCAGAAAGCTCTCTGCCCCGTCGATAGATCCCTCGCCACTTTGCTGATGCCGCCGTCTCTCAGCCGCCGTACGCCGAGAGCAGTCGCACCGCCGCCGCTGCTGTTGACCACCACGCCTGCGCATCCCATCACTGGATCTCTCGTCTCCGGCCTTGAATTGCGCGATGCTGCCACATCGCGCCCCCCGAAGCTGGCGTTGCCGTTACAGATCGC
Organism: Pogostemon cablin; assembly: GCA_023678885.1. NCBI lineage: Eukaryota > Viridiplantae > Streptophyta > Magnoliopsida > Lamiales > Lamiaceae > Pogostemon > Pogostemon cablin. The sequence goes on along the minus strand of CM042977.1, from coordinate 22,589,479 downwards.
CAGTCGCATATAGCTCCCGCTGCCTATCACCATCAGAAGCCCTTCCTCATCAGATCCCGCAGCTGCTTCGGATCCGCAACGTCGCACTCCAGCCGGGTCTCTCTCGCTCTTCGCCGAAAAGTCCCATTGATCATCGAGTTTGTCGCTGTGTTGCCACCGCAGATCCAGCCCACTACGCTACCATGGATCGCGACACTGCTCAGCCATCGCTACGACACGGCCGCCGCACCGCCTCCATCCGCTGCAAGGGCCGCCGAGTTTCACTCCTCCACTGCCCATCGCAGACCGCCGAAGCCTGCCGAGCACCAGCCTCTTCTCGCCGCCACCGGGAGCAGACTGCGCCGCTGCAAATCCAGCCGCCTTCCCGCCCGATCCACCGCGCTGCCCACCTATCAACACCACCATCAGCGCCGCCGCCTTCAGCCGCTGGAGTTTGCCCCAGTCCCCCTTCAGGAAACCGCGCGCTGCTTCCACTGCCAGCGACCGCCTCCATCGCTCGCCGTCCAACATCGCTGGCCGCAACTGCCGCATATTGCCAGAAGTTTCTAGACCTCCACCGCGACATCGAGTCCCGCTGCAATCGAAGAAGTAAATTGCCACAAATAATGCTTGATGTTTGGTACAAGTCACGACCTCCGACTGGGATAAATCCCTAGTCGCCAGGAATGCGCGATGCTAGCCTCGAGTGCATAAACACCATCGCCATTACGGGGTGCCGCTGCGGAAAACTTCGAGGACTGACGCACAACGTCACCTCTCGTTTCCAACACCCGACAGCCACCGTTGTGATCGGAGAGATAGCTCGTCGAAAGTTATTGCTTGATATTCAGTGTGCACGTTGGACTCATCACGACCTCCGACTGGAATAAAATTCCTAGTCGCCAGGAATGCGCAATGCTGGTCACAACTGCTCGTGTTATCTTCAAATTTTTTCTCTTCGCAGGTACAAGAAAACAATAAATAAAAGAGTGGGAGAGATACGGAAGTGAATGGCGAAACTCGATGATTATATGAAGGTGATCAAACAAGCAGTTAAAAAAAAAGAAAAAAGCAAGAAAGGGAGCATGTATATGCGAAGAAAAAGAGAGAAGATTATATTGCTTACTGTTGGTTTGTGGTAGGAAGTGTTGCAATCTGCAAGTTGAAAAAAGGATGTATCAGGTAAAATCTGCAGAGAATTAAAAGGAGGAAATTACTTCTATAGGATGGATACTCTTTACCTCTGGTTTCGTTGGATGGAAAGTGTGAATTGGAGAGTGAATTCTTCTCATATATATAGTGTTGGATATTATGTGGATAGTCATGTGAAAGATTTTGTGAATATTGAGATTTCTCTTAGAAAAGATTTCCATATATCTGCGATGCAAAGGCTATGAAGAAGGTATAGATCTTGCAGATATTAGCTTATTATTAGATTTATTCACTTGGATAATTAGCATATCTCCAGAATATTCGGTGTTAGATATTAAGTTGATGCTCCAACAAGTGATAAATTTGAAAAAGTTAAGAAGTGGATATTATGTGGATTATTTAAAAATAAATCCAAGCCCAATAAAATTTGTAGTTTGAAGAGAATAGTGGGCTCGAACAGCTATTCTTATATAGTAAATCTCATATGGATGGTCATGTGAATAATTCATGCAAGGATTACGAGTCAATATGCGGGAGATCTAAGTGAAAGAGGTTTCGTTTACGCGTGTTATCAGACTTATATTGGGCCAAAGCTGTAAAAAAAATAAATTGCAATTTATTCACTTCAAAGAAATATTTCAGTGAACAAAATGCAAGGGGGCATTTGTAGGCAATTAAAATTTATTGCCTAATAAATATAAATGCAAAGAAAATATATTAAATATTGATTAAATATTTATTTATTAAGGAATTTGAATAAATTAATTCCTAAAATAAGTAAATAAATAATTGATAATTAATATAGTTATTTGAGCCCAAATCCAAACCAGGTGGGCTCAAATTAAATTAAATTGGCCAAATCCAAGCCAGGTGGGCTCAAATTAAATTAAATTGGTCAAATCCAAGCCAAATGGGCTCAATTTAAATTAAATTGGTCAAATTCAAGCCAGATGGGCTCAATTTAAATTAATTGGGTTTAATCCAAGGCAAGTGGGCCTGATTTAAGTCAACAAATCCAGCAGGCCTAATTAAATTAAATAGGCCCAAGTCAAAGCCTAATTAAATTAAATAGGCCCAAGTCAAATCGAGCAGGCTTATTTAAATTAAATAGGCCCGTATCCAGTCCAGCAGGCTTAATTAAAGGAAGAAGCCCAACATATCTTTTGAAGGAGAAAATATATCTCAAGTGGTTATTTTCTCTACCTATAAATAAGGACCTTCAGTCCTCATTCAAAACACATTCAAGCACCCGAAGACAAGACGCTCTTGAAGAGATCAAGAACATTCAAAGACCTTCGAATCTTCAAGCTCAAGACCTTCGAGGATCTTCAAATCTTCGAATCTTCAAGTTCAAGAACACTCGAGGATCTTCAAATCTTCGAGTCTTCAAGCTCCAGATCTTCAAATCTTCAAAGCTTCAAATCGAAGGCTTCAAGCTAGTCTTCAAGCAGCTTCAAAGTAACTTCAAGTCAAGAACTGCCTCCGATCAAGGATCAAGGTGCTAAGCCTCTCCGATCCGGCGTTCTTCATCCAGTAAAAATCGTGAGGTCAGCGGTGTTCTACCAAATTGAACGACGTTCTTCACAACAAATCTTCAAGTCAACGTTCGATCCAAACAAAGGCTCGACGCCTCCGGATAAACGTTTTAAAGCTTCAAGTCCCGAACCCGAGATCGGACAAGCTTCATCCGAAGATCCGACTCAGAAAGTTGGTAAAAGTCAAGAAAGTCAACTCAAGAGAGGAATCAGAGGATAAATAGAAGCTGTTTACTTCAATTCTCAACTTCAATCCATCTCGAATTATCATTGTAATTTCTTTTGTGTTTATTATTTAATAAATACAAATTTTATTGTTACAATGTGTTTAAAGAATATTTTTTTTTACTAAAAAGTAATAAGATTTACACACAAGTGTATGTAAATCCGATTTAAAAGTGCTTATTTAAAAAAAATGAGAAAGAATATATATTATGTGTACACACACTTTAGATTGCCTTACGAGTGTGCTCTGTGTACCGAAAAAAAAAAGGGTATAATACTATTCTTGAAAAAATAATACTCCACTATAAAAAAAGATTTTGAAAAACTTCCTAAATTTACACAATTTCTATTATTTCGAAAATATATAATTTAATGAGTGAGGCTCTCATGCACGGACAAACCATATTTTTAGAATTTTTAGTATTATGGGTAAGAGTATATTTTTTTTAGAATTTTTAATATTATGGATAAGAGTATATTGTTTTATGCTAAATGATATACACTTTAATTAATAAAGGTATACACTTTAATTAATAAGGGTACACCATTTTTTTTAAAGGGTTTACACTTTTCATTAATATTTTTTATTTTTCTTTATAAAATAAAAGGTACACATCTTTATACTAAAAAGTATACAATTTAACATAAAATTCTAAAGGTACACAGAGTGTGGTTCATCCGAACAGATTCACACAAAATTTTGAATTATTTAATAAAATTAAAATTTTAGTTTTTACTCAAATATTTTTTGCGTAGCACTATTTTTATTTATTTATTGGATATATTAATTATGCATTGAGGTTTACTTCATAAAAGGACACTGTTGGTTACATCTCTTGTTATTCTGATTAAATGAATTATACATGATCTTTTAAGCTTTATACTTTTATTTTAGTGTAGATTTTATCTCTCGTCTTAGTCTTCTACCGTGTCGTCCAACCAATAATTCACAAGAAGAGATATAATATGTAACAAAAGAAGCCTATAACATATTAACTAACCAAGGAGTAAATCAATTACATATATGGAATAATAGCATAATCTACAACAGTTTGATTGACAAGATGAACAAACAACATATCTGGAACATAGGGTAGAAATATTTGAATTTAGAGTAGCATTCCAATAACGTAAAACATCAACAAATGTTTATGATAAGAAAAACCATATTATATACTCACACGATGTGAGGCTTCATTTCGTGAAGGGAAAGAGAGTGATTGATAAAGATAAGTCACTACAAGAAAATCTTCTTTTAGCTAGAGGAAGAATTATTTATGATAAATTTCCACATTTTTACTACAAAATTAACCCATATGCAACAACATATATTAATCTCATATCTAGACCAAAAAAGTAAGCACTCTAAAATATATCAATCATCACCAACAAAAAATGCAGACATATCATAGTAAAAGAAATAATATTCTTCTCATACCCGTTGCTATCATTTTTTTTTTTTCGGAATAAGGGATAAATAGTCCTCTCAGTTAGCACCTCATTCTTCCTAGTTATAATAAAAACGAACAAAGACACTCTAACTATATAAGCACAACTATAACTAATAAAAGTGAACAAAGAGACTGCAACTATATAAGCACAACTACAACTCACCCAAGGCCTCAATTATTTGCATCATAATCCCCGTTATCCCACATCATTCTTCGTCTCCGTCCGCTTCTTCTTCTACCTCACCCTCACTTTCGTTTTCCTCTTCGTCTTCTTCTTCTTCTTCCTCTTCGACTTCCTCCTCCTTGCCTTCACCAACGGGAAGTGTCCTCTTGACGGGACGATGGCGTCCCACCTTGTCTTTGATTTTGTGCATCATCTCCTTTACGCGTTGGCCATGCCCACCCTGGTCTTGACCACTTTGATCATCCTCTTTTTTTTCCTTGTGCTTGAGTTTTTCCTCTATTTTGTGGAGTTGCCTAGACATCTCCAATATTACCTTCTTTTCTTTGCTAGGGTTTTTTAATCTTATGAGTGTGCTTAATTAGTTCCACATGAGCATGGTTTTATAAGCAGCACTACATTGGGCCACGTGTAGACCTCTTCAATGCTTACCCATATTTATTTTACTTTATTTTAAAAATGGGTGTGATATTTTACTTCTAGGGGATTATAAAATTTCCATATTACAAATTTTAAATTTTATACAGTAATCAACTTAAGTTAGAAAAATGCATTTTGTCCTATAAGATGGATTGAGCCAGATTCATTCAATCAATATATATCAGTAAAATTAGGCCAACTTCCCCACTCTTAATTTGTAATAAAAATACAAACCTGATAACTCTCCTTTTAAATAGTTAAAATCTGCATTATTTTAATTTATATGAAAATTTAATTGTTCACACTTGTGAAGTGTGTATTGGAGGGAGTAGTAGGGATGAAATTTGGAGAAAGAGCTGAAAATGACTATTGTTGGAAAATTTTAGTGATTTCCTCACTATTTTAACTTAATTGGTACTACTCCACTGCTGGCTCGAATTTAAGGGGAAAGGCAACAGAGCTTTTCTGTAAAACAGTTTAAAACAATAAAAACTTTTACATTTTGAAATTGTATTTAAGGGACTTTGACAAAGTGATGTACAAACTAAGGCACATGCTTGCATATTATTAGAGTGTAACTTGATTAAGTATTAATCGATTCAACTCTCTACTAGTTTAAGCTTTTAGATGAGGTAGTCGTTTAACATGGCATCAGAGCCCATGGTTAACAAAGATCCAGGGTTCAAACCTCACAGCCACCTATTTATGAAAAAATTCCACATGCAAGGCTTGAGGCAAAAATTCCCCGTCTGCATGTGAGGGGGGCATATTAGAGTGTAACTTGATTAAGTATTAAACGATTCAACTCTCTACTAGCTTAAGCTTTTAGATGAGGTGAATCATTTAATACTTAATCAGGTTAGTGAGACTACCGATTAATGAACCTAACTCTGAAATTTAAATCTTAAATGCTAATGAAAAATGGAAAAATAAGCAAATGCACAATTAATAGAAATGTGTATATATAATGGTGTAGGGGGAGCTATTTAGTACTCATAATTAAAAGAAGAAGAGATGGGATCAAAAACTCAAGGAAGGTGAATTATGAAGAAGGTTTGAGAGTTGGCCTGTCTGGCCTGGTGCTGCTGCTTCTCATAGCAAAGGTTCTTTTTGCTTGGTGGGTAAACTGTGAAAAGAACAAAAAGAAGGATGATGCTACTGCTACGAGTGGTGGAGATGATGTGTGAGCAATAGTTTAGATTATGAGGTTTGAGTTATGTAATATAGTTTAGTTTATGAGTTTGAGTTTAATATGAATATTAATGTAAATTAGTTTGAGTTAATTTTCAACTTTCATGTATTATACTCTAACTCTAAATAAATGTAATAGTTTGAGTGTTAATTCTCAGTTTAGATATATAATAGTACTTATATATGAAAGAGGACTAAACACTCTCGTAAGAGGAGACTGAAAACACGATTAACACACAAAGATAAAAAAATCCAGAATAGAGAGTCAGATGATAGAAAAATAAGTAGAACAACAACAAAAACAAAAAGCAAACCTCCACACTCCATCGCCATTATCACCAAACCTCCACCACATCCACCTTCATGCAAACAGGAAGCCCAAATCTGACCCGATCTATAAGCTAAGAGCAAGATCCTTGATTCAAAGGACGAACCAAGAAGAATCGAGAGAGCCATGCCCATTGGAGAAGAGAAACACAAGACGGGAAAGAAGGACAAGAGGAACAGAAGAAACGGGTCAAGGATGAGTGTTGGGGGTATGGATCTCGCCGACAACGCAAAGACCGTCGTCGGCAAGTGGCGGTGGAAGCCGGCTGGAGGGTTGTGGCAGGATCAAGGATGAAAATATCAATATCGGTACCTCAAATTTATGGATATATCGAATATCGATATTATCGGTAAAAAATTAAAAAATCACGGAAACTTGAAAAAAAATAGAAGAAAATTAATTAATGAATTTTTCAATATATTATAACTAATTTTAATATATAAATACACTTTAAAATCTCAATAAAACTCATAACACATGATAATCAAATCAATAACAATATATTTAAATAGTCTAAAGTCATACAATAAAAACTACTTATTGTAAAAAATACCAAAATGATAATCTATGAGGAATGTGAGTGACAATGTACTTTTATGTGGGAAATAATATACTCCACCCGTCCCGATTGAATGCATCAAAATAATTGTATTTTTAGTCACAATATACTGTGTACGTGAACCCTCTTGATTCACTTAGTCATAATAATGCTAACGAAAAGTGATAACAATTTTAGTAAAAAGTAATGATAATTAATTATCAAACGTAAAACAATCTCACCATGAGATGATTTTAGGCAAGTGTTGCTTTATTTTTTATTTTATTTTTTTTAAATTAAACATATTAATAACAAAAAAATGTGTTTGATTAGTAAAAGTTTAATTTTTTTTTAATTTATAGATAATTTTTCGATATATTCTCGATATTTTATCAATATTGAATCGATATTTCCTCGATATATCGCGATATCTGGGAAAATTTGAACTGTGCCAATTCGGTATTGATATTGTTATCGATATTTCTCGATATATCCTCGATATCAGATAAGAAATATCTTTGTCCCTCATATCGATATCGATACTCTAAAAATGGATATATCGAGATATTTTCATCCTTACTTTTAACATACACGTCATACATTCCCCACAAAAAAAAACACACACACACACATTATCATGAAGGGGGTCATTCGGCCTAACATGCATGGCACTTCCTTAACACCATTGTGGCATTGTCTATTTAAGAACATTACATAAACTAAAGCTTAGCTTAAAAACTGAAACTCATACTTAACTTACAGAAACTAGAAACTGTGCACAAGAACAATGCAAGCAAAAACCAAACTAGAGATTGTCTCTTCGTTAGTTACCCTTGTAATACTCCTAGGAGTATTACTCCTCCTCTACAAGAGGAAGAAAAATCAGGCCAACAATGAGCAGATGCAGGCTCAAATCACCATTGCAGTGGTGTCAGCGGTCGTAGATGCCGCTGTTGAAGGTCTCGTATGAAGATTTTGGAAGATTAAGATAGTTTATTTATATTTCTTATGTTTTTATCAATTATGTAATGATTTCCAATTTTTATCAATTATGTAATGATTTTTACTTTTTATAAATTATTATGTATATTTTTATTAAAATATTGTTATCACTTCTTATCGATTTCATGAACTCATTACATTATACATGATGTTATCTTTTGTTCTACACATCGCTTTATTATGTGGTCATTAAAGTATTCGGCATATCATATCTTAATGGGGATTTATTTCAATGTTCATTATATGATAATTTAGGGATTTATTAAGGACAACCCTACTAGTGAAAATGCAAATTTACACTCATTGGTTGATGAAAAGATAGAAAAGGAGTTGCGAGAGAACAAGAGTGTCTTTGTGTTTTCACTTAATAGCACAGGAGATCACTGGACAATATTGAGGCTTAGCTTAACCACAAGAATTTGGGAATTTTTAAATTTCATGAAGCCCCGAAGAAACCGTAAAGATAATGATTTGGAGCAAGCATCGATGCTGGTTAGTTTTAATAATTGTGTCATTATTTCTTTTTATTTATGCATATCTAACGTTAAAATAATGTGAGTATATTTGTTTATTTGGATGGAACATGTGAAATATGTGGAGAAGGCTATTGTTGAAAAGTTAAGAATCATAAAACCAAAACATCCTTTTATGAAAGCTGTACCGAAAGAGATTAAGGAAGTTGATTGCATTGAACAATTATCAGATTCTATAGATTGTGGGCTGATTACCTGTATGCATATTGAATCCATGATGAGATCTGAACCACACAAAGTCGGTAAACTCAAATTAGCAGATTCAGGAGACAATTAGAGTAAAATGGTTGAATGGTTTATCAACCCCACTGAAAATGGGCTTGGGTTATACTTTTTAGCTGAAATTTTTTTTGCATATGTCGCAGTATTAGTTTTGTCAAAAAATTTGTTGGGATTGTTCGTTTATTCCTACAATTTGAAAGACTTATGATTTTGAAACATATATTAGGTAATTGCTTATGATTGTAATGTTGGGATTTGGTATGAACAATATGTCACAGGTTATCTACAATTTATTATTCAGGTTTTTTCCAGGTGTTGCTATTATATGACCTTTGATAATACATAATATCCACATGATTTCGTACTAAGGACAATCTAATTTCTTTGTGACCCAACATCCAATTTCTTGACCAATAGATTCCTTTCAATGTGATAAGAAATATATCATTAACATTGCAGTATTTAATGTCTATCTTATTATTTCATACGCATGAGATTCATATATCAGTATAATAACAAAAATCAAGAATCCAATCATAATTATAAAAATGTGAGCGATTCCCACGTTTGCTCAAACTGAATAATGGAGTGCTGCATTCAACAATTGCAACATGTAAATTGGATAGGAGGAATTGAACATTACTGTGCTTTTGATATATCAGTATAATAACAACAATCATGAATCCAATCACAATTGTAAAAACATGAGTGATACCCACGTTTGCTCAAACTGAATAATGGAGTGCTGCATTCAACAATTGCATAATGTAAATTGGATAGGAGGAATTGAACATTAGTTTGCTTAAAATAAAAAAAAAAACTAAAACAAAATTGGTCTGCAAAATGTATAAACATCCGTTTCAATGTTGTGTTTAGTTCCAAATATAAGGGTAAAAGAAACTATTAAAACAAAAACAAAAACAAAAAATGGAAAGAATGTAACCAAAACATCACACATGAAAACTGAAAAAATCCATAGAATAGCTGGTGAAATTAAAAATCACGACAATTGTTTCACGAAGTGTGTAATGAAGCAGTGTATCAAATCCAACAATTCACTTGATATCCAAGAATTTATTAATACTATATAGACATGAAATGAAGTTCTTTTAAACATCTCCAAAGCCATAGGTCGCAAACATTTATAACCTTAAGCTGAACATAATTTTTCATGTTATTCACACAACAAGCCCTCAAACTTATGAATCGGAGGAAGACTCTTTGCTTTTATAAACCAATCACATTTCTTTGTTAACAACCTACCACAAACTGCATGAATGTACTTTGCATCATTTCGCTCGTACTTGAACTCGAACCCCTTCTGTGCCGCATATTTGATTAGTTGTATTCTAAACTTTTAGCCCCACATTAAACATACAACTAACACCTTGCTTCATGATATCAGCCCAAGAATCAGATAACAATACTTTCCTTTCAATGTTTAGGCAAATATCATAACAAGGTATGGCATTTTGCTCAGAAAACTCCTCGTACTGGCCACTAATCCAATGATGTTCATGTGTATAATCATGTTCAGAGCCTACTCTAACTCCAGCAGCTTGAATAGAACTAGAACAAATTTGAATATTATTCCCCTGACTAGTTATGTGCATTCCATTAACTGATAAATAAGCTGCTACAACCTTCAATTTCAGATTACGACATAGGGATATTATGTTACTCAAATCCACATCAGAGACCAGTAAAATTTTGGGAACCTCCCCAACAAAACATACACATTGAAAATTCTGTTTTCACAATTCAAGCCACCGGCCACAGATTTGTGATTGAATATCATACAAACTTGTTGTTGTTGACAGTGAAATCAATTTGCACTCGTCATTATGTCTTACGGTAAGGATGATTGGATGAATATCACTGCACATCTATGTACATTAACAACACGAAGATTATACACCCTAATATCTCAAATCACATGAACATTAAAATACACATCTATATACAGTAACTATCACCATGAACATCGCTGCACACTTTTGAACAACTTCCATAATTAGAAAATTCGTCACATTTACACCAACATACATAACATAAGTTTATCGACTGTTATGCAAAACAATTAACATAATAATGCACATCTATGTACATTAACAAAACAGAAATCTACACGCAAATATCTCAAATCACATCGCAAATATCTTTAAAATTGCTGATTAAAGATAATTGATTGTAGATCGCCAATTTCAAATCACATCTAATTAAAAAAAAGATTAAAATGCAAATATAACTAGAAGATAATTCTACTATCTAAAATTGCAACACGTAGAAGATTACATACTCTGAGAAATCGTCGTTTACTTGTAAGCCAAATTCAAAATTGGATACTTTCAAGTTGGAGATTTCAGCGTGAGAGGTTTCTTATAATTCTGTGTGAAAAAACTTTTGCAGGAGCCTAAATGAGATTACACAAATGTTCTATTATTCTTATTGAGAATTTTGCGTATTTTTAGAAAGTAAATAATGGATTAAAAATGGAAAGTTTAAACTTGGAAAAATAAAATATCAGAATATATCTCTTAGTACTTCAATTTGATTTTGTATCTCCTAGTAATTAGGCTAAAAAACATGTAACTATTAATAATAAACCCATTTTTTATTTTATGTGTTTGAAACTTGTTTCACTATCTCATTGATTATCAATACAATTGATCAGTTAGTTTCATATTAACTTTTACATTAAGGTTTTAGGATAGATTAACAAATTAGATTCCATTCATTAAACAAATTCATTCCACCATGTAATTCATGTTTATCTGTTAGTTAGGATTTAATTAATATTGGGTTCCTTTTTAAGCGACCTGCAACAGATGACTAAAAGATTTTTTTATTTTTATTTTTTTAGTTTCTTTTATAACCAAAGTGTTCTTTATCATATTTTAAAATACACATGTTAGCCTAAATAATGTTATACTTGACCTATTTCTTTATTCAAAAGTAAATACTGGCTACAAGGTTCTGTTTTAAAAAGAAAATTAAATATTTAATACTTCCGATTCTGCCATTTACATGCATATGGTAATATTTCATGCATCTAAATAGACGAGTTCAACTTGAATACTAATAATAATGATTTTAACTTTTAACTACATGGGATACTTCTTCCAATGATTAGTTTAATGCACCCAAGTTCAAATCAAATGACAATTTTCAATAGATATATCTTATCATTTATATAATCATATCCTTCCTGAGATCAAACACTTTGTGATACTTCTTAAACCTCCACGGCCGTAAGTGTACCTATTTTTGACCCTCTGTATCTGTTGAGTTCTATTCTTAATACCAATTTTACTTCTTTTCCTTCCACTAAACCTAATAACTTGTGTGTTTTTGGGTAATTATTTAAAGTGGTTACTCATTATTATTGTTATCTTTTTCTATTAGGTGCTTCTTTTTTCTTGGTGGGCAAATCGTGGAAAGAATAAAAAGAAGGATGATGCTACTGCTACAAGTGGTGGAGATCGTGAGTGAGTGATAGTTTAGTTTATCAGAGTTAATGTAAGATAGTTTAGTTTATAAGGTTTGAGTTTGATATGTATATTAATGTTAAATAGTTTGAGGGTTAATTTTCAGCTTTCATGTATTATACTCTAAATAAATGTAATAGTTTGAGTGTTATTTCTCATTAGGATGTATAATAGTACTTTATGTTTGATGTAAAAATATTTATATAATAATATAATTAAACATCTACTCTATATATGCACCCACATTGATTTAAAAAAAAAACTAGTTTAAATTCAAGAATTTTTTAAACCAATCAAGTGACCAGTTTAAAAAGTGAAATCCCCACTCCATTTCATGATTAAGTAATTGGTCACTTTGGCATCTTGGGCTTTCTAGGATTTAATTTATAATTTTGAACTTAATAATTATTCTATAATTTTATTTGAATCTTTTAATTAATTAAATTCATAAATTTAAATTAATTTGAACTCTCATGCTTGATAATATTAATCCATTTAACAAAAATAATATTTGATTAATGAAAAGTTATCCCCATGCAATGAACTATTTCACAAGAGTTTAATTTTAATGAGATATAGTCACCTATATAACATTATGGATATACATGATTTTGAAAATCGATTTAGTTTCAAAACTCGGATTTTAAAATCATCTTATGTTCTTATATGCATCCAATAAATTCTATTAATTCTCGATTCACCTACTTATAAATTATGACAACTTAATTAATAGTACTATTTTTTTTCCTTTCTCATATTTTCTTTAATACCTTAATATTTTCTTGCACATGTCATTATAATTAAATTTTATCAAACCAAAATCTCAAATCAAACATAGATTTCAAAAACTCACTTAAATCTTATACAAACATAAGCAATGAATCAAAGAAAGGGCAACTAGCTACTCCAATAATAATTATAGGCATTGACAATCCTTACAAATAAATAAATCAAATAAAAAGACCATTCATTATACATAAGGGAACTAACATAGTATCTACAGAGATATCCAAGTGTAGTTGGACTTCCAAAATTACGATGAGTGCTTGTATCCCCACACTTCTGTTTTTAATTAATTAATTACTATTATTGAATATAATTATACCCTTCAAAATTTAAAATTAACATTTATTGTAAGGATAAAGATTAAATCATAAAGATAACATAGACAACGAATGACAAGTGTGAATTATTACATGAATCACACCGATTACAATTTGACTTTTTTGTCAAGTTGATAAAAAAAAAGATGCAGAGAAAATTTTGAACCCTACAAACAATAGTAGTAACTACTTACAAAATCTATTCAGTTTATGATAAATCTCTCCTAAATTCACTACAAAGTGGAATTGCTGCAATGAGTGTAATCAAATATACAATAGAATTTGTTTGTTTTCTTTCTTTCTTTCTGTTTTTTTAATGGAAGATCAACGAACTAATCCAATGCTAAATGAAATGATTTTTTTTTTCTTCTTTTCAATATGATACACCAGAGTTTGGTTAATTCCTCCATGACTAAACAGTCATGGATCCTGAGAGATAAGATTGTGCCGACGAGAAGCAATTGTCCTTCCGCTTCTTGTACTCGTCATAGCGCAAGAAGAAGTAACCGAGATAATCGAAATCAATGGGAGACATTTTTGCCTGTCATATACAAGGTTATGAAGTTCTATTTTGAGTAAAGAAGCAATACTAGAGGACTATCAAGCATACCTGAATTATAGCCCATAATGCCCAGTATAAGTGTGAAGCGAGCATATACGTATTTGCTTCCTCGTAAAGAGCTTCGAGTTCCTTATCAGATACCTGGCATAGTCTTCAGGTTATTTACATGGAGATGAAGATCATGTATGATCTCGTCTATGGAATATATCCTTTGATGTTTTATTTTACACATGATGGATCAATCACGTACCTCGTCCGCTTTATCGGGTCTTATATAGTGCCTGAAGAAGTGATACTGTTCATCTTTACTTGGGTACCTGAGGCAGCAGCAGGTCCAGAAAACAGAACTATTAATCTAGTCATCAGTCTTGGAGGAAAATGCAACTCATAAGAGAGAAATTTAGGGGCAAAGAGGGCATACAAGTTGTAATCACAATCATAGCCAGCATATTCATTGAAGTGATTCCCAATGTCGAAACCTCTGTAATTGTATGATCCGTACTCAAAGTCGATGAAGTAAAGCTTATCTGAAGATTATTCAAGTGTACATGGAAGTACAGGAGATATTTAGATAATGTCTATACACATGAATGAATAGAGGGAACCTAATTCAACTCTTGAAGAACTTTGTATCCCAAGCCATTAGTTGATGCTTCTGGAAAGCAAACTTATATCTGATACCATACTGTTATTGTTCTGTTCTCCACAAAGAGTATCTATTCCTGTTTTACTGTTCTATTCTCCACACACACACAAAAAAAAATAATAATAAATAAAAAAATCGATTTCTATACTATTGTTCTATCCTCCCCAAAGAATGTCGGGGAATTGTTGAAGAAAACAGTAATTACTTGTAAAGTTTTTCATCCTTGTCAAATGGTAACCACACAAGCATCTGCTACTTTTGTATTCAATTTCATATCTCAAATCATCATATATATAAATCAAATTTATTCCCTGACAAGTATAGAATGCTCGAAATTGAATGAAATCATTCTTCTATTTCTTATATCAGGTTTAGTTCTGCACCCACACACTTCACAATTCTGTGGCATTCATAGAAACAGACTCCAAAAGATAAACGACAAACTCATGGGAGGAAGGTTGGAAGAGTTGCTTTTGTATGGTAATTTACCTTCATTCTCGTTCAGCATCAAATTCCCAGAAAGCAGATCATTATGACAAAATACAACTGGAGCATTGAAGCGATCTGTCATTTCCTGTACCATTAAAGTACTGTTTAGAAATATAAAAGGATCTTTACAAAAATATAATTTAAAATTAACATTATATGCAATAGATGATAAATCCACGCTCTCTCTGACTCTAACAGAAGCGCCACAAGTGAAAGATTCAAAATATACACACTAACAAGAAAGGGCCTCTTTATGTCCCTTTTGTTCTTCTTCTCCTCACTTGATCTATTCTTGATGCAAAAGAGACTTTTTATGAGAAAAAAGAACATACTACTACTCCTTGCCTAATAAAAATCTTGATAACAATGGGACTACAGCTTCCTCTTTCACCACCATGGTATAGCTCATGAAGTAAGTATTTTATTAATACTCATAGTCTCGTACGAAAAGGGTCATTCTTTTGAATTATTGTATTACACAGAAAAAGACAAGAATCCTAGCTTAAGATGACTGTCTGTATGATATTCATATGCAAACTGTAAAATGCATATCATAAGCAAGACAAAATACAAGATCACCTTGAGGTGAGTGATTTCTTTATTAATTTCTTCAAATGAAACTGTCTCGTACTTCTTCTGTTTCTCACTATCATCAAATTTCAGGGTCGATGCTACATGCAAGATCATAGTAACTTAATCAGACATGAGACTGAAAGATAAATGTACAGCCAGACGGCCAATGAAAATTAAGCACCAATTTAGAGAACCGGAAATTTTATAAGATTATCACCTCTGGCAAAGAACTTGAAGATGTCTTTCCATAGTTGGGGTTCCTTGGAACCTGGAATTTCCACCTCATGAAATTTTCGCAACTGCTTCGCAATTTCTGCAACAAGCTTTGGTTTTCTCATATCTGTAAAGAAAAAACCAAACAAGAATTTTCAACTTGATCATTAGAACATAAGTTGAGCATTAAGCAGAAATTATTATTCATCATGGAGAATTTGCAGACAATTCCAATACTAGAGGTAGAAGATGATTTCTTGTTAATTATAACCATGAAGTTAAAGTGCCATAATCTTTTAGTCTTCCCCCTTCCTTTTCAAGAGAGGTTAAATGGTTAATTGTGAAGCAAGCAAATTAGATCTATCAGTTCCACCAGAATAAATCATTTCAGAATCGGTATCAACAAATTTGCCATTACTTCTTCCTTTCACAATCAATTAACTTTAGTAACGTGTCCCTCTTAGACAGTTATTGGCCATGATCACATCAATGGCAATGATAAAATTTGCAGTAATGGGACATGGTCATGCATTTGATATATCATAAAACATATGGAGGGACACGTGTGATGATGATGTCATAATATAGTATTATGAGCCTATAAATCTTAGACTGTTTATAGTTGCGCATTAAAATGGAATTTTTTTAAAAAAATTATTAAAAGTTGTGGCTCAGAATTAGATCATCTAGATATAAAGCATGGAGACTTTAACAGGGAATGTAATATAAATAAATTATCAATTACAACAATTCTGCTAGTGCTGTGCAAGTTTAAATTGGCAACTTATGTGCTAAAATATTGATATTATAAAACAGTCAACGCAGATGATTTATTACGGAGAAGGTAGTTCTATTCCCAACTTACCGGATGGAGTAAGTGTTCGAGCATGAATAAATGATTGCACCATTCCATTCCCAAAAACTCCAAGCAACTTGGCACCAAATCCAGCAGCTGAGAGGTATGGAATAGACTAAACACAATTAACAGAAATCATAATATATTAGAGTCAATAAAAAGAAACTAACCTCTCATAACAGGTTCGAAGAGTACTATATATATATATATATATATATATATATATATATCATTATCAACATCATCATATTCTACAAGTTCCATATAATCATGGAGTATTTTAAATAAATTTAATGAAGAAACTTCATCAGAGATATAGGAGGTAATCCACAACATTTCTTTAATTGAAAGAGAATGATTCAATGTATATTTATGTACCTGCAGCTCTCTTTCACGGTTGATCACATATTCAGTATTGGGTCCATATAATCTAACCGTAGTGCAAACAACTCCCCCACCTTTTTCCTTCACAGATACCTTGAGTACTAATAAAATAGAAGATTTTGGGTAAATGATTTACTATATTACACAAAGTAAATAAAAATATAACATAAGTCATCATTCAAAATTAATTAGAACTCTTAAGGAGAAGTGACTTCCATTTCATCAAGTAGAACAACCATTACAACAGAAAGGTAACAGGAGGAACGTACACAGATTTGTGATGCCACCAGATACTGTTTCAAGGGAAATATCTGTCTCATCCAGATTTTTCCAATGTTTGAATATATCTTTGAATAACTCACTGCCAAAAATAATTGTGGAAAATATTAAATAGTAAAAAATTATATCGAAATAGAAGCAACAAGATTACAAATAAAACTAAAGAAATCTAACTCTGGTTTCACAAAATGCTAAATAAAGAGAATATACAAAAGAAAATGCTAGTATATAAATGTTGTTTTCAGACAGTGAGCAATATGTTGAACAGAGTAACTGGCTGGTGAGGATATTAAGCACAAATAAAAGATGGATGGTCCTTCCAGCATAAGAATTACCACATCATAGCATAAGGGCCGCAAAAGCACTAGTGATGCAAATGTTGACCAGATAGTACAACAATGCAATTTTTAAACACAGCATATCATTATATGGGGCAATTTCCTATATATGAAATACAAAGAACAATGTTTGACCCTTATTCATTATGTAACAAAAGAAGCTTGTAGCATATTAACTAAACAAGGAGCAAATCAATTACATATGGAAGTATAATAATAGCAAAATCTACAACAGTTTGATTGACAAGATGAGCAAACGACATATCTGGAACATAGGTTAGAAATATTTGAATTTAGAGTAGCACATGCCTCAAAAAAATGATAAATAAAGCACTAAAAACAGAAAAGACTCAGTTCAAAAGGAAACAAAAACAGGCAGATGAATCAAATGGACACAATAACGTAAAACGTCAACCAATGTTTATGATAAGAAAAACCATATATACACTCACACGATGTGTGGCTTCATTTCGTGAAGGGAGAGAGAGTGATTCACACTGAGGGAAGATGAAGGGATCTCAGAACTGAGAGACTCCACCACTTTCGTCGCATTCCAAATGTTTTCCACCACCCCCATTAATAAGATAAGTCACTACAAGAAAATCTTCTTTTAGCTAGAGGAAGAATTGTTTACACATGATGAAATACCACATTTTTTACTATTAACTCAACCCATATGCAACAACATATATCAATCTCATATCTAGACCAATAAAGTAAACACTCTAAAGTATATCAACCATCACCAACAAAAAATGCACACACATTGAAAAGTCCACATTTCACATGCATAATGGTGTGTACAATACGTAGAGCAATTAAATACATCTCAAAGGGAAAATTAAGCTCATTGCAACTACATAATCAATAGTTTATTAAGGGTTTATTATTTATGTATGTTATACCCACTAAATTATACTAAGTTCAGTATCTATTATAGATATACAATAAGTTCTACACATATAACATAATTTGAAGTCTTTTACATTCTAGCATCTCATATCTTAGACCCTAAATCAGCTCATAGCCCATACCTTAAATCTTAAAACAGTGCACCTCATATTTAATCCTGAGGAATGCATTATTTATTCACCATCATGGCTGTGATTGATTTGTGGCATAGTCATATTGCAAAAAGTTAAGGAGTGTAGAAATGTTGAGCAGGAGGACCGAATGAAAAGGATGAGGTTTAAGAATGTTATTGGAAAGCCTGAGGTTTGTTGAATGCATGAAGATACTAAAATGAGACAAGGCTTGATTTCAATTTCCTAACATTCTAAATGATTCATGATTTCACAAATACAATTTAAGTATAAACCCTAACTCTCTACAAAAAAAAAATCCACAAATCATTGAAGAAATACATACAATTTCAACTTTACAAAAAAAAAAAAAAATCTTTACAAAGATCTTAATCAAGCAAAATCAAATAAAAAAAATTGAAACCCAAATATTAAACCGCAAGAAATAACAAATACGGAAGGGGAAAAAGGGGGAAGCAGAAGATTTATAGTTCACAAGAGAACCATGGGGGCGGCATGATTAATCGACAGGGTGGGATCTACCTCAATACCGTTGAACTGAAGCACAGCAAGCAAAGCAAAGTAACAACAACGTGCAGAGGTGATTCTAAAGAGTTAATTCAAGGAGCACGAGCACAAGGAAACGCCAGGTCTTATCCAACCGCTAGCAAAATATTATGAAATTCCAATTCAAATCAGCAAGCAATTTCGAGTTATTACAAATTACATCTAATTGAAGAACACAAACAAACAAGACACAGGGGAATCAGAGAAAATCAGGAGTAGTGAACAATAACGACGAAGATAACGAAAAGGAAATAGGAATAAAAGCAGCGCATCGAAAAATAGACAATTAATTGTGCTGCAATCTTACAACTTGAACAATATCTCCGCAAAAACAAACGCGGCTGATTACATAACCAATAATCGGATGAAAGAAGAGGGAGGGCACAGAGATTGAGTTCTCACCTTGTAAATCGAAGAAGCTTGAATCAACGGAACGCCGAGAGAAGAAAACACATCAAAGAAGGGGAGGGGATGAATCCTGCAGCGACTTTCGGATCTTTACAAAGAAATTGAACAACAGATTTTTTAAAATAGTAAGGATAGATTTTTGAAGGTAAATTAGAAAGACACAAATCCTGTTCGCTAATTCAAATTTCAACATTCCATTATTATATTATATATATTATTATTACTACAAAACTAGAATCTTATGAAATAGGACTGGATCTATTTTAGTACATTTTAAAGAAATTATCACATTTGGTCCATTGAGTATGATAAAACCCACGTTTAATCCTTTAACTTTTAAAAACTTCAAATTTAGTCCTTTTTTCTTCAATTTTAGTCCAGTTGGTTTCCCGCGATTTCCCATATGCAGAGTGCCCACATGGATCGGCGCCTGATCGGAAAACTAGAAACAGGAAACGGAATATGCGAGTTCTCCAGCTTAATGGCGTCGGGCTGAATCCTTTTATCTGATACAAATGAAGACGACGCAATCAAGATAAATTGAAACTAGAAGGTAAAATCTGAAACCATATTTTCTCCATAAATAAATTGGTAAGTATGTCAAAAAACTGAAAATAGAAAGTGTCTGATCAGAAGGCAATCAAGCAATCATCTATTCAAAAATTGGAAGAAAAAGTTCAATTCCCACCTTAAATGTCAAAATATTCTCCATTTAATATACCAATCAATCTGATCTCAATCACCAAACGCAAATGACCAAAACGATTAGCACATGCTCTGTTTCACGGCATCTCCGTCCTGCCGACGACGAGCCCGAGGGCAGCCGCTCTCGTCGCCTTCGAACCAACGTAATCAAGCTCGTGAAACTCGACGGCGGCGTCAAGATCGCCCCACCCGCTCCCACCATGACCGCCTCCTGCCCGGTCACAACTACTTCCTCCGCCAAGCGAGTTTCTTTTAATTCGGTGCCGATTCTCGATCCTGGGGAAGACGCCTCCGATCGAGTTTGGTTTAGAGCTCTTAGCTCAATGGGGACAAGATTTAGAGGGGAATTTTGATTTTGTTAGCCAAATTAGGGTTTGGTTTGATTAGATAGTAAAGCGGTTTTATTCTTCCATGATTCCATCTTTAAGCTTATAAAAATAATTTTTTAACCATTTTACCTGCTAAATTTTCCATCAAACCGATGACGTGGCAAGTGAGTGGAATGTGAGGATGTGTAATTGCCGGAATCGGACTAAAATTGAACACTCCAGCAGAAATTAAAATTTTTAAAGCAATATATGAACTAAAAGTGGAAAGAACACTCCGGCAGAAATTAAAATTTTTAAAGCAATATATGTACTAAAAGTGGAAAGAGTGGATTAAAATTGAGAAGAAAATAACTAAAATTGAAAATTTTTTAAAGTTAAATGAAACGCCTCACACAATGACACAATACTTGAATTACATTTCTCAATGAAGAATATTTCTCTCTTTTTATTTTTTGATAATATTTCTTAAATTTTAGCATTACTTCATTTTGACATTTGAATAACTCAACGGATGAGTTGATTTTTCAAAAATAGTTGGAATCAATTATTTTCGTTGGAATATCATTTTTTATTTGTTTATGGATGATTTATAGTGTGATCTTCCATTATAGTTGGAATCAATTATTTCTGTTGGAAATATCATTTTTTATTAGTTTTTTTAATTTTGTAGGAATATCATTTTTTATTTTTCTATTAGTTTTTTTAATTTTGTAGGAATATCATTCTTAATTTATTTATGGATGATTTAAAGTGTGATCTTCCATTATAATTGGAATCAATTATTTGAATAATACCGTTTCAGCTTTCAACATGTGAATATTGAATTGCATCTGTTCAAAATTTGGGCCCAGAATTGGAGTAATTGCGATTGTGTTTATTCGTATTGCTGCAGTATAATTCGTTTAGAGGATGGATATATTTATTTTATAATTGAGACAGCCCTATCTAACACGGGTTGTGAAACGTTTTGAAAATGATAATAATATATTAAATTATAATTTTAATGTGTTATAATATAATTCATTATTAATATATTTTAATTATCAATAAGTATAGTTTATCAAGATAATAAAAATATGTTAATAATTTATCGATCCGTCTCAAAATTAATGACTAGTATTATTTTTGTTTAAATTGTATTTTCATATTCACTGTAATTGTATTAAATAAACTGCAAAGTTATAAGTTAAACAAAATAATAACATTTTTTTTGATGCGATGGCACATTTATCTTTGCTTCTGAAGTCTGCTGTTTGTCTCCCTTTCCTTAGATTAGAATATATATTAGTGTCATTTATTAGTATACTTTTCTTTTTCTAACCAGCCTAAATTTTAATTCTAATTTACACCGATGACTTGAAGATATAAAATTGCTATGTTTGCCAACAAGACTCTTATATTATTGAAATCTAAAGTACATGACTCAACAACGTGAAACATAATATTATAAAACTAATCTACTATCCACTAATTCAAGTAATCAACGAAAAGGTAGGAACACTAAAAGGAAATAATTAGAGTAAAACTCAGTAGATGTCCAATAGCTGCGCCGTCCAGCTGCGCGAATTGGGCCAACCTCGACCTAGCCCTTTAGAAAATTGTGAGAAGTGCACTCGTCTTCGTGTCTGGGGATCATCCCACTGAACTTCACAATGGAATTCGTCTTCAAAACCGAGGGGTAAATTATGGCGAAATACTTTGGAATATTAATTCGTCTTCTCGATTTCTATTCAAAAGATTTTTCACTGGATCTATTAATAGTGTTGGTGTTGATAATAATTCTAGCTCTTTTCAATTGCGTTACCATGCATGATCATTTTATTTTATTTTATTTGGGTAAAATTTTGTAAAGTTTTTGAATGTTGATATATATTTTATTCTCTATTTCTCTTCTACGTACTTTACTCAATTAACTTTTTTTTTTAAAAAAAAATCAATTTAATATTAATAGACAGAATCCATTTTATTAATATTCATTTTTTTAAGCTATATTTGATTTTGCAAAAATATAAAAATATAGTTGGAGTGAAGGTTTATGGATGATTTTGGGGCTATAGTAGATTTTGCAAAAACAAAACAGTGTATTTAAAATATGCCATGATAAAATAAAATAAAAATAACAAATGTTTAAGGAGGTTACTGATGACCTCTCACATTGTGGGTGCATGTGAAAGGTTAATCGATTCATGGTCACTTAATTAAATCTCAATATTTAAATGTCACTGAAATTTAATGTGATAGCAAATTCGCGTTATAAGTTGCTTGAAGATTTTAGATGAGAAAGTATTTAATTACATATCCCATGTAATTACTTAATTTCTTTCCAAATTCTTGGCAAGGAAAAACTTGACACTGCTTCCAATCAGTTTCCCATTATCCTACATTTCCATTTTTTATTGAACTATATAACCAACTTCCAAACTTTCCAAATTCTTGGCAAGGAAAAACTTGACACTGCTTCCAATCAGTTTCCCATTATCCTACATTTCCATTTTTTATTGAACTATATAACCAACTTCCAAATCTTTGACATGCATAAAAACTCAAGGAGTCCGCATGATACGAACCAGGGGCAGATTCATGTGGAGGCAGCCAGTGCTCGAAGCCCACTATCCACCAAAAGCTCATTATATTATATATAAATAATTTGTATTTTTAAATTTAGCTCAATTCAAAAATATTTTAAACCCACCAAATGAAACTAAAAATTAAATATATCTTCTCATATTATATTCTCCCTCCATCCCACAATTAATGTTACATTTCCATTTTTGGATGATAGGACCCACACAAAACTATTAAATATCTATATGGGACACACAACACTCCACTAATACAACTACCACTTTATATTAAAATATTATTTCTCTCACCTCACACCACTTTAAAACACAATACTCCTTAATCTCCGTGCAAACAGTAAACGTAACAATAAAGATGGGACGGAGGAGTATATTCTTTGAGTCCATTACAATAAATATTACTAAAATTTAGTCAATTCTCTGTCCACTTGTGAGAAGGTAATTCATATATATATATTATATTTTTAAATTATTATTTTTTATTTTCTTTAATAAACTTAGCCCACTCCATTCTGGTTTTCTAGATTCGCCACTTATACGAAGGATTGGATTTGAGCATTTATGTTTTAAAATGTAAAAATTAGGAGCATATTTGTAATTTTACATGAATAAAAATTAAGATAAAAGTTAATAAAAGAGGTCTATTTGATCGTTTGTCCAAATAAAAATGATTTGAATGAACAAATGAAAATATTGAAGGTCAATTTGATACGGTGAAATAAGTTGGATGGTATATGTGACTCTTTGCTTTCTTCTTTTTTTTTTTCGACAGAAATGCTTTTGTGTTTAGTTTTTAAGAGTTGGATGAAATATTTAATTCAATCAACATAATTAAGGGTTTTGAACGCGCAAACAGATAAATGAAGGACCAACTTGATCCCTTTCGACTAAGGTCAGGGGCACGTTTGACCTTTTTTCCCCTTAAACTTTTAGGTCATGATTGCCTTTGAATGTGATCGATATGACATTAAAGATCAAATTATTTTGCAAATTCCAAAAATCTCCAAATAGCTCCATCCAAATTGTTGTGCATTTCTATTTACTATTTACTAATCACTTGATCAGAAGATCATCCAAAGACCATGACATTGAAAAGAACCGCAAATCACACTCATAAGATAGATAGCTATTACTGACATATATCACCTTAGCTTCCACGTTATCTTTGATTAATTACACGAAAAACCACAATCTTTGTGAAATGGATTTACACGTTCCATTAGCACATCATAATCTTCTTTGATAATAATAAATTAAGGCAAAGATTTGTTGAGACCATTTCCCGTAAACCATGAGATGGATAAAAAGTAATAATATTATTAATGAAAAATAATATTCAATCGATGAATATGGTGCTGTGAAATACTTCATGAATAATTTATATTATAAATAAAAAGTAATAATATTTTATAGTAAAAGTTATAATTAATTACAAAAGTATAAAATGATCTCACCATAAGACATTCTCACGCAATACTTACCTATAAATAAATTGCTTAAAATTCTCACAACCGCAATATGCATGTACCTTTTGCCAAGAAATTTCATTAATTGTTCATTTACTTAAACGTAATCTCACAATAGCAATATGCATGTAGTTGCCGATCTTGGATGTTTTTTTACACTTTGTGTTACATCTTCTATTATACAAATTAGATGGGTGACACGTATACGGGAAAGAAAATTACAATCATTGCCCTTAAGGTTTAAACTTTCTTTTTAGGGTACATGTTTTATTATATCATACGTGTCAATCATCCAACGGTACACAATAGAATATGTAACAACAAAATGTAACAGGAGAACCCAACCGGTATTTGTTTTCGTTTGTACATATCACTTTGTCAAAGTGCCATAAATACAATTTTAGAGTTAGATTTATTATCAACGTACTTGTTAATTTTATTTCAATTATAGTCGATTCAATAAATTATTAACGAAAATGTTACTCTTTTTGTAAATTTTAATTTATTTTCAACCCAGGGAAATGTGTTCAATAACGAATTGTGCCATATAGGTGATAATGGCTATATATTTGTCCTCCAAATATCTCATTGTCCAAATCCACTACTCACACCAAATTTCTCAATTAAGATTGATTGGAATTATTGAAAATGGGCTTCAATTTGAATTATACTAATATGTATGCATCTGTTCCAAGAAATTTCATTAATTGTGCATTTGCTTAAACGTATTCTCACAATAATAAACATTAACATTATATGCATGTATTTGCATTCGTTTGTACATATCACTTTGTCAAAATGCCATAAATACAATTTTAGAGTTAGATTAATTATCAACATACCTGTTAATTTTATTTCAATTAGACTTAGGTCAATAAATTATCAACATAAATGTTACTCTTTTAGTAAATTTTATTTCAACCTAAAGAAAATGCGTTCGATCAATAATGAATTGTGCTATCGCGGTGATAGTGCTTATATATATTCGTCCTCTAAATCTCTAACAAAAAATTTCTCATTAAGATGGAATGGAAATAATAATAAGTTTTTGAGTGTATATTGGGTGCATCCGGGTGCAAGGGTGCACCCATATATATATGTCTCTTTATCATATTTTGTATATATATTATTCTATTTTGTATACGTGTTTTGTAATAATTGTATATTTTTTTCACATTAAGTTTTCATTAAAAAAACTAACATCCATATGTGTATAACTTTTTATTGAATATTATATAGTATAAATTTTCATTAAAAAATTAACAATTAAATTGTATACATTTTTACTCTTAATTGTATATGTTTTTGTTTATATTTGTATATGGGTGCACCCTATCTTTAGGTGCACCCGGTGCACACTATAAATTGCCTAAGTTTTTCGTCAAACTACTAAAAAGTAGTAATATTTCAATAAAAATAATATTCAAGAAATTGAGGTGTTCTTTGAGTGGGATGTGGGTAGTTGTGTAAGGGGCAGAAATTAACTCATATTATATGAAGAAAAAAAAGATAAAAAAAAAAGAAAAGAAAGAGGCATATCGATTATTTTCCTTTCAAGTCGTAGGTGAGTTTTTCAGATATAGTAAAAGAAGAATGACTGAGGGCAATATTGGCAATTCAGATCACCTATTTTAATTTGGTGTTTCATCTTATATTTTACTCATTAATTGAATGACACGTATCTTTATTATTTTCTAGATTAATGCCACATGTTTCAAGGGTTTAATCATAAATTATAAGATATAATCTTGTTAGAATTAGTTTCTTGTAAAACGGGTTTATATTATAAACCATTGTAAATCTTGTAGTTCTCTTAATTGAACATCCTATCAACACAAATGATATATAGGATTGGATGGGAGGACCACAAAGTTTACACTGTAAACCGATTTACGCAAGTGTTTATGATCTTATTGTAGTAGTATATATTATGAGATACCAATAAAACATGGGAGGTGAAAATCCTCGTGTAGGCAATTAAATTTTATTGCCTAATAAATATAAATGCAAAGGAATATATATTAAGTATTAATTAAATATTTATTTATTAAGGAATTTAAATAAATTAATTTCTAAAATAAATAAATAAATAATTGACAATTAATATAATTGTTTGAACCCAAAATTCAAGTTAAATGGGCTAAATCCAAGTCAAGTAGGCCTGACTCAAGTCAACAAGCCCAGCAAGTCAAATTCAGCAGGCCTAATTAAATTTAATAGGCCAAAGTAAAATCCTACAGGCCTAATTAAATTAAATAGGCCAAAGTAAAATCCTACAGACCTAATTAAATTAAATAGGCCTGTATCCAGTCCAGCAGGCTTAAAGCCCAACATATCTTTTCAAAGAGAAAATAGCTCTCAGGTGGTTATATTCTCTACCTATAAATAAGGACCTTCAATCCTCATTCCATTCACTCTGAAAATCCTGAAGACCTGAAGAACTCTGAAGATTCGAGTGAAAATCAAGTTCGATTAAGATCCAGTCAAGTGAAATCAAGTCAAGATTAAGACCAAATTCAAGTTCAAGATCAAGTCGAAGAACAATCAAGATCTTCAAATTAAGTTCGAGTCATCTTCAAGTCAAGAACAGTCTCCGATTAAAGACCAATGTGCTAGGCCTCTCCGATCTGGCATTCTTCATATCAAATTCATCCATCTGTCTCCGTGAAGTCAACGTTCTACCAAATTGAACGGCGTTCTTCACAATAAATCTTCAAGTTAATGTTTGATTCGAACAAAGGCTCGATGCCTCCGAATAAACGTTTTAAAGCTTCAAGTCAACCCCAAGCTCGGACAAGCTTCATCCGAAGATCCAGCTTCAAAAGTTGAAGAAGTCAAGAAATCAACTCAAGAGAGGAATCAGAGGATAAATAGAAGCTATTTACTCAAATTCTCAAGTTCAATCCATATCGAATTATCATTGTAATTTCTTTTGTATTTATTATTTAATAATTACAAATTTTATTGTTACAAATTTTGGCACGCCCGGTGGGACCGTTTCTACCTCTCATCTCATCTCTTCAAAAGTTCGAAGATGCAAAGTATGGCTCCTCTCAGGATTACAATAAGAAGGTCTTCTGCCTTAAAGCCTTCAAAGTTGCAGATTGAAGAGATTCAAAGAACAACTCCACTCAGGATTGCGATAAGAAGGTCTTCTACGTCAAAACTTTCAGAGTTGCAGACTGAAAATGTTGAAGTTGTTAAAAGAAGTATGTCTGAAGCCTCCTTAGAGTCAAACCACGTGGTGGGAATTGCTCTCAATAAGCCATTGCATAACAACAAAGATGGTGAATATGAATCTGTCTGCCAAACTCCTCAATCCATAGAAAATTCGGCGTATGACTCATTCATAGCCTTGGCCATGACAACAAATGCTTCGTCTGGTGAAGAACAACTGGCAAGCTTGACTCAGTCTGTTGCTGCACTAACCAAACAAAGCTAACAACAAGGTCTGTTAATATCCATACTGATGGAAAAGATGACCAACACTGAAACAAGTCATGCAAATGAAAAACAAGTTGAGAATGAAGGCAAGGAGGAAGACTCTTCGAAGCACCATCCATCTGAAATAAAGCCAGTTGAAGAAGAAATATAAATTTCAGCTGACGGAATGCTTCCTATGAATCAAATGAAGAGCATCGTACTAGAGACGATAAAAGACAAGCTTAAAAAGAGCTCTAAATCTTCTGGTGCCTATAAAAAGCCATATACAAAGGGAGTTGACAACTTGAAAATGTCAGTTGACTACCAGCCTCCTAAATTTCAACAATTCGATGGCAAAGGCAACCCAAGACAACACATAGCACACTTTGTTGAGACATGCAATGATGCTGGAACCTTTGATGATCACATGCTCAAATAATTTGTCCGCTCACTGAAAGAAAATGCTTTTGATTGGTATATCAACTTGGAAGCTAACTCCATCAATAGTTGGGGGCAAATGGAAAAAGAGTTTCTCAATCACTTCTACAGCACTCGAAGGACTGTTAGTATGATCGAATTGACTAACATTTGTCAGTGGAGAGAAGAGCCTGTAATTGATTATATTAATCGATGGAGAAATCTAAACTTGAATTGCAAAGATCAATTAGCAGAAGTCTCTACCATCAACATGTGCATTCAAGGGATGCAATGGAGTCTGCGTTACATCCTTCAAGGAATTCAACCAAAGACTTTTGAAGAACTAGCTACAAGATCTCATGATATGGAGTTGAGTCTGGCATCAAGTGACTTCGAATTGCCTTCAATCAAAGACTCTTATGAGTTTGGAGACATGTCTTTTGATAAGCCTCTTGAGGAAGAGTCACGGTCAAAGTCAGCAGTGTCTATAAAAATTCAAAGAAGTGAAGTCAAAGCAAGAGAAAGCAATGCATCCCAAAATAGGGGGCAATAAAATATCTCAAATCTCAAGCAAGCGCTCCCCGACATGAGCGAAAACTGTTCACATTATGCTCCTTGATACGAGCTAAAACTATTTAAAATTTCTCAAGTCCATGCTCCTTGATACGAGCTAAAACTATTTAAAATCTCAAGTCAATGCTCATCGACATGAGCTAAAACTATCTGTATGTTGTGCTCCTTGATACGAGCTAAAACTATCTAAAATCTCAAGTCAATGCTCATTGGTATGAGCAAAAACTGTCTGTATGTTATGCTCCTTGATGCGAGCTTAAACTATCTAAATCAAGTCATATCTCCTTGAGAAGAGACTAAACTGTCTACTTGTTATGCTCCTTGATACGAGCTTAAATTATCTAAATCGAATCAAATCTCCTTGAGAAGAGATGAAACTCTCTACATGTTAAGCTCCTTAATACGAGCTTAAACTGTCTCACTCAAATCAAATCTCCTTGAGAAGAGACGAAACTCTTTGCATGTTACTCTCCTTGATACGAGCTTAAACTTTCCAACTCAAGTCACATCTCCTTGAGAAGAGACAAAACTCTCTGCATGTTATTCTCCTTGATACAAGCCTAAACTATCTAACTTAAATCAAATCTCCTTGAGAAGAGACAAAACTTTCCACATGTTACGCTCCTTGATATGAGCTAAAACTATCTAAAGTCTCTCAAACCAATGCTCCTCGGAACGAGATGAAAAACTGTCCACATGTTATGCTCCTTGATATGAGTTTAAACTATCTCCTTCAAACCAAATCTCCTTGAGAAGAGACAAACCTCTCTACATGTAACACTCCATGACGCATGAGCCTAAACTGCATGTTACTCCTAGTCCACATGAGTATAAACTATGTACGACGAACTCCTGGTCCGCACGAGTATAAACTGTGTACGACATCCACCAAAGGTAATTATACGTGGTTAAACTGTTAATTTACCCTACTCAGGTATTTTAAGTGGCTAAAGCATTAAGTACCATACTTTATCTAAAGTGGTTAAAGAATAGTCACTCCTGGCCCGCATGAGTATAAACTGTGTACGACACCTCCATTCAAACCAAAATATGTCCCTTTGAACTACGTAATGACTTGATCCTCTGTGAAGAGGTACGTAGGCAGCTTAGCACTTTGCTAAGTTCAGTCTTTGGTCTATTCACATCAAGTTTGTGAGGCAAATAATAAATTGGAGCATGAAGGCAGCAAGTAAATATGAAAGACAAGAAAACAAATTAAAGATGTAACATAAAGGAGAAGTAAGGAAGAGAATAAACTTTATTGATAATGTCATTAGATGTTCAAGAACATAAAAGGGGAAAGCAAATAAATAAATAAGGGAGCAAACTAAAAGAAAAACTGTCTATATACTAAGCGAGAAAGTTATCAGAGAATATGCTTTGTAGAACAGACTTCAGATTTGCCTTCTCATCTTCAGAGGATGATTCTTTTAAGACGGCCGCTTTGTCGAGGGCAAGGATATCCTCTTCTATGAGCTCAACTTCCTTCTTAGCACGACAGAGAGTTTGTTGGAGACGCTCAGCTGCTTTAGACAAAGTCTTCTCTCCATTCTGCAGATTAGCCATTTCTTTGCTTATCAACTCCAACTCTGCCCAGGTGGTCCTTAGTTTGTTTGTCTCTGTCATATGATTGTCCTTATAATTCTGAAGACGACCTTTGACGTCGGCCAAGCATTTTGCATAATTCCCCGTGGATGCCGCTTCATCAGACTTTAATTTTACCGCGGTATAAGCATCAGCCTTGTCGAATAAAGGATTCAGGGCTTCTTTTAAAGGGGAGCAGTCGATTCTAAGAATCTTCACTTCTTTTATCAAGGCAAATATTTATTGTCTCAGAGTTGATAAAAACTCGGGAGGAGTCCGTTTAAGTTTCCTTCTTATTTTTCTCCATGCACTCTGAGCAAACTTTCCTTTAAGATCATGAGTAATCTTTTTACATATAAATTCTGATATCACTGGGAATGCCTTTAAAGGAGAA
Source organism: Pogostemon cablin (assembly GCA_023678885.1). Lineage (NCBI taxonomy): Eukaryota > Viridiplantae > Streptophyta > Magnoliopsida > Lamiales > Lamiaceae > Pogostemon > Pogostemon cablin. The sequence goes on along the minus strand of CM042977.1, from coordinate 22,558,321 downwards.
TTCACCCCTGTGGTAGATACATCACTTTCAGTAGAGTCATCACTCTCGTCAGAATCATCACAGCCATCAGAAATTGAAGAGATACCTAAGATCTGATAAGAGAAATATGATAATATAAAAGGAAAAAATGAAGTATAATGGAAAATAAAATAAGGAAAATGGGGCAACCTCATCTGCCAAATCTTTTGAAGCAACAGCAGCAGCTAATTCCTTTCCTTCAGCAGCCTTAGAGCCAGAAATCATCGGCGCAACCTACAATAATAGAGAAATGTTCGTAAAAAGGGAAATAAAAAAAGAGGAAGAGGAAAGAGAATTTAAAAAAAACCTCATTATTTTATTTCTCAGTGTGAACAACAGATTTCTTCCTCTTCCAATGGGGTTCAGTAGAGGAACTACGACTTTCTGTAGACTGAGGGAAACTTTTCTTCCTTTTATACACTGTAGGTGGTAAAACTTCATCATACACTGGAGAAATATTCTGAACTTCTTGATTATCATCATCAAGGTCATTAATGATGTCCACTTCTTCTTCCAGAGGCTCTGAAACTAGGGTAGTCAAGGCCTTGATATGATCAGATAAGTAAGTTCTGTGGACTTGTTTACACCACTCCTTATATTCAGGCGTGGAGTAATTTTTAGGAGTTGGGGTTGCGCATGGAAAGTAAGCTTCAGAGGTAGAGTTATACGAAGTGCAATGTCTCCAATGGTTGAATTCTTCTTCTAAAGATACTTTTCGAAGGTTGGTTCTAAGCATCTTAGGAACATCTTGCAGGAAGCTAAATTGACGAGCAAACATGTAAGGGGAGAAAGGCTCCATCACAAAATGACTACCCTGTCGCAAAGTGAGATAGCTAGTACGAATAGCCACCAGATGGGCCCAATTATCCCATTTCTTATTTCCATTATCCGTGTAGTGGATCGCTTTGTCTTTTGAAAAAATATTGCAAGTCCATAAGGCATTATCAGCTGTGTGGATTCGTTTGCGAGCATCTTCAGCATCGAAGTATCTTGCTCCCTGCTCACCAGAGTATGTCACCATTCGAGGATATGTTAAATTACTTCCAACCGGAAAATAAGTTTTGAAGTAGTGAGCCAGCCAAGCATGAACGAAATGAATCGGAAAGATTGATTTAGTTTCAGATAAATTCGATGAGTTTGAAATTGCATTCAAGCCACGGTAAATGTTTGCCAAAACTGAAATAGCAAGACTCACTTTTTTTCCTGCAGCCATTAAGCTTGCCACTTTAAAGGTACTCGGTCGTATCAAGCCTGCTTCGTCACCCGGAAGTGCAAAAGCACAAAGCCAGCAAGCTAAGTAAGCAGCTAGATAGGTCTCTTCCTGATCAGTTTGAGAAATGCCCAACTTTTTAAATTGATCTATCTCAGCAGACGTCCATGGCTGGTGACTCAAAATAACACCAGTCGGGTTATAAGTTTTTTTAGGCCTAGAAGTCGTCTTTCTTTCAACACATGTAGGAGGTTCACGGTATGTTATAGCCTTCTTAGACCAAAAATTTACCCACTGGTCAATGGTTACACTTCTTCTGTTAGCACCCTTGCAAAGTACGTGATAGGCGTCAAGTAAAGATCTACAGCTGCGCGGGATACGTAAACTATCCTTTATGGAAAGCAATTCTTTTGCACAGGGCACAACTTCATCATACACATAACCCGCTATGGGTAGTCCCATCAAGTTGTATAAGTCCTATAAAGAAAGTGGCATCTCCCCGAATTTGGTAAGTAAAGTGTTAGTAGAAGAACACCAAGCTTCACAGAAGGCCTTCATAATCTCACAGCTGCAATCATAGGTAAAGAGGGATGCAAAGACAACATCATAGAGCTTTATGTTTTGAAGAATGGATCCGCATCGGCTTAAAATATCTTCAGTCCATTCCCAATAGCCCTTGATATAGTGGAAGTCTCCAAGAAACTTGATGTGTTCTCCCCATGATGCTTTTCCTTTTACAATGCGGCGTCCCAAAGAGGGGAAGGGTGCCGAATTGATTTCTGGCTCAACGTCAGCTCCTTTCAAGGTCCAACTTAGGTTATTTTTACTTGAAGAAGATTCATGAGACCAACATGCCAAGAAAAATTCATTCTTGCTTCTTGGAGGGACATAAGCACAGTTCCCTAGCAAAGATTGCCCGGGTAAAAGACGAGTTCCTTGGGGCAAAGGTTGATGTGCATCTTCAAGAATAACCAAGTAGCTTGCGCTGGACTTTCTTGTTACAGTTTTGAAGAAAACCATGTTGAAAGTTGAGTTAGCTGCCAAATAAACAAAAGAATATTAGAGATGAGAAGATAGAAAAATATGTATAATTTAAATTTATGGATTTAATTAATTAAAAGGTCCAAAACAAATTCATGGGATCATTAATTGTTGAATCCAAAGTTATAAATTAAACACAGGAAAATAAAATATTAAAAGCTCATGTGGTTGTGAAGGAATTTATAATTTTGGGCCCAAGTTAAGTTGATTAAAGCCTAGTGCCCTGTAAATATTTTTGAAGATCATCGCTCCTTCCTTAGAAAGATACGTGAACTGCCTCCCAAAATTAAAGGGTTCACTCATCTTCTTGCTAAAGCCCAGTCGCATCACACATTCATACATCGGTCGGATCTATCACTCCGTCGGAAGTAACGAACCAGCAAACGCTGCCCGCCACATCCGCTGTCGGAAGTCCAGTCACAAACGCCATCGGAGGTGTGAGCCCAACAAGCAACCCCGTTGATTGCTTTTCACCTCGCGGTATGAGCCCGACAAGCAACCACCATGGGTGATCCGCCATCGACCGCTCTCTACCTCGACATCGTTGGTTCGACTGCTTGAGTATGTTAAAATCTTCTCTTTTCTTCGCTTCGTCGTGTTGTAAAAAAAAGAAAGGAAAAAGGGAAAAACAGAAGTAAATAGGAAATATGAGAACACAAGTGGTTTGATGATCAAATAAGAGAAAAGAAACAAGAAAGGAATTCGGTATGTGCAGGAGTAAAAGGAAAAAAACAAGGAAAAAGAAAGAAAAAGGAGCAGCAAGAGAAAATAAAAGAAGTTTATATGGTTATTGGAGTAATCTTCTTGAAATATGGTAAAATACGTATCACCTTCAAGATTTGATTTTATCTCTTGCATTGAATTATTGAATTATCATCATTGCTTTGCATAATCGTACGAGTTTATCAAGAGGATTATCGTAGGATTATGAATCTGAGAATCAAGTTATGATGGGTATAAATCTTGTGATAAATATGGGAAACAAATTTTGTGGATTTTAAGTTACAGCTGTGGGCTTAAGTCCTCCGTGCAAATATGGAATTGTAAATATTCTTTTTATCCTTTAAAGATCTCAATATTATTTGAGATTTAATATTTAAAAATCTTTCTAAATAATATTGAATGATGACGTTGGCGCACTTCATTTATTGGCAAATTCTGAAGTGCATGATAGATCGTGGGACTAGATTGAGATGATGAAATCTAGTGTTAAAGGAAGAAGTTGTTGGGCCTAAGGGATATCCAATGATGCAGAGGAGGAACATTGTTGCAATTTATTCACTTCAACAACAAATTTCTGTGAACAAAATTCCTAATAAATATAAATGCAAAGGAATATATATTAAGTATTAATTAAATATTTATTTATTAAGAAATTTAAATAAATTAATTTCTAAATTAAATAAATAAATAATTGATAATTAATATAATTGTTTGAGCTCAAATTCAAGTTAAATGGGCTAAATCCAAGTCAAGTGGGTCTGACTCAAGTCAACAAGCCCAGCAAGTCAAATCCAGCAGACCTAATTAAATTTAATAGGCCCAAGTCAAATCCTACAGGCCTAATTAAATTAAATAGACCCGTATTCAGTCTAGCAGGCTTAAAGCCCAACATATATTTTCAAAGAAAAAATATCTCTCAGGTGGTTATATTCTTTACCTATAAATAAGAACCTTCAATCCTCATTCTATTCACTCTGAAAATCCTGAAGACCTGAAGAACTCTGAAGATTCGAGAGAAAATCAAGTTCGATTAAAATCCAGTCAAGTGAAGTTCAAGTCAAGATCAAGATCAAGTCGAAGAACACTCAAGATCTTCAAATCAAGTTCGAGTCATCTTCAAGTCAAGAACAACCTCCGATCAAAGACCAAGGTGCTAAGCCTCTCCGATCCGGCGTTCTTCATATCAATTCATCCATCTGTCTCCGTGAAGTCAACGTTCTACCAAATTGAACGGAGTTCTTCACAACAAATCTTCAAGTTAAAGTTTGATCCGAACAAAGGCTCGACGCCTCCGGATAAACGTTTTAAAGCTTCAAGTCAACCCCTAGCTCGGACAAACTTCATCCGAAGATCCAGCTCCAAAAGTTGAAGAAGTCAAGAAATCAACTCAAGAGAGGAATCAGAGGATAAATAGAAATTGTTTACTCAAATTCTCAAGTTCAATCCAATATCGGATTATCATTGTAATTTCTTTTTTATTTATTATTTAATAAATACAAATTTGATTGTTACACCTCGTACAATCATATTATTTTAGGTACTAATGGTGATTTAGATTATGCAATGTGGAGGACATACACAAATAGAACAAGTAGTCCAAAATTCATTAAATTGCAACCATGTTTTTACTCTCACAACAATCACAACCCAATTTAACTCAACTTTATATGTACACTTAAAAATTGAAAATCAAAACAAATAACAAATATAGATCCTCTAATCTCTATATATATCTAACAACATATTCCACACCAGTCTAAGTTAATTCAAAATAATCACGAGCATTCGTCCGACAATCCTTTTTTTTTTCTTACATAATTATTCCTCACTCTCCACATTTTAATCACCCCATCAAGACTCTCGGGTGCACACGGTGCACCCTTCCTCCACCCCCGGTTCGGAAACGCCGCTACACACCTAATCGGGCCCTGGTGCCCCTACAGCACCGCAATGCACGAAAGGAACCCGTCCCCCTCCCTCACCCAAACCCGGCTCGTTGAGTCAGCCGACCCGCTCACCACGTAGTTGGCCACGCTGGCGAGGCACATGACGGCGTAGTTGGTCGATAAATTTAAGAAACCATCTGTCTCAATGAAGTAGGGTACTCCATATAATAATCAATAAACACTTATATGTTGAAAAATTATTATTATTATTATTATTATTATTATTTTATAGTAAATAGTTGGTAGCAAGTTGACAACATTGAATTCTAAAATTATTTATTCATTAATGTTTAACCAACAAATTAAATATATATAGACGTCCATGAAGATATATTCATAAATTTTTTGCACAATATTTATAAAGATCAATATCACAGTACGGGGGTCAAGAATCATGTTAATATAATTATATCTTAACTGAATAAGAAATATGAGATAAAAGTAATACTCCATTATATTTCAAAGTAATTTTAAGTAATTTTTATTGTACAATGTCAAGAGTTGTGTGAGATCATTTCATATTATTATTTTTAATTAGTTACTACTCCATTTTTATTAAAATTTTTATTAATTTTTATTTATACTAGAATTGTTCGTGAAATAATTTATTTATAGATTTTTATTAATTAGATATCAATTTTTACTAACACAGACCATGAGACAATCTAACACGAGCCTTCATAATATTTTTAAAGTACTTAGTTATAAACATTGTAATAATAATATGGAATTATGGAGTATTATTATAAAATAAAGGAAAAGTAACAGTAATGAGCCTCTCGTGCTAGACAACCCCTTCCCACGTGCGACGCAAACCCTAATCTTACAATCAGCATACGCAGCATAAACCCTATCATTGGACACCTGCAGTGCAACCACCATGGTCCACGGCAGCTTTGGTCTTCAGCTGCGCACATACCGTAATATATGGTCTTGTGCAATTATCTCGTAATTTTTATATAACAAAATTTCTTGTGAAACGATAATTATGTGAGATAAGTTATGAAACGATCGGGATCGACCTATTGTTAAAGTATGCTAGTTATATAAATAAAGAATGTTAATTCGTAGTTAAAATATGTTTTTTAAAGTATGATGTATAACTAATTTAAATATATTTTTAAAGTATTACAAACATATTTTAACTACCAAATGTTATTGCTCGTTTTCGTCGTAGAGACTCAAACGAGGTCTAACGAGAGGTAAGTGATGGAAGAGAGAATAAGTAAAAAAAGAATGCACTTGATTTGACTATTGAGCCTTAATACTTTTCATTTACTTTTTGGTAAAGTGTCATCATCTACATTTTTTCTTGGATCTTTTCTATTTATATTCTTTTTTCCAATTCATTGGGCCTAGATTCTCTTATTTGTTTCTAGATTGTTCCTTCAAATCAATGATTGTCATGTGTACTACTCTAGAATCATCCCATAACAAATTTGATGCTTTGGTGCCTTCTTGCTTCTTATTGGTTGGTGAAGAATCTTAGAATAACGAACATTTGGGACCCCCATGATCCTCTCTTGGCTTGGCTTCAAACTCTTCTTGCTGTTCATGTTTACTCATACCCCGGAAATCTGGTGTTATATCCCGGGGTTAACTCTTGATTCTACCCAGGTTTCTTCTCGTTTATCCCTTGGTTAACGAGGGATCTTGCCTGGGTTTATTTAACTACTTCATTCTGTGTATAAAGGGAGTTTCTCACCTATCCTCTCCTGGGCCTGTGTTATTGGGTTTATCCCAATCAGATTTGGGCCGTGTATTTTCCACCCTAACATCAAATAAGTATATTTTATTTATATAAATAACTATACTTTAACTATAAGTCTACCCGTCTCTTAATCCATCGTTGCCCGTCTCACAAAAGATTATTATCTCTTTTTATATCGACACGGCAATATTGATATGGCAAATTAATGGTACTAGATCTTACTCTTGACCTCGGTAATTATAACTGGACTAAATCAGTGGGTCAAGTAATAATGGGCTAAACTGAGTATCCATCAGATTATATCAGGACATGCTTTGGGCTTTTGTGGGCTGGGCCCAACTGGCAAAGAATTCCATTAGAATCATGGGAAAATAAAGGGGCATAATTAAATTCTTTTGCTAAGCAAGTTGCAACAATGCATTTTTTTTCCTTTTAAGAAGCATGACTTGAGGCGTGCAATAATCAGTAGGATTTTAATCAAACTGAAAGCATAATTATTTTATTGTTACTATATTTAAATACATATGTACGACCTGATAAATTGTTTTTTTTATTATTATTGTTTTGACTGAACAATAGATAATTATTCAATGTTATATGTCGAAATTCGAATATGGCTGCTTATGGCATTTTTTTAGATAGCTAGGGTTTCAGAAAAAAAAAATTGTATTCATTTAATTGAAATTAAATACATAAGTAAGGTGCATGGTGAGTGTAATAACTAAAGCGCGAGTTTCATAATGTGTTTGAAATTTAATGATAAATGTTATTGTTGTCATTTCATTAATGGATTTTTAATGTTAACGTTAATTAATAGAACTTAATTAGCAAGTACTGTATTGGAGTGTTAATACATATATTTTAAATTACATTCAATTCTATATTCTAGTACTATAAACTTTATTATATGTGTTGACCATTTTAAAAAATCTTAAAAATAAAATTAATACTACCTCTAAAATGTTAGGGAGTTCACTATATATTGTGATGCAATGGGGTAGCTAAGTCCACTAACAAAGTTGATTCAGTTTGCTTTTGGTAGTGTCTGTTGTGGGGACACATAATGCAAACTAGCTAGTGGGAGCAAATGCCCCACTCCTCTCCACATGTCATTACACAACTTGCAAATCCACCTCTAAAATTTGGGTAATTCTTGGGTGACCCGTGATCACCCATGACCCTCTCACATGAGGGGGTGGGGGCCCACCCCCTGATATGTGGGACCCACCCCCTCATGTGAGAGGGTCATGGGTGACCACGGGTCACCCAAGTCATGCTCCTAAAATTTAGTTTGGAATTATTTTTTACATTATCTTTTGTATACATCGATAAATTGATAACAGAAAAATTATATCCTAAAATGAAAAACTTAGTCCTTAGAGATGACACCTCTAAAACTTAGTTCTTGATGTTATAATACGATTCATTATTGACATACTTTAATTGCAAATAAGCATACTTTATCTACATAATATACATACTTTAATAATGGGTCGACCCGTCTCACAAAAAATCAATCTCACAAGAGAGTTTCTCTTTATATTAACATTCGTAATATATTATTTAATATATTTATACATATGTATTTTAAATTTAATATTTATTTATTCATTTCTACTTTAAATTTTTTATTTATATACGCAACATTGAATAGACTTTAATAAACAAAATGCAATATTTTTATTTTAATAAATATGAAGTAATTTTATTTTATTAGTATTTAATTTTTAAAAATTTTAATATATACAATAATTGAAGTATAAATATATTATATATTAATTATAACTAACAAAAAATAAAATGTTATTGTGACACTATATTAGTGTCTTAATAGAATTATATTAATACATTTATTAAATAGTGTATTAATAGATATTTAATAGTGTAGTTATAGATTTGATGTAGTGATAGAATAATTGTAAATACATTTTAGAAAAAATGTATTAAAATTAGTGTAGTAATAGGCTTTTTTTTCTAGTGTTACTGCTATAACATTCTCACAAATGCCATAAAATTATAAAAATTTTACATTTAAAGTATCAAAATTCCCCCCCAAACCTCACATGCATTGAGACCATACCGGATCTTGTGTGCCATTTTCGTGCATCATCTCCTATACCACGCGTTAAGTGATTGACACGTAAGAGGGAAATTAAATTCAACCATTGCCCCTAGGGTTTAAGGTTTAGGGTATAATTTTTTCTCTCCTATGTATCGTTAAATAATGATTTGACACAAGAGATGATGTACCAAGATAACACAGAGAATCCGAGCGCATTGAGACCAACCCTCATATTTTTTGTGTTTCACTTTGATAATTACATTCTTTTTTTTTAGTAAAATAATTAATATATTTTTATGAGTCAATATACAAAATTAATATAATTATTCACTATATATTAAAATATTAAGTCTCTCTATTCTTTACCCATTAAAATATTATTCTTTAATTTTTGATGAAAAATAAAGATAATTTATAGATTAGATAATTTTGTTTATATAGAGGTTGTTGATGAAATGACATCTCAACCTTTCTCTAAAAGGAATATTTTTGTGCTAGCTAGAGGGATTGCCATCATATTTATTCTCTTGACCATCTTTATATTAGCCTTGACCACACAATTATAGGGACTAGATTTTTGGGCCTAATAGTAGCAAGACACTAGTATAAGAAAGGGCAATTGTTAAAAGCACATAAATTAATAACAAGCCTTTTCTAGGATGAGTTTTTAATGACTTTATAAAGAGAACAAGAATTGCTTGCAAGTTACACCCTACTCAAGTTACTCAAAGGTTTTTTTTCATAAAATTTAGATTCTTTTATCTAAAATTAGTTTATCATGCTATTTTTTTTTTTTTTGCTATTATATGGTAGTATTTATTAATACTAAAACCATATGTGCATTTATATATCATCTCTTTTTCGCCTAGCTTCTTTTCACTTATATATAGAGGTCAGATGCATAATTTACTCCTCATGTACTCTCTCCAGTACGTAGCAACATTTTTGTTTGTTTTTTTTATTTGAAAATTAAGAAATACTCCCTTAATCGATCATCAACCTACTCATTTTTTGTTTGAGTGTGTATTTTTTTTTCCATGAGAATTATAAAGCATTACTACATCGTTATATTAATGGTAAGTGATAGGATTATATCATTTGATTTTTTTTTTCAAACAAAGGAAAATATAACAAAAGAATATCTTATAAGTAAATGGAGCGAATATAAAATGTTATTATATAATATGATTATTTTTATTTTTTACCCTTAATTTAACTTGAAATTGTATAATGGCATAAAACTTTTAAAATCTCCAATTCAAAACTTTAAAAATGAGCTCACTATTGATCATTTTAGGGATTGAAAATTCTTTTTTTTTTTTTATCAAAGGAGCCTTAAAAAAAATTTAATGACATCATAAATTATTATTAATAATCATATAAAATATTTTTTTTCAATTTATATAAATAAATAACATCATAAATTGTTTATTAATAATCATATAAAATATTTTTTTTCAGAATTGAAATATTATTTTAATGATAAGAAATTTAAAAAATTCTTGAAAGACACATAAATACTACTATATAAAGTTAAATATTATTGTAATATATATTTTCTTAAATTATTTTATGTTTTGAGGTTTCGAATTGATAGTTCTTATATTTTTTAAAATTCTAATTATTGATTAAAAAAATCTAAATTGATAATGAACTTAATTTTTTTGGCATTAAATTGAAAGAAAAAGCAAAACTCCTAAAATCGAACCCCTAAAATAACAAATGTAATTATTACTATGCGAGAAAAGATGTTCATGGTTTATAGCTTTTACTCCAAGTGTGATATATCACTTGTTCTATACTCATATATATTAGTAACACCTTTAAAATGTAACAAATGATATAATTATAATTATAATTTTTTAATTTCGTATTGTGCTCTTTTTTCTAAAAAAAATTCATCGTCAATTCATTCCAGATAAAATAATTTTATCTGTTAGGAAATTTATATTTCCTATATTATTTAATCATGGACAATATATTAATATTCAATTATATTAGCTATTCAAATAATATGTTGGGCTTATTAAGTGATTAAATTAAAGTAAAAGTCAATGGACTATACTTATTTGATATGGGCCAATGAGTAGATACCCAATATTACGTATCAGGTGATTATGGGTGGCCTGATATGAGTAATATATATAGATACCTAGGTTATGGTCCCCGACACTAAGCTGCACACAATTCTCTCTTTCCCATCTGAAGAGATTACGAAGGTCCTGAGGGAATCCAGAGGCTTAGTAGAGGAAGACCTTAAACCTGTTGCTGATCTTCCATTTAATTCCGCATAAGAAGATCAATGGATCCAGATATCTCTCTATTTATTATTATATAGATCTTGATGGATCCAGATATCTCTCTATTTATTATTATATAGATCTTGTTGAATTATATTAGCGAATAAAGTTTTGGATCTTAAAGTTATATTTCCATCAAGTGGTATCAGAGCCACCCTAATTTTGATTCTCTGAGATTTGTAAAATTAAGTTTGAATTTTAATATTTTTATTTGAATCACATTGTGTAATCGCATTCTTTTTTAAATCGGATGATTTATTCGTCCAGTTTATTTGGCAATTAAAAGTAATGTTAATGGGTTTTTATGAATTAATGTTATTGTCTGCTGCGTCATAAAAATATTTCAATTGAGTAATTTTGGAAATTTAATTTTCTGATATGAGTACCATTTTTATTAATGGATTCTAAAGTGAAATTATGTCAGTAGTGATATGTGTAGTCAAAATCAAAAAGGCAGTTTAATTATTTAAATCAATTATGTGAGATAAGCTTTTCTTTGGTTTTTGTAATTATCAAAACATTGAATATGGTTCTCAATTTTCACTGTCTCAATTTTCGTGAAATTGAAATTTCTATTCCACCTTCTATAATCGGATCATGCTAGTGTATTTGACAGGAATTAATTTAGTATGTCATTGGAAGTAATTGATTATGCCAATTTTTAAATTGGATTCATGCTATTAAATTAATTCTGGCATTTAATTTTATTAATCTGACATATGTGATTATTTGGATCCAGTAATCATTTCTTTTATCGACAAGAAGTGTTTGCGTATGTTTTACGTGGCAACATTGACATGTGTTTCCAGTTAGCATTATTTTTTTATCTTTTTATTTTTTATTCATTTATTTGAATATTAAGTAAGGGGTCAGTGGGTTGGTTGCTGATTTTTTTTTCTTTTGAGAAAATTATGGCAGTTTAAATTATTTAAATTTATTTTTTGCCTATTAACTTGTTTTTTCAGTAAGAAAAACTTGTGCATTTTGTATTAATGTGACTCGAGTATTCATTGTGAATTTTGATACTTTCATATGAAAGTTATTTATGTAATATATGTCACACAAAATGTATGTATAGTAAGGAAATAATTCCATTCAAAACCCATAATGAATTTATTTAAATTGGGGAGACAATTCAATATCGTTTAATTAAATTTAATATTTTAAATAAATATTTAATTAGTCTAGTAATTTTTCAATTTAGTTAATTGAAGCATCATGTTGCCAAAGCAATCTCTGTGTGCGGAAAAAGACTTTATTGATATTACATAGATGGGTGTAAAATTATTTATGTGTTCTGTGTTCGGCCCAAAGGTAGGCACAGTTTGACAGAATAATAATACACATGTGATAATAAGTATGTGATAATTATTTGGATTGTTCATGTGAACATTAGTCGGTTTAAAGATAGACTTTTGTTTGACAGAACTTATTGTCAACACTTGATTGTTGCACCAAGATTACCACTGTAATTAATTTTTGTCCAAAGATGAGGTTAATGTTACACATGGTGTCTTGAGATGGGTCCCCAATTTGTTTTTTTATTTATTCGTTCATAACTTGTTTTATGATATGAATATTTTGTGAGTATATTTAATTTGTTCTCTATTTAGTTTTTGTTGCTACAGCTCCTAACTTCTCTCAACAAGTCAATAATATCCCAATGCTTAATGGGACAAATTTCAAGATCTGAAAAGAGACACTTGAGATTGTTCTTGGCTGTATGGATTTAGATCTGGCTCTTCGGTCTACACTACCCACTGCTACTGTTGAAAATCCAAATGAGGCTAAAATTAAAAAGTGAGATCGGTCAGACCGAATGTGCATGATGATCATGAAGTGCTCCATTCCGGAAGCGTTTAGGGGCTCTATTTCTGAGAGCAAAAATGCCAAATAGTTCCTTGATGCTGTTGAGCAGTATTTTGCCAAAAATAAAAAGGCGGAGGCAAGTAGTCTTTTGGCTAAACTTATCTCCATGAGGTACAAAGGCAAAGGGAACATAAGGGAGTACATCATGGAGATGTCTAATCTTACATCAAAACTCAAGGCACTCAAGTTAGACATTTCTGATGATTTGCTTGTGCACTTGGTTCTGATCTCACTTCCTGCACACTTTGGGCAATTCAAAGTGAGTTATAACACTCAAATGGACAAATTATCCCTTAATGAGCTTATATCTTACTGTGTGCAAGAGGAAGAGAGAGTGCAGAGAGATAGAGTTGAAAATGCTCACTTGGCTGTAAATGCTCAAGGCAAGAAAAGAAATCGACCTAGTGGTGCTATGGTTTCTGCTTTAATGCAGAAGGGTACTGTGGTTGCTCCTTCTGATCAGAAGAAGTAAAAGGTTGAACCTAAGGATGATAGATGCTACTTCTGCAAGAAGCAGGATCATTTTAAGAAAAATTGCTCCAAGTATGCTGCATGGCGTGCTAAGAAGGGTATACCTCTTACTTTGGTTTGTTCTGAGGTTAATTTATCTCTTGTATCTAATGATACTTGGTGGGTAGATTCTGGTGCTACTACTTACATAAGTATGTCTTTGCAGGGTTGCCTGCGCTACCGGCTGCCAACTGATGCTGAAAGATTCATCTTTGTGGGCGATGGCAATAAAGTTGTAGTAGAGGCTATTGGAACCTTTAGATTGCATTTAAAGAGTGGCTGTTATTTAGACTTGTTTGAGACATTTGTTGTACCGTCTTTTAGATGAAATTTGGTTTCTATTTCTGCTTTGGATAAACTAGGTTTTTCTTAGTCTTTTGAAAATAATAAAGTATGTCTCTTTCAAAATTCCAATCTTATTAGTGATGGTCATTTAATTGATAATCTTTACATGCTTGATCTTATAAATTCCAATAATGATATTCTGCAAACATATTCAAGAGGTACAAAGAGAAAATTTTCAGAGGATTTTGCCATTTTGTGGCACAAGCGCTTAGGCCATATTTCTAAACAAATAATTCAAAGGCTTGTGTCTGATGGAATCCTTAACCCCCTTAAATCTTGTTGATTTTCAAGTCTGCATTGAATGTATAAAAGGAAAACAAACTAATATGAGGAAATTAGAAGCCGAAAGCGCTAAAGAAGTCTTAGAACTTATTCACACTGATATATGTAGTCCATTCCCTATGGCATCATGGAATGGGCAATGTTACTTCATCACGTTCATAGACGATTACTCTCGTTATGGCTACCTATATCTGATTCATGAGAAATCTCAATCGTTGGATGTTTTCAAGTCTTTCAAAGCTGAAGTTGAACCTCAACTTGGTAAGAAAATTAAGGTTGTCAGATCTGATCGTGGAGGTGAATACTATGGTCGGTTTGATGGATCAGGAGAACAACGTCCAGGACCATTCGCACTTTTCCTCAAATAATGTGGAATTGTTCTGCAATACACTATGCCAGGTTCACCTCGCATGAATGGTGTTGCTGAACATTGGAATCGAACTCTTAAGGATATGGTAAGGAATATGATAAGTCATTCCTCCTTGCTAGAGTCTCTTTGGGGAGAAGCCTTGAAAATAGCAGTATACATTCTCAATAGAGTACCAAGTAAAGCAGTTTCGAAAATTCCTTATGAACTTTGGATATGCAAGAAACCTAGCATTAGGCACTTATACATTTGGGGTTGTCCAGCTGAAGCGCGGCCTTATAAGCCACATGAAGGAAAACTGGAATCAAGAACGGTAAGCTGCTACTTTGTTGGTTACTCTGAGCATTCACGGGGTTTTAAGTTTTACAATCCCACATCAAGAACCTTTTTCGAGATGGAAAATGCCAAATTTATTGAGGATAATGAGTTTGGGAGGGAAGAGATTATAAGGAAGGTTGTCTTTGAGGAAGATTCTGGAGTTGATGGTGATTTGGTTACTTTACCAATCATTGCTCAAGAAACAACTCCAGAAACTCATATGGAAAACATTATTCCTAATCAAGACAATATTGAAATCCTTCCTCCATTAGCTGATGAACAAACTCAACCACCTCAAGAAGTGCCATTAAGGAGATCCACTAGAGAGAGGAGAAATGCTATTTCAGATGATTATATAGTATTTCTACAAGAACATGAGGATGGAGTTGGTTTGACCGAAGATGACCCTGTCACTTTTAGTCAAGTCATGCGTAGTTCTAACTCTCAGAGATGGATTGATGCCATGAAAGATGAGATGAAATCTATGAGTGATAATGACGTTTGAGATCTTGTCGAATTGCCTGAAGGTGTGAAACCCATTGGTTGTAAATAGATATTTAAAATCAAAAGGGATTCAAAAGGCAATATCGAAAGATATAAGGCTCGTCTAGTCGCTAAAGGCTTCACTCAAAAGGAAGGTGTTGACTACAAAGAGACTTTCTCTCCAGTTTCATCGAATGACTCTTTCAGAACTATCATGGCACTTGTAGCTCATTACGATTTGGAGCTACATCAGATGGATGTAAAGACTGCTTTTCTCAATGGAGACATTGAGGAAACCATTTATATGGCACAACCTGAGAACTTTGTCTTCGGAGATGCAAAGTCAACAGTGTGCAAATTAAAGAAAATCATCTATGGTCTCAAGCAAGCATCCCGTCAATGGTATTACAAGTTTCATCAAATTATCACCTCTTTTAGATTTGAGGTAAATGTTGTTGATGATTGTGTATACTGCAAGTTTAGTGGGAGTAAATATGTCTTCTTGGTTTTGTATGTCGATGATATTCTTCTTGCAAGTAATGATATAGGCTTATTGCACGAAACTAAGAGATTTCTTTTGAAGGAATTCGAAATGAAAAATCTTGGTGACGCCTCTTTTGTATTAGGAATTCAAATACTTAGAGATCATTCTCGAGGCATCCTTGGATTATCGCAAAAGAGTTATATCAATATGGTTTTAGGAAGATTCGGCATAAAAGGAAGCAAACCACTAGACACCCCTGTGGTTAAGGGAGAAAAATTCAGTCTTAAGCAATGACCCAGAAATGATCATGAGAAAAATGAGATGCAAAAGGTTCCTTATGCGTCGGCAGTAGGAAGTCTTATGTATGCTCAAGTTTGCACTCGTCCCGATATAGCATTTATAGTGAGAGTTTTGTGAAGGTATTTAAGCAATCAAGGGGAGCAACACTGGAAAGCAACTAAACGCGTAATGCGTTACTTGAATAGAACAATGGATTATATGCTCACTTATCGGAGGTTGGAGAATTTAGAGATCATTGGATACTCTGACTCCGATTTTGCTGGATGTCAAGATAGCAAGCGTTCCACTTCGGGTTATGTATTTACGTTGGCTGGAGGAGCTATTTCTTGGAAGTCTGCCAAATATACTCTTGTAGCTTCTTCCACCATGGCTGCAGAGTACATCGCTTGTTATGAA
The DNA here is from genome assembly GCA_023678885.1 of Pogostemon cablin. Lineage (NCBI taxonomy): Eukaryota > Viridiplantae > Streptophyta > Magnoliopsida > Lamiales > Lamiaceae > Pogostemon > Pogostemon cablin. Next base: position 22,541,956 of record CM042977.1, on the reverse strand, counting down.
ATATCTAATCATGCAATATGGTTGCGGAACTTTGTCACTGGGCTGCGTGTGGTTGATGGTATCAAAAGACCGTTGAAGATATATTATGACAATAGTTCAGTAGTGCTATACTCCAATAACAACAGAAGTGCTACTAAAGCAAAATTCATTGAAATTAAGTACCTTGTTGTTAAGGAGAGAGTTCAGAAAAAAAAAATTACTGTTGAACACATAGGAATAGATAGCATGCTAGCAGATCCACTAACTAAGGCATTAACCCCGAAGGTGTTTCATGAGCATACTGCTCAAATGGATGTTAATTCTGATGTTACCTTAGTTTAGTGGGAGTTTATGTTCTATGTATTGAACTTCATATTTAAGACATTCGGAATTCTATAGAATAAATGACCTTTTGATTTATTCTGAATTCACTTAAGTTAATTTCCATTTTGTGATATTTGCATTGTGGATTGATCTCACTAAAGTTGGACCAGTTGAAAATAGACATGTTATTAATCATATTTTACATGTAATTTCCATGCTACTCACCATATTTGATCTATGTCATTAAGTATATTAATATGGTGATTGTCGGGGTTTAATCACGAATAATAATGTGGTGAATGCCGCGGTAATTCCATTGTTAGTATATGAGATGGACGAGATTGTTGAAGGTAGTCTGAATGAATATCATAAAGTTGTGCACTTAAGGATTCTTAATATAATTGTCTTTGGAAAATAATATATAGCCCAAGTGGGAGATTGTTAGGAAATTTATATTTCCTACATTATTTAATTATGGAAAATATATTGATATTCAAATATATTAGCTATTCAAATAATATGTTGGGCTTATTAAGTGATTAAATTAAAATAAAAGCCTATGGACTATATTTATTTGATATAGGCCAATGAGTAGATACCCAATATTACGTATCAGGTAATTATGGGTGGCCTGATATGAGTAATATATATAGATACCTAGGTTATGGTCCCCGACACTAAGCTGCACACAGTTCTCTCTTTCCCCATCTGAAGAGATTACGAAAGTCCTAAGGGAATCCAGAGGCTTAGTAGAGGAAGGCCTTAAACCTGTTGCTGATCTTCTGTTTAATTCCGCATAAGAAGATCAATGGATCCAGATATCTCTCTATTTATTATTATATAGATCTTGTTGAATCATATTAGGGATTAAAGTTTTGGATCTTAAAGTTATAGATATACAGATATCCGATATTACTACATTTTACTACTACATACACAAGACTTATCATTTTACCTAAAGAGTTTATTAAATTTCTTTCTTAGGATTTTATCAAGTCATTCAAAATGATATGATGAATCAATCAGGTGTTTAAGATATCAAACACTCGGGGAATATTTGTTTTATTAGAAGGAATCGGAATAAGAATAATAGTGACAGTATTAAGGAATGATAATGGTTTTGTCTTTTGAAATTAAGTTGTTTGGTTGATACTAACAAATAACTATCATAACTATTGATACTATTTGGTATGATCAAATTCTATAGGAATCGATTTATAATTTTTACAAATTAATTTTTATTTGAAAGCAATTTTACTATTTATAAGAGAAAATGATTATTTGTTATTTATAATTTACAATAAAAATTTTATATTATTAAAAATGTGATTAATTGGTATATAAGCTACTATGAAAGTCATAGCCCCAAAATTGGGAGGAATGGGTCATTTCTTAATTTTGAGGAATCAAATTTACTGTACAAATATCATTACATTTAAACAAACAACTTTTTATCATTCCATACTGAAAGTGCTGTGGGGGAGTGCCGTGAAAAATAGATTTGCGGTGGGCCAAGGGCATAAACAAAAAGCAGAATAGAGTATAAAATGTGTATATCAATGTCTTGACATAGAGGATGTCGAGACACAGAATACAAAACTATGCACAGTGGAATAAAAAGAAGAAACCAGAATTAATTTTCTCACAAGTCTTACGACATGCCTTTGAACTTAATCGCATTTTTGGTAAAATGACAAGAGCAAGTGTACTCTATCGTTGTTGTATACGCGTGACCAAGTGCAAAATTTATAAGATTGTCGTCCCAAGGGAAAGTAAACATTGACTAGTATCCAAATTGTTCATCGATTTATACTTTGTAAAGAAGATATGTTTGAAGGTTTTGTACTAAAAACTATGACTTACGATTCTACTCAATTATCTAGAGTTTAAACTTAATCAAGTAATGATCAATTACCAAGCAAATGATAGATGGAATGGATGTAGAATGCACTTGAGAAGAGAGCAAGGCTAATTATACTTATGGTTAAGATTTGAGCTAGATATGCAAAACCATTTATAATAATTCTCATTAACTTGTGGATTAAAAGCAATCATTAATTTACCCCTAGTCCCTATGGCCAAGGCAACTAGGTTCTCGACTTTTTTACAAGCCTAAATCACCTAAGATTGTTCTTAATCTCAATTCCCTTAAGGTACTATGATCATAAGTTGGTTCTTCTCACTCAATTACTTAAGTGTCCATTTATGAATGTTCTAAGTTTAAGGAGGGAATGACTTACCTCCCCTTATACTAACATACATGCACAATTTAATATATGATTCAATTAAACATCCATTCACAACATTGGAATGGCCATCCTAACATAATGAATATAGAATTTAATCACATAAATATTGAAATGAAACATGATTGATATATCATAAAAGAAAATTCACAACTCAATTCAAATCATTACTCAAGCTTTACATATCTAAATCTTCACCTCAATCACTCATATGATTAGCCCTACTATAGAACTAGCCACTAAACATGGTAATTATATCAATACAAAACATACTTTGCTCCATTTGATTGAAAATACGGCTGTTGAAAACAAGGTTTTATGGATTGAAAATACAAATCAAATGATGAATTGATGGATCTAGATGGTAGAGATGGAAGATGGATCTACTATTGATTAGAGCTATTTTCTTTTCACCTATATTTTAGTGTCTTTTTATATGTGTTTTCGTATTATTTTATCCGTATTTTATGTGTTATTTGGTTGTGTTTTGTGTTTTTATTGAAATGTGTGTGAATGAGCTTAAATTTAAGATTTTCACTTTTTATTTGATGCTAAACATGATAAGGAAGATGTAGGAAAAAGCGGATCTCAATTCGGAGTTGAAACGAGGGAGAACGAGCCAAAACAGTGAAAAGAGGAAGTAGGGCAGCACGCGCACGGGCCGTGTACAGCGCACGGCCCTGTCAGCATGCCAACTCGGCCACGCCTGTGGCCGAGTACAGAACACGCCCCGTGCTGAGTACAGAAACACGGCCCATGCACCGCGCACGGGCCTGTCGAGAAAGCTGTGCGCGAACGTCAGAAAACACAACACGGCCACCCCTGTGGCCGTGTGCTGCGCACGAGGCATGCGCTGTGTTAGAACACGGGTCGTGCGGTGGAGCTCGAGCCGTGTTGGTGCAAAAACGCAGGAAATTGCTGGAATCTTCTAGAAGGCCCACATGGGGTATAAATAGATCCCATTTCAACACTTTGTAGATCAGATCCGAAATTCCCATCTTCTACACACACATCACACACCATTTCTTCCATTTTCCACCATCATCTTCATCCATCTTCATCCACCCATCATATCTTCCATTTTTGGTGCTAAAGACTTCAAATCAAGAGCTAGAGGTAGAGATAAAGAAGAATAGAAGATTCTCTTCAAGAAATTGATAGGGAATAATCCATTCATTTTGTATTTCTTTAGATCTTAGACTATGGGTAATTGTAATGAATCATTTATTTGTTTTGTTACTTTTATCATGATAGGCTAATCCCTCTAGTGGGATTAGGAATATGAAGAGCATATTAGATTTATATTATCATATGGATTAAATTGGTTTTTGATTTAATTGATGTTGATTTCTATTCATGGAGTTTAATTATCTTGATGTTGTGATGGCATGGTTTGTTATTCATGAATGTTTATTGGTTTAATGGATTGTTGATCAATGGATTATTTGTGGTAATTAAATGTTATCATGATCTTCATGTATGTATTGCTTGGAGTGAGACGGAAACGACGCTCTATAGTTTTAGGAAGGCATGAATAGACATTGAGTTTGGGTTTAACCGAAAGGATATTTGAATTCAATGAGGGGAACCAATCCATTCGTTGGCCTTAGTACACAAAAAGGGAGAGTTTAATCTAACTAGTACCTAGATGGAAGGGGTTAATGTTGGGCTTTGATCTTAAGTGCTTTTGGGAGTCTAAAATGGATCAACAACCTTTGTAACCCGAAAGGGAGCTTAGGATACAATCGTGATCACCCTTAGTCTACATCAATTGAGTTGAATTCCGTTTGCATGATAATATGAATCGAGTGTGCTTGGATGTTTCTAATCCAATGTTTTTCCATACTTGAACTTTAGCACCCATTTTCTTTGCTTGTCATTTATCTTATTTGCTATCTTATTTACTTGCTACTTGTTTTAGTTGTTAATCAATCTCAAAACCCCCGATCATCTTTACAAAAATAACATGAACATGAGCTCACGTATTTTGCTAGTCCGAACATAACTCCTTATTGGATTGATAATTTTTCTTGAGATATACTACTACAACGATCGAGTATTCTTGCTCGTGAGTGCTATAAAAATAGGCAAACAAGAAAATGGCGCCGTTGCCAAAGGGAAGTTTGACGGACTAGTCGAGTACTGTGTTATTGTTTTAGTTTTTCTTGATAAGGATTCTTTTTATTTTCTTTTATTTATTATTTGTGTTTGTGGTCTCACTCATTGACTTTTCGTAGGTGTTTTATGATCACAAGATCAAAGGGAAATCAATCGATCATTCCTTTGAATTTGGAGATTGAAAGGACCACACGACAAAGGAAGCGAGAGAGGCGTAAAGCTAGAAAAGGAACAAAAATGGAGAATCAACGTGGAGAGAATGTTAATTATGACCCACCTCAAAATCCTTTACAAGATCAAAGGGGGGTACAAGAAGGAGTGCAAGAGAATCAAGCGGAGATAATGAGGAATTTCTTTGCTCAAAATCAAGAGTATGTGCAATTGCTTGCCAATCAAGAAGCTCAAAGGATATTTCAACAACAAGAGTTGCCAAGGCCTAGAGCAATTCGGGATTACTTCCAACCGAGAGCCGTGCACAATATGGTTCATCCGGTTCAAGCCAATGATTATGAAATCAAGACCGGATTGATCAACATGGTCAAAGCAAATCAGTTTGGGGGAGGTCCTCTTGAAGACCCGAACACTCATCTATCTACTTTCTTGGAGGTTGCAAACACCGTCAAAATGAAGGGAGTGTCGGAGGATGCTATTCGAATGAGGTTGTTCTCTTTTTTTTTAAGAGACAAGGCTAAAGCATGGTACAATACAATTCCTTTGGGAAGTTGTAATACATGGGAAGATCTTGAGCAAAGGTTCCTAAACAAGTACTTTCCTCCTTCAAAGACGCTCCAATTGAAAAGCCTTATCACTCAATTTAGGCAACTTCTGGATGAAAATTTTTATGAAGCATGGGAACGCTACAAAGAGATGCTCCAAAAGTGTCCTCAACACGATTTTCATGAGAATCAACAAGTGGCTTTCCTTTACCAAGGGTTGAATCAACAAAATCGGATGCATGTAGATGCCTCATCCAGAGGGTCTATATTTGGAGTGGATGCTATGAAAGCCATGGATATTTTTGAAGACATTGCGATGAATACTTATCAATGGCGTTCCGAGCGAGTAATGCGAGGTTATGCATTTGGAAAGGTAGCTCAAGTGGAGAGTGTGAACAAAGTGAAGAGTGATGTGTTTCAAAATGAAGGAATGAAAGAATTCAATGAGAGCATTCAAGCTTTAATAAAGCAATTGAATTTGATCACTCAAGGAGTAAGCCAAGGGGGAAGCACAAGTTCTATGGTGAATGATGAGAACAAGGTTATGCAAAGTGTAGAAGATGTTGCCTATTTAGATAGGAGAAATTACCAAGGGAATTTCCATCATCAAGGGAATTTCCAAGGTAATTATCCTTCTAATCAAGGTAATTACCAAGGAGGATATCAAGGACAAGCTCGGGGAAGCAATTTCAATCAATCAAGTGGAAATTATCAAGCTCCGAGGAAGCATGAGAATCTTTCTTACTCTAATCCTCAAGCCGCCGTGTCATATCCTCCGGGATTCGATCCGAGTGCTAAGCCGCCAAATGGAGAAGGGAAAGCATCATTGGAAGAGACATTGATGGCATTCATGAAAGATACAAGGGCTTACATGGAAAAAAGAGATACAAAGATGGAGACTAGAATGGAGGAAAATGAGAAGAAATCCGATAATAGGATGAGAGCTTTTGAGTATCAAATGGGACAAATTGCGTCTTCCGTGGGATCTCAACATCAACAAGGAAAGTTTCCATCTACCACGGTAACTAATCCTAAAGAAGATTGCAAAGCTATCACTCTTAGAAGTGGAAAAGAGTATGAGGAACCTCCTATGCCTAAAGAAGATAGTATTGTCATTGAAAGGGAAGTGGAAAGCAAGGTGGAAGAAGGGTTGGTGCAAGAAGAGATTGAAATGGAGGAAGTAAGCAAGAAAAAAGAAATTGTTGAGCAAAAGAAAGATGAAGAGAAAATAGAGAGAATTCCAAAGTGGAAAAAGGCAAAGGAGTTAAGGGAAAAGGAAGTTGAAGTTGAAAGAGATAGTTGGGGAAACCCAAGACTCAAGTACCGGTTCTTTTTCCTCAAAGGTTCTTGAAGAAGGGTTTGGATGAAAGGTTCAAAAAGTTTCTTGAAATCTTCAAGAAGATTCAAATCAATATCCCTTTCGCCGATGCTTTGGATCAAATGCCTCATTATGCTCGTTTCTTGAAGGACATCATGGGAAAGAAAAGAAGTCTTGTGGACAATGAAACGGTTAATCTAACCGAAGAGTGTAGTGCCATTCTACAACGGAAACTTCCACAAAAATTGAAGGATCCGGGTAGTTTCATTATACCATGTGAAATTGGAAAGAACAAGAAGAACAAGGCGCTTTGTGACCTCGGTGCAAGCATTAATTTAATGCCTCTCTCCATATTCAAGAAGCTTGGATTAGGTGAAGTAAAACCAACTTCCATCACACTTCAATTGGCGGATCGATCTATGACACATCCAAAAGGAGTAGTTGAAGATGTGTTGGCGAAAGTTGATAAGTTCGTCTTTCCGGTGGATTTTGTTGTTCTAGATATGGAGGAGGATGAAAATGTGCCATTGATTTTTGGGAGACCGTTTCTTGCTACCGGGAGAGCTCTTATTGATGTCTACAAAGGAGAATTGAAGTTGAGGGTTAATGATGAGGAAGTGGTATTCTCTCTACACAAGGCCATGCAATATCCAATGAATGATGAAGAATGTAAAAGTGTGGATGTTGTAAAGGGAAGTGTCGAGGAGAGTTGGCCTTCCATTGTAACCAAGGATTCACTTGAACTTTGCTTGAGCAATTCTCTATCTCTTTCTAATATTTCTACTACTTCTCTTGATTTAAATGAAGAATTGATTAATTGTTTGCTTGATCTAGGTGATTGTAGTGAAGCTCAAGAGGTTGCAGCCGCCATCTCAAAGGGAAATGACAAGTTCTTACCACTTAGAGATCCACTCGAGCAAGAAGAGAAAAAGGAAAAGAAGGTGGAGTTGAAGCCTCTACCCGATCATCTTACTTATGCCTACCTTGGTGAAAATGAGACATATCCGGTAATTGTATCATCATCTCTAACTTCTAGTCAACTTGATAAATTGCTTAATGTCCTTAAAGAGCATAAGTCGGCTATTGGTTGGTGTATTGATGATTTGAAGGGAATTAGTCCAACAATTTGCATGCATAAGATAAGACTTGAGGGTGAAGGGAAAGCTTGTGTTCAAAACCAAAGAAGACTTAATCCTATCATGCAAGAAGTGGTAAAAAAAGAGGTTCTTAAGTGGTTAGATTCAGATATGATCTTTCCTATTAGTGATAGCCCTTATGTGAGCCTGTTGCATGTAGTATCTAAAAAAGGGGGTATGACTATAGTGAAGACCGAGAAAGATGAGACCATAGCCACTAGGACGGTGACGGGGTGGCGTGTGTGTGTTGATTATAGGAAGCTTAATGAAAACACACGTAAAGATCACTTCCCCTTACCTTTCTTAGATCAAATGTTGGATAGGTTGGCCGGGTATGAGTTTTATTGCTTTCTTGATGGGTATTCCGGGTATAACCAAATTCTCATAGCACCCGAAGACCAAGAAAATATCGCTTTCACTTGTCCCTATGGAATATTTGCTTTTCGAAGATTGCCATTTGGACTTTGCAATGCACCGGCCACCTTTCAAAGGTGTATGATGGCAATCTTTGAAGGATTAATTGAGAATATAATGGAAGTGTTCATGGATGACTTTTCGGTGTTTGGTTCTTCTTTTGATAATTGTTTGTCTAACCTTGCTATTGTTTTGAAGCGATGTCAAGACACTAATTTAGTGATGAATTGGGAGAAGTGTCATTTCATGGTAAATGATGGCATTGTACTTGGACATCACATCTCTTCAAAGGGATTGCAAGTTGACCGAGCCAAAGTTGTTGCTATAGAGAAGCTTCCACCGCCAACAAATGAGAAGGGAGTACGATCATTTCTTGGTCATGCCGGGTTCTATCGTAGATTCATCAAGGATTTTTCTTCATTTTCTAAACCTCTATCTCATCTCCTTGAAAAAGATGTACCATTTAAGTTTGATGATAATTGTTTAAATGCTTTTCAGGTGCTAAAGGAAGCTTTGATTTCATCACCCATCTTGATCACCCCCGATTGGAAGGAGCCATTTATATTGATGTGTGATGCAAGTGACGTAGCTCTTGGAGTGGTTTTGGGGCAACAAAGAGAGAAAAAATTCCGAGCTATTTACTATGCAAGCAAGACATTTGATGCAGCTCAAAGGAACTACACTACTACCGAAAAAGAGTTCTTGGCGGTAGTATACGCATTTGATAAGTTTCGTCCTTATTTGGTAGGAACGAAAACTATTGTATACACCGACCATGCCGCTATCAAGTATCTCATGGCAAAGAAGGATGCAAAGCCAAGGGTGATAAGATGGGTACTACTTCTTCAAGAATTTGATATTGAAGTGAGAGATAAGAAGGGCACGGAGAATGTGATAGCCGACCATCTTTCAAGGTTAGAGTCGAGGGAGCATTGTGAAAGTACTTATGAGTTAATCAAGGAGGTTTTTCCCGATGAAGAAATCTTGGAGTGTGATTGCTATCAAATTGAGGCTTTAGTGGAGCAAGAAGGAAGCCCGTGGTATGCGGACTATGTGAATTACTTGGCTAGTGGAAAGAGGCCTTATGAGCTTAATAAGTATCAATCCAAGAAGTTCTTTCATGATGTTAAAAGTTACTTGTGGGATGATCCATTCTTATACAAGATGTGTAATGATTCTCTTATGCGAAGATATGTGCCCGAGGAAGAATGGAATAGTGTGTTGGAGTTTTGTCACTCTTCACCTAGTGGAGGCCATTTTGGAGCTCAAAAGACCGCTGCAAAAGTCTTACAATCGGGGTTGTATTGGCCATTTTTGTTCAAGAGTTGTAAGAAATTTGTAGAGGGTTGTGATCGGTGTCAAAGGATGGGAGGAATCTCCAAGTGGGATGAGATGCCCCTTAAGAGCTTTCAAGAAGTGGAGATATTTGATGTGTGGGGCATCGATTTCATGGGACCATTTCCTCAATCTAATGGATTCCTATACATCCTATTGGCGGTTGACTATGTCTCGAAATGGGTTGAGGCCATACCTTCAAGAACAAGTGATGCTAGAGTGGTCATGGGGTTTCTAAAGAAGCATATCTTCACAAGATTTGGAGTACCTAGAGTGTTGGTAAGTGATGGGGGTAGTCACTTCATAAATAAGCTCATGGAGAACATTCTCAAGACTTATGGAGTGAAGCATCGAGTGTCTACTCCGTATCACCCTCAAACGAATGGTCAAGCTGAAATTTCTAATCGACAAATCAAACAAGTCTTGGAGAAAATAGTGAGTGTGAGTAGAAAGGATTGGTCAAATAAACTTGATGATGCATTGTGGGCCTTTCAAACCGCATTCAAGACCACTCTTGGTATGTCTCCTTTTCAAATTGTCTATGGTAAGTCTTGCCATCTTCCTGTGGAGTTAGAGCATAAAGCTTATTGGGCCATTAAGAAGTTGAATTTTGACATGAAAGCTTCGAAGAAGGTAAGATTCTTACAATTGAATGAGCTTGAGGAATTTAGAGAAAATGCTTATGAAAACTCAAGGATTTTTAAGGAGAAAACCAAGAGGTGGCATGATGCTCGTTTGAGGAAGAAGAGCTTTGAAAAGGGTGAAAAGGTGTTGGTATTCAATTCTCGACTAAGACTTTTCCCGAGCAAGTTGAAGACCAAATGGAGAGGACCTTATGTGGTAAAGGAAGTACTTGATGGGGGAGCTCTAAAGGTTATAGATGAGAACGGGTGAGAGTTCTTGGTCAATGGTCATCGTGTGAAGCACTATGTGGATCCATCACAAAGGGAGACCCTCTTTGTGGATACTTTATGTGAAAGATGAGCTAAACATTCGTCTAGCTTGAAGACGTTAAACTTAGCGCTCGATGGGAGGCACCCCATCACTATCTTTATTGCTTTGTTTTTGTTGTTTGTTTGTTTTGGCCTTGTAGGTTGATTGTGCTCATGGAGAAAAATACACATTGAAGAAAAGAGAAATGCTTCATGGATTCAAGTTGATATGTTCCAACATTTGTTGCAAACTTAATTCGTGACTCTTGTCTCGAGTTAAGTTTGGGGGGATGATAGTGCGTGGTGGACATCGCTTGAGTCGTGTGGATGCGGTTACTTCTCTACAAGAAGATCATCAATGGAAACTACAAGGGTAAGTCTCACCACTTTTTGCAAACTTAAGTCTCAACTCTTGTTTCGATTTAAGTTTGGGGGGAGAGTGTGTGGTGTGACTCACCACTTGAGTATGATTCTTGTAAAATTGGGCAAATTTTAAAATTTTCTCATGAGTTTGGGTTGATTTTGGCATGATTGGTGGTGTTGAAGTGCATGATAGTCCATATTTATAATGAAATTGTTGAAATAATGGTGTTTGTTGAGTGTTTGAGCATGAATGAGAGGTATTGGAAGCAAGATGGAGCTTGGAGCTAACGCTTTCCTTACCAAATGCCTATTGAGGGAGTACTCTACACCTTATCATTTTATTACTTGAAATGAATTGATTTTGATTTGGATTGTTGTGACTAGCATGATACTTCATTTGTTATGTTTGTGGGAGGTTTACTTTCGCATATTAGGATTTCCTTTTCAATAAAGGTTGGGATGAATGTGTGCTTAATTTTCTTATGGATGATGGTATTTTGTGTTTTTGCGTGTTTTGTGTTTTTGTTGTGTCTTGTTTGTTGAGTCCTTATTTGTATGTTTTGTGTATTTTCATTCTTGTCTTGGGATGTTTGGTGGTTTGTTTAGGGATGTCGTGAGTCATTTTTGAATGTGAGTGATGATAGGTTGTGGTGATAAGTGATGACAAATTATGATTAAGAATCTTTACACTTTCAAATTGTGACATGTTTTACTTAACTTGTTCAATTTTGAGATGAATGTGGTGTAATAAGTTCCTTAAGGTGCGAGCACAAGCTTGTGAGCATTTGAGCCTCAACCATGCATACATGGTATTTCTTCATGAGTGGATCGGTTGTGTTTGATAAGTTAGAACTTGCTCAATGACTATAGGAACGAGCCCGATTAGTGGAGATTGGTGAAATGATCTAAGGCCATCCTTGTTATTATAGTCATTGCCATATATGTTCCCTACCATGAACATCATCCTTAGTCAACCACTTTGAGCCTATAAACCTATTTCTTGTGAATTTAGCACATTACAAGCCTTAATTACCCATTCAAGCTTATATATACCTTTGTGTGGGTGATTGAGGAGATGGTAGCTAGAAAGGATTGATTGATTAGCAAAAGAAGAAAAAGGACATGGTAAACAAGCAAGAAAAAGGATGAAAAGAGCAAAACAAGAATGCACATGCAACCTCAAAGTAAGAAAGGAGCAAATCAACATCAAAATGCTCAAGTAAACAAAATTCAAAGAAAGGAAGCATGCAACAAAAGAAACTCAATCCTAGGGAAGTTAATGAATAGTGCTTGAGATTTGTAAAGATAAGCAAGGAAGAAAAGAAAGTGAAGAAGTTGAGGAAATTGGCCTTCTCTTTGATTACTTACACATGATTAGTCACTCTTATCCATATACTTCCTACCCTACCAAAGAGCCTATCATTACATCCTAATTAAAGACCTTTTTGATCATTAATTGAAACTTTGGTGGTTTGTGAATATAGTCCGCGAGCAAGCTTATAGCGAGTCGAGCCAATCGATTAATGAGTGTGATTTATCCGAGTTCAAAAGAGTGTTGAGAGACATCGATATACATTGTGAGGCTTGGACTAAAAGAGACTATATTACACTATTACTCTCTTTTGATTGAACTTATTAATTTCTCATGTCATGATTTTAATATTGTAGGATGACTTAGCATAGTTTGTAGTTATTATTGCTAACGATATGTTATTGCTTATGTTCATTTAGTCTTTTTCTAGGTGAAAATTTCTCTTTTTGGTTTGTCATTTTCGTTGCTCGGGGACGAGCAACACCCTAAGTTTGGGGGGTTGATTAGAGCTATTTTCACCTATATTTTAGTGTCTTTTTATATGTGTTTTCGTATTATTTTATCCGTATTTTATGTGTTATTTGGTTGTGTTTTGTGTTTTTATTGAAATGTGTGTGAATGAGCTTAAATTTAAGATTTTCACTTTTTATTTGATGCTAAACATGATAAGGAAGATGTAGGAAAAAACGGATCTCAATTCGGAGTTGAAACGAGGGAGAACGAGCCAAAACAGTGAAAAGAAGAAGTAGGGCAGCACGCGCACGGGCCGTGTACAGCGTACGGCCCTGTCAGCATGGCCGTGCGGTAACACCCGAAACGCCAACTCGGCCACGCCTGTGGCCGAGTACAGAACACGCCCCGTTCTGAGTACAGAAACACGGCCCGTGCACCGCGCACGGGCCTGTCGAGAAAGTCGTGCGCGAACGTCAGAAAACACAACACGGCCACTCCTGTGGCCGTGTGCTGCGCACGAGGCGTGCGCTGTGTTAGAACACGGGTCGTGCGGCGGAGCTCGAGCCGTGTTGGTGCAAAAACGCAGGAAATTGCTAGAATCTTCTAGAAGGCCCACATGGGGTATAAATAGACCCTATTTCAACACTTTGTAGATCAGATCCGAAATTTCCATCTTCTACACACACATCACACACCATTTCTTCCATTTTCCACCATCATCTTCATCCATCTTCATCCACCCATCATATCTTCTATTTTTGGTGCTAAAGACTTCAAATCAAGAGCTAGAGGTGGAGATCAAGAAGAATAGAAGATTCTCTTCAAGAAATTGATAGGGAAGAATCCATTCATTTTGTATTTCTTTAGATCTTAGACTATGGGTAATTGTAATGAATCATTTATTTGTTTTGTTACTTTTATCATGATAGGCTAATCCCTCTAGTGGGATTAGGAATATGAAGAGCATATTAGATTTATATTATCATGTGGATTAAATTGGTTTTTGATTTAATTGATGTTGATTTCTATTCATGGAGTTTAATTGTCTTGATGTTGTGATGGCATGGTTTGTTATTCATGAATGTTTATTGGTTTAATGGATTGTTGATCAATGGATTATTTGTGGTAATTAAATGTTATCATGATCTTCATGTATGTATTGCTTGGAGTGAGACGGAAACGACCCTCTATAGTATTAGGAAGGCATGAATAGACATTGAGTTTGGATTTAACCGAAAGGATATTTGAATTAAATGAGGGGAACCAATCCATTCGTTGGCCTTAGTACACAAAAAGGAGAGTTTAATCTAACTAGTACCTAGATGGAAGGGGTTAATGTTGGGCTTTGATCTTAAGTGCTTTTGGGAGTCTAAAATGGATCAACAACCTTTGTAACCCGAAAGGGAGCTTAGGATACAATCGTGATCACCCTTAGTCTACATCAATTGAGTTGAATTCCGTTTGCATGATAATATGAATTGAGTGTGCTTGGATGTTTCTAATCCCATGTTTTTCCATACTTGAACTTTAGCACTCATTTTCTTTACTTGTCATTTATCTATTTGCTATCTTATTTACTTGCTACTTGTTTTAGTTGTTAATCAATCTAAAAACCCCCGATCATCTTTACAAAAACAACATGAACATGAGCTCACGTATTTTGCTAGTCCGAACATAACTCCTTATTGGATTGATAATTTTTCTTGGGATATACTACTACAACGATCGAGTATTCTTGCTCGTGAGTGCTATAAAAATAGGCAAACAACTATGTGAGGAAATGTGGTATTTTTACGTGTGTAACTGCTCCAATCTGATATCTAATGAATTCTCTCCCTCAATTTTGCACAAGTCATGGTTTTATATCACTTATGGACCTTCTAGAAGCTTCCGGAATATTCTGAAAATTAAGCAGGATTTTGTACCTACATGGCCCGTGCAGCAGCGTACGGCCATGGTCATGGCCGTGTATCATTTTCTGATGACAATGCACGGCTTCTTCTTACAGAACCGTGCTCCGTACACGGGTGTGCAGCAACGCACAGCCCGTGCACCAGCGTACGGCCATTCTTCTTGGCGAGCAGCGAGTTCTGATGGCGTTATATGGCTGTTGGGTACAGGGCCGTGTTCTGCACATGGCCCGTGTAACAATATGCCCTATTCTTCTATCTCCTTTTCGCTCCCGACTCCATTTTTATCTGTTCCTTGACCTGTTTTACACATATTTAAGCACATTTACACAATTCTATAAATTCATACCACTCTCCTCAAAATAACAATAACTCCACCAAAAATAATACAAATATGGATAAAAATATCCGAAAATATACAAATAAAGACACTAAAATCTAGGTGAAAATGACACCGATCAACCTTCACCGGCGAAAAACTTTCTTATTAAAACTTCAAGATGATTACAAAAATATACCACGAAAATCAAATACGAAAAAATTCCTATTCTAAATTCTTAGACATATGATTCACAGAAGGAATATCAAGAATGATATCCAACACAAAGAATATCAAAATTAAAACTAAAAACTCTCAATGTGTAATCTCTAAATCTCTGTGTTCTACTCTCTGCATCTAAATTGAGAAGACAACGATCCTTTTATAGGAATAAAAATCCTTGCTCTCCAAGCATATCATCCCACGTTCTGCATTCTTTGGAGACCAAGTTCAACTCTTTAATCCACGTTCTCCACTTCTTTTCTTGATGTCCATGATGCTGCGTTCTCACGTTCTTAACACCTGCTTTCCACGTTCTTCTCTCCTGCAGAAGAAATAAAGAAAATACTTTTTCTTTCCTAATAAATATGAACTACTTAATCCAGGAAAAAGTAAAACAAGAAAATAGAAAATTTGAATAAATCAATTTCCAACAATCTCCCCCATTTTGCGTTTCCTAAAAAAGAATTAAAACACACGAAGATAAATTTTCCACAAGACAAAACACATTCTCCGCCCATAATAAAAATAACACATTCTCCCCCATAATAAAATTACACAAATTCATCCAAAAAGCAAAAACCAACTCCAAACTTTAATGAACATCACACATGTTCTCAACACTAGAAATTAGCATCCCTTTCTCATATCTTCAGTGTCAGTCTTAAGATCAAAACACAAATCCACAAAAATTAGTGTCTACATCAGAACCACCTTGCATCTCTGTCAGACATAAATTACACCATCTCCCCCATGATTCTTACGTAACAAACTTCGTAGAAAATGTTGGCGAAGAAACAACACATATCTGAGAATGAGTAATACAGTACAATTGATCCCTTTTTCAGCAGAGATGACATAATCTCAAACTACTCAATGGATGAAAGCATGTATTGAGAGTTTGGATGAAATATTTGGATGTCTGGACATTCCTAATCAGAGATGATGAAAACATTGAGGTGTCGGGACATTCCAAATCAAAGAGATGAAAATTTTGAGATGTCAGATCATTCTAAATCAGAAAGATAAGATGGCAGACTGAGCAATGGAGCTGGATCGCTATTTATAAGAGGAGTGGAATGGAGAAAAAATAACCGTGTGTGTATAGGAGAGATCGAATACGCAAGAAAGAATAAGAAAACACCTTAACTATTTAAATATGGTAATAAAAGTGGATAAATACTAAATTATCAACAATATCTCAACAATATCAATAATATCCTAAAAATAAGGATAAGTATCAAAGCACTTGTTAAACACCACATAGATTTTTTAAAAAGAAAGAGATGAATAACTAAATCACAAAATAAATAAATATATATAAACCATGACTCAATTATCTTAAAAAAATTTTAAATTTCAAACGTTGACACCCAAAATTTTATTTTTATTCGATCTTTTTTTTTGAAAAAAATTCAAAATATCCAATTTATCACCTTTTGAAAAGAAAGCATCGTCGTAGCAACCGCCGTGCCCCTAGTTACTCAGTAATAAATGAATATAGGTGTAATCTCTCATCACCTTTTGAAAAGAATGCATCGTCGTAGCTACCGCCGTGTACCTGGTTAATCAGTGACAAGATTATACACCCTTTCTTTTCTTTATTATTATTTTTAATTAATTAACAACCACCTTTTTGACTTGGTGTTTTATTGCTAATAATTTTTCTCATCGGATTCTTTTAGGATTGGGTAGTCAATGCAAGAAATCATAAATTTAAAAGATAATTTTATCAAGATTAACAATTGATAAGAACCAAAGATTTAAAAAAAAACACAGAAAAAAGAAAAAATATAGGGATTGAAAAGACTCAAATTTTACAAAGGCCAAGCGATTTTTGGAGATTTGAAAACCTCTGAAAATCTAACGCCTTAGTAAAAATATCTGCAAGTTGGTGCTCAGTGTGAATGTAATCTAACTTAATTTTTACTTTTCTCAACTAAATCCCGAATAAAGTGGTGTCTAATACTTATGTGCTTTGTACGACTATATTGTACTGAATTTTTTGAGATATCTATCGCACTTGTATTATCACATAAAATAGTAAGAGTGTCAGATACGTACCCATAGTCTGCAATTATTTGTTTCAACCAAAGTAGTTGATACAGCAGCTTCCAGTAGCTACGTATTCAGCTTCTGCAGTCGATAAAGAGAAGCAATTCTGCTTTCTACTATGCCATGACACCAAATTATTTACAAGGAAGACACATCCACCACTTATACTCTTTCTATCATCTGCATCTCCGGCCCAATCGGAGTCACTGTAACCTACTAAATTCAAATTTGTATCCTTTGTGTACCACAATCCAAGATCTTGTGTTCCCACAATATATCGTATGATACGTTTTACAGCATTCAAATAAGATAATTTAGGATCAGCCTGGTATCTAGCACACAAAGAAACACTAAACATTATATCAGGTCGGCTAGCAGTAAGGTGAAGAAGACTACCTATCATGGATTGATATAGAGTGTTGTCAACATCATCTCCAACACTTTTCCTGCAAAATTTCTGCGATGATCCTATAGGTGTTTTCATATATTTAGCAGATTCAAGACCAAAACGAGATACAAGATTTTTAGCATACTTACTCTGAGAAATAAATATACCATCATGCATCTGTTTTATTTGCAAGCCAAGAAAGAAGTTCAATTCACCAACCATGCTCATTTCAAATGTTGAAGATATTGACTTCATAAACTTATCAAGTAACAGATCAGAAGTAGAACCGAATACGATATCATCTACATAAACTTGAGCAATAACTAAATAATCACATTTATGCATGATAAACAAAGTACGATCAACTTCTCCTCTAATAAAACCATATTCAAGAAGAAATTCAGTGAGTCCCCCATACCAAGCTCTAGGAGCTTGTTTCAATCCATATAAGACTTTTTTTAATTTATAAACATGCGATGGATATGTGGGATTTTCAAAACTTTTAGGTTGAGCAACATAAACTTCTTCATTCAAAATGCCATTTAAAAATACACCCTTAACATCCATCTAATGCAATTTTATACCAATGTAACAAGCAATTGCAAGTAACAAATGAATTGACTCAATCCGAGCAATAGGAGCAAAGTTCTCATCATAGTCAACCCCCTCTACCTGTGTATAGCCTTGAGCTACCAATCGAGCCTTGTTACGAACAATGTTTCCAAACTCATCAGTTTTATTTTTAAAAATCCATTTTGTGCCAATTGTTCTTAGTCGCATTTTAATAAAATATTCTAGAGTAAGAGACTCTATCGTTGTTGTAAATGCGTGATCAAGTACAAAATTTATAATTAAGTGGTCCCAAGGAAAAGTAAACCTAAGCTTGTATCCGGATTTTCTATTGATTTATGCTTTGTAAGGATGATAGGTTGAAGGTTTTGTAATTAAAACTATTACTTACTTATCTACTCAATTAACTAAAATTAAGCTATCAACAAAATATATCAAAAGATAAACAAATGATGGATGAAATGGATGTAGAATTCACTTGAGAAGAGAGCAAGACTAATCATACTCATGGTTAAGACTTGAGCTAGATATGTAAAACCCTTGACAATAATTCTCATTAACTTGTGGATTAAAAACAATCACAATTTTACTCCTAATCCTTATGGCCAAGGCAATTAGGTTCTCGACTCTTTTACAAGCCTAAATCTCCTAGGATTGATCTTATTCTCAATTCCCTTAAGGTACTATGAACATAAGTTGGTTCTTTTCACTTAATTTCTTAAGTGTCCCTCTATGAATGTTCTAAGCTTAAGGAGGGTATGACTTACCTCCCCTTATACTAACATGCATGCATACTTCAACATATGATTCAATTAAACATCCACTCATAACACTGGAATGACCATCCTAATACCATGAATAGAAAATTCAATTACACAAACATTGAAATGAAACATGATTGATATATCATAAAAGGAAATCCACAAATCAATTCAAATCACTACTTTAAGTTCTACATATCTAACTCTTCATCTCAACCATTCATATGACTAGCCCTACTATAAAACTAGCCAATAAACATGGTGTTTAAATAATTACAAATCATACTTTGCTCCATTTGAGCCAAATTGAGAAGAAAATCATCAATTGAAAAATGGAATTGTTTCCCTTGCATGGAGAATCCTTCCTCTTCTTCAATATATCAACTTCTTTACTCCTTTAAACTTTTCTCTTCTCAAAATAATGTGGAGATTGATTGGATGATGATTTATGGATTGAATGTGGAGATCAAATGGTATTTTGATGGATCTAGATGGTAGAAATGGATTATGGATCTAGTGTGTGAGGAAATGTGGTGTTTTAGTGTGTGTAACTGCTATGAATTTGATCTCTCCTTTAAAATTTCGCACAAGTCATGGTTTTATATCACTTATGGACCTTCTAGAAGCTTCCGGAACATTCTGAAAATTATATAGGATTTTGCACCTACACGGCCCGTGCAGCAGCACAAGGCCCGTGTAGGGCACACCTACTTCGGCGTGTTGTGCGTGCTTCCGGACACTACTTGAGCTGCGCTACACGGCCATGGTCATGGCCGTGTAGTGTTTTCTGACGACAATGCACGACTTCTTCTTACAGGGCCGTGTTCCACACATGGGCCGTGCAGTAACATACGGCCTTCCTCCTGGGTGAGCAGCGACTTCTGATGACACTACACGATCACTTGTTACAGGGTCGTGTTCCGTACATGGCCCGTGTACAAGCAGGCTGTGTCCTTCCGACTCTGTTTCGCTCCTGACTCAGTTTTTGTCCATTTCTTGACCTGTTTTACACATATTTAAGCTCATTTACACAATTCTATCAATTCATATCATTCCTAAAAAATAATAACTCCACTAAAAATCACGTATATACAGATAAAAATATTCAAAAATAACCAAACAAATACACTAAAATCAAGGTGAAAATGACTACGATCACCAATCACATTCAAATCAGGGGTTCTAGGTACTAAATCTCAAACATCATTCCTAGAGAACTGGTTTAATTCATCATGCATAACATTTATCCAACAATCATCTAACAAAGCTTCATTTACATTCCTAGGCTCTAGAGATGAAATGTAGCAATCAAAATTTATTTTACTATACATAGATGACATATAAGCAAATTTTACCATATCTCTGTAATTGACACGCTCCTTTTGCCTTGTTGTCACTCCAGCTGACGAGTCTCCAATTATTTGAGTGGTAGGATGGTTCTTCTGAGCTCTTCTGGATGGTTTGACTATTCTTCTGGAAGTGTCGCCGACTGCATCAGATTCTGATTCTATTTCTAAATTTGTCATGTTCCGTGTCCTGCTAGGTGTCGTGACATCTGGTGACTAACATGTCGTGTTCAGTATCCTGTTTAATATTGTGACACCTGGTGACAGATTTATATCAGTTTCTGATGTGGGACTTTCCATTACGTCAAGTAATCCAGAGATGTCATCTTCTTTAGTTTTACCTGCAATATTAAAAAAATCATCAAAGACAATATTCACAGTTTCTTGAATAGTACGCAACCTCAAGTTAAAAACTCTATACGCTCTACTATTAAGAGAATATCTAAGAAAAATTGCCTTATCACTTTTTGAGTCTAACTTTGCTCGTTGATATCTATCATTTAACACATAACATACACATCCAAAAATATGGAAGTATTTAAGATTGGGTTTTCTTCCATTTAAAATTTCATATGATGTCATCTTACTCCCAGATCTTATATACGTTTGATTAGATATGTAACATGCCGTGTTAAGAGCTTCAGCCCAAAATTTTTTAGAAAGATGTTTAGAACTTAGCATAACTCGAGCCATTTCCTGTAAAGTTCTATTTTTCCTTTCAGCAACCCTATTCTGTTGAGGCGTCTTAGGAGCAGAGAACTCATGTAAAATTCATTTTCTATCACAAAAAGACGAAAAGAGAGAATTTTCAAATTCTTTACCATGGTCAGAACGAATTCTTGCAATTTTGACATTGTAAGACGTTCTAAACTTTTTGTACAAGTTCCTAAATGACTAAAAAGTATTCGATTTTTCACATAAAAATTCAATCCATGTAAATCGTGAAAAATCATCTACTATGACAAACGAATATCTTTTTCTACCAAGACTCTCAACTTCAACAGGCTCCATAAGGTCCATATGAACAAGTTCAAAACACTTTGATGTTCCAGAATGTTGAGACATCTTATGTGATACTCGAGTTTGTTTTTCCTTTTGGCATGTACCACACACCACATTATCACTTTGACTCAAATAAGGTAGACCACGAACAATATCAAACTTTGCAAGTTTTCAAAGATTTTTAAAATTTACATAACCAAGTTTTTGATGCCATAAGACAATGTCATCAACACGCACATTGTATGCAACAAATCTGGTTTCAACCAAATAACAGTTATCGATAAATCTCTTACTTGTCATGATGCAAGAATTAGAATCATCAAAAACTTCACATGAATCTTTGTTAAACTGGACACGCAAATTATCATCACACAGTTGACTAATACTAATAAAATTTACACGTAAACCTTCAACTAGAAACACATTATGAAATTTTGGAAAACCTTTAAGATTCAAAATACCTTTTCCAGTGATTTTACCTTTTGCCCCCCTCCATAGGTAACCTTACCTCTATCAAATTCTTCGAAATCAATCAGATTCTCTCTTGTACCTATCATATGGCGAGAACAACCGCTATCGAAGTACCAAGATCCTTTATTCAATCTGTCAAAGGCTTGAGTAGCTTTTTCAAGCTTCCTTTTCACAGTGTTTAATTCCATGTCCTTCTTAGTAAGAGAAACTTCCAGTCGATTGATCACCACTTTAAGTTCATCATTTTTCTTTGAATCGAATCAATAATTTTGCATTGATCCTTCTACTTTCCAAGAAGTTCATTGATAACTTGCAGGGCTTCATCATTCACCTCAAATGTATCTTCTGTCTCAGAAAAAGCAGATGAGTTAAAACAGTTCATACGATTAAAATTTTTATGAAAATACATGTCTGATGTCGTGACAGATATTACGACATCACTGTAGTCATCATCAGAACTGATACTATCATCGACGGTGGCAAATGGTATGTTCTGATCAAAATTCTCAGGTTCGGATCCATCATCATCACTCCAGGTGGTATTCAAATTCATCTTCCTTCTCCTAAGAGTATTTGCACATTCTTTAGCAAAATGCCCAAATCCATGACAAGCTTTACATTGAATTGAATCCATGTCATTCATTTCAATTTGACTGCTTGGAGGATACCAGCTTGTCCTTCTTGAACAACCAGGGTCAGATTGTGACTTCTGCAGGCCTCTCACCGGTGTATACCTCTTTGTTTGATGTGGTGCAGGAGGTGCTGAAGACACTTGAGGAGAGTTGTTTATCTAGATGTACGGTTTTACGCTTCTGCAATTTTGTTTATTCATCTTATTGATGATTGTGTTAAACTTTTTCATCAACAACACAACATTCGCACATCCTTCATCCAACAACTCTATCTTGTCGACTTCTTCTTCTACGAAACTTTCTTCTTTCATAGGTGTGTAAGATTAAGTTTGTAGAGCAAGATTCTTATCTATATGAAACGTGTGTGGAGAATTAAGCAGAACCTATTTATACCCAAAGTTGAGTTCATAGGTCTTTAAGATACTCATCAA
Organism: Pogostemon cablin; assembly: GCA_023678885.1. Classification (NCBI taxonomy): domain Eukaryota; kingdom Viridiplantae; phylum Streptophyta; class Magnoliopsida; order Lamiales; family Lamiaceae; genus Pogostemon; species Pogostemon cablin. The sequence goes on along the minus strand of CM042977.1, from coordinate 22,519,206 downwards.
TTCTCCTAGAGGGAGAGTTGCAGTATCTCTAGCTTCTTCAATAGCAGATAATATGAAATCTCTCTGGAAGTGATCACAAGACTTTACTGACAAGTCGTTCATTGCTGATCGGATCTCCCAAAGTTTGAGCTTCATTTGCAATATCGATAATCTTTTCATTGTATGAAGATATTGATTCATCTTCATCCATACGAAGATTTTCAAACATGGTTGTGAGATATCTCATTTTAGATTTTTGAACACTCTCAGAACCCTCACAATGTTCTTGTAAAATTTTCCATGCATCTTTTGCAGAGACGCAATTTGTAATCATCTTGAACATGACTACATCAACAGATGAAAAAATTACATTTTAAGCTCTTGAATTGTAATTTCCAAGTTGAGTTTTTTCTGGAGTCCATTCTCCTTCAGGTTTAATGATTGTATCATTATCTGCATCGATTCTTCGAGGAGGACTCCAACCATTAATAACTGAACGCCAAGCTCTTTCATCAATTGATTTGATGTGAGTTCGCATTCGCATCTTCCACATGGAATAATTAGTTCCATCAAGAATTGGAGGGCGTAAAATAAAAGAAACGGAATAATCCATAATTTAAACACAGGAAAAATAGGATCTACACTTAGTATAAATCAAGTGTAGGCTCTGGTGCCAAATGAAAGTGCTGTGTGGGAGTGCCATGAAAAACAGATTTGTGGTGGGCTAAAAAAGACGTGAACTTAAAAGGCAGAATAGAGTGTAAAATGTGTATATCAATGTCTTGACATAAAGGATGTCGAGACACAAAATACAACACTATGCACAGCGGAATAAAAAGAAGAAACCAGAATTAATTTTCTCACAAGTCTTATGACTTGTGATGCCTTCACCGGCGAAAAACTTTCTAATTAAAACTTCAAGACAATTACAAAACACACCACAAAAATCAAACACGAAAACAAATCCTATTCTAAATCCTTAGACATAGGATTTACAGAAGGAATATCAAGAATGATATCCAACACAAAGAATATCAAAACTAAAATTAAAAACTCTCAATGTGTAATCTCTAAATCTCTGTGTTCTGCTCTCTGCATCTAAATTGAGAAGATAACGATCCTTTAATAGGAATAAAAATTCTTGCTCTCCAAGTATATCATCCCACGTTCTGCATTCCTTGGAGACCAAGTTCAACTCTTTAATCCACATTCTCCACTTCTTTTCTTGATGTCCATGACGCTGCATTCCCACGTTCTTAACACATGCTTTCCACGTTCTTCTCTCCTGCAGAAGAAATAAAGAAAAAACTTTTTCTTTCTTAATAAATAGGAACTACTTAATCCACAAGATAAAAAAACACGTTAATTAATAATAAATTAATTAAAGATTAGGAAAAAGCAAAACAAGTAAAGTAGGAAATTTGAATAAATCAATTTCCAACACATACCAATTCCCCCTCCCCACACCCATCAATCAAACACTCCCTTAAGTTCTGAAAGTTAGTATTTCATCAAGGTGACGACTATTCGTAACCCCGAATATACGGAATGCACCCCATAAATCATCAAATTAAATTAATCTAAATTGATAAAGACATAAATACCCTTTAATTATTTCTCCTACAATTAATTTAAGAATACACCGTCTTCTTCTTCTTCGTTACAAACATCCAGAATTCATCGTCTTCTTCTTCGTTATAAACATCCCAATCTGATCTCAATCATGCTCACCATTGACAGCATTAAGAAGAAATACCCTATCACCGACCTAAAATAAATAAGTCAATTTGTTTGGAAATACATAACCCGCTGCTGCCATTTATCCTTTTCCCAAACCCAGTCACCGAGTTACATTATCAAATCTCGCAATTTCTACTACTCCAAAAATCATCGAAACAAACTGATTGCGAAATAAAAAAACAATCGTTTGATTATAAATATTTATCTTCTGGATTGAGGACAAAGGAAGGATGAGATGAAGAATACAGGAGTTTAGAGGCGGCGACGTGGGGTCCAGTAAACCAATCACCATATTTGATTTCTCTTTGTTTTTTATGCTACAATTTTCTTTCTTAATATTAAGATATATTTTCGTCATTTAATAATAATTTTCTGAAATATGATTATTTCCCAGTTTCTGGAAAAATTAGATCGTAGACCTGTTAAGATGTAAAGGATATTTTTGTAATTTGAACGCTTTCGGTGACGGATTACATGTTTTTTCCCCGTAATTATCATCCTCCATCACCAATGGGGTGCCTGTTTTTGATGTTGTCAATGGTGAGCGTGATTGACAGGGGCGGTCCTGGGGCAGTGCCGGCAGTGTCGCCGCACAGGGCCCTACTCCGGCGAGGGCCCCCAAATTTACTTGTATATATGTATTATACTACAATTCCAGCCTAAGTGGTTTGAAGGCGCTCTTGATTTCGCTAGGTTCCGGGTTCGACGCCCATTAGAGGCGCCTGTCTTTTTTCTTTTTTAAACTTTACTTACTATAATTTTCCATTTATCTTTAGTATCGTTAAATACACACCTTTATTAAATACACACTCCCTTTTAATTTTTTAAATCTTAATTTTATTGTATTCACACCTCCTCAAACTCCAAAATTACCCTTTTAATTTTAAAATTATACTCCCTCGAAATCACAATACACACCCCTTCATTCTTACTGTTTCTGTTCTTAATATTACTATTTCCGATTCTTAATCTAATTCATTCACACATCCTCACCTCATATACCATTATCGCCTGTCACCTCTCAAATATTAATATAATTTAATTTAATGTTTCTTCATTCAATTAATTACCCTTATTTCGTTGTAAGAAATAACAAATTAATTATGAAACTGGTTGAAGTCACATATTAATTTATGAAATTGGCGAGTAGAAACAAGAATATCTGAGCAGGAGACCGCACCAGGGCTCTCTCTCTCTCTCTATAGCTTTATAAATGGTCTCAGCCCTGAATCTGCAAAACTACATACTGATGAGAAGTAGAGCAGAGCAAGGAAGAAGACTGCTCTGTTAGTAGAACACATCATTCCCTCTCTTCCCTTTCTTTCTTTATGCACACTATGCTTTAAATAATGAAGAGAGAGAGAGAGAGAGTGAGACCAAGCTCATGAAAAGTTGGACTTTTCTTCCCTTTTTTTAAGGCTCATACTTTTTTACCCTACTTTGGACATATGTTTTTTTCAGCATTTACTGCTGATCATATTGTAAAATTCTGGCCATTTCATTAGTTTTATGAGTATTATTTTTTTCTGATTTTGAGAACCTCACAAACATTATAATATTAGTCCTTGCTATCTGTAATCAATTCATGCACCGCTGGCGCCACTATCTCCAAGGGCATCAGTCAACTCCATCAGGTGCGGTCATCCAACAGGGAATGTTTCGGCGGAGACTGTCGGGGACGGTAGCCGCACGGAAGCCGGGGTAGCCAGAGAAGTGGGAGAGGAGACGGTCGTGGTTGTTGTCGGAGAGGATGAGTGAAACAAAATCTACATTTCCACGACATTTGTATCACTCACCGTTGAACAGGCAGTATAAAGAATTAATTTAGGGTTTTATTAGATAATAATATTATGTATAAAATATATAGGTGTGTGTATTTAATAAATTTAAGGATAATATAGATTTTTTAAAAATAAATATTTTAATTTAATAAAAATGAGGTGTGTATTCAATAAAAAGGGGTGTGTATTTAAACCATGCCTTATCTTTATTTTTAACTAAAACATTAAAAAAAATCTTTAACTTAAATGAACTAATAAAATCTTTTTTAAAAAAATTCTTAGAAATATATGATAGTTTTTTTAATTGATAAATTAATCTTTATTTTTCGTTAAAATATTAAAATAATATTAACTTAAACTCATAATTTTTTTTTAAAAATCCTTATAATAGATATTGATTTTTTTATATTATGATTTTGTGAAAATTAATCTTTATTTTTTATTAAAATATTTAAAAAAAATCTTAACTTAAACTCATAATATTTTTTTTTAAAAAATCCTTATAATAGATATTGATTTTTTTATATTATGATTTTATAATTTTTACTAATGTGATGTTTTTTGGGATAATATGGATTAATGTTTGTTTTCAATTTTTATGGAAAAAAAAAGATGAGATAAAGAGGAATAAAAAGAATAAGAGTATTAATTGACAACAAAAATATATGATAGTTTTTTTTAATTGATAAATTAATCTTTATTTTTTATTAAAATATTAATGGGTCCATTACACAAATAAATTATATTATTAATTAATACAAATTGAATGTACAAAATACTATTTTTATCCCTATTTTAATTATATTAAAAATTAATTTAAAAGGTGCGAAGCAAAAAGATAAACTGTCCCACTAATTTCTCCACAAAAATAGGTGGGATAGATAACTATATTAACGTGTCTGCATACAAATATTTATGAATACATGATAGATTGCCTACAACTATTTTTGAATACATTGGATAAACTTATTTCTAAATACATTTAGCTATTTGGGATTATGATTAGTCACTATATTAAAAAAAAAATATCCCAAGAACACATCGCCACGATAGCTCGAATTCGCAACGTCGCCTCGGTAGCTCGGATTCGCAAATATTTATGAATACATGATACATTCCTACAAGTATTTCTGAATACATTGGATAAACTTATTTCTAAATATATTTAGTTATTTGGGATTATGATTAGCCACTGTATTAAAAAAATACCCCAAGAACACATCGCCTCGCTAGCTCAAATTCGCCTTTGATCACATCCACATTACATTTATGTTCAAATATATTTTTGTATATTTGTGTTTAAATAGTATGTATTCAGAAATTTTTATTTTCAAATTTTATATATTAATTTTCTTTTTAATATATTCGTATTCAAAAATTATATATTTTTGTGTTCAAAAGTCAACTTAATTTGTTGATATTCAAAATTTATGTATTTAAAAATATTTATTTTTAATATATTTGTATTCAGAAATTAACTTATACATAATCTTCGAAACTATGGGGAGAGAGATTTTAATGTATGAAATAGCTTTGACATGAAAACAGAGAGAGAATTATGAAGGATATGATCCGATCATTTTAATCGTAAATATGTACATCTTTTATCTACATGACGTATTTAGGGGTAATTGTGTCTATTTATAAAATAATTTTGTAATAATTAATAATAAAATATATGCTTTGTAACTACAAGTAATATTATAGTATATCTTGTACTAGATAGTAATAAATCCAATATATTAAAATAATATTAACTTAAACTCATAATTTTTTTTAAAAAATCCTTATAATAGATTTTATTTTTTTTATATTATGATTTTGTGAAAATTAATTTTTATTTTTTATTAAAATATTTAAAAAAATCTTAACTTAAACTCGTAATATTTTTTAAAAAAATCCTTATAATAAATTTTGATTTTTTTATATTATGATTTTATGATTTTTACATATACAAAAAGTAATGTGATGTTTTTTGGGATAATATGGATGTAATGTTTGTTTTCAATTTTTATGGGAAAAAAAAGGTGAGATAAAGAGGCATAAAAAGAATAAGAATATTAATTGACAACAAAAGAAGTGTAGGAGGTGAATGTGTCGATAATTACATAATTTGTATTTATATATTCAGGTAGCAAACAACATTGCTTGAACAATTTTTTGCACCGGACCCTTCAACTTTTAGGACCGGCCCTGGTGATTGAGATGGATGTTTGTGATGAATGAAAGAATGAAGAACGAAGAAGACAATGTATTCTTAAATTAATTGTAGGAGAAATAATTAAAGGATATTTATGTCTTTATTAATTTAAAATAATTTAATTTAATGATTTATGGGATGCATTCAGAATATTTGGGAATGTGAATAGCCACCCCTCATCAATTTAGTAGGTTTTTTTTTTCATCAATTTGTACATAATTTTTTTTGCAATTATCCAACCAAGAGAGGGAAAGGGTTTGTGAATAGGTAATGATTGAAAATGACAAGAATTCAAATAAAAGAGAAATTGATGATTGTTATGCTGGTGAGACATTAATATCTTTGTGGATCAAACAAAGTGATTTGGCTGTTAGTTATACTGCATCAATCAATCAACTTTATCAAATACTTTAATATAACAATTGGTGTCACAACCTTTCACCAAATTTATTTCATGGGATCGAAAAGTAGTAATAATAAAAAGAAAAAACTTAAACTACTATCAAATTAAAAAGAGTGAGAATTTAATGGAATCGGTTTCATACATAACTAGATTTATAAATATATATCACTTGAATTAATATTAAATTTTAAATAGTACATGAACTATACACATGAAAATAAAATAAAGAATTATAAGTGATTAATGTAAAATAAAACTATTTCATCAATAATTTGAAATATAAATAAGAAGTAATTTTTGTTTTATTAAAAGTGAAAACTAATTAAGAAATGAGATAACCTCACACCGTTGTTCATTATATACCATTTGTTAAATGAGTAAAGGTAAGAGAATAATTAAAATTTCGAGGGAAAAAAAAATCATAATATTAACTTAGTTGATATTTGTTTAGATTTTGATTTTCAAAATTCACACATGCTTTTTAAAATCTATACCACACATACAAAATATATAATTTTCGACGCATTCCACCTTTCATATATATATATTTTACATAAGTTATTTTCTTATACATTAATTTGATATACATTAAATCATATTCTATTAAAAATCCAAAACAATCAATTTTTATCTATTGTTTTGTTATACTCTATCCGTCCGTGTAGATTAAGGAGTATTATTTTTTTTGTGTAGTGAATGATTGTATTAGTAGTGAGTGGTGGACCATACGTGGAGCATTTTTACTAAAAATAAAAAATGAGGACTTTTGAATTATACGTCCAATATAGTAGTAAAATGAGAGCCTTTCGATGGGAGTTGGGATGGAGGGAGTATCTTGATTAAATGTTGCATCTTATAATATAGAGTTAATTGCAAATAAAACCACAAACTTTACACTTATTGCAAATTAATCCTCACTTTTTAAAAATTGCAAAAAAAAATCATCACATTTAAATATTGTTGCAAAACACATAAAAAACCCATATTTTTTTGTCACAAATTGGGTGCGTTTTGCAATAATATTTAAAGGTGGTGATTTTTTTTTTGCAATTTCTTAAAAGTGGGAATTAATTTGCAATAAGAGTAAAGTTCGTAATAATACTCCCGTATTAAATACATTTTCTTTTTGTATGTAAATTATTAATGGATAGTGAGTCATAATATATGGTTATTAATTACATTAATGTTGTATGTCTAATTTATGTAGAATAATTAATTATTGTGTAGGAGAGGAGAGAAATGTAAACGTTGTATACTATCTTCGCTAAATTGATTTTAAAACCCACGAGAAAACTCAAAACAAACGTTTTAGTTTATTTCTCTTTCTCTGTTTACGTATTAACCTTCTTATCAAAAGGAACCTATTTAAAAAGAAAAAGAAAAAGGTAACAGTAGTAAATTAGGTATGAAAGATGCAAGAACATGAGACAGTGAAGAGTATTGATGCCGTAAATGTCCAATAACTGTGAGTGAAAGGGAAGTGAGAGAAAAGAAACTGGGAGGGAGCAATTCCCACGCAAAAGGTGGTGTGAAAAAAGTTGTTTTTGTACACAATTGTGATGATTGTGATGATGATGCCTTACAATGTCCACAGGAACAACAATAACAAACAATTCCCCCCCTCCCCTCCTCTCTCTCTCATCTCTTTTTCCTCTTCTTTTTCCCCCCTCCATCCCACACTTCCTTAAGCATGGCAAATTACTGCTTCCTCGCTCTCATAACAAGTGAGAGCCCATGAAATGAAACGCCTCTGATCGAACAACATGGGCAAGAATTGTGGGTGCTGGGCTATTCTTAGTTGCAGTGCAAGAGGCGCCTGTAAGAACACTGATTCAAGAAATTCATCCACTTCCATCCCAAGGAGTAGTCTTGTTTATGATGCTGGTACAGTTACTTGATTTCTTTTGTGCAATCTAGCGTTGAGTCTTTTAAGCCCTTGTGATGATTTTTCTGAATTTGTTTTCAGTTGTTGAAAATTTGTAGAGTAATCTGCAAGTTTAATTTCCTGTTTTCTTGCTTTCCAGCTCTCGTTTTTTCATTGATCACATTTACTTAGATGGAAATTGCTTTTTTCTGGCTGTGTAATTGATGGAAAATCAGTAGGATTTTGCTGAATCTGAAGCATGTAGATTGTCTATATGTACTCATAAATTAGCTCACCATATGTTTGCTGAAATTACTCTGAGAAGTACGTAAATTAGCTCACCATATGTTTGCTGAAATTACTCTGAGAAAGTAAATTCATCCTGCATTACCCTCTGTTTGTACAGCCACAGAGACTCGATATTTGAATGCTAGCAATCGGGAAATGTGTGTTCCGGATGAAGCTCGAAACTCATTGGAAGATCCCAATTCAGAGAAACCATCTTTAGATAAGAAACTACCCCACCAATTGCTTCAATTTAGTTTTCAAGAGCTGAAAGCTGCCACGGGGAATTTCAGACCAGATAGCATTCTTGGGGAGGGTGGTTTTGGATATGTTTTCAAAGGGTGGATAGAGGAGAATGGAACCGCACCAGCAAAGCCTGGTTCTGGGGTCACAGTCGCCGTCAAGAGTTTGAAGCCCGATGGTCTTCAAGGGCATAGAGAATGGGTGGTTAGTTGATTCTTGGTTAAAGAATGGTAGTACTATGAAGAGAAGAACATAACTGATTATTATCTTTATGCAGGCAGAGGTTGATTTTCTTGGGCAGCTTCATCACCCTAATCTTGTTAAGCTTATTGGTTATTGCATCGAAGATGATCAAAGACTACTTGTTTACGAATTCATGACCCGTGGAAGCCTTGAGAATCATCTTTTCAGGAGTAAGTTATATATGTATGCTCTGCTGTCTGTAATTATTTCTTTTAACATTTTTAACTGAACTTTTTAGTGAGGAAACTAGTAACAAGGATCTTTTAGCATCTTGCATTGACACCAATAAACTAGTTTTATACATAAACTTTTGTATTAAGTTCTAACATCTCATAGATTTATCGACACCAAAATCCTCCAAATGGTTGGATACTTTCCCTATACATGGTGATTAAGTTGCAAAAAAATTGATGCAAGAAATAGCGTGTAGTTAACATTTCAATTAATGTGATAGCTTTGTTGTTTTGAAATGTTCAAATATTATTTCCAAAGTGCTGATTGATTTTCGTTAAAACCATTGAAGGGACCATACCTCTTCCCTGGTCCAACAGGATTAAGATTGCACTTGGAGCAGCTAAGGGGTTAGCCTTTCTCCATGGTGGCCCTGAACCTGTTATTTATCGAGACTTCAAGACATCAAACATCTTACTTGATTCGGTATATGAATTCATTCACGTGGTTAAAATGTGTTTGATGGCTTCATAGTGAGGGTTTTAGTGACGCATTTACTTTTTTAGGAATACAATGCGAAGTTATCAGATTTTGGTTTGGCGAAAGCTGGTCCTCAAGGAGACAAAACACATGTTTCTACAAGAGTGGTTGGAACATATGGCTATGCTGCTCCGGAATATGTAATGACAGGTATATGAGTCTTAAACTTGTATCATATTCACATTTCCTAATAATATGCATTGAGGATGTATTTGAAATTGTAATGCGGTTTTGTTCATTTTTCTCTCAGGACACTTGACTTCAAAGAGCGACGTTTATAGCTTCGGTGTAGTGCTCTTGGAGATCTTAACAGGCAGAAGGTCCATGGACAAGAAAAGACCAAGTGGAGAACAAAACCTAGTCACATGGGCCCGGCCATATTTATCTGACAAGCGAAAGGTTTATCAGCTAGTCGACCCTCGCTTGGAACTGAACTACTCAATTAAAGGTGTGCAGAAAGTATCTCAACTAGCTTGTAACTGCCTAAGCAGGGATACTAAATCTCGGCCCTCAATGGACGAAGTCGTAAAGGTTCTCACGCCATTGGAAGAACTCAATGACCTCGCTATTCTATCATACCACAGCCGGTTTTCTCAGGGAGGTAGGAGGCGATTTTCTCAAGCAGGAAAGCGCGACAAGAAACCAGACGGCGCCCAACTCAACACTAACCAATCGAAGAGTGTAAGAGGTACATCCCCCCTAACATCTGGTCAACGTTACTGTAAATAAGGAATGGCATGCCATCTTCTTCTTCTAACAGTGCTTGCTCGTACTTCTTTTCAAGTGATCATAACAATGGATATCAATCTGAGAGATATGTAATATGATTTATGTGATAGAATTAATAGCTGTTTGTGTAAGTTTGCGGAGTTTGAAGCTTGATAAGTTTGTAAGCACGATGAGATGATTTGTTTAACTCCTTAATCAATTTGGTCTTCATCGAGCATAGCTTCCACTCTTTGTTTACACATCGTTTTATTAACATTTATCTCGTTGCGTGTACTACGTACATCAGGTGTCGTATCTATAAAACTGTTAAGTATGTTCTAGTTTTGATTGAATTGGTTCACTGCTGTCATAGCTTGGATGGAATATATAGCAAAATAATAGCCTTTTTGACCTGTGAACCATGTGTTAGTGTATCCATACATCAGCATAAATGGAAAGCTCTTTTTATTGCCACATTTATGCTTCAAAGCTGATCATGACCTAAGTGGAAACATACATATTATTCAGTTTATATTCCTTATGCTAAAGATTCTTATCAGTGTCAAACTCAAGCTAGAATCTGGTGTTGCTTCAAAATATTCTATTAAAAATGGAAAACAAAGTGAAAACTTTATATTGTGTTTGCCTATTAGAAAAACCTGATCATTTCTCCATTTGAATAGTAAATGAGAAAAAGGTACAAGATGAATAGTAATGAAAAATGAGAGTGCGGTTCAATAAGAAAAGATTTTAGAGTTAGTCTGCATTGAATTAAGGTGAATGATGAATCCTTACTAACTCTCGTTATCTATAGATTAAAATGATAATTACGCTATTAAATATTCTAAACTTTAAGGTGAGCCTGTGAGGTGATATTTGATTTGGGTTGAGGTTTAAAGTTTAAGATTTAATAAATCATGATTAGTATTCTTTTATGTTTGTTTTAGTTTTTGATAGAATAAATTTAAAATTTACATTAAATCAAGTATTAATTAATGTGTGAGAAAAGATGAAAGGTAATAAAAAAAAATAATTGAAGAGAGATAATGTATGATAAGTGGTGGGATTAATAGAGTTTGTAGTTATAAGGGAGATTATTATATCTAAATCTCGAAAATTAAACTTAAATAAACATCACCTAGAATATACTCAAAGAATATAATATGACATATACCACTAAATCGCAAGGGTAAAATTGCTATAAGTATACTAAGATTTAATGTAAAACAAGTGTCGTGTGAAATAGTCTCATGAGACAATTTTATCATTTTTATTAGAAGTAATATTTGTATAAGACTGTCTTACAATAAAATAATTTTAAATATTTTTTTAAATAGTTACTAATTTTTATTATACCATTATTACTTTTAATCATTCAAATTTTACTTCTTACATATTAATGAAACTCATTTCGTGAGACGGTATCACACAATATCTTTTGTTAAAGGAAAAATATTTTTCACATTTCATATATTAATAAGTAGGATGTATTAGTTTCCTATTGTATATTAATTGTTTATTTGACTCAAATATTAGTCCTTAATTAAACGAATACCAAGTTCTCGTATGCCCGATTGTTATTTGTTGTCGTCCTTTACTCAATTAGGCTGCATGCTCCCGTTCTATTTTTTCCATTTCTATTTAATGGACCCACGTTTCTACTAATTCAAGCTGTTCATTCAATTGCCAATAAAAATGGAAATTGGACTTAATAACGTGGGTATCCATTCGTTTAATTGGGCCGTCCAGCCAGTTGTATTTGAAGAATGGGCCTAGCTGGATGATTCTCTGGGCTTGCCGCTTGGGCTTGGGCTACTTGCTGAAATTTCGTCATTTCACTTTTCCCTCGGTTCACGACAAAAAATATTCATTTACTTTTGTTAGTGTCACCGTTTATATTCTTGTGTATAATGGAGTTTTATCGTTCAAAATAAAGGATAATATTATTTTTGTAATTGATAAAATTATAACTCTTCCAAGAAGAATGACACTTCTAATAAAGGGACACCTAAACCCCATTGTACGGAAATATACTTCCTTTGGTGCAAAGAGATTCATTTACTTTTTGTATTTAGATTAAAAAATATTATTATTTAATGTGTAGTGAGTAGTTGTATTAGTGGGTGTGTGAGCCCTATATTTTAATTGTATTAATGGGTGTGTGTAGATCTCATACATGTGTGTAAAAAAAAAAAAAAAGACCCTTATGGACGGATATCCAAAATGAAAAAAATGTGACTTTTTTGGGCGGACGAGGGAGTATATTTTATTTCATCAGTCCCATAGTAAACTTTAGTTTCAAAGTTGTCGAAGAGTTTATTTTTGCTTACCATCTACCGTGTAATTTTATGACTTTTCGTTGAGTATTACATATACTCCCTTAATATGATTTCTTCTCCTGATAAAAAAATTTCATATGATGATGCAAAACATTATTGAATTAATCCGACAAGGTTCAACACCAATTTGAATACAAACATGATCAAGAACGAAACCGATTTGGACAAAGTTAGAGAAAGATAGCTTGGTTCATTAGCGTTTGATCATCGGAGAGAAGCAAGTTATCGAAGAAGGTGGCGTCGAAATTATTGCAAATCATCCCATAATCAACATTCATCTTCATGAGGTTGTGGAGCCAAGAATCTGTGACACTAGCATGCAGTTGGGCTATGTTGGTCGTTGTGGTCGTCCCTAGGTTCTCACCTTGTGGCATTGAGAGACGGTGTTCTTGTTGCTCGCTTGTGGAGTCGAGCTGAGGAGCAGGAGCCGGAGCAGAAGCAGGAGCGGCGGCTTCCTTCTTGTTCAAATGGGTATTCCAGTAATTCTTCACTTCATTGTCCGTCCGACCCGGTAGCCGACCCGCAATCAAAGCCCAACTGCAAAGTGACATATATGTGTATATAGAAATGAGAAACTATACCCTCTATTTGCATCCTTAATTAGAACTCTTTATATATATGTATGTATTCAAATGCTTTCAAGATCATTTTGATTATCTTCTTTATTACAAACTATTGAGAAAGATTGAATTTGTTTATTATCTTAATTATTCAATTGAACTTAATTGGAATTTTATTGACAAATTATAAGAACGCTTCTTATCTATTTGAGTGCTAACATTAATTATGAATTTAAAACATTATATTGATGCCCAATGATGCATGTGTAGGTTAGGGCATCATTATTAATGCAAATTTCCTAATATATAACTTAACTAATTGGTAAATTTCAATTCATTAATTCCATATACTAACCTACATTTTTAATGCAAATTTCCAAATATAATATATATATAACTAATTGTTAAATTTCAATTCATTAATTAATTCTATAAAAAAAAAAAGAAGAAGGTTGATATGGTGCAATGCATACACCGGTCTAACTAGAGCTATTAAACGAGTGGAACGAGCACAAGTAGCACACACTAGAACTTGGCTCGAGCTTGACTCAATCAGATAGAGCCTAATAACAAACTCGACTCAGCTAATTAAGCAAACAAATCTGAGCTACCTAGTGGCTCGTTATTTTAAGGTGCAACTAGAGTTTATATATAATAAATATTATACACACCGGTTTCCTAGAAGCTTGTGAAGACGAATGATGAGATCCCTTTCATCTTCAGACATCATACCACGTTTGATGTTAGGTCTGAGGTAGTTCTTCCATCTTAACCTGCAGCTCTTGGCACCCCTCATCAAACCTGCAAATTATATATAAATATATGTATGTATATGTTGAATGAAAGAAACAAGAGAGAGAGATGAGTGATGAATGCCTGATTTCTTGGAAACAAGAGTCCAGTTGCCTTCTCCATGAGTCTCCACATATTTCTTGAGAATGGAATCCTCTTCTGGTTTCCAGAAACCCTTTCTAAATATTCTTGGCTTGCCCTCCATATCCCTCCAATGCCACCTATTACCTATACATACATACATGGGTGTGTGTATGTATTTATACTTGGAAATCATGCATGGATTAGCGATGAGAGAGAGTGGAAGTACTTGGGGGGCCCTGGCCTTTTGCTTTGTTTGATGCTAACTGATTTTCAAAGGAAATCTGAGTCTGTTTTTACTTCAACTTTGAAAGTGGAGAGATAGACATGATGATTGATGATGTGGCAATTATTAAAAAATAAATAAAAATGGTGTAACCCACCACCATTAGATCCACCGCCTCTGCCCTGAAATTTGTGAAGGAGGTAAATCGCACAATGTGCTTTAAATCCCTAAAATTGATGGAGAAGGTAGATCGCATAACGTGCTTTAAATGATTTATAGAGAGAATTTATTATTTGACTATACTAGCAATGGGTCATATCTACACGAAAGACAAGATTCGAATCTTTCATACCAAAGACAGAGTTCGAATCTCCACACTGTAACTATTAGTTGATCAATTGAAAGGTATTTCCGCCATTACTTGATCTATGCCTAGGACATGATGTGGCAATTATTGGTAGACATGCATGTTGGACAATGACTATACATTTATTCCCTTCTACTTTTGGGAGATAAATTGATTATTATCCAACTCTACCTTTTATCCTTCTTGGTTACTGCGTGTGGATCTTTGATTGCATGATTTGAGACCATTCTTTTGTTTTCAGTTAGTGCATGTTCAAATTATTTAAACTCGTGGATCATTTAAACAAATTGTTAAGTTGTGGAATTAATGCAGAATCTTGTCCGATTTCAAAACATAATATATATACTCCCCCAATCCGATCACCTATTTCAATTTGATGTTTCATCTTGTATTTCACTCATTAATTAAATAACACGTGCATGTCTTTATTATTACCTAAATTAATAATATATGGTAAGATATAGTTTTTTATGTTATGGAATACGAATAAAACATGGATAGTGGAATAGAGAATTCAAGTAATATACTCCCCATCCCACATTACCCTTCACACTTTTTCTTATTTTGTTGTCTCACAAAACACTTCTCACTCAAAAGAGGAAACAACTCTTTATCATACAACTTAAAAATTTATTTAATTTCAAATTTGTCACTTACTTTTTCACACAAATACCATTACTTTATTTTTATTTTATTTTTATTATCTAAAACAATATCCTTTAAAGTCAATAAATTAAATTGATAAAAAATAACTTTTCTTAAACAAACATGAAATAGTAAATTGAAAACGTTCCCCGAAACAAAGGGAGTAAATTTTTATTTTTATTTTTATATACAAGGATAACAATTCAAGCTAATGTACCTAGTACCTTGTCTTTTCCATCCCACCGGTGAGAATTGATGTTTATAATGTAAATTAAATAATTGCCATGATATATTTTTGCTTTTGTTTTGGAAAATTTCAAATGCTGTATTATTTATTTCCTGTGGTGCATACTCGTTCATTGAGTAATATAAGGAAACCCTAAACTTCAAATATATATATGAAGTTAGATCATTATTGTTGCAATTGCCCTTAAACTTACATTTAAATTATATGGTTAAGTGGTCGAAGTCTACACGGGATTTTTCGTACAATTTTCGTGTATCATCTTTTTTAAGTACTATTTATATGATTGACAAGTAAGTAAGAGGAGGAAGGTAATAAGATTGTTGGCTTTTGGAGATGATACTTTCATTTTTAGGATATAACTTTTTCTTTCCTATATATCATTCATCCAACAATTTTGTGACATATAAGAAGTTACATCAAAATGACATAGAAAATTTGAAAGAAGTCATATAAAAATATTAAGAATTTGGATCCTCGTCCGTAAGTACTAAATCCCCTTACCTCTTATTATAGCATGCTACATTCCACCCGCGATAAATCAAGATACTCCCTCTTCTTTCAAAATATATAAAATAAATTTTAGTTTGTCCACTACTAAATTTTATCTTTTTTTTTAGTTAATATATGGATCACCCATCTAATAAAATAATAATAAATTCCACAATATATCATCCATTCAAATTAAATATGGGTCGGGCAAAAGGATAAAGGGAAAAAAATTTGTGTAACACCGTTTTATAACATTCCATGAGATAAATAAAAAGTGATAATATTTCAATAAAAGTGATGTAAATTCAATTGATGAATAGTGATATTGGTGTATTGAAGTATTTCATGAACAACATAAATAAAAAGTAATAATATTTTAAAAAATAATAATAATTAATTACGAAATCGTAAAATTATTTCATCGTGAAATGATTCCACACAAATCTACCAAAGGAAAAATGTATTTCAATAATAATAACTAATTACGAAATTATAAAATGATCTTACCGAAAATTGTCACACACAATGGCATTCCCATCTATATGTTAAGAAATTTTGTATTTCAATATAATCTAAATTATAGGTAATATATTATTAACTTATATATAATTAAGTGATTTAAATAAGGTAAAGTCCATAAGCTACACAATTGATATACCTAGTATTATAAGGTGGTTATAAGTGATCTAATTGTTGTATATCAATATCTAGTAGGTTGTGCTCTTCTTATACTAAATCAGATAGGGTTTTCTCTTTTTTCCATCGGAAGTGATGACGACGGTCCCGTAAATGAATAATATAATTTAGTTGAGAAAAACCATAATACCATTAAATATCGAGTTTGTGTTCGGCCTTAAAACTTGAATGATTTCATGTATGCTTATTCAATTTTAATGTTTAAATCTTGGTCAATTAAGATAGAGTTACAAGAATTAATTGTGACCCTAAAAGTTTATTTCTTACTTAGTAAACATTACTCCCTCCACTCTAACCTATAAATTTTAGAAATTTTGGTTCGTCCTCTGACAACGTGGAGTATCAATTTTCTTCAAATATTGTCATTACATTAATATGTCATTACTTTAAACTTTTTTTTTAGACAAAATGATAAATATATCATCTAAAACTCACCGTTATAAATTAAATATTATACTTCTTAATTTACGTAAAAACATCAATGGATCTATACAATATTGTGAGGAGACGGAAGAAGTATACATATATAGTCGTGTAAATGAATAAAATGAGTATTTCATTTTGGTGATATTTCAACTTGCCGACAAAAAAAAAATAGGAGATGATGACCATAAATATTTAAGTAGGAAAGTTAGTTGATCAGAAATTGATCATGCATATATATGGAATAACTACTGACATTTTCCAGCTTTTGTAAGTATCCACTTACCCTTATAATATCTGAAAAGCTAAATGAAAATGCATCACATAATATGATTTGATGTGCGTATATATCGAGACATATAAATAGATGCATGATTATAAATTAGATTAAATAAATAAATAATCGAACAAACTATATGCTTGCCATATTAAAATTAGCTCATTAAAGGGCCGGTTGATTTAGAATTGAAAATTTAAATGGAATTAGTATTTAAGTATATAGGTAAAATGAATTTAATTGTGTACGATGCACCACAATATCCTAATATCATGAAAAGTTGTCCTAAGGTATAATTCAACCAATAGAGAGCGGGTGAAAATGTTTTTCAATTGAATTGATAGCATTAAAGCGTGAGGGTTTGATTTCTGTCTTTGATACGGAAATGAACTCCTTGTAAGTCGTCTACAATACATAAATCATCTTAAATGTATCTTCCGATTTATTTTCTCGATCAATTCCCAAAATAAGGAGTGTAAGAACTGCCTCTAACAGAGTACTACCCATGAAAATTTATAAACAAAACATATTTCACAGTCGGTACACCGACGGATAGAGCTTTAAAGAGCACTAATTAATTATTCCATTCTAGAAAATATTAATCATATTGAGTGAAATAATTCATATTTTTTTATGGAATAATATTGTTTAGATTTTTTTTTTTATTATCATCACACATGCAATCAATGGACAATATTTTTAAGGAGAGCGATTTCAATATCATGAATAAAGAATGTGTCATTTCCTCCACACTTGAATATGCATCTTTATTGTTGCATTAATCATAATATAATCATTATATTGATCATAAGGTCAGACCACTTCCTTTTTCTACTACTACCTACTTAATTGGCTTTTATTTCTTGCAACTTTTTTACATTGATAATGATTTCATTTGGTGTTGTCTTTCGGCAATAAAGAGAAAATGCCCCTTTTAAAATTTCAAAAGTTCCAAAGAGGGATGGATTTAATTAGGGCTATGTGTAAATTTTCAATCCCCCAAACTGCATATAATGTTGTTGCAAAACAACAAAAATATGGATTGCAAATGAATCCAGTTTCCACTGTCACAAAATATATATTGAGAGATGACGTGGCATCGATACTCAATATCCTAAATCTCAACCATGCAAACTCAAGAATTAGAGAGTACATTAGTCAAAAGATTAATATATCAATTAAATTTATTTGCAGTTAAATGTATAATTTTGAAGAAATTAAAGGACATAGAATCAATCTATGTTTTGCGATCATTAATGTATTTATAATCTAAATAATGATTTTCAAGGACTGAAAATTGATAGTTGAAGAGTTATAAAAAGACTTTGATTAGTTTTTTGGGAAAAATAGAACACTCTGTTCATTTATCACACAATAAACCTAAATCCCGCCTTAATTTAATTAATAAAACTTATAACATGTTAAATCCAATGAATAAATTCATATATATATATATATATATATATATATATATATATATATATATATATTATCTGGCTTCCATTGAGTGGCTTATCATATATTATACATATATAAATTATTGTACCATATATATATATCAATACACCATGACATGTGTGATGTGTGTAGTGGTCTTTTAGGCTGTCTTTGGGCAAAGAAAATGTGTTAATTATTTTATTCTCTTGTAAGCATGCATGCAGTGGGGTGGGGTGGGGTGGGGTGGGATGAGGTGGGGTGTTTGCATCAGTGGTTCAATGATATGATTCCACTATAAATGGTAGAGGAGAAGGTGGAAAGACCTTCCAACTGATTTTAGTTGCTGCAGGGTGAGGGTTCTAATCCTGCCTTTGGTATGGATTTAGTCCCTTGCAAGCATAAGTTTAACAGTGAGCCCTCTCTATAAGCCACTTGAGGCACATCCTGCGATTTACCTCCTCCACCAATTCCCAGGCACTACTAGAAAAAACACTTAATACTACACTAATTTTGATACACTTTTTTAAAAATGTCTTTATAAGTATTCTATTAATACATGAAGTTATAAAAGACTTATAACTACACTATTATAATCCTATTGATACACTTTACAGTATAACTACACTATCATTATATATCTATTAATACACTTTATTATAAATGTATTATATAACTCTATTAATACACTGATTGATTGTAGTGTCGTAATTTTTATTTTTTAAAAAATTATAAAAATATATTTTTTTAACATAAAAATATTAAAAAACAAGTTTAGTATTATAATAAAAAAAAACCAACGTAATTTAATATAATGAATTTAATGCAAAAATTATATTTTAATATAATTAGTTAACGAATAAAATTTTATGAAAAATATAATTAAAGTAATTAATTATATGCATGAAAATTAAATTAATAATTAATTTAATTTTTAATTATATACTATCAATTAATTTTTCATATTATTTTACAAGATAAAAAAATTAAAATTAAAATTAATATATAACTAAAAACTTATAGTATAAAATTTAAAGTTAACTAATAAATAGAAATAACGTTTTCTTATACATATATACACACTTTCTTACGTAATTATATATTAATTTTAAAATATAAATTCTTTTAACTATATTAGAGAATATTAAAAATAAAATAGAAGTAAAGCAAAAGCTTAATATGAATTTATAAATAATTTGGTAAACTTTTATTAAGTTATGTTTTGGATCAATGGGATAAAGCTCAATAGATGAGTACACTCACCAGGGTTCGATTCGTGTGGCTTGCAAGTCAATTAGATTTGTTTTATTTTAAATTTAATTTATTTTTTGTTTGATTATTTTTTAATAACTAAGTGTATTATAAACTATTATATAACAACATTAAAAAAATGTATTAATAAGTGTCATAGCTATTAATACATTGGTTTAGAAGACATTTTAAGAAAATGTCATGATACATCAAATGTATTATTAATAATCTTTACATGACATTTATCAATGTCATAAAAGCTTAATTTTCTAGTAGTGAGGGCAGGGGCGATGGGTCCCTAATGGTGGGGTACACCATTTATAAATGAATCAGGAGATTCTCTCATGCTGAGTGCTTTTCCTGCAGCCAAATGCTTATGAATTGGCAGTACTACTAACAGTTGTTTCACTTCATAATGTCATGCGATGCACTTATATATGCTCTCTTTTTTTCTTTTCTTTAAATGATTATTTCAACTTTATTTGCATCTCCTTGTGTATATATATATAAGTCTTTTTAAAATCGTCTCTTTAATTAATGTTGAATTACATAAAAAAAATTGGTGAGGTTTATCATTATTATAAATGAAATTAAATTATATGTGTTTAAATTTCAAAGGGTGTTGAAATTGTGGAATTTAGCTCCCATCAAGAAACAAATAGTAATTCTTTCTTAGTTGCATCTCTATCCATTGACTTAGTTTAAGAAAATTATATTTTTATATTAAAAGGAAGTTATTTTATATATCAAGGATATTAATTCCTTTTGTGATGGTTGAGGTTTGTTTTGAGTTTAAATAGGAATTAAAAAATGAGATATAGAATTAGGTGGATTTATTAAATCCAACAAGCAGCGTTAGTTTATGTTTATTTTGAAAATTTAAGTAGGATAAATTTTAATTTTACATCAAAATAATGTGTAAGAGTAGAGGTAATGTGTGTCAGATGTTTCTAAGAAATCGATATGTTATGTAACTTGGTTTTACTAAATTCCAATTAGAAAAAAAAAATGAATTAGATAATCTAAAATATCGATTAAAAAAAAAAAAAAAGCAATCCTTTATGTCGGAATGGATTTGAGTACTCGAATCTAGCTAGATTTGGATATATAAAAGAACTTTACCTTATCATTCGTACATAGAAAATAATACTCTCGCCGTCCCAAGATTACTTGTACGCTTTTCTTTTTAGTCCGTCTCAAAAAGACTTGCACACTCCATAAATGAAAACAACACATAATATCAACACCCTTTTAATACTAGACAATATTATAAAATTGACATCTTCTTTTTAGTTTTTATACACAATTTAGTTAAAGTTAACGGAGTATATTACACGCTTTATTCAATTTTTTTTTAACAGCAAAAAATGATCTTAATATTAAACACTTGAGGTAATGAAAAATACCCCAAGGTATAATATTCAAGTACATTTGACAACAAGTATTAGAATTTATATAAGCATTTACAGAACCATCAAGACAAAACATAAATTAAAACTACTCTAAGCAGCAAAACATCAGAAACAAGCAGCAATCCTAACTTCTCCTCCTCTTTGTTACCTACATCCATTGCAACCTCTAGACAACAGTATATCCTTCAAGCTTTGTCCTCCTTGGCCTCCTCTCCACCAATTCGTATAACTCATATTGATTGAATAAGTACTCTTCCTTCTTTTCAACCAACTCCACATTCTACTCTTCATTTCTCATATTAATATCAACTCATCTACTTTCTTATTTTGGAATATCACTTCGTTCCTACCCCTCCACATCAGTCATATCACACACATCCAAACCATCAATGCAACAGATTTACCAATACTAGTTTTGAACAAACCACAAAATAGATGAAAATTAACTTTTGCAGACGAATGAATAAGAGAACTTACACCTAGCCACTTGAGACATTCACCACAATTTTTTATACTCCAACTACAATTAAAGAATAGGTGGTCAGCATTTTCCACATTACTCTTACATATTGGACATGCATCTGCATAATTAGCTGGAAGACAATTTATTCTTCTCAAGTTTGACATGGTAGCAAGTCTTCCTCTTATGGATTTCCACACCATCAACTTTACTTTGGGAATAGCCGAACTTTCCCAAATCTTTTTGTATATTTTCTGCCCTTCCGTCTCCATGCATGACTTCCTACTCCGCAGCATCTCGTAGACTTCTCTCACAATATACTTGTCTTTATTGTTTACTTTCCATCTCTAAGTGTTTCTACTATCTTTGATTAGTTTATACCTGCTAAGAGAGGATAACAAAATATTGAGATTATCAATTTCAAAACTCCTAAGTAACCTTCTATTTTCCCACCTCCAAGTCCAATTCTCCCCTATCCATGATCCCATTTTGCTGATCCTAGCCTTTTTTATTAAGACAAGTGTGAAAGAGCCTAGGATATAAGGTTCTAAGACTCCCTTCCCTCATCCAATCCTCATCCCAAAAGCTAATTTCTGACCCATCCCCTACCCTTCTCCCAATAAACTCTTTAAACCACTCTCCTTTATGGTCCTGAAGAGACCTAACAATGTTATCCCACCACCTACCACTCGAGCGATTATTTGACTCCACTCCCAATCCCACTAGATCTATCATTTTTGCCCCTCTCCTACTCTCGACTAACTTCACCCACAATCTATTCTTCTCTATTAAACCTCTCCACGCCCACTTCCCAAGAAGAGCTTTATTAAAACTATCTAGTTCATGAACTCCCAACCCCTCCCCCCCAAAAGAATTTTCTTTGGATACATTCAATATCTCTCCACACTATTTTAGGACCACGGATAGATATTAGGTATATCGGTAGCGAAAACAAGACCGAGTCTTCCTGCACCTGATGTCTTTAACCCCAACCACTTCCTAACTTTGTTTCTAATTTTCTCAATTGCCGCATCCCAATCCGTTTCCAATTATATGTTCTTCAAATGTTGACCCCCAAGTATTTAATAGGAAGTATCCCAACGCTACATCCAATCACTTCTGCCATATCACATACTCTGCCATCCTCCACATTCAACCCAATTAGATTACTTTTATTTAAGTTGATCTTCAGGCCTGTAACAAGTTGGAGTAAGATCAAGGCTCTTCTAATAAATATTGCATTCTTCAAACTTGCCTTGCCAATGAATATAGTGTCATCTGCATACTGGAGGTGACTGGCCTTAACCTTGTTCTTTCCAATAGAGATTGGATCAAAAAGTCCAATTTCTGCTCATTTCCTCATAATGGAATTGATGCATTCAACAATTATAATGAATATGAAGGGTGATAATGGGTCGCCTTATCTTAGTCCTCTCCTCAGATGAAACTCCTGTGCATGGCTACCATTAACCAGCACTGAAGCCCTTACTGAAGAAACACATTCCAGAACCCAACTAATCCATTTCTTATGGAATTTGAATGCTTTCATTATGTTGTCCAAAGCCTTCAATTCGATAGAATCGTAAGCCTTCTCAAAGTCAATTTTGAATATAATCGTCTCAATCTTTTTGCTTTTGACTTCCTCAATCACTTCACTGAGGGCAATCACACTATCAAAGATCAACCTCCCTTTAATGAATGCTGACTGTTGCTATCCAATTACTCCCTCAAGTGTTGGACAGAGTTTTTGGGCTAGAACTTTTGCTAGGATCTTGTAAGAAGTGTTAATCAACGAAATAGGTCTGAAATCACTAACTTCCGCTTTCTCCACCGACTTTGAAATTAAGGTAATGAAGCTGTTATTTAAACCTCTAGCCAGTTTTCCATTTGCATGGAACTCTTCAAAGAATTGAGTAATGTCATCTTTAAAGGTTACCCAACACTCTTTTAAGATTGAACTATTGAGTCCATCAGGTCCAAGACTTTTATCCTCACTGCATGTACATAAAGCCTCCCAAATTTTAAATTCCTTGAAAGGTGCCACAAGAGTATCATTATCATCATCAGAGATATGCTTTGAGAAAAAATCCTGATTTAATCGAATATTAATGTCTTGCCTGGACTCAAAATGTATATTGAATATATCATGGATCCTTTGCTTTACTTCTGAAATCTCTTGTGTCCATCTCTCATCCTTCATAATACCCACTATCTCATTTTTCTTCCTTCTGCCGTTTATGTATCAATGAAAAATCTTTGAATTTATGTCGCCACCTTTAAGCCATTTCATCTTCACTTTTTGCATAATATTTTTGTTCCTGGTATTCAGATCACAAATCAACATAGCTCTCTCTTTATTTCTCTTAATGATCTCTTCCTTTTCAAGGCCAAAAACTTCATCGAGCAAATCAATTTTTTGAATCTCTTTCTTCCTTTCTTCAATCCTCGAGTCAAGACTGCCAAACACCTCTTTTCTCCATGTCCTCAGGTCTTGTTTCAGTCTCTTGAACTTTTCTTTAATACAATATCCTTTTCAACCTGTCACCAAGTAGCTTGACCATCTCTCTGCTACAAAAGCTTTGAAGTATGGATGGCTATTCCAACTATTATAACTTTTAAAAGGGATCGGCCCCCAATCCACCGACTTATATTCCATAATTAATGGACAATGATCTGACGATATTCTATTCAGTCCCACTATATAAGAGTTTGGCCAGGTATTCAGCCATTCTGAGTTTACTAGCATTTTATCGATTCTGCTTTTGCATGTACCATCAGACCTGTAGTAAGTGAAACTTCTGCCATGCATCGGAAGGTCAATCAAATTAGAGTTCTTGATAAATGCATCAAACTCCTCACTATCTTTATTGCAACCATTAGTAAACTTGCCAACTCTTTCTCCCAGCTTGCGAGTAGAGTTAAAATCACCAGCAATGCATATATTGATGTTATGAACCTGTTGAATTACTAGTCCAAGTCTATCCCATAACTCTCTTTTCTCACTAGATTTACATGATGCATAGATATTAATCAAACAACAATCTGTTTGATCATCTTTCCACCTGCCATTCACTATCAATGCGCATGTCATGTCCCAAAAGCTTTGAACCAACAATTTATCTTGATTCCACAAAGTGATTATCCCCCCCGATCTTCCTTCAGCATTTTTGACTGCCCATAAACCCCTATTATTATCCCATAATTCTCTTCCTATCTCATCTTCGAATTTAGTTAACTTAGACTCCTGCAAAAAACATATATCAACTTTCCTCTTCCAAATTAATTCCCGAACTTCATCTCTTCTTGATTTCGCTCCTAGCCCTCTAATGTTATAGCTGAGGATGTTCATAAAAACTCCTTATATTTGCTCCTAGACCTCTGACTCTTTGTCCTCTGCTTCTCTTTATTCTGTATCATTTCCATGATTTTTCATATGGCCAAATTTTCTCCTCCTTCTGCTATCATCCCTATTTGTTTTCCAATATCCCAGATAAGTTCAGCTTCTTCCCTAATCAATACCTCTTTGCTCTTTCTCTGATTTTCATTCTTCCGAGAACTTAACAGTTCTGAATCTATATTCACCTTGTCTGGAGTCTGTATGTCTGAAAAAAAAAACTCTCTCATGTTCCTCTTTTTGATCTTTTTTAAGAGTTTCTTACTCAATTTTCCTTTTCTTCCGCCTCTATTCTTCACATTATTCAGAATTTCTATCTCAATCTCCTCTAATAATTCATTGCCTCTTCCAAATCTTTCTTATAGTAACTTTTCCGCCTCCTCTTCTATAGAGTTCTTCCTTTTATGTATTTGATCTCCCTCTCCACTTTCACTGCATATTTCATAATGAAGAAATTTTATGTTGGGTTGTCGTTTGTTTCTCGAACTTTCACACATAAGGTCGTGCGATTCTGTCTCTGTATCCTGGGCTAAATTACCATATGTTGTTTTTGGGCCACACTTTATTCAATTAAATTACTCAAAAACCCCTTACTTTTTCTTACATCATTAACCAATAGTTATTTTTCTTAAACTACGTGTCATTCGGGGACTCAGGGAGTACTACTATTCTTGTATATAAAAATAAACTTAAAAAAAGTAAAAAGTTTCATGAATGAATCTTACAGATTTACCCATGATCAAAATTTATTGTTGGGTACGTTCAAATTTTCAATATAGTTGGGCCTATTCAAAATTTGTAGAAACCCATATTATAACTAAAATTGAAGCCCATTTTCAATTAAGCCTCAGAGAGATTTGGTGAGAAAGTAGAAAATTAGCCCCCAGGGCATAGCTCAAGTGGTAGAGGGGAGGATGGAAAGGTCTTCTAGCTGAGCTTGGTTGCTGCAGGGTGGGGGTTCGAATCCTGCCTTTGACATGGATTTGGCCCCTGGCAAGCACAAATTTAACAGTGAGCCCTCCCTATAAGTCACTTAAGGCACATCCTGCGATTTACCTCATCCACCAATCCCCAGGGTAGGGGCGGTGGGGGCTCCTAATGGTGGGGTACACCATTTTTTGAGAAAGTAGAAAATTAAGCTAGAGGCGGACAGAAGGGTAGGCTGGGTAGCCATTCTTCTTGTAGGTTTCTATCCCCTTTAAACTCTCACCCTCCAAAATAAAATAGAGGTTGGGTATTAACTGAAAAGGTGAGTGAGTTAGCTATAGGATTAATAAGCTTTATAGGAGTATATAGAGATAGTTTTGAAAACTTGGGTCTAGAGTTTAAAAACCAAAACTGGATTACAAAATCCAAAACAAATATATGAGTAAAATATGTTCTAAACCACTAAAGTTAAATTACAATTATATATATTTAGAATTAATTCTAAACTCTAGGTAAAATATGCCAAAAACCACTAATTAAGATAGAATTACAAGTATACCTTAGTTATAATTAACATGAAACTCAAAGAATAAATAATGAATTTTATGAGCAAAATATGTCCTGAACCATTTAAGGTGGTACAATTATTATATCTTAAAATTAAAATTAAATTCTAAGAAATAAATATTAAATTCTAAAAGCAATAAATGAAAATGACTCAATCTCAAGACTCCGAGAGTTGTTTGAATATTTTTTTCTCATGAACAAGAATACTCGGTCGTTGTAAAAGTATATCCCAAGAAATAAAATTATCAAATCCGAAGGAGTTTAAGTTTGCATTAATAAAATACGTGAGCTCATGTTTATGTCATTTTTGTAAGGATGATTGTGGTTTTGAGTATGATTTTTGAAATTAACAACTAAAGCAAGTAGCAAGTAAATAAAATAGCAAATAAGAGAAATTAGAATAAAAGAGAATAGGTGTCAAAGATTCAAATACTTAAGAAATGTGATTAGAAATATCCAAGCACACTTCAACTTACATGCAAAAGGAATTCCACTTAATTGGTATCAATTAGAGGCAATCAGTATGATATCCTAAGCTTCCTTTTGAGTTACAAAGGTTGTAGATCTCCTAGAGACTCCCAAACGCACCTAGGATCGATGCTCAACACTAAACCCCTTCCATCTAGGTACTAATCATGCTCTAAATCTCCCTTAGAAGATATTATTTAGAGGTAATTCTCCCTTTTGTCCGTACTAAGACCAACGATGGATTGGTTCCTCTCATCGGGTTCAAATATCCTTTCGGTCAAACCTAAACCCGATGTTTACCCATGCTTATCTAATACTATGGAGGGTCATTTCTGTCACACCCCTAGCAATATAGACATGAATAGGGGTGTCAACGGGCCGGGTCTGGGCCGGGTAGTTAACTACCCGGACCCGGCCCATTTCTGGAGGACCTGCCCCGGACCCGCCCCGGACCCGTACGGGTCCTATATAATAGGACCCGTGCCCAGACCCATACGGGGCGGGTCCGCCCCACCCCGCCCCGTTTTTTTTTTTTAATAATTAATTTTAAAAAAATTTAAATCATATAAAAATTTTTCATATATTTAAATAAATAATCATAAGAATATTAAATATAATTATAATTTAAAATTTATAAATATATATATCATATAGTTATAAATAATTTTTATGTATAAAATATAAAATAATTGTATAATATATATATTAACATAAAATATAATTATATATATATATATAATATTATTTAATTTTTAATATATTATATACGGGCCGGGGCGGGTCTTAGTTAATACCCGGACCCGCCCCGTATATGTACGGGTCCGGGCCGGGCCGCCCCGTTTCTCCTACGGGCGGGTCTGGGCTGGCCCAAAATATGCGGGGCGGACCGGGTACCCACGGGCCGGGGGCCCGTTGACACCCCTAGACATGAATCATATGAAGGTACTTAAATCACTACAAACAACCTATTGATCAGCAACCTATTAAATCAATAAATCATCCATAAACAACAAACCATGCCATCATAAAATTCAAGCAATCAAAACCCATAAATAGAAATCAAGGAATAAAAACCTATTCAGTCCCATAACTTTGTTTATGGTCTATTTTAGTCCAAAAAAGATAAGTTTATCAATTTAGTCCAGCCGGTGAAGAAATAGGGCCAAACACGTCCTATTTTCACCGAAAAATACTAACATCACCGGGAAATGGTCGGAATCACCAATTTTCGGCAAGGACAATGATGTGGTGCACACCTGGCATGTGATTCAATATTTTAAATTGTATTTTAATTCCAGCATGGCATTTTTTTCTAAAATTTTAAATAATTCAAAAACTATTACACATATTAAAAAAACTAATTAATAAATCTAAAATTATATTTTAAACTCCATCCTCGACAACCCTGTCCGCCATCGTCTCTCGCCGTCCTTCGCCGGCGCCGTCCTACCTTTCCTCTTCTTTTCTATCTGAATCCCACCTGAATCGAAGAGAAATAGGTTTGCTCTTCAACCCTCAGGAAGGTTTGTACTTTGAAGGGCGAAAATCTGGAATGGTGGAGGGAGATGTCATCTTTTTCTCCATTTTCGTAGATCGGATCTTCTACAGATTCCATGGAATGATCCCCTTTCTCTACAGATTCAATTTTTATTTGAATGTGCCTCAAGACCATTCAAATGCCTCTCGTCGATACCTTGCCGGATAATTCAGTTTTCGACGATGAGGGGTATCTTTTTGTGCCGCTACTCAACTTCTCCATGGTCGATTATGGAATATTCCGGTCCGACTTCCCCGACACGCCTAACTTTCCATTCATGAAAACCCTTGGCCTCCGATCAATCATGTTCGTTCATTTTCAGTACTTTAAATTTCTCCCTCTTCCCTATCCCCTTTTCCCCCCAAATTCTGAAATTGTCGTTAAATGGTGAGAGCGGCGCAATGGAACACCATCTTGTTCGTGAACATCCTGCTGGAAGCAGTTGCGGAGTTGGAGCGTCTCGACCTATCAGTGAAGATAAGTAGGTTTGCTTATGAATTCAGGTGGGAACAAAGAGGAAGGGGAGGATGGCACCGACGAAGGACGATGGGAGACCGCGGCAGTGGCGGACAGGTTGTCGAGGATGGATTTCTGGTTAAAATCTAATTTTAGATTTATTAATTAGTTTTTTTAATATGTTTAATTAATAGTTTTTAATTTGTGTTTTTAATTATTTAAAAATACCATGTTGGAACTAAAATATTATTTAATATGTTGAATCACATGCCAAGTATGCCCCACGTCATCGACCCGGCCGAAAATCGCGATTCCGGCCGTTTTCTGGTGATGTCAGTATTTTTTGGCAAAAATAGGACGTGTTTGGCCCTATTTCTTCACCGGTGGGACTAAATTGACAAATTTATCTTTCTTGGGACTAAAATAGACCATAAACAAAGTTATGGGACTAAATATGTTTTTATCCCAAAAATCAACAACAATTAAGCAAAAATCAATTTAATTCACATGCTAATATAAATCAAAAGTGCTCTTCATATCCCTAATTCCACTAGAGGGATTAGCCTAACATGATAAAAGTAATAAAACAAGAAGATGATTCATTACAATTACCCATCAAGTCTAAGATCCAAATGAAAATACAAAAATTAATTAAATCTTTCCTTTCAATTTCTTGAAGGAAATCTTCAACTCTTCTTGATCTCCACCTCTAGCTCTTGAGATTTTCTTGTCCCCAACACCAAAATGATGAAAAGTATGGACGATGGATGGAAGAAATGGAGTGAAAGTGTGGAAGAGATCAAAATCCCCAAAGGGATAGCTGTGTGCCCTGTTTTCCTTACATTCTAAAATCATATTGTGTGGTATTTATATCATCCTTGGTGGCTGCAAATGGAAATTAGGGCGAAAATTCGCAACTGCAGATTTTGTACAGAAATTCGGCCAGAATATGGAATATTCGGCCAGAATCTCTTAAAGGCGTGTTAACACTTCTACAAAAAAACGCAGAATCTCATTTTTTCATGAAATTCAACCAGAATTTTAAGCCGTAGTCGAATTTATGATTGAATTTCTCATTCTGAACAAGTGCCCTGTATTCCGGCACACTAAGAAATTCGGGCGGAATTTCTACTCTCGGATATTCAACCAGAATATGAGAAATTCGGGTATAATTTCCTAATTTTCTGCATTTTCCATTTTTCTGCGATTTTTCCCACATTTCTTGATGTACTCCTTTTCAAGTTTGATAATTTTAGTGTCATTTCCTGTAAGGATTTCACACACAAATCACATTTCCCTTTCAAACATCAATCCAACATAAATACAAAAATAAATACTAAATAACACTAAAAATCACACAAAACAATTCAAAATTTATGCAAATTTTGACACTAAACAAGAGTGTGTGTAATAAATGAAAATGACTTAGTAAATTCCATGTGGACACACAATGCATCTTTTTGTTTGTCATTTAACTTTACGCTTTGCTTTAATAATACTCCATGTCCCATACAAATATATAAATTTTGTCATTTTAATTTTATTTGGGTCAGGACTATTTTAAACTTTTATAATTAGGTATCATTTTTTTAAAAAAAATATTATTACTTTTTATTTATGTTATAAATTATTCATAAAATAATTCACTACATAATTATCAATTTTCATCAATTTGATGTCATATTTTATTAAAATATTATCATTTTTTATTCGTTCCACGAAAGTCATTTTAAAAGACGATATCACATAAGTGTTTCCAAATTTCAAATAAATCGGAATATATGTATATATCCTTTGTCCACAACACTAACTCTTCAACAAATACTGGGGTTCCATTGACTTAACTAAGGCTGGAAGGAAAAGAATGGGAGGAGATTACACTACTAGAGCTCATTTTTCACTTCTGGGTTTTATTTTATACTAGTATCATGAGGGAAAATACAACAATTCTAAATTAAATTAATATGATTTTTTTAATTTAAATTTATATATATATATATATATTATTTAATAATAATAATAATAATTTTAATCAGATATGATAATATAATAAAATTAATAAATAAAATTTATAATAATTAAATAATTTTCATAAAACAAATTATTTTGAGAACTTATAACATGATAAATTAAATTGAATAGGTCTTGGGCAAGACAGTCTCACGAAATCCCTCATGTGAGATTGATCCTATCCTACTCATTAATATAAAATAAAAATATAAAATATAAAAGAATTAAAGAAAAATAAGGACCTTATTTGGTTTGATTATATAAATATTTTCATAATATTAATATACTTAAATCATTGAGAATTAACTTATTGACACATAGACATCTAAACTTCCTAAAAACTTGACACATAGGACAACCTATTCTAAAGACACATGCGTATAGAAAAACTCAAGATTAGTATATTTAAGATTTTATTTGTAATGATCGACAAAAGAAAAACAAATGTTTAATCTAATTAATTAGTTAAATATTTATTTTTAAAAAAAAATAAATTTATCTATCTCCTATATATCATGATTTGTTCAACAATATAAATTAAGAAATGAAAAAATAAATTCGGAGTGGAAAAGAGATTAAAGAAGCATTATAATTATCCGATCAAGGATGAAGAAAAAGGAGATATTTAAACGGTGTTATGGCCCATGGGCTGTCAAATGGGCTAAGAACCCATAGGGCCAACTATATGGGCCCAGCCTAAAAAATTCTGTTTATTACTACATAACAAACCACACACCTAGTACACTGCTAGAATAGAGAAGTACGTAATTATTTTCTTTTACAACTGAGTTAATATTTTGAACGATTAATTGCAAGAAAAATTACAAATTTTACTTATATTATAAAGTAATCCTTATCTTTAAGAAATTACAAAAAAAATATTAATTTTAAGTATTATTACAAATCGCACCCAAATTGCAATTAAAAATAAGTTCTTTTTTTTAGAAATTTAGTGTGTTTTGCAACAATACTCAAATGTAATGTTCTTTTTTTGCAATTTCTCAAATATGAGGATTAATATGTAATAAGAGTAAAATTCATAACTTTTTTATGATTAATCATATTTTAATTAATACTTATAAATCCAAAAGTAGTACCAAGACACATAAATTTTATTTTTAAATTAAGTTTTACGGTGAAATCATCTCATGTCATTTCATGATACATGTGTCACTTATTATTATTATTATTATTATTATTATTATTATTATTATTATTATTATTATTATTATTATTATTATTATTATTATTATTATTATTATTATATGATATCATCATTTACTAAAATGTATTACTTCTAATCAATCTTATGAAACGTGGAGTATTTTTTAAAAAGGGTGAATTGCAAAAAAAGTAGAACTTTATTCCTATTGCAAATTAATCTTCACTTTTGAGAAATTGCAAAAAAAACCACCACATTTAAATAATGTTGCAAAAAAATCCAATTTTTCAATAAAAGTAGGATTTTTTTTGGTTTTTTTGCAACAATACTTAAAGGTAGTGTTTTTTTTTTTGCAATTTTTAAAAAATGAGGATTAATTTGCAATAGGAATAAAGTTCATAATTTTTTTGCAATTAATCCTTTTTAAAATGATCTCGCTTTTATTTAAATATCACTTTTAATTAAAAAAAAACATGTGAGGTACTTATGAAACGTGCAGGTTTTCTATATTTTAAAAAGTTTCCATTAAACCTTCGGATGGAAATGGGTAGGGTAGGTTACGGGTATGGCAATCCCACATACTATCCTATACTGATAAGTCGTAATTTTACATGATTATTTTGGATGAAATTCACTTCTTTACGCGTGAGTTGTGAATTATTTAGTGTAATTACGACTTATTTCTATTTTATACACTTGAACTTTAATTATTTTATTTCTTATTTAAACATGCCAAAATTGAGATAAATTGTACAGTCACATAATTTATTTTGTGGGACAGTTACAATAATTTTAATTGCAGGAAAATAAAGAGTTGACCAAGATAATTAAGGAAAAGAAGGATTTGGTGATCAACAATAAATAAAAACTTACCAAAGATTAGATACAAGGAATCTGGACACACATTCAAGAAGTAAGGTCAAAGATAAATTAATTCAGGATCTTTATATTCATCTTGAACATCATTCACGCCAAAAGACATCACGATCCGGGACGCTCCAGGAGAGCAGCAGATTGGGAACGCAACCATTGTAGGAAGAACACCACTATTAGAACATATGTTCTTTTATTTAATTTTATAGTTTTAATTATATAATTTCGTTTTCTAGTCCAATGATTGTGAACCTCAGTAGATTAATTTATATGTTTGATTAGGAATAAAATTACCAATATGTTTTATGAATTTATTTTGTGATTGGCTCTGATGTTAATCTTGAATTTTCAATTGTTTGTGTAGACTACCCCTCTCATATGTGATTGATTATTCAATAGCTATTTTACATATTATAATCCGTAATTGTTATAATATTGTGAACCGAGTAGCAAAGTGAGGAAGTACCTCTTAAAATCACGAAATCTAGGTTATATGATTCGCTACCCCCGTTTTCATAGCCTAGTAGTCCTAATATCTAAATGTTAATGCATTGTCGAGTTCGAATCCATAGGGTCACTCGGGAATAGTTTAATCTAAAGGTCGTACCCTAGGTTATTAATCTTAAGGATATTTCGAGTTAATTTGGTCGTACCATTAGCCTAGGGACTTGAGTTTATGAACTTGTTGGGATTTTAGGAATTTCATCCATGTGAATTAGGATACAGAAGGGGATCAAATCATTGGACTAGGTTTGTTTTATTTGTTATCTTAATTTTATATTTTTGCTATTTTAATTATTTATATTCTCATATTTATTAGTTAATAGATCAATCCAATCCCCCTCTGGTTACTTTTATGAAAGCACATTAAATTTAATTTAAATTTGATTACTCCCTGTGGGTTCGACCCTTACTTACCCTACTACATTCTTAGTGGGTTTGTTTGAAAAAATTACAAATCATATTTATGGGTGTCGGCGACAACACACCAAATTTTGGTGCCGTTGTCGGGGAGTAATCTCGAATTTTTGTTGAATTTTTTGTGTTTTTATTTTATTTATTTTTGAATTTTGCCCAGCAGTACACTGACACTGAACCCTTCAGTGTCAGGTCTACCCTGTTTTTATTTTTCTATTTTTTCGTGCATAATCATTTTCTCCCCTTGTAGGCTTTCTTCTAATGGATCGATTTCATGGTTATTATGGTCAGAATATTCAGCCATGTAGAGTTTGTGCAACCACTCTTTATACCACTCATGATTGTCCATCCTTGATTGATAGATTAGCGGTGAGACAAAGAGATGAATATTGGAGTGCTAATCAACAAAGGCATTGGAATGATCAACCATATGTCAATACTTACAATCAAGGGTGGCGTAATCCTCATCATTCTCAATATGTGGACCATTTTTACAATCAACCTTATGAATATCAAAGGCGAGGCTCCTATGAGCAAAGATCTCAATCCTTCAATAATAGTGAATGCTATTATGAGAATGATGGGTATAATGGTGATGAACATAGTTCGAAGGCTTCATTAGAGTCCTTGATGAAACGGATAAAAATTAGTAATTTGATATTTCAACAAGGAACCCAATTGAGTCTTTGGAGTTTGGAGCGACAATGTAGCCAATTAAAGTTAGAGGTTGATCGTATGGTGGCACAACAAAGTGTAAATCAAGGAGAATATCATGAGGAAACCACCCAAGAAGAGAATTTTGAGATTGAGGCAGAAATTGAAGAGGATGAAGAGGATGAAAATTCTGCATATTCTGTGCAGGAAACTGACACTGAAGACTTCAGTGTTAGTTTTGTCGGAAATGAAAACGAGGTAAAGCTGCTCGAATCAATTTCTGTTAATTCTGATATTATTTCATCTCCATACAGGTTGCCCAAGGTTGAAGATCCTCAAGAAAATGAGACGGTAGAAGTGTTTCGCGTTGATGAGATTAAAGATCTTTTTCTTGAGGCGATCAAACAATTTTCTGTAAAGCTTGACATGTTAAGGCTGGCCAAGAACCATATAATTTTAAAGGGAGAGAACACTTCTCGCAAACCAATAAGATCATTATATTGGTTTGAACATTTTACTCCTATTACGTGAAAAGGGAAGTGAACGTCGAGTCGACGACGTAAAGAAAAGGCGCTTGTTGGGAGGCAACCCAACTTAGGTTTTTATTTTTATTTGAATTTTATTTTTTTAATAAATAATCTTGTTCTTTTGGTGGGTGTATATTTTTAGGCTATGGAGTGAAGTGACAATGATGTTGATGGTGTTTTTGGAGAAAAGAAGAGAAAAAATCTCAACATGTGGTCAATCAAATTGAGCTTAACCCGGTGGCTTCTTTTCACTTTTACACTTAATTTTCCCTTGAATTTTATTGTGTTTTGTTTGCTTGAGGGCAAGCCAGCGATTAGGTGTGGGTAGGTTTGGTGTATTGCGTGGTATTTGAAGTTACAATTTTTTTTATTAATGGCATGTGCATATAATAATTCATTTGAACACATTCTTACACTTGTACACATGAGAAGGTGGTGTTGGATTTATGGCGAAATTGTGCATTTGATATGTGAAATTTTTGGCATGATAAGATAGTTGAATTTAATGTCTTATACTTGTGAGTTGTTGGATTTGTCTTATTATTTTTGTGACAAATGTGGAAGAATTTTTGTTTGAGAATTTATGGAAAAATTACCCTATTCTTGTGAGGTTTGAGCCTTGAAGAGCTATCATCTATATAAGCTCTATATTTTTCTTGAATGAGTGCAAATTGAACTTGATATGTACATTCTAGAACTTGCTCCTTGAATGCATTTTGAGATCCTACATTTGAGCATTTGTATTTAAATGATAAAGGCACCTAGGCAAACAACTCTTTGGCCTTCTTTTTATCTACCCGATCATATTAATCTTTTAGGAGAGCCACTTTGAGCCTAGCCTTTTCTTTGATGAATGAGCATATTAATTTAGCTATGTTCCATTTCTTTCTTGAACTCTTCCATTTGAACCTCCAACTATTTTGCATATTGTGGAATTCATTGAAAAATATTTGTTGTGATTGGATTTATGATGAAGGGGAGATGATGGTTGAGGAAAAGAAGAAAAAAATGGAGAAAGAAAAAAAATGGAAAAAAAGGAAAAGAAAAGAAAGGATGACAGATTGAAAAAAAATGGTTGGAAAAAAAAATAAGAAAAGAAGAGAAAGTTGGAGCTGGAAAAAAAGAGAGCAAGAAAAGAAGCTGAAATTTATTGCAGAATTTTTCTGTAAAGGCACTGAACCCTTCAGTGTTGCCCCTGTTTTCGAAATTTTGAGAAGAAACATGTGTGAGTAGTGGATGTGTTGATAAAAATCAGAGATTTGTCACAAGAAAATGAAGGAGTGGATGTGGAAAAAATTTTGAGAAGGGCAAGATGTATCGCTTTGATGTACGTTTTACATGATTAACACATTTGCAAAGTGGTAAATTTAACCTTTCTAACCCTTTTTATCCCACCTTATCCCAAGCCTCATTGCAACAATTTTAAAATCTTTTTGATATTTGCATGATGCTCATTGAACTTGGTGGAGATTTGATTTGGGAGCAAGCTTATGGTAATGTCTTGTCTTGTTTAATTTTGAGTGTTTTGCTACCCACTTATATACTTGAGCGTTATTGAGAGAAACCATGCGAGGCCATGAGTTCTTGAATTTTTATATTCTACATAAGTTGCAAATTTTTGTGAGGCATTGTATCAGTCATTTGTATTTGGTGCACCTTATTTAATCTCTTTTGAAAGTATCATTGTTTTGCTATCACTTGCACATGATTATCATTTTTCCTATACATTGTCTTAGTCTTGTTTTTGCTTGAGGACAAGCAAAGGTTTAGGTGTGGGTAGTTTGATAAGTTGTAATTTTACATGATTATTTTGGATGAAATTCACTTCTTTACGCGTGAGTTGTGAATTATTTAGTGTAATTACGACTTATTTCTATTTTATACACTTGAACTTTAATTATTTTATTTCTTATTTAAACATGCCAAAATTGAGATAAATTGTACAGTCACATAATTTATTTTGTGGGACAGTTACAATAATTTTAATTGCAAGAAAATAAAGAGTTGACCAAGATAATTAAGGAAAAGAAGGATTTGGTGATCAACAATAAATAAAAACTTACCAAAGATTAGATACAAGGAATCTGGACACACATTCAAGAAGGAAGGTCAAAGATAAATTAATTCAGGATCTTTATATTAATCTTGAACATCATTCACGCCAAAAGACATCACGATCCGGGACGCTCCAGGAGAGCAGCAGATTGGAAACGCAACCATTGGAGGAAGAACACCACTATTAGAATATCGGTTCTTTTATTTAATTTTATAGTTTTAATTATGTAATTTGATTTTCTAGTCCAAGGATTGTGAACATCAGTAGATTAATTTATATGTTTAATTAGGAATAAAATTACCAATATAATTTATGAATTTATTTTGTGATTGGATCTGATGTTATTCTTGAATTTTCAATTGTCTGTGTAGACTACCCATTTCATATGTGATTGATTATTCAATAGTTATTTTACATATTATAATCCGTAATTATTATAATATTGTGAACTGAGTAGCAAAGTGAGGAAGTACCTCTTAAAATCACAAAATCTAGGTTGTATGATTCGCTACCCCCGTTTTCATAGCCTAGTAGTCCTAATATCTAAATGTTAATGCATTGTCGAGTTCGACTCCATAGGGTCACTCGGGAATAGTTTAATCTAGAGGTCATACCCTAGGTTATTAATCTTAAGTATATTTCGGGTTAATTTAGTCGTACCATTAGCCTAGGGACTTGAGTTTATGAACTTGTTGGGATTTTAGGAATTTCATCCATGTGAATTAGGATACGGGAGGGGATCAAATCCTTGGACTAGGTTTGTTTTATTTTTTATCTTAATTTTATATTTTTGCTATTTTAATTATTTATATTCTCATGTTTATTAGTTAGTAGATCAATCAAATCCCCCCTCTGGTTACTTTTATGAAAGCACATTAAATTTAATTTAAATTTGATTACTCCCTGTGGGTTTGACCCTTACTTACCCTACTACATTCTTAGTGGGTTTGTTTGGAAAAATTACAAATCAGATTTTTGAGTGTCGGCGACAACACACCATATACCCTACCCTCTCCACCCATATCCTACCATATTACCCTAAAATAAAGTTTCGGATAGGGTATGAGTATACCCATCGGGTATACGGATAATCCACAGGTAAACGAGTACCCGCAATCTTGATAGATTTTGTGATAATCCACAGTTACCCAAATCCACCCGACCCTACCGGCCCCAATTTTTTTTTAAAAAAATTATAATCCACCAAAAAAATAATTATAATACATAAATAAACAACCTAAAATAAAACATGCAAATTAGAAAACAAAGTCAATAACAAAAACATCTAAGTCCATGTACGTTAACAAGAAAACATCATAAATTCATAGTTAGTCAACTAAAATCATAAAACAAACATCATATTACAACAATTGCTTTCATAGTTTGTGAGAACATTTTAAAAGAGAGTGATAACATTTTTAATAAAAACTGATAACTTATTATGAAAACGGAAATTATGATATGATTTCTCCGCGGTCTCAAACAAGACAGTTCATTTCTTAAATAGCTATTACTATTTTTTATTAAAGATATTAATATTATTTTTCATTAAAAATATTATTACCTTTTATTTATACACATAGATTATTCATATAATAGTTCATTAAACCACTATCATTTTTATTAATTCGAATATCATTTTTTTTGTTAAAATACTCCCTCCGTCCCTTGGTAAGAGTCCCATTTATTTTTGGGCACGTGGATTAAGGAGTAGTATTATTTAATGTGTAGTGGGTAGTTGTATTAGTGGGTGTGTGGGCCCCGTGTTTTAATTGTATTAGTGGGTGTGGGTGGGTCTTATATATCCAAAAAAGAAAATGAGATCATTTGGGTGGAACAACCAAAATGGTAAAATGAGACTTTTACCTAGGGACGGAGGTTGTATATATATATTAAAAAATAATTATAATTCTCAATTAATTAATCTAAATAAAGTATTATTATATTATTTTTAATTAAAAATAATTATAAATAACACATAATATTATAACATAGAACAAGATTTATTATAACTCTTAATTACTTATATTTATATTAGGACAAGAATATAAATTTTAATTAAAAATATTAAACATATTATAATAAATAAATATTATATACATCATAAATCTTACATCAACAATATTATTATATTAAAAATGAAATATTAGATTTAGATATTTAATTAAATATATTATTTTATATACTCCCTCCGTCCCACAATTAGGTATATATTTTTCCATTTTGGTCCGTCCCAAAACAAAGTATACGTTTCCTTTTTTGATTGATGTGACCTACATAAAACCATTATTATATCCACATGGTCCCACACACTACACCAATACAACTACTCACTACATATTAAAATATTATTTCTCTCACTTCACACACATTAAAATATTATACTCCTTAATCTCCGTGCAAAAAAGTAAATGTATACCTTGTTCCGGGACGGAAGAAGTATATATATAATATACATATTCGGGTAAAATTCGGATCGGGTACGGGCAAAAATAAGAGAACCCGTACCCTACCCTTACCCGCATAGTTTCCTCTCGGGTTCGGGTACTACCTGATCCGTTACCCAAATTTACCCTATATTTTTACACCCGATATGCGGGTACTCGTCAGGTAACCCGACCCGCCGAGTAAAATTATCATCCCTATTAACATGAGCGTATCTTTGTATAGTAATGCAGTGATTTTAGCCTCAAAATTTATAAACTTGTCATAGTATATACATTGTATTTTT
Organism: Pogostemon cablin; assembly: GCA_023678885.1. Classification (NCBI taxonomy): domain Eukaryota; kingdom Viridiplantae; phylum Streptophyta; class Magnoliopsida; order Lamiales; family Lamiaceae; genus Pogostemon; species Pogostemon cablin. The sequence continues at coordinate 22,479,070 of CM042977.1, read as the reverse complement.
TTTTAATGATTATTCTTCCTAATAGCAATTTTTAATCCCTAAACTTTCTAATAATTAATGTTACAAACAATTCGTCGTTTACATTGATAAAGATAACTTATATTTACAAACTCTATAACTTCTTATTTTGAATTAATGAAAAAATGTCTCCTACTTCTCTTACTTTTAAACATAAAGAATTAGAGTTAATTTCCTATGTTTTCGGGGACACACCGTGCCCTCATGGGAACACAATAATAAAAGGCAAAATTTAGTATTAAATTCTTTGAGTTTTTATGGGGGTATGGTGTGCTATCGGGGGCACACAAGATTTTGCCAAAGAATTATTTGAGAGTATCATTAAATTTTTTTGGTATGTTTTTATATCGTACTATTTTGTACCCTCCATCCTATAAATATATTTCCGTGATTTAAGAAAATGATTTTTGATGTGATGATGTTAGAGAGGATAAGAATGTTTTGAATAGTTGTACGAGATAAAATGTATGAAATTATTGGCATTGAACAAATCAAGTGTGAAAAGTTGATAATATTTTTTAGTATTGCAAGAATGTTAATATTGTGAGTTTCCGTGATTTTGGAAGTGTGCACATTATTTTGGAATGGTCGACCAACAAAAAATGTGTGAATGTATGAAGGAAATGGAGGAAGTATTCCCTCTGTGTTTTTTTTATTTTTTTTGAAATATTGATTTGGCATGAAGATTAAAAAAAGTTTGACATAAAAGTATTGCGGTATTTTGTGAATAAATAATGATAAAATATGTTAAGTGTGTTAGATAATAAATAAATTTTTTAAAAGTGCACGAGAGAGGAAAGTTGTTACAATTTATTTACCTTTTTTTTAAAGGTGAAAACAAATTAAAAAAATAGAGAGAGTATTATTTAATGGTCGAATTTGTAGCTCCCAAATAAATTGTCTAGCTCCGCCACACATTATCACCACTCTTATTAACATTATTACATTTTTCTTTAAAAAACTTAATGAAAAAAATCTGGAGGTGTTGAAATTAATTTGTCGAGCAGATTTACAAACAATTTATGTATGAATTAAATTCACTTTTATATTTGTGTGTGAACATAAACTCCCAACATAACATCATGCATAGTATATAAATATTAATATCTCACAAGGCGATAAAATTGTTCGTGGATATCTATGATCCAAATTAGTTTGTCCAAAAGAATAATGGCGTAAACATTCCAACTTTATACTTCATCTCAAACTGATATCTCACTTCAAACATTGCAATCCATCTTGAATTTGATCTGATCTTTAGGGAAAACAAAATTAACGATTAAAATGATAATTCTTCTGTTGAATGTCAACCACATACTACAACAATAGGGGACCTCTTTTTCTAATTCGGGACCTCTTTTGAAAGTAATTTTGAAGAATATATATTATATATATAATTTATTTTATCTAAGCTCTACAAGCAACTAATTCCCGCATTCAATCATAATAATGCGTATAATTTGAGCAAATGAGACGGTGAAAGGGTTAATATTTTTGATAAATAAATCAGAAAACACCTATCAATCTAAATGAATTATTTTATTAAAAAATTTTATGATAAATAATACTTTCTCCATTTCGAACTAAAATTTATATTTTTCATTATGTTGTTTCCCCAACTCAAGTTCACATTCTCATAAAAGAACATAATACATAACGATGTACTCCTTTCGTCTCGTTTCAAACTTTACGTTTGTTTTTTGCACTTAGATTAAGGAATGTAGTATTTTAATGTGTAGTGAGGTGAGAGAAATAATATTTTAATGTAAGGTGGGTAGGTATATTAGTGTGAAGTGTGGGGTTATGGAGAGAGAAAAAGTTAATTTGTGTGGGTCCCATCTATCAAAAAGGAAAACGTAAATATTGAAATGGAACGTCCAAATTGGAAATATGTAAATATTGAAATGGAACGAAGGGAGTACTCTACAACACATTTTAGTTTTTTTAATATAGGACCGGAAAAATAGGTTAACTATTAATTAGAGACACGAAATATTTTTTCTATCAATTTAGGTCACGAAAGACGTAATACTATCAATTTAGTACCTAAAATCATTAAAAATTACATAATCGTATTAATCTTTTGAATCCTGAAATGATAGAGAAAATCTTAATTTTTATATATTTTGAGTCCTGAAATGATAGAGAAAATCTTTTAAGCCCCTAATTAATAGTTAACTTATTTTTAAGGTTTTATTTTGAAAACTCAATATAATTTTATTAACATTATTCGTGTAAATAATAAATATGAAAATAAGTTATAACAAAAAGAGTAATACTTCTAACTAAAAACAATAATACATAGTTAAAAAAAACAATTTACAAGATTTTACCTCTTTATTATAATAATTTTAGGGTATCATTTTTTTTCTACAGCATTGAATTGTGAATATATATGTATGAAAAAACAAAATAATATCCTTAAAAAAGTCTAAACTTTATGAATCAACTATCAAAATTTTCCTCCTTCACATATGTTAATTACATAGCAAATAACATTAAAAAAAAAGAGTAAAATTAAGTAATTTGACATTTGTGATTAAAAATGGAAGAATCCGGTGAAAAGTATGAGTTGAGAAGTGATAGCCACTGAATGTAGTAAACATATCAAGTGGTGGATTGTCTCATTTGACCAAACTATCAAAGTGGTGGTGAATTTCAAACTAATATAATTTGGTGGTCCTTTTTTTAGAAAAAACTATACCAGAATCTGTCTTCTTCTTTAAGACCTTTCATGATATACCCTTCAGTGTTGCACTGATAATTAAGTTTGTGGATATTGATTTTACATATATATTTTACTATATATTTTAAATTCTATCAATTATCAACTTCCACTTCCTTTTCTTTTTCTGCTAATTAAGATAATGGAAAATTTTTGCATGTATTCGGCGCACCACCTTTTAATATTGAATATAATACTTTCTAGTGTACCTTGGGTGAAACTAGATCCAAATGAATTGTTGGAACATGCGACTCCCACTTGTATTAATTAGTTTCTCATCTGTATTAATTAGTTTTTCTTCCTTTATTAATGATACTTTTATTTTTATTTTTTAAATTTATTATATTGGCTATTATACCCTAAATTCTAAATTTTATGAGTAAATTATACCCTAACCCACAAGGGTAAAATTACAATTATACCCTAAACATTAAACTCTAAGCGTAAAATATACCCTAAACCACAAGTGTGAAATTACAATTATTATTATACCCTAAACTCTAGGGTGAAATTATAATTATACCTTAAACTGTAAGGGTGAAATATAATCTAAATAAAAAAAATAAATAAATAACAAACAAACAGCGAAAATCCATCAAAAAAGACCGTAGCTAATTGAATGGTGATAGGTCATGTGGTGCAGGTTGTAAATTTTAAAATGGTGAACTTGTCCACCATAGTTGTTGTCTACTTTATTCTTGATTTTCTGGAAAAAAAAAGTCTAACTCTTTAAGTCAAATTAACAAACAATTACTCCCTCCGTCCCAAAGACATTGACACACTTTCCTTTTTGGGTTGTCCCACAGAAATTGACATATTTCATTTTTAAGAACATGGGACCCACACAAAAACAATTTATTTATTTACATGGACCCACACACCCATCACACTCACCACTAATACAACTACCCACTACACATTAAATATTATTTCTCTCACTTCACTTTATATTAAATTATTATACTCCTTAATCTCCGTGCCCAAAAAAAATGTGTCAATACTTCCGGGACGGAGGGAGTATATCTTTTTTATATTTCAACTGATATTTTCAATAAAATAAAATATTATATTTTTATTAATTAAAATGTAGGGTTTAAAACAAAAAAGATCCCATACTTTTTTACATTTTTGGAAATACTCCCAAAAAACTTAATCTCTCCAAATTAGTCTCACACCTTTCAAAATCTCACCAAAATGGTCCTTTTTACTCAAAATTGTCCAAATATGCTAATGCCAAACCAAGTTTTAACAACACCTTTTTCAGCAACACCCCTTTTACAACACAACTCTTGTACCTTATATTTAATTCATTTTATACTCAATTTTCATCATATCTATATGCTTCAAAATGGTATCAGGGCCCTAGGTATATTTATTTATGAATGGAAAAATTTATTATAAACTTATATCACTTAACGAGAGGAGAGTTTCAAAGAGATATGGATCCGAATGAAAGTTCGACATCCGAGAATGACAGGATTATTAGCCCTATTCAAAGCTAGAGCAACGTGAACTTCTGGCCTGTTGGATATGACGAGACAAGTAGTTCTATACAATAATACCATAATGTGTTGTATAGACAATATGCACAGAAAGAATACGAGGAAGCCGATCGATTTTGGAAAAACCTTGATCGAAGGTTTAAACTGGTGGAAGCCCGCGCTAACCACACCAAAAATGAATCTTTGGAAGAACTACGCCAGATGCAGATAAGATACTCGAAAGAGGTACCAAGAAACATTGTGGAAATCTGAAGTTTCACCGAGATTCATGGACATGTCCCCAAACAAGAACAATGGAGGAGACGACCAAACCAGGGTCCGAGAGAGATCTGCAAGCCCTACCACTTTTCACATTGGACAGAATGACAGAGTGGAAGGAGATTGAGGCAGACAACTCTAATATAAACCAAAATCTTAGAGAATTACAGAAGACGGTGATATTCTTTAGAGAATATTGCCAAAATATGTCCAGGAGAATTTTTGAGATCAGCCTCGAGATGGAAAAAGTTGAGACGTTGCAGAACAAATAACTTTACCTCATCCAGAAGCTGATGAATCAAATGGGATACCTAGAAACCAAGTAACCGGGAGAAAGTAAGGAGGAAGGTTGCCACCAACCTTTGAAACAAAACCCCTTTTACATCAAAAGGGGAAGACGACTGAAGTCACAAGGCCAAAGTTGGAAAGTGAGAAGATGATTGCTATCTTTCGTGGAGAGTCCACGTCTCCAGATGGAAAGAGCAAATCTTGAAGATCTACAAGATCTATATGAGTCCTTCCAAGGACTATCAATTGTAGATCTAAAGACGAATATTGGAGAATCATCAAATTCCCAACAACAGTTGCAGGCTCAACAAGACCGAAGCTGTTTGCCTAATTTTGTGTAGCACTCACGAGCAAGAATACTCGATCGTTGTAGTAGTATATCCCAAGAAAAATTATCAATCCAATAAGGAGTTATGTTCGGACTAGCAAAATACGTGAGCTCATGTTCATGTTGTTTTTGTAAAGATGATCGGGGGTTTTGAGATTGATTAACAACTAAAACAAATAACAAGTAAATAACAATATCAAATAAGTAGAATGACAAGAATAGAAAATGGGTGCTTAAGTTCAAGTATGAAAAAACATGGGATTAGAAACATCCAAGCACACTCAATTCATATTATCATGCAAACGGAATTCAACTCAATTGATGTAGACTAAGGGTGATCACGATTGTATCCTAAGCTCCCTTTCGGGTTACAAAGGTTGTTGATCCATTTTGGACTCCCAAAAGCACTTAAGATCAAAGCCCAACATTAACCCCTTCCATCTAGGTACTAGTTAGACTAAACTCTCCCTTTTTGTGTACTAAGGCCAACGAATGGATTGGTTCCCCTCATTGAATTCAAATATCCTTTCGGTCAAACCCAAACTCAATGTCTATTCATGCCTTCCTAATACTATAGATGGTCGTTTCCGTCTCACTCCAAGCAATACATACATGAAGATCATGATAGCATTTAATTACCACAAATAATCCATTGATCAACAATCCATTAAACCAATAAACATTCATGAATAACAAACCATGCCATCACAACATCAAGACAATTAAACTCCATGAATAGAAATCAACATCAATTAAATCAAAAACCAATTTAATCCACATGATAATATAAATCTAATATGATCTTCATGTTCCTAATCCCACTAGAGGGATTAGCCTATCATAGTAAAAGTAACAAAACAATTAAATGATTCATTACAATTACCCATAGTCTAAGATCTAAAGAAATACAAAATGAATTGATTCTTCCCTATCAATTTCTTGAAGAGAATCTTCTATTCTTCTTAATCTCCACCTCTAGCTTTTGATTCCTTGAGATCTCTCACACCCAATGGAAGGGATGAAGTTTTGATGGAGAATTAATGGAGATGATGAAGATGGATCAAAATGGATGAAGGTGGATGAAGATGATGGTGGGAAATGGAAGAAATGGTGTGTGAGGTGTGTGTAGATGATAGGATTTTCGGATTCTTTTTGTCAATTATTGAATAAAGGGGTATTTATACCCCTTTGGAGGCTTCTAGAAGGATCTGGAAATTTCTGCAGGAAAATACCCGGCACGAGTCGTGCTCTGCAACACGGCCACGAGGTGGCCGTGTTGTGTCTTCTGATGCTCCCGCACGGCCTCGCCTTACAGGGCCGTGTTACGCAACACGGCTCGTGTGCTGCAACACGAGTCGTGTGTTGTAACTCGGGCACAGGTGTGGTCGTGTTGACTCTTCTGATGTCGCCACACGGCCACCTTCTTACAGGGCCGTGTTGGCGACACGGCTCGTGCTCCCGACTCGACTCGTGCGACTGGACACGACCGGAAGTTGCCCGTGTTGAATGACTAGATGTCTCCACACGGCCAACTCTTACAGGGCCGTGTTGGCTACACGGCCCGTGTTGGTGCTGGCTCCTGCATTTCTTCACTATTTTGGCTCGTTCTCCCTCGTTTCAACTCCGAATTGAGATCCGCTTTTTCCTACACCTTCCTTATCATGTTTAGCATCCAATAAAAAGTGAAAATCTTAAGTTTAAGCTCATTCACACACATTTCAATAAAAATACAAAACACAACCAAATAACATATAAAATACGGATAAAATAATACGAAAATATATATAAAAAGACACTAAAATCTAGGTGAAAATAGCTCTAATCAGAAGCCAAACTGAAGAAACCTCTGGATCACATGGAGTCCATGAGGGAAGACAAGAAGACACATTTCAACAACCAGGAAACTTCAAAATGAAGCTAATTGGAATATCCACAGGAGCAAGCCGAGTTCGAGGATTTAATTCACACAACACCCCATATGGTCGGTCTCACCTTGAACTAATAAATTCATAGGGGTTTCCATATGGGAAAACAACGCAAATCTATCCAGAGGCGATGTATTAGAGTTCTACTTTACCAGTACGGCTCCAGAACCAGTCAAAAAAGGCAACCACGAGGTCTTTCATTTTATCAAGCTAAGAAGACCCGACGTCTCAGCATCAAACAGGATCAAGGAGTCTTCTGGGAAGGAACCAGTCTTGGTTTCTACATTTTCTGAAGAACAGATCTCTACGCGAAGAGCAAGGGGTTTGTTCGCCTGCATCAAAGTAATGGTGGAAGTGAAATTCCCATTCAAGTTCGAGCTCAAGTCTTTGAATGGGTCTTTTCTGTTGAATACTTTAACACGGAAGAAGACAGGATTTGCGGAGAAGGCGTTCTAAGAAAAATAAGAACTTCTCTGGAGAAACAAGATTCCGGTGAGTAAACAAACCCATCGGAAATATTGTAACATGGCCCATTTTGGGCAATGGACGAACAAAGTATGCACAAGCTATTCCACTCAAACAGAACCAGAGTTTGGGAAAAGAATAAGATTGAGCATAGGGATGATCAGGAGTGCTGAACCACCCCCAGCAAAAGAGACACGTGGAAAGAAGAGTGTAAAATCTCTTCAAACTACCCAAGAGCCAGGAGAATCATCAGGCACCAAAGAAGATAAATGACTCTTCAAAAAAGTATGAGTCAGATGACTTTCTGAAAGGGCAAAGGACATGTGCCCGACAAGGAGGATGGATCACAAGAAGGCATCCAATGGAGAAAGGGGACCAGCCAGCTGATAAAGTTGGAATCCAATGAAAAAAAACATAAGCAGTGACGTCATTACAATGATGTAACAGTGATGTCAACAAAAGTAAAGAGGCTTTGAAATCCAGATTTCACGTTCGGAAACCCCTATAAATAGTAGAGTTGAGAAAGCAGAAGGCATCGACCATTCCCCTCTATTTTCTCTTTCTAAATAAATATTGTATTCCTTTTCTTTCTTTGTATGAGTGTTCTGAGTGTAGCTACAATAGGTAGCTAAAGGAGTTATCTCCTCTTGTTCGGTGAGGATGAGCGTGTAATAAATTCTCCATTCAATAAATAAATAATCTTGGGCTTCTGCCTGCATGTAGCCTTCCATTTTTCTGCAACCTTAACCTCCATACTTTCCGACGAGAAACAGTAGCAGCATCTTGTACACCCGGTGTAGAAAACGAACCAGGGTTATGCTGACATCCGCTAAAGGAACGGGATTAATCCATCACACTACGGGGCTCGTGGTTGGCTGTGAGGAGCAGCTTTAAAACCTCTCGGATACCCGGTGGATTGACGGTCAAAAAATGTACAATTACTATTTTAAGTTGGTTAGCTATGAGATTAATGTTGTTTAATTAATGTACGGAAGCATGCCGGGCCTGATATGGTCGTAATGTACTATGTCTATTTTAAAAGATAACAATTTAATGAAAATTGGAGTGAAAATGAGTATATAAAGGTATAGAAGCCATTTTATTAAATAAATCTGAAAATAGTAAAAGGAGTGATTGGTACCTAGCAAAAAATTGAGAGATTTTAAAATTTGGGATGGTTTTGGAGAAATTTCAAAAGCTATGGGACTAAATTGGAGAAGTTATGGGACTAAATCGGAGAAATTTTAAAAGGACTAAATCAAAGATTTTAAGTATTTTGAGACTGTTTTTGATAAAGTAAAAAGTTGTGGAACAGTTTTAGTATTTAACTCATTAAGATGTATTACACTTTAATACAAAATATTATGAATGACCAACTCTGCAAATAATTTTGAACTATGAAAACCAACTAATTTTACGAAGTTAAACAAGACCAAAACCAATGGGTTATATAGGGTAGAAAAAGGAAAGAGTAAAAAAAAAAAAAAAGAGTTGTTTGTAGGTTCAATCTCCTGTCACAACTTTTTATTATATTTTCTGCTCTGAATTATTAGATGAATGAAAGATAAAATTTATATTTTAAAAGAAATCATCAGTCGTAAAATAAAATGTTGAGATTTTGTTATCATAAATGTGTCATTGTTTTTCATTTTTCTTATATATAAGATGAGTGTATATTGGGTGCAAGGGTGCACCCACATGTGTATAACTTTTTATTTTATTTTGTATACATGTTATTCTATTTTGTATACGTGTTTCGTAATAATTGTATATTTTTTTCACCATAACTTTTTCATTAAAAAACTAGCATCATATGTATATAACTTTTTATTCAATAGTGTATACATGTTTTTAATAATTGTATATTTTTTTACACTCAATTTTTCAATAAAAAACTAACAATCAAATTGTATATATTTTTACTCTTAATTGTATATGTTTATGTTTATATTTGTATATGGGTGCACCATATCTTAAGGTGCACCCAGGTGCACACTATAATTATCCATATAAGATAGATTATTATTCTTTAAAATATTACATTGGAAGACTAATAGTATTTTCTCTTGAATATGTATATATTATTTTCTACTTAACATATATTCCCTCCGTCCCCTTGAAAGGTATTCATTTCACTATTTTTGGATTCTACTTCAAAAGTATCAATTTCCTCTATTTAATAAAGAAAATACACAATATGACCCACAATTTCCCTCTAATACAATTACCCACCTTATCTATAATAATAATACTCCTTAATTTATGTGCAAAAAGCAAATAAAAACCTTATAATCGTCCACGTGCAAATAGCAAATGAGTACCTTTCAAGGGACAGAGGGAGTAATTATTAATTACTTATACGATAAAATCAAACATAAAATAATTTAATTATACTTTTATGTCTTTTTCACAAGTCACAAGTATGTCTCATAATTAAGACATGAAAAAAAATATTTTTTTTTAATAACGTACCATTCATATATATTTATTAAAAAAATTAATAGTAATAATAAATAAAGAGTACTAAGGAGGTTGGAGATAGAAGGGGTATGAGTGTTAGGTGAACTAACCACTAACTTTGTCCGATAAAATAATAATAATAATAATAATAATAATAATAATAATAATAATAATAATAAATAAAGACTTATACTATTGTTAGTTTCAGTTAAATATAATATCTAATATTTATTAATAAAGATATTTACATTACTAAAGTAAAATTAATATAGTCCGTTAAAAAGAAATTTGCATAAATATATAGACACACTTGTGTAAAATTATCTTATTGGAAGAGTTTCGTGAGATAAATAAACCTGAATTGATAAAAATTGACAGTGGCGCAATGAATTTTTTTTCATAAACAATTCATTGTATAAATAAATAATATTCTCTCCGTCCCAAATACAAGTTCTCAATTATTGTAGATACGAAATTTAAGAAAAAAATTACTACTTTTTATCAGTGGCGGCCCTGGACCGCCGCACAAGTATAATTATATCTATTTAAATTAATTTTAAGTTAATACTTTTACACAATCAACAAGTAGCGTAGGTTGTTTTGCCTCCGCCTTTTTCTGCGAAGCACGTGGGTTCGAACCTTAGCATTATCACTTTTTATTTTATTTACTTCGTTAACTAATACTGCTTATCTTATCCTAAAATCTATTTACTTTCTTAATTAATATAAAATATACACTTACCGATGTACAATCTATCACATAGTATATAATCCTATTAATTTTTTCTTTTAATCTAACATATCAAATCTATATTAACAATATCTTATAAAATTATATAGTTAGATCTTTTCGTTGTTTTAATTTTAATTTTTAATTCTTTCCTTAAATTAGTATAATTAGATTTTTTGGTGTTTTAATTTTAAATTTTAATTCTTTCCTTTTACATTATGAAATAAGAATTATAAAGTCAAATTCCTTTTTAGTCTCTGTCTTAATCTTTCTTCAATTTATCTTCTTTGGAGAAATTAAAAAATTGGTGGGCTATCCTAGAATCAATTCTTTTCTTATAAAATATTTTAATTTTACAATATATACTTATTTTTATATTTATATTTTTATATACAGTATCGAATTTAGTTTATAAATTATTCTATTGTATTTGTGATGCCTCCCATATGAAAATACCCATCCGGGCCTAATATACTTAATATGTTTAATAGTACTATATTACATTTATATAAAGATTTTATTATTACTTAATACGTTGTATAAAAATAAAGTGCTTATAAAAAAATTCGCACCGGCCCCCACAAATCAAAGACCGGCCCTGTCTTTTACTTTATTTTTAGAGGTAGTTTGGTATTTTTAGGTAATAAATAAATTATAAAGTATGTATTTTAGTAGTTTGATATTTTTAGGTAATAAATAAATTATAAAATAAGTTATGTGAGTTGTAAAGGAGTGATAATTTTGAAATTAAAGTGTGTTATGGGGTTATTGATTTTTGTGTATTTCTTTATTTTGGGGGTGTGAACTTGTTTATGGAACGGACAAAAATAGAAATTGTGAATTTGTTTACGAGACGAGGAGTAACATTTAAGTAAAAAATCATAATATCTAATAACTATTTAAAAATTGTAAAAATGATCTCATTTGATTCACACACGTCCAAAATTATATTCATGCCGCAAATCGGATGTATGAGATATCATTGTTAAAATAATATCTCAAATTAATGTGAAACTAGAAAAAAAATAATAATAGACGAATTTATTATAGCGGTTAATTTTAAAATATCATCCACTAGTCAACAACCTACATAATCGTATCAGTGAAGTTTATGGTTGTCAATATGAACCACTCAATTAAAAATTAAATTAATTCATTATTGTAGTAAAAGATGTTAATAAAAAATCCAGTAACAAATAATTCAGTCTGAATTTTCAGTTATATTTTAATTTTGTTGTAAATCGTTATTGTACGTAAGATATAATAAATTTATGAGTCTAATTAGAGTGCACCGGGTGTTACAGTGCACCTGAACAATTATAACAGTTGAATTAATATACAATTCAATATTTATTATTTAAAAAATAATAATTATTAATTTTTTAAAAAACAAAAAACTACTCATTATCTGTATTAACCTATAAAGTTGGGGTGCAGTGCACCCCAAAATTACCCTAAATTTCTACTCTTTCCGTCCCATAAATAAATTCACACTTTCTATTTTTGTCAGTTTCATAAAAAAGTTCACACCCCCAAATAAGGAAATACACACAAATCAATAACCCTACAACACAATTTAATTTCAAAATTTTCACCCCTTTACAACTCACATAACTTACTTTATAATTTATTTTTTACCTAAAAATACTAAACTACCCCCAAAAAGTAACTTTTTCTTAAACTCCGTATCTACAGTAATTGTGAACTTCTTTATGAGACGGAGGGAGTACTATAAATGAAAAATATTAATCCTATGAGTAAAAGTTTGTCGTCCTTACATATTTTTTATTAATCTAAAACGTGCAATACGAAATGTATCACTTATTTAATCCAACTTAGTAGTAGGAGAGTTAAAGTTATGAGGCCTACTTAGATGAGCACGGGTCATCCAAGAATTATACTAAATTTATCTAGCTTTATTCACAAATAGCGGAGTATTTTATTTTTATATTAAAAAAAGTGGGAGGTACACGTGGGCTCAAAGCACACATGCAGAATATGACTAATCATAACGACAAAGGATTCATTGCTACAAGTGTTGGAATTATCCACGTGATTAGTGTTCCCCCTTTGATTTCGACTTTTGAGATTGTATTTCCGTTTCTTACAGACAATAATGCCAAGTTTTGAGGTGGCATTACACTAAATGCCTTGTACCCTCCGCTTCGCCTATTGTACCTCCTGTTTAGTCATTATTTTTCGGACAATTTTGACTAATTTTGACCCTCAAACATCAACACAACATAGAAAAACACAGCGTTTGGACTTGTTATTTTCGGATTCCACTTATGTTAAGTTGTCTCTTAATTGGTATATATTCCAACGGAATTTATTTTTCTTGGATGTTAACAATATAAGAAAATATGAGTTGAGTGTATATTAACTCCATCAATTACTCATAATGCAATGCAAAATCTTGCAAGACCGTTTTAAGTCTAAGTGGTGGAATAGTAGATAGAAAGATCTACTATAGTCAGTTTATCATCTTAGCCATCTTATGTAATTCGCTGTTTTTTTTTGTTTTGAGATTGTTGGAGATATAGATAGTCAGTTTAATTATTTTAAATTTAGATTGCTATGTTTGATTAATTCTTTTGGATGTACTTTGTAATTTTGGGTATTTCTCATACCCAATTGGAATGAAATTTCCTTTTTCCTAAAAAAAAAGTAGATAGAAAGACCATCCAATTGAATTGATAGTTATAGTATAGAATCGAATTATGTGTTTGACATAAGTTTGGTCAATAAAAGTGCAGTCAAACAGTGAGTATACAAGCAAATTGACACACATTCTACGATTTACTTCCTCCAATCCAATAGGGAAACAATAGGCCCGATGAGCATAACAATTCACTTTTCATGTGTGAGATCTAATTTATATATATATATATATATATATATATATATATATATATTAAACAACATGAAGTATTTCAAAGAGTAATTAATTTTACTTGTAAATAGCTATACACATATAATGTAAAAGATTTAGATATTGCTAACATAATTTATTTTTTTAATACATCATAAATTACATTAGATTTAACATGGCTAGATAAATTTGTCATATGTTATAAAATTAATTATTAAAATGGAAAACAAGTTGGAATTGGATTGAATGTCGTTGCAAAACAAATTATCAAGTAATAATGCAGTGTATATATATGGTTGGACAAGTAAATGTAGTGTGTTTAAAATGGTGGGCGGTGGGTGATAAGGGATACTAAGGGGGTTGAACCTGAAAAAGAGTGCAAATTTGTGAAGATGAATCTAGTTAAGGAAACAGTTTGTCGGACTCTTTAAGGCATTATATTATTATTATTATTAGAGGGTGGGTAAAAATTAATGCATCCATTTATTTATGTATTTTCCAATGTTTGATATTCAAAATGATGTTGGAGTGTTATGGATCATTAGAACTTGTAGTTGTACATCACGGGTGCTTAGCCGAGAGTATTGAGGGAAAATAATAAGACTAATTGGAGAAATTAATTTTGAAAAAAGATAAATCAAATTAAATTAATTATTTTTTTTTTGAGAAATTAAATTGATTATTTGGTAGTCAAATTTTTAATTTGAGGCTAAATAATTTATTTTGAAAAAATTAAACTGTGTATTTTCAAATTATTTTTTTAGTAGATGATTGCAATGTATTTATAATTTTAAAATCAATTCTCAGAGCCCAGTACTTTTAACTTTCCCCACCCCACCTTTCTCCAAGCCAATTTGGGTAATCGATCATCTTGGACTTGATATAGCATCTTTGAGGGGAAACGGTTATTCTTCGAGGCTCTCGTCGTCCACACTGGATTTTCTGCGCCATTTGCGTGCATCATCTTCTGTGTCACACGTTAAGTGATTGACACGTAAGAGGGGAAAATAAATCCAACAATTGCCCCTAGAGTTTAAGGTTTAGGGTATAGTTTCTCTCTCCTACGTGTCGTCTATCTAACGGTGTGGCACAGGAGATGATGTACCAAATGACACAGAGAATCCGAGCCGTCGTCGTCAAATCAACAGTGGAGTTAATACCAAAATCTGGCTTGACCATTGGCTTCCAATTGATCCTCCAGCTAGGGTCCGGTCTCCATGCTCAATTATACATCCAAGCTCCACGGTCTCTGCTTTTATTAACTCAATTAACAAATCATGGAACCGTGACCTTGTTATGGAGATTTTTTTACCGAAAGAATCTGATCTCATCCTCTCTCACTACTTATATGTCGTGCTTCTGTACCTGACATTTGGACCTGGAATTCCTCGAAGAATGGCAAGCATTTAGTAAAATCTGTGTATCATTTCATAATATCTAAACCAAATCTTCATCATTCAGATAACAGTGGATCTTCTAGCAACAGACCTGATCCAGTTTGGAAACATCTTTGGAAGCTCCCACTACAAGAAAAATGTAAAATTTTAACGAAAAGTAAATTCGATGAAAATTTTTTGGTTCCAACAAATTTTCCAATGAAACTTTAATCCGTTAGAAAATTCCAATAAAAATTCCATCGGAAAAAAAAGGCTTCCATAAATTTAAATGTCAATTTATAACTATATATTAGTTAAGTTGGTAGATAATACGCTAATATATTCAAGAGATCAGGGGTTCAAACCCATACATATGCATTTTTTTATCGTTGGAATTTATTCCAACGGTAATTCCAAAAGAAAGTTACGTTGGAAAAATGTTGGAATCATTTTTTGAAAAAAAAAATTCCAACACAAAAATGTTCGAAAAATATTGTTGCTCACTTTATTGCTTGTTATGCAAAGTAAAATGTTATCTCTGAGTTTCAGATAGTTACGTTGGAAAAATGTTGGAATCATTTTTTTGAAAAAAAAAATTCCAACACAAAAAATGTTCGAAAAATATTGTTGCTCACTTTATTGCTTGTTATGCAAAGTACAATGTTATCTCTGAGTTTAGTTGGAATAATCCTCCTAACTTTATTTGTCAATCAGTGTTAGCAATCTTAATATATGTTTATTTCTTGTAAAAAAAAAAGATAATAAATAATGCAATAGAGGTGTTATTATATCTTAAAAGGTTTTATTATATCTTATTTCACGTTGAATGTATATATAGAGAGTATTAAATTGACGTAAAAGTTGATTTTGATAGAACGTTACCTGTAATGTTCGACATACTACGATTATACAATAGACTTTTTCTATTAATTCCATCATTTTACTATGTGAAAAATGATTTGGAACGAGCTCAAAATATAAATTTTAATGATAAAAATTGAACAAAAATTGCATTTTTGAATAATCATCGATCTATAAACTCTATTGTGCAACGGATTGTTCCCTTAATGACCAAAATGAGGAAATAAAATTCCACTCAACCTTCTAATAAAATTTGTGCCTCACGTGGAGAAAAAGATTTACGGCTAGATTGATATGATTGAATGGAATTAGGATGGAATGTAATGAACTCGAATAGAGATAGGAAATGAATGATTAAAAATGATAATTATCATTATTGGTATGGTTTAAGAATAGCTCAAAGTAATATAAAATGTATTCCTTAATTGAATCCAATTTCATTAATAATATTTTTGTAGAATTAAATTTACAATTTAGATTATATAAATATTTAAATTTATTAAAATCTCAATGAAAATTTTATATATTTTAAAAAGAATTAAAATTTAAATAAAGATTTTATATGATTTAAAAATTATACAAATTTAAATAGTGTTAAATTAAAAATAAAATAAAATTTTAATATTGTTAATATATATATATATATATATATATATATTAAAAAATTATTTTATATATATATAATTAATTTTATATTTAATATTAATTTAATCAATAATACTAATTTTTATATATATTTTACTAATTTTATTTAGAATAAATATTAAATTAATTATATAAATTTTTATTAAAATTTTAAAGAAGTAAATTTAACAATATATCTTTTTACTGAGTATATAAAAATGAATGGATTTTTTATTTTAAATAATTTTATATTTTACTTTTTATTAAATAATTTAATAGCAATTTTTTAACTAATATTACATATTAAATAGTAAAAGATTAATTTTTTTAATTATATATATGTGTATGGGGGGCATAAAAATAATATTTTATAGTATATATTATGCTACATAAATAAAAAATAAAAATAAAATGTTGATTCCGTTATGTGTGGGAATAGGAAATATCATGGGGTGGGATGAATCATAAACAAAGGAATGGTGATCCCAAATGGAATGATGATTCCAATTCATTAAATGTACCAATCATGATATTAGGAATAGAATAAGGAATAATGATTCCATTCCTAGTTGATTCTCATATACCAATCATGCCATAATTAATGTGTTTTATTTTAATGATAGATAAACTTTTCAAACAACAAATTTCTTCAAAAACTTTCATATACTTTTGTTTTCCTTTTCATCTCTCGCCTCTCAAATTGATTTAACAAGATTTTTTTTACTATTTTGATATAATATCTTTTATACCATACTCCCTAGGTAGGAGTCTCATTCTACCATTTTGGTTGTCACACCCAAAGGATCCAATTTCCTTTTTTGGATATATGAGACCCATCCACACCGGCCCACTAATACAATTAAAACATGGAACTCACACATCCACTAATACAACTACCCACTACACATTAAATAATAATACTCCTTAATCCACGTGCCCAAAAGTAAATGGGACTCTTACCAAGGGATGTAGGGAGTATATATTTTGTACGAGGAAAGAAAACATCTAAACCTTGTTTATAAGATTTATATTTTCATTTTTAGTTGTAATATTTTTCTCTAGCTCATTTATGTTATTCATGTAATGAATAGTATAATATTCCCATGATTACATATTTTTAATTTGGACATTTCATCCTAATAATTATATATTTTTTTTTATATATGGGATTCACAATAATTAAAATATATCCATGGACTTATTCACAACACTAATACAACTATCCAATATATATTTAAATATTATATCTCTCACCTCAATACACATTAAAATATTATATTTCTTAATTCACGTGAAAAAAACAAACGTAACCACGAAATGGAGGAGGTACATGATACTATAGGATACCAAAATGAAATGGGAGATTTGTATTCTAAATTGAGTGGGTATGCATGTTGAGTTAGTCTCTTGTAAATTAGGTTTACGTCATAAACCCTTGTAAATCATGTGGTTCCCTTTAATTTAAACATCATAGCTATACATAAGATAATTAGGATTAGAAGGGGGATCATAAGGTTTATACCGTAAGTGAACCCGATTTATACAAGTGTTTGTGATGTATGTTTGAGTATGTATTTGAGTAGTTGTTGGGTTTACCTTCTAAGTAATTTGAGTGATGCGAAAATTATTCAGAATAGTAAATGAGGAGCATATGTTTGGATGTGGGTTTAAATTTATATTTTCATGAAATTTTTTAAAAGATTCAAGTATCCTAGCAATTAATTTGGGATAAGTTAAAACATCGTTCCCCCATAAAATAATAGGTAATTATTTTGGATAAATTAAAACAATGTTGTTCCCATAAATAATAGGTAATTATTTGGGATAAATTAAAACAGTGTTCCCCATAATATAAAGGGCAAAACACTCGAGTACATATGCACGAGAACTTAAAAAAAACTTTCCCATTTCAAGACATTCTTTCAAACAAGAAGTTGTAGTAATAAATCACTACAGTAGCAAAAGTCTTGAGTGGGAGAGACATATATTGAATGCATGTTCGTTTACTAACTGGCATATAATTGTAAAAAAAAAAAAAAAACTAATGTTGTATTTCGATCATTATTTTATTATATAATTTAATGAATATATATTAAAAAAACACTTAAAAGAAGTTTCTCTCTGGACACAAAGGAGAATATTATATTAAAAATCAAAATATACATAAAATAAAATTGCAACAACAATTTCTACTCATATATCCTAAAGATATCGATTGCCTTATTATAAACGAGGCAAAAGGAAATTGCTAAATACTTCCTCGTGGATCCTTAATTATTTTGATATTTATATATTTTTATCCATTCCAAAAAAAATCATTTTTAGTAATAAAAAATTTGAAACAATTAACTTTCCATGTATACTTTATTTAAAAAATAAAATTTATGCATAATACATTTAACGTAGTTTATTTATCCATTAATTATTTATTACAAAAAATATCACAATACTATTAAAAAAATCTCTTAATTTAGATGTAAATAAAAATGAGATGGAGAGTGAAATAAGGAAAATACTTGCGTGAGTTGTCACTGTAGTACTATTAATTAGGGATGATAATGGAACGGGTACGGGTACCATAGTAAGGTACAGGTAGTTGTAAATGGATTTGAGACGAGTACGGGTAGTTGTAAGAAATATCATTAGGGTTTGGTACGGGTAATGCCCCAAAACCCGCGGATACCCCGATTATATATATATATATATACATATATATATTTATAAAATTTAATATATACTATATAATTTATATATTATAAGATATTTTATATATTTAATTAATAATTATAAATTTTATTTAATCATATTTATTAAATATTTATTTAAAATAATAGAATCTATATTATGTTTATTTTATAGTATTTAATTATTAATAATGTCATTTTTATTATTATATTTATTTAGACAATAGAAAAATATAATTATATATAAAATAAATGAATATTAAACGGGTACAGGTACCCGCGAGTATTAATAAATGGGAATGAGACGGGTACAGGTACCATAATAATTTTTTTAAACGGGACAAATACGGATACGGGTAGTTATTTTTTAATTGGATATGGGTACGGGTACCCCAAAATAAGCAGGTACCCTACCCGTTGTCATCCCTACTATTAATTACTCCCTCAATTCCCTTTGATACGTGATAAAGTGTGTAATAATTTAATATATAATGAATTATCATATATAATATTTGGGAGGATTATTACTAGGTACACTAAAAAATTCTTAATTATTATGAGATACAAACATATAAAAATATTACTACTAACTACATAAATATATAGTAATATTCTAATATTACCCTTACAATGTGAGGCACATAAATGTTTGTGTGCAGCAAAAGTGTGTGCAGTAAAGAAAGTGTGGTGGTCCGGCGGAGATCCGACGATCGGCCTGCGGTCCAGCGGAGGTCCGTCGGCCGGCCGGCGGCGGCGCGCACGGTCTGACGGAGCTCCGGCGGTCCGGCGGTGGGTGAGAGTTTAAGATTTGTGGTTAAAAAGTGTATGAGTTTAGGGTTATATTTGATATTTTACTTTAATATTTTGTATGTGAGAGTAATTTTTTAAATCAATGTATCTCATAGTAATTAGGAGTACAAAATGTGTATTTATGAGTAATTTTTCCATAATATTTTAATTTGTAGTAGATAATTATATTAGTATTGAGCATGAATCATATCTTGTGGATTGAGTATAATAATTTTTGGGACGGATTAAAAAATAATAAAATCATTACCACTTCACTATTAAATGTTATTACTTCCGTTATAAAATATTTTTACTTTTATTTATATTATAAATTTTCACATTAATTACTCCACTGCATCATTATTATTTTTCATCAATTGAGTATCACTAATGATGCTATCACTTTTTATCACTCTCACGTATTATGTGAGACGGTCTCACACAAGTTTTTTCATAATTTTTTTTGTTTCATTAAAAAAATAATACTTTGTAATGAGATGGACTAAAATAACAAAATAAATACATATCAATAAGGTGAAGAGAATATTAATTAATTACATAATCCAAAAATATATCTTAATTTTAAAATTATCATTCACATCTACCACACTAATAAACTTTATAGTAATTTATTTATTATTTAAAAAATATAATATTCACTAAAATTAATAAAAATTAATACTCCCTCCGTCCCATAGAAGTCGGTATAATTTTTTTTGGTCATGGAGATTAAGGAGTATAATAATTTAATATAAAGTTAAGTAAAGTGAAGTAAGAGAAATAATATTTAATGTATAGTGGGTAATTGTATTAGATGTGATATGTGGGATCCATGAGAATAGATTAATTGTTTTTGTGTGAGTCTCATGTATTAACAAGGAAATGTGTCAATTTTAGTGGGACAAATCAAAAAAGAAAATGTGTGAACTTTTATGGGATATAGGGAGTATATAGTTTTTAATACTCCACATTGGGCAATTCAATTCAAGTCAGAGAGGGTATTAAAGATATTACAATTTAAACTTATGAAAGAAAAACAAAAGTGAATTGTAAGAGCTAATGGTGATTGCGTGTTATTTTTCTTAAAAATTAATAGATCAATAAGTTGGATAGGACTTGTTTTCTCACTGTACGTGAGTACTTTGTAATCGTTTTTAGTAAAATAACATTTACCAATTTCACTAATAGATCAATATATTAGGAAAATTATAAATAGATGACTATGTACTCCCTCTGTTTTCTTTTTTGGAATATGAAACCCACCTAAAACAATTAATATATCATTCAACACTAATACGCATACCTACTTTACATTAAATATTATATCTTTCCACCCACTATTTATTAAAATATTATACTTCTTTATCAACGTGCAAGAATCAAATATAAACATTGAAACGGGACGGAGGGAGTATATTTTAGAGAAAAATAAACTAATATATAAATGAATTTAATGACTATGTATATCTTAGAGAAAAATAAACTAATATATAAATGAATTTAATGATATTTCAAGTAATTATAGTAATATATTTTTTTCTTAAAAAATTAAATAAATAATATGAGTAATTAGTGTATAATAATAAGTAATGTGGGGTCCATGAGGATTCGGCAATTGGGAACAGCAGGGCATTTGGGTCGGCCAAAAGTCTAGCAATCATGGAGACAATGTTGCCCACATCTCAACTCGTGTCTCTACCACCCCCGTGCAACACCCCCCACCCCCTCTCCACTCTATATATACGTGTGTGTATACGTGGTGAGACACACAATCATATGATGTGCATAATACCCAAATCTTCTTCTCGCTGAATTTTGCTTGCTCTTTTTATGCAAAAAATGGAGCTTCACTTAGAACTCGCACTTTCCTCCAACCCGGGTAACCGACCCGACCCGAATCAAGGCTGTTCCATCGGGGGTGAGAAGAAAAGGCGTACTTCTGAAGATGCTGATTTCCCTCCGTTGTTGCCATTCTCGATTAGGGATGAATCGAACAGGTTTTCTCCCAATTTGATTTCTGTTTTCGATTTCTTAAATTAAAATATCTTGATTTAATTTAGATTTATTTAATTTTTGAATCGATAGAAATGATGAATTTAGGGAAGGTTTTGTGGTGGGTTGGCCTCCGCTGAAGTCGTGGAGGAAACAGCTCTGCCACCACAACCGCCGCCGATTCGCCACCAATTACGTTAACGTCGAGAACAGCGGCGGCGGTGGCGGCGGCGGGCGGAGGGGATCAAATTCGATGTATGTGAAAGTGAAAATGGAAGGAATTGGGATAACTCGGAAGCTCGATTTAAGCGTTCATCGTTCATATCGAACACTTTTCGCGCATCTCGCTTCCTTGTTTGGAAAATGTAAGCTACTTTATTTCTTATTAATTTGAAATTAATTAATGATCTCGAATTATATATGAAATTCTAAATTATTTATGTATTCTTCTGGAAATTAAAGCCTATTTTTTTGTTGAATTATGAATCAGGTGAAGAAAATATGCAGAAATACAAGCTTATTTATCAAAACAAAGAAGGTGATTGGCTACATGCAACAGATGTACCTTGGGAGTAAGTCGATTTTATGTAATTTACCTATTAATTAGGATGGTAATCTATCAATTTTTAATAGTTCTTACTTTTTGTTCTTCAAATTTATTTGGGAATTTTATGTGGGGATATATAATTATTTCATGCAAATTACACAGAGCTGTCTCCCAACAAAGAAATTTATAAAGAATAAAAGTGAAGAATTGTGTGATTTATTTGTTTTGTGTTTTATGTGTTTTTTTTTTTTTTTTTTTTTTTTTTGCAGAAGTTTTATCAGGTTGGTTCAACGAATGAGGTTGGAAAAGAATGGGTACTGATTATATGTAGATTATATGTAGATGGGAGTTTTTTTTTTTTTTTTTTTTTGAAAAACTTATGTAGATGTACTCTTGTAATTAATCTTATAAAAATTTTTAGTATCTAAAACTAAATTCTGTCCATAATTACATTAAATTGTTTATTTGAGGCTGATATGAAGTTCATTTCATTCAACTCATCTATCAAACAGAAACAGTGCGGAAAAACGGCAGCAGTGTTTTCATGGCTATTTGTGACGCATCTATTTAACTTGCACAGTTGTAATATTTAATTAAGGATTGTACAAACAGGATTAATTGAACCACTATGTAACTCTGATACATTTTCCAATTGAACCACCGTGCAACCTGTTGATGTCTGCTCTTGGCTCCTTAATTAATGTTTAAGGAGATAAGAGTATTTAATAATGAAATCAAGAACGAGCACAATCAAACACAATAAATTACAAGTAAAGATTACAAATAAAGGGATCACAATAATTTACAAGTAAAGATTACAAATAAAGGGATCACAACCAGTAGAGATTCAATTCCCACTCAAAAATTTCACCAATTTTATTACTCTCCCTTTAGAACAACACTCTTTCCTCCCAATTTTTTACAAGTGTAATGTCTAAAGTGAGTATTAGTGTCTGCCTCTCTCTTGTGAGAGAGGCTATTTATATTGTCCTAAAACCCTAAATTTCAGCCAATCGTCTTGCGCCATCTGGATAAAGACAAGCCGTCTTTAATGAGGCTACTAGGTACACCGACCATCTGCAGGAGGAGTCTGAGCGCCGTTTGTTGCACTGCAGGGGTTTGCAGGGTGTCTCCGTCCTTTGCTGGCCTCCCATTGATTGTTAGAGCAGAGCGCGGCAGTCAATCGTTGTCCCCTAGTTAGAATTGCTGCCCAAGATACATTTTCTTCCCGTTAGTGTTGTCTTCTAGCCTGCAGTACTTGTTCCCTTTCATTATGGTGTCTGTTCTTTACTGTTCTGCTTTCGCCGTTCCCTTTGGTCTTCGGATAGGTTGGCTTTCGGTGCTGGGGCGTTCATCCGAGGTTTCGGTCAGGGGAAGGATAAACGCCGAGGTTTCCTGCCGAGGGCATTTCCTGGCTTCGGCTTTGTTAGGCGGGCTCACCTTTATTCTTTCTTGGGCTGGGCCTCCGTGTTGTCGTGACCCTTTTGGGCCGCCTTAATTCCTTTCTCATTTTCGTTTATCGGTTGGGCCGCCGAAGGGTTGTGCCTTCCTCTTCAAATATAATGGAGTTCGCTTCTTGGGCCCAGCAAGCATGGGGGATATAATACCCAAAACACCACTCTATGATTCATTTTCCAATTCTATATATCTTATAATATTGCCAATCCTATATATCTTATAATATTGCAAGGGGAATCATAGAATTTACTCTTTGATCCTTTTTCAATTCTATATATCCTATTTACACATTGTCCCTTTTCCAATTCTATATATATCTTATAATATTGCACGGGGAATCATAGAATTTATTCTATAGTCCCTTTTCCAATCCTATATATCCTATTTACACATGTTCCCTTTTTCAATTCTATATATCTTATAATATTGCAAGGGGAATCATAGAATTTACTATGTGGTCATTTTTCCAATCCTATATATCCTATTTATCGCAATGAGAATATAGAGTTTACAAGACCAACTCTTTGAGTTGGTCTTGCGTGCCCTTGGGGCGCCTTTAGAATTTAGTATTATGGGTAAGGGTGCATTATTTTGTTATAAAGGGTATACACTTTAATTAATAATGGTACACCATTTTGTTCTAAAATGTATACACTTTTTAATAATATTTTTTTATTTTTTTCAGAAAATAAAAGATACACATCTTTATATTAAAAGATATGTAATTTAATACAAAATTCTAAAGGTGGCTCGAGTGCACACACGTTTTTGATCCCGTGTTTCACAAGAGTAATTCATAGTATAGTTTTTCAATTCCATTTACATATTTTTCATTTTCTTATTTATTTGTTCTAATACATTTTTTTAACATTTTAAAAAAGGTAGGTCTTGTGTGAGATCGTCTCATGTGAGACTATTTTATACATTTTAAAATAGTTATCACTTTCGCTATAAAACGTTATCCCTTTCACTGTAAAATGTTATCACTTTTCATTTATACTATAAATTGTTAATGAAATAATATCATAATTTTTCAATAATTTTTTTATCACTTTTCAGTATAAAAGTTATCACTTTCTGACCGACTCACATAAGGCTTTACGTGAGACGGTCTCACATAAATTTTTGCCTTTAAAAAATAGAATTACCTAATAAAAATAATATTTTTTATACATTTTTTACTCTAAAAATGTTACTAATAGAAATAATTACTATATACTTCATTTATTTTTGAAGAGACTACATCATCATAATAAAATCAATAAAAAAATGATAAATCAAATAATCTTATGAAAAACACTGCTGGAGGAAGGGAATTTTACTTTATTAATTAGAGATTAATATTCTTCCGTTTTGATGATCTCTTCACCGTTATTATATATACGAAATTTAAGAAAATTTTTTTAAGTAATATATTCAAAATCATACTGGACCTATCAGTTTAATCTGTTGAATAGAGAATCGGTAAAAAAAACAGAATGAACCGGTTCAACCGGTTTATATATATTCAAAATTTACTTTTAATTTTTATAATATTTTCCTTTTACTTTTGTATAATTCAGAACATAGAATTTAAATTTTAGATTAAATTATAATTTATAACATTGAATAAGCATGCTAATAATATGAAGTATGAACTATATATGAAATATAAATTATGAAGGAAAAATTACTCATAGATACACACTTTGTACCCATAATTACTATGAGGTACATTGATTTAAAATATTAAAGTAAAATATTAAATATAACCCTAAACTCATACTTTTAAACCACAAATCTTAAATACTCACCCATCGTCGGTCAGTCGCCGGATCGCTGCCGGAGCTCCGCCGGCCAGTCGATGGAGCACTGCCGGACCGCCTAAAAGTCGTCGGACCTCCGCTGCCGCCGTCGGAGCTTAGTTGATCGGTCGCCGGAGCACTGCCGGACCGCCGGCCGGCCATCGGAAAGTCGTCGGACCGCCGCCAGAGCTCTGCCAGACCGTCACACTTTTTTGCTGCACACACCTTTTTTTTACTGCACATACTTTTGCTGCACACGAACTTTTGCTGCACACAAATATTTATGTGCAGCACATTGTAGGGGTAATATTTGAATATCACTATATATTTGTGTAGTTAGAAGTAATATTTTTATATGTTTGTATCTCATAGTAATTAAGAGTTTTTTAGTGTACCTAGTAGTAATTCTCCCAATTATGAACTATAAATATTTTTTTTCATCATTTTTTCATAAATTGATTTTTTTAATTTATAAAATAACTTTTGAGGTTATAATTTTTTTTAATATAGATGTTGATTTTATAATATATAATTAAAAAACACAAAATCTAATTTTCTGTTTGAAATTCGAATCGGTGCTTCCATTAGTTCAATCTCCGATTCGGTGCAGTCTTTTCAAATAATAAAATAAGCCATTCGTATTTGTTGGGAGTGACATGATTTTAATTAAAGTATAATGTAGGAAGAGATTATGTATTTTGAAACTTTTACCATTTTTAAAAAGTGAAGAATGTATTGAAACAAATAAAGAAAAGATGAAGAGTATAATAGAATAGAGGGTGTATTTATTTTTAGATTATATTAATTTTTAAATTATAATTGTAAATTTACCTTTACTATTGACATTTTTATTATTTATGATTTACTTCTAGGTTTTTAAGTATTACTCTAATTTAGTACTACTGCCGTCCCTTTGTAATTTGTCTTTTGCACTTAGATCAAGAGTTTAATATTTTAATGGAGAAAATTTCAATTTACGTCCTGTATATTTTATAAAATTCAATTTTCGTCATGTAATTTCTTACTTTTTTAATTTTAATCCTATGTGTCAATTTTAGTCATGTGTGTTTCAATTCTAGTCATTTACATCTCAAATTTAATCCTGCTCCCACCTGGACTGCGCTGTCATCTGCCACGTCACTGAGGGCCCATACCCATCACACAATCTTAAACCCGAAAACACAACTCTGCAATTTTTCCAAATCAAAAGGTGAAAAGGAATTAGGGCACATCAAGCTTAAATTTTTTTCTCTATTATCAAAGCCAAGATCTACACGATTGCAAGTCGAGAGAGGAAGATTTGCAGTCCAGGCAAAGCGTGTCGTACGCGGCGCTGATGTATCCCGAGGGAGGTGAACTCGATGCACACGCACCCGCGGTCAACAGAGCTGCTGTTCCTGGCGCAGGAGTCACTGCAGGTGGGGTTCGTGGACACCAAGAACAAGTTGTTCATGCAGACGCTGCAGCAATGGGACTTGTTCGTGTTCCCCAATGGGCTGGTGTACTTCCAGTACAACGCCGACGCCAAGACTCCGGCGGTGGCGATATCCGCCTTCGAGAGTGCCAACGCTGGAACGGTGTCATTGCCGAACACGCTGTTTAATTCGACCATGGACGGTAATGTTTTGGCGCTTAGTTTTAAGACCGATGTTGCCACCATACAGAAGCTCAAAGTCGGGCTGCAAGAATAGATTTTATTCTATTATATTTCTGCTTTTCTTTTTACTAATAAGGTTTCACACATGGAGAAGTTGTGCTCGATTACTCTTGTTTCGGAGTGGAGATAACCTGTACCATTTGATATTCCATCTAATTTTCCATTAACACGCATAGATCATAAAGGCTTGAAATATGATGTGTTGTTGGAAAATATCAAATAAAACAGAGGATATGGATTCTTGTTTTGTTTTTGTACTAGAAAATACTGTTCTCATTCAATCAATTATGTAATCTTTGACTTGTAATTAATGAATAAGTATAGGCTGTACATCT
Source organism: Pogostemon cablin (assembly GCA_023678885.1). Taxonomy (NCBI): domain Eukaryota; kingdom Viridiplantae; phylum Streptophyta; class Magnoliopsida; order Lamiales; family Lamiaceae; genus Pogostemon; species Pogostemon cablin. The sequence goes on along the minus strand of CM042977.1, from coordinate 22,451,392 downwards.
TCTCTCATATTGTTATTGCAAGTGGCCTTTAATATCCAGCTGCAATCCTACAAATTGTTTCATCCTCGTATGTTTTGTAATGAGAAGCAGTAGTAATGAATTGAGACCACCAGCTTTATCTATCTTCTGTCTTTTACTAATTTGCTTTTACTTTTGTAATGAGCCAATGCACACATGATAGAAACTAAATAGAAGAGAGACATGGCACTAAATAGAGTTCAAAACAGCAGCACTTGAAACTATATGATATTCACCTGGTACCTTGCTATTATATATTAAAACCATAAAGACATTTATCATCTCAAATAATGAAACAATGAAATGAAAAAGTAAAACACCTTCTGCAGCAAAGTTGGCCACCACTTTACTATCATAAGATAGATCAATCAAATACAACCAGATTACAAGAACATGACAAAGCATAAATCCATACAAGAATAAACTTTAAAACTTAAAAATAATCATCCCCAACAAAACCAATTGGAATTTGCTTGCTTAGAATAATTGTAAAGTTATCCATAGCTTAACATTCATTTGAGATAATATAAGATCATCATATCTCAAAGTCAAAAAGCATGTAAGATATGTCACCTATCTCAAAGCCCAAACACATGCAAGATAGGCAACCTATCTCAATCAAAAGCATTGAGAATAATATTGTCAAGTAAATTAAATTCTCAATTACAAACTCCACAAAAAGTCAAAATATTTTCACTACTTATTTGGCAGGTTCTTTTCCTTTTCCAGTTTTCCTTATGTGGCTCACCTACGATAAGTCCATGAAATTATGTACTCCATCAACAAATATCCTTCTCCATAAAGCTTCTTCCCTTGTGTCATAAGTGAACTGTGGTCTCAAGTTTCCATAGACAAATGGTGGCGGTGCTCTAGTTATTTATCGAGTTGGCATAGAGGGAAATTCATTGTGCATGTGAAGTTGCTGATACGGGCTAGGTCCACGCATCACTGGAACACTTGGCATCCCCAACTTTAAAAACTCATCATGAGTTGCATTACCAACTTGACTTTATAAAGCTTCAAAATCAGTATCATCTTCATCTACCAATTGTCTAGTTTGTGAAACAAGTGGTCCGAGATATACCTATTAACAAAAGTAATTTGCTTATATTAGTGAATATGCAAAAGCATAATATATAACTCATATTTGATTACTAGAATTAAACTCTAGATATTACTTCATTCTCATTGCCTCCATTCTGAGTAAAGGGATTCACTGAGTAAAGTTAAGCATACATGCAGCTACACTTAATTTCATATTCCTCGTCACCTACATATCGCGAACTTAAAAATTATTAACTAAACACAAATTGACTAGAATATATAAAGTTACCTCTAATTTTTTCCTTCTAATCAGATTGTTAGGATTTAAATCACTCGTACTTCCTATAGTTGCAGCAAAGTTAGAATTACTGACCTGCATTTCACATATTCTAATATTAACCAAAGGAGCAGCCAAAATCAAAGCAATTATCAACCAAAGTTTACCTTTTGTTTTTTCTTTCTTAGTTGATTTCTAGCATCCAAACACTTGTAGGAACATTAGATCTCTTGTGCACCTACATTAAAAATATTTTGAGATTAACCAAAGAAGAAACTAAAGAAACATACAATTCATGAACTGAAATTTTAGAAACATTATAAATATAAACAAACAAGAACGTTGAAAATCCTAACATATAAATTATAGAACTTTATCCACATTACAACAAAAAGAGAAAAGAAAAAAGTGGAATGCTTACTGTATAATGGAGAAAGTAGATGTTTGTTGTCCATTCTTATGGAGAGTTCTCAATTCATCAATTTGAGTTGAATAAATCTGGGTTGATCGTATATACGAGAGCAGCTAAAAACCGATCCCCAAATTTTTTTTTGATATTTAAGATTATTGAGTGATTAGAGAAAGAGAACGATCATCGCGTTTGTCTAGGGTTGTCGTCTGTGATATGGGTAGAGGCGTTGGTGGATCCAGGTTACTTGTTATGAGCCGGGTATGGGTATGGACCCTCAATGACGTGGCGGTGATGGGGCAGATGACGGGGCGGTCCAGGTGGAAGCAGGATTAAATTTGAGATGTAAAGGACTAAAATTGATACACACAGGACTAAAATTGACACACACATAGGACTAAAATTGAAAAAGTAAAAAATTACAGGACCAAAATTGGATTTTGAAAAAGATACAGGACGTAAATTGAAATTTTCTTTATTTTAATGTATAATGAGTTGATGTTTTAGTGTTGTATGAACCCATGTAGATTTATTAATTTATTGTGTGAATCACATCTAACAAAAAGAGAAATGTACTCTTTTTATTAGAACTGATCATTAAAATGGTAAAACATGCACATGGCAGAGAAACGAAGAGAGTATTTATTATTTTTTATAATTTTCATTCATTTATCAATAGAGATGTTATCACTTTTTATTTTTATACTTCCAATAGTTAAAAATAAAATAGGTAAATCAATATTATCGCATTATAACTTATTATAACTATAATCCCATTATCAATAATAAATTAGGATAAATAGGAGGTAATAAAACAAAGGAAAACATAGAGTTAAATATTTGTTTGGTCCCGTAACTTTTTTTCTTTTTAATTTTAGTCCCAAAAAAGATATTTGTTTATAATTAGTCCCATAACTTTCATTTTTCTTTAATTTTGGTCCAATTTTCGCCGAATTTGCCACCTGTTTCCGAAATTGGCAAGTGATGATGACATGACGAGTCCAACCAGCCAAATATTGATGAAGCTTAAGAAGAAGAAGAAGAAGAAGAAGAAGGATAACACCAAAAATTGCAAAATGTTTATGTATGGGGTGACTATAAACGTTTTTGCAATCTTTGGTGTTGTCTTCATTCTTCTTCTTAAGTTTCATCAATCTTTGGTTGGTTGAGAAATAATTGGACTAGCCACGTTAGCATCGCTCGTCGGTTTCCGGCAACAAGTGGCAAATCCGATAAAAATTGGACCAAAATTAAAGAAAAATTAAAGTTATGGGACTAATTATAAACAAATATCTTTTTTGGGACTAAAATTAAAAAGAAAAAAAAGTTACGGGACCAAACAAATATTTAACTCGAAAACATATATATTTTATTTATTTATTAAAAAACATAGTTTAAACAAAGGAAAACATATTTTATTAAACAACATAGTTAGACGTGATGTATAGTACCATATTATTAACATAAAGAGTATAGTTGGGTTTACATAGTATGTACGGATTTTGACACGGAGGCAACCTAAATGTGTACCTTAATCTTATTTTAGGCACATATTAACGGAAATCACATTTATAAATTAAAGTCGGCTGCTTTATTAGATTAAACATTTCTTAAAACTTTGAACAAGGTTGACCCGAATTTTGTACATTTTAAAATAATTTACAAATTTACAAAAAAAATAAAAAAAATAATTTACAAATTTCAACATAATAATGTTTTAAATTTGAATAATACGAATAGTAGTCGGTCTCCCATTATGGAGGCACTCCTATTTAGGAAATATGATACCATGCATCTGACAATGAACATAAACATATGTTTTCAATATATATTCTTCTTTAAATAGTGTTTTTATAAAATAATAGAGGATATTTTTAATTTTAAAATTAATAATATTTAGTGTGAGAAAATAAAAAATGAAAATAATTTTAATAAAGAGTTATATATGATGAACAAAAGTGATAGCTATCCATTGATTAACTATTTCATTTTGTAGATGATTAAAAGGTGATAATATTAACAATATGTTTATAAGTAAAAGAAATATAACTTAAAATTTAATTATATTTATTTTATATAAATGCACTTTTCCAATTTTTTCATAACGTTTACCTTTGTATATGTTCTTTTACTCTAAGCAAACAAAATTTTTGTTATCTCCTTCAAGGTTTAGATATGAAAAGAAATTAGGTAAAATTGGTGTGAAATCATATTATAGAATATTTACAATTATATGAGATAGTTTTTATTAATTTAATAAATTGTTCATAAAATAATTAATTATATACTCCCTCCGTCCATAGCAAGTGGATCTTTTATTTTTTGCACGTGAATTAAGAAGTATTATTATTTAATGTGTAGTAGGTAGTTGTATTAATGAGAGTGTGGGGCCATATTTAACTGTATTAGTGGGGGGTGTGGGTCCCATGTGTATAAGAAAGGAAAATGGACTCTTTGCGTATGCTCAAAATGAAAATTTTTAAAGGGGATGGAGGAAGTATGTATATACTAATTTTTTTCTTTTTATACAGTATATCACTTTATAATTAAAATTACTATATTTTTTTCTTACACAATCTATTTTGAGAGGCATAATTCTCGTGGAGTTGAATAAATATGCTACTTGAGAGCTCGAGACTACTTAAGGTCAAGTTCGAATTTGTGTTATGCTCGTTTATTTATAAGCCTACTCAATAAGATTGAAAAATAATTACTGTGAATATTAATTACTGTTTCATTTCAATCTTTACATTTTTCTATTTAGGATGTTCAATTTTAATTCTTATGTTTCCCTTTTTGTTATATCTGAGACTCATCTAAAATAATTAATATATCATCGTGTGACCCACATCCAACACTAATACAACTATCAAATTTACATTAAATATTAGTATATCTTTTTACCCACTATCAATTAAAATATCTTATTTATTAATCAACGTGCAAAAAACAAACATAAGCATTGAAACGGGACGGAGGGAGTATCATAAATACTTATTTAATTATATTAAAATAATAATTATTAAATGTAATAAATTGTATAAAAAAATCAATTAAAATACGGCTCACATTTTGCTTAACGTGTCAAGCCGAACTCAAGCTCAAGTGAGTAATTATTCAGCTGAATTGAGTTCATTTTTTAGCTCATTTCCTAATTGAGCATCAACTCGTTTAACAGGCATATTCTTATTAAAAAAAAAGCTTTCTCAAAAAATTAAAATAAAGTATCCTCATTCTCATGTTAAATTTCACTTTTTCTATTTTCACCTCTTCCACAATAAATTTCACCAGAAATTATATCATATCAATTCTTAACCTCTTTCAATTTAGCACTCTCACCTAATACCTATATCATTTAATTTTATTTGATTACCTAAACAAAATTACAATATATTTTTAAATTTCGTTTTTATAGTATCAATGCAAAATAAGATGGGATGAGAGTATATTTTAGGTATAACTTTTTGAATAAATTCTCATATAAGACGAGGATTATTAGAATTTGGACGGATCGTGGTTTGTTTCACACAGTTTGAGTTGTAATTTATGTACTGGGCACTACGTTTTGTAAATCTTGATTCATACGAATATGCACAACTACGTATTTAGGTAACTTCATGTCTATGATTTGAATTACTTATCAAATAATTCCCAAGATTAAATTAGACTATGATTTTAATTTAATGACTACTCTTGGTTGCATTAACACGCTAGTGTTTTGCATTATACTGTAAGATAATTATGACCTAGTGCCATTAATAATAAATATATATAAGATATTTATTATGATCAAATATCTTAAATAATGATATGGTTTAAATAAATAATATATATGAGATAAATAAGGTCATATATATTTATGGATAACAATCACATTGATAGAATGTGATTTGATAAAGATTTAATATCACGATCTGTCCTCTCTCCACATATTAAAGAGACACAGTTTTATTAATTCTCTATCACATTAAGTCTTACGTACTGTGCAATAAAGAAATGGGTGAGGAGAGAGAAACTAGTTCCCGGCGTAATTGATAGGAACGTATCGTTGGAGGACCGCCATTAGTGGCGTCTCAAGGTAAGTCTTCTAATCGTGTTTATGTGGTGTGAAAATCATGAAGATCTAAGATCCATGTCAATTAATAAATTAATTGTTTATGAAATTATGCTTACATGTGGTATCAGAGCATGATTTTGGATCTCATAATTTTTCATCGAATAATTAACATTAAATTTGGATGTAGTAAATTCACGTATTACGTTCTTGATTGGATGTGAGATGTATTCTATAACCAAATTATCTCAATTTTAATTTACACTTTATTATCAATATATTATGATGTGTGAATATTATGTTTTATGTATCATGTATTAAAGTGATGTGAAAAAGTAATTATAATGAGTTGATTCACGTTAAAAATTTACATGATTATTAAATTGATATATTGAAATCATATGACTCATGCGAAAATTATAGTGATATGATTTCCATATTAAGAAAATGTCAACTGCCCTATTTAGTTTTTGGGACTGAACAATTAAAGATTGATTATGGAAGTTAATTATGTCAGCATAAGATATGAAAGTTAATTATGTCATGAGATTTTAATATAAAATTATATGACTCCCTTTAATTTTGGGGAATATAATGACTGATTAAGAATAATGACATCTAATTACAGTCAATAAATCAACATGCCTTATTCATAAAATGGCTTGAATATCACACTTTAATGCCAGTTATTAACATAATTATAATAATAAAGTGACTCATGTATTCCTCAAACTTTCCAATTAAAGTGATTTAATAATGTTAATGAAATCGATCCATCACTAACGTTTATGACTTATATTATTATTGATAATAATTAAAGATTATGTTATTATTGATACTAATTTATTGGAATTAAAATATCTCACTTATGTTATGTATGTTTGACTGCTGCTCATGGCATTTATAATGTTAAGATGCCAAATTTATTATAATATGAATACAAATTATACATGATATCTTTATTAATGTGATATATATGGATATATTATGTGTATATATGATGACAGTCTTAATATTTTAATTAATGATATTGACTGTGATTTATGAATATTTATGAAATAATGATTTGATTATTACTCACTTTCCTATTGAGTATAATATAAGAGTCTTTGATAAGATTAATAATGATTTGATTATTACTCACTTTCCTATTGAGTATAATCTAATATGATAATCTTTGATAAGATTATAATGAATGATTTTATGATTTAAATTTATTTAATGTTGGTATGTTAATAACCAAAGTGGTCTGATCTGAAAGAATAATAAAATTAAATCGTATAGTTAAATTTTAATTTCCCATATTTAAGTGATGCTTGAATAAAGAGAATTATTATATGGGTTATTAAAAATTTCACAATTATAAGACTTTAAATTCACCCAAAGTTGATTGCTAGTCTTTATAATTCATGAATATGAAGATAAATTGATAATTAATATATTATGAAAAACTGTTTTGTATGTCCAAAGATGACAAAATAGTTTTAATGAAAATATTTAATTATCAAATTATGTTATATTTGAAAGCATCATTATGATTGTATATTGTTGTATCACCAAAGGAGAACTTCAATATACATTTATTGCTTTCGATCCTGAATCTATTATTAAATTACTCAAGATATTTATAGGAATAAATTATATTATTCTTATTCTTAAAATTACTTATATTATTTAGTCTCTATTCGCATGATGCATATGTTCCATTACAAAATGGATTAAAGTAATTTAAATAGTGTGGATAAATCTAATTTCACCAAAGTGTTTTGAATTTTATTTATCACTTCAAGATAAATTGCTCATTTGCTTTGTAATAGCAATAAAGCTAAGTAATCTGACTATAATGCTCGGGTTAGATCAAACAGACTGGGCATAATGTTTATGCGAATGAATGAGACTAATAAATTAAGTCTAACATACCTAAATTACTAATAAATCTCTTGATGAGATGCTAATGACCACTTTAACTACCATAAAGTTTGATGGTTCTCATGGCACACATGAACTCATCATTAAAGATAAAAAATATTGCAACAAGATTAAAGCCTTCCATAATGAACGTAGTTTACAAATTCATTACCTTCTAAGTATGACCTATTCCTAATAAACTATAACACCATGAAAGACAAATGGAATGTGAATTAAATTCACGTAATTTATGATGGTTCAAAAGGAAAGAAGGTTTAAGAAACAATTTAAAATTTAAACATTATGTTCGTTTAAAAGTAATGAAGTTTGAACTAAACGTGGCTTTAATGTTTGGGGAAACTTTCCAAAAGAATTATTCCAAAAAGATTAATTAAGAATAAAGCCTTTCATGAGATAGGCTTTTACTGATCTTGATATTTGTGTAAATTGCATTAAATAAAAGCAAACAAAAAACACACAAATAATAGTCGTGATAATTGCACAACTTCTTATAATAGTTTACACCGCTAATTGTAAGTCTTACGATAATACCCTTCTTAAAGGAATAATAATATTTCATCCTTTTTAATTTTAAATTTAAATTTTCACATTATGGTTATATTTATCTTAGCAAGAAAATTCTCACTCCACAAATGCTTGATGAACATTTATTAATGATGTTGAGAAAATTAGATAGAAAAGTGAAAATTATAAAGATTGGAAGAAGTGATGAATTTTATGGAAAATGTGATTAATTATCATGTTCAATCACTTAATTACAGGAAGAACTAACATTTATATTAAATGTTGCACACCATAATAAATTGGTGTAGCAGAATGACATAATCGTACTTTATTGAATATGGTTATAAACATGTTAAATGATTAATTTATACCCATATTTTGTGGATTTATACATTTAAAGATGCCACTTACGTGATGGTCGAGTTTTTAGTAAAACAGTTTTCAAAACACCTTATGAACTTGTAGAAAAACTCGATCTTAGGCAGTTGAATGTTTTAAATTGCCCGGCAGGGATTATGATTTACATCCATATGAAAAGAAATTGAATATAAGAAAATTAAGTTATTTCCTTATAAATTATCCTTAAAGTCTAAAAGGTATGAATTTTATGGTCTTAACTATAGTACAAGAATTTTAAAACTAGAATGTCAAATTCATTAAGAATTGTAAAATCAGTGGGAGTATGAAACCATGAAATGTGGTTATTGAAGAAGTTGGGTGGAGAATTTGAAAATACATTCATCTAAACTTCTTCTAAAGTTGTTATATAGTTGTTAAATAGTCAAACAACTTTCAAGTACAACATTAAGTTATTCTACTCTCTTAAAGGATCCGATTTTATTAAATCAATTATCAATGAGCTTTCATTTGATATATCATCAAATATCAAATAGCATTAAGAATGTCTGAAGGACAATATATCCGCTATTTCTAACGATTGCATATGTGGTATAATAAAATGAGCTAAATTTGACATTATAATAAAAGCTAAAATTTCAGTTTTGGAATAAGTCATGGAAGTACTAATTCTATTAAATGAGTAAATTCAATGAAAGGCGAGTTGAAATCAATGGCTCATAATGAAATTTAATATCTTGTTAGAATTGCCAAAGAGTTATAAAAGAATTTGAAACGGATGTATCTTTATGATGGCGATTTCCAAAGATATAAAATTAGAGTTGTTGCTAAAGATTTTACTCAAAAAGATGACATAATTATAATGAGATATAACAAATTATTTCTTTACAAGACTCTATTAGAATTATCATGGCTTTGGTAACTCATTATGACTTAGAGTTGCACCAAATAAATGCTATGCCTGCTTTTCTTAAAGGTGATTTGGTGGAAGATCAAGTTAAATAGATCAACTCAAGTTTTTTTTTCCATTAAAGGAAAATATCACATGGCGTGTAAACTTAAAGAATTAACATACAAACTTAAGCATGCTTTCCTATAAAGATATCTTTTGAATTTAAGAAAAACATCATAAACGGTGTACATATATATCTGAAAGTTAGTGGGAGCACATTAATTCTATACTTGATGATAAACTTTCTTGCAACTGATGATCTTGGTTTATTATGTGAAACCAATAAATTTCTCTCAAAGAACTTTAGAATAAAACATATGATGAGACAATTAAAGATGTCTCTGTAAGTATATGTTAATAAAGTTCAATAGAGGTTATGGATGGAAAATTGTTTGTAAAGAACGTTACAATCCGGAAGGGAGATAAGTTTAACCTTATGTAATTTCCAATAATGAATTGGAACGTACTACAATATTCCTTATATGTATATTATTGGTAGCTTAAGATATACAAGATTGTATAAATACCAAATATCAGTCTTACTGTTAGAATGCTTGGTCATTATTGAAGTGATTCATAAATGAATGACCAGAATGTTGCATAAGGAAATATTATAAGGTATTCTAATGAACTAAAGCACTCGTGCTTACTTATCGAAAATTTAATTACTTAGATGTAATTAAATATAGATTCAGATTAAGATGATTATATGATGCAAAAAAGTTCACTTTAACTTTTACGTTTCTTAGTCGGGGATATTGTGTCATGCAATATTGTGAAGAAGTTTCTAAAAACTACATTCACTATTAAAGTTAACTTGTGGCATGATTTGAAGCTACAATTTAAGGACATTAAATGTGGAGTTTAATTTCAGGACTTGAAATAAGTTGACAATAATATCAAGTCGCTGAAAACTTATTATGATTATTCCGCTGCATTGTTCTTCTTTAAAACGATGGATATTCCAAAGTTGCTAAAACATATGGAATGAAAGTATTTATCGTTAAGAAGAACTTTAGAAACAAAGATGTCAATTGAGCATAATGGAATCAATCTTATGATTTCGGATCCGTTACACAAATGATCTTCTCTAAAACATTCATTGAACGTTACATGAATATGAGATCATTGAGAGGCTCTAACAAGCTTATGATGAACAATTGACATTAAGAGCTCATTATGTTTTGTTTCTAATTGATATATCTTGTTTTGTCATTTTAGTATACATGAATGTTGACATTAATAAAACAAGATTTTATCTCAAATTTGAGATACTTATGTGGACCATTATTGATCCTTACGAGTTATGTTGAGTAGAAAGCTAATATCATAGTACATGGAAGGAACTATGTCGAGTAAATGATATAGAACCGCTATGACTTGTGTTAGTCTATACTCAATATTGACTTTATGAGTTGACCAGTTAATTTATCTTATGTCGCGTATATTATGTAAATTATTTAAACCTTTACGTTTAAAGTTTAATTCTGTCACTCGGCCAAGTGGGAGAATGTAAGATAATTATGGCCTAGTGCCATTAATAATAAATATATATAAGATATTTATTATGATCAAATATCTTAAATAATGATATGGTTTAAATAAATAATATATATGAGATAAATAAGGTCATATATATTTATGGATAACAATCACATTGATAGAATATGATTTGATAAAGATTTAATATCCCGATCTGGTCCTCTCTCCACCTATTAAAGAGACACAGTTTTATTAATTCTCTATCACATTAAGTCTTACGTACTGTGCAATAAAGAAAGGGGTGAGGAGAGAGAAACTAGTTCCCGGCGTAATTGATAGGAACGTATCGTTGGAGGACCGCTATTAGTGGCGTCTCAAGGTAAGTCTTCTAATCGTGTTTATGTGGTGTGAAAATCATGAAGATCTAAGATCCATGTCAATTAATAAATTAATTGTTTATGAAATTATGCTTACATATACTGCATGCTTTTCTGTGTTATCATCAAAATATGGTCACTATCATACTTTATTATATTTTGTTATACTATAGTATGTATTAATTATGGAATGTTAATCGTTTTTAATCAAATTATATTTGTATTTTAATGAATAAGAATTAATACTTTAATTATAACAACACCTGGTCCATGTAGGGTATTTTTTGTTTGATATTTATGTAGATTTGAAAAAGTGAGAAAAAAACAGTTAAAATAATTGAAGGAGATATTAATGTATGAAATGTGAATTGATTAAAGATTAATAAAAGTACGTGGAGAAATTTTTTATATCATAGCTAAAATAATGTGGGTTTTGAAATTCCAAAATTTATATTTTTAAAACTTCAAACATGCACGGCCTAATATATTACTCCTTCTATACCATGATGGCTTTGCACGTTTTGATATATTTCCAAGTTGTTTAAAAAAAATTAACTTTTGGTGTAATGATATAAAAAAAATAGAGGAATTTTTTGGGTAATTCAATTGAATAAAGTGTATGATATAATTGAATTTGTCTAAATTGTGTATAAAGAGAAAGTGACAATTTTATAATATTGTAATATTGTAAGAATGTTGATATTTTGTGTTATTTCTATTTTTGGGTGTGCAATTCTTTATGAACGAATTAGAAAAGAAAGCGTGCAAATAATCATGAGATGGGAGGGTATTTTATACTATAAAATATTTACAATAATTATTCTTAACTATCATACAGCATACAGAGACACATACAACGCCACATAAGATTAAAGGGTCATTGGGCTAAACTAAAATCTTAATAAAAGAACTTATGGGAAAATAAATACTACTACCTCCGAGAAGTTCTCAGTTATTGTAGATACAAAATTTAAAAAAAAAGTTATTTTTTATTTTACTTTTAGGGGTAATTTGATATTTTTAGATAATAAAAAAATTATAAAATAAATTATGTGAGTTGTAAAGGGATGATAATTTTAAAATTAAAGTGTGTTATAGGGTAATTGATTTGTGTGTATTTTTCTTATTTGGGGGTGTGAACTTATTTATGGGACGAACAAAATAGAAAATGTGAATTTATTTATGGGACATAGAGAGTACTATGTATTTTCAAGAAGATATATGGAGTATATAAAAAGCAAATATTTGTGTAAGACATGCCGGTCCTTAAATAAAGGATTCTCGGGGTTTCATAAAATGAATTTTTGAAAAAAGTAAAATACAGTATATTATAAAATGGGTTAATTGCACCAAAAGTCTCAGTCTTTTCGCAAATTTTAAATTAGTCCAAACTTTTTAATATTTACAAATAAGTTCTCGACCTTAAATTCGTTTTGCAAATCAAGCCACCGGGTAGGCGTTGGCTAACGTGTCAGATTTTTTTTCAAATCACCCTCCACCTGTATAAAATAAAAATAAATAAACTCAAACGGCGTCGTTACGTGTTTATTGCTCCACCCGTCCACCGCAAGCTGGGGTATTCTCACTCACTGCCGTCGTCCCCGCCTTCCCCTCCGGCCACTTTCCCTCCAGCCATCGCTCCTTGCCGTCTATCCTCTCGGCCCCATCGATGTCCCTTTCGTCTATCCTCTCGGCCCCATCAATGTCCTTTCTCTTGATTTCGGTGCCTTCAGGATCAGTGGTGGTATTGTGTTTCGGTGAGGTAGCCAAGGGAGTTTGAGAGAGGATCAAATACAGATCGGGCTCGAACAGGGTGGAACCGACGTCTGGCGGCGGTAAGTCCAACTCCCAATCATGAACACAAGCAGAGCTGCGGCAACCGCCATGACCACCATCCCAAACCCGAATTTTCAGCCTACATAGTCCTCGATGTAAATCACCACCACGACGGCGGAGGTTACGCCACAGACGATTCTGACGTACCACCAATTGAATAAAGAGCTCTTGGCGGCTTTCTTCTCTGGCAGATCGTTGTCGAACTGATCCACAGCGAATGTCTGCACGCATGGCTTGTGGCAGCCTTCTCCGACGGCCAGAATGTAGAGAGAGATGAAGAAAATCGTCGATCGTGATGAAATCGGAACTACTGACACAATAGGGTTAGCAGAATCAAGCCCTGCTCCCAATTAAATACGAATTCGCTGTTCTATAGATTCCAACGACGATGTTGTTTTATTCAATTTGGGTGAAATAGAGACGAACGATGAGGTATACGATGGTGGCGAGAAGAATGGTCTTGAATCGACCAAGGTAGGAATCGGCGAGGAAGCCACCGACCACTGGGAAGATGGCGGAGATGCCCTGCCAAGTGTTGACATTCTTGGCGGCGGTGGCTGGATGGGAAGATGTGGATGGTGGCGGTGAGTGAAAACGACGTCGGATCTGATTTCTGCTGTTAAAACGACGTCGTTTGATTTTATTTATTTTTTATATTATACAGGTTCAGGGTGACGTGGAAAAAAATCCGACACGTCAGTCACCGGCCAGACCTCCAACTGCCGGTGGCTTGATTTGCAAAAAGGGTTAAAAGTCGAGAACTTATTTGTAAATATTGAAAAGTTTGGACTAATTTGAAATTTACGAAAAGGTTGGGACTTTTGGTGCAATTAACCCTTATAAAATTTACTTAGGAAATTAACTATGAAAATGATCTTTTTGAAAGTTTTGTTGGGTTTATCCGCCCAGGGAGTTGGGCCCACTCAATCCACTAGTATAATATTGTCCGCTTTGGGCCGCACAATGGTTCTCACGATTTTACCACTTTGGGCTCACGCTCAAAAGGCCTCATACTAGGGAGAGTTCATCCCTCATTTATAAACCCATCGCCAACCCCACTTCTAACCGATGTGGGATTTTGGTTGACACCCAATCAACATTTCCCCCTCAAACAAAGTCCTGCAGCTAGACTATCTAGTTTGAGATCTGAACATCCCACCATCCACATGGTTAAGTCTGGGGCTTGGCTCTGATATCACTTGTTGGGTTTATCCGCCCAGGGAGCCGGACCCACTCAATCCACTAGCATGATATTGTCCTCTTTAAACCGCCCACTGGCCTTCACGGTTTTACCACTTTGGCCATGTTGGTTGGGTGTCAACCAAAGTCCCACATCGGTTATAAGTGGGGATGACGATGGATTTATAAATGAGGGATGAACTCTCCCTAGCATGAGGCCTTTTGGGCGTGAGCCCAGAATGGTAAAACCGTACAGGCCAGTGGGCGGCCCAAAGCGGACAATATCATGCTAGAGGATTGAGTGGGTCCGGCTTCCTGGGCAGATAAACCCAACAAGTTTGGCTGCAAATAGATCATACACTTTATTTACAAAAAAACCACACCTACCTAACACATCTAACACACTTTATCATTTTTTTATTACTAAAAAATACCATAATACCCCTAAAAGTTATCACTTTCTTAATCTCTGAGCTGGGAAGGAGAGTGCTAACTTTCCTGGAATGGAGGTAGTATTCATATGGTCATTTTGATCATCCATTTTAAAGGTATTTATTTTCTCTTTTTAACAAAAAGGTCCCATACCACTCATTACTAAGAGTGAGGCTTGCGTGCGTCCGGGTGCACATCGTGCGCCTTTAGAGTTTAGTATTATAGAGAAGGGTACATTATGTTGTTCTAAAGGATATACATCAGTGTTTTCAAAATCGGACCGGATCGGCCGGTTCGACTGGTTCAATCGGGAACCAGAGCCGGTACTTGTCCGGAACAACATATATAACCGCTTTTGGGGTTGAACCAGAATGAACCGGCCAAAACCGCTCAGAACTGAAAAACCGGTAAAACCAGTAAAACCGATAAACCGTCGGTTTGTCTCAAATTCAGAATGGTTTCCAAATATTTCTATGTTGTTCAAAGACTAAAATTTCAAAAATATCTCAGAATACATTATTTGAAATTATACATACTATATACATAAATTCGGTTGCTGGCTAGACCTAAATATAACGAAGAAATATTAAAAAACCCTGAAATCTTCAACGAAGGAAGCTGATATCTAGACTGTCTTCAACGTAGGAAGCTAATGTCTGGATTGAAAAAAAAGTACAGAAGAAGAGAATGGGTGTCGGGTGGTCATTGAATTTTTTATGCTAGCATTAACTGATGCAAAAACTAAATTTTCAAAGAGAGAGAGGGGGAGAGAGAAAGAGATGCGCTGATAAGGAAGGGGTAAGAGAGAGTACAACGCAGAGTGAGGATGAGTTACAAATCCAAGCCAAACCCTAATGTTATATTTGAATTTTGATGGAAGTGGGCTGTATTGAATGGGCATTAGAAAAAAAAGAAACAAGTGGGCCATTTGAAGAAAAAGAAATAGTGCTAAGTGTGTTAATTAATAATATATATTCTGTTATTATATTTTTTTAAATAAATATTATAAATATAATTAAAAATATTTGAATTTACTTTTTCCGGTTGAACCGTCGGTCCAACCGGTCTGATTGGTTGAACCTCGAACCGCTAGGGCTACCGGTTTGATCTCCGGTCCGATTATGACAACACTGGTATACACTTTAATTAATAAGGGTATACCATTTTGTTCTAAAAGGTATACACATTTTTATACTAAAAGGTATACAATTTAACACAAAATTCTAAAACCCGTGCGCCCGGGTGCACATAAGTTTTTGCCCACTACTAATACAACTACTTATTTTATATAAAATAATACTCCCTCCGTCCCACGTATTTTTACCCACTTTCCATTTTGGGGTGTCCCACGTATTTTTACCCATTCCCTTTTTGGCAAAAATACATACTCCCTCCGTCCCACGTATTTTTACCCACTTTCCATTTTGGGGTGTCCCACGTATTTTTACCCATTCCATTTTTGGCAAAAATACATAATATTTTATTACCTACTTTTTACAATCTCAACAACTTTAACTACTTTTTTACACTTTATTCATCATTCCCAACAACTTTATTCACTTTTTCTTTTTAAATTACTAATTTATCCCTACTTTTTCTTACATTATATATTAAAAAAATAAAACGTCTTAATCTCCGTGCCCGTACAAACGGGTAAAAATACCCGGGACGGAGGGAGTAATATTTTATTACCTACTTTTTACAATCCCAACAACTTTAATTACTTTTTTACATTTTATTCATCATTCCCAATAACTTTATTCACTTTTTCTTTTTAAATTACTAATTTATCCCAACTTTCTCTTACATTATATATTAAAAAATAAAACGTCTTAATCTCCGTGCCCGTACAAACGGGTAAAAATACCCGGGACGGAGGGAGTAATACTCTTTAATTCATGTGTAAAAAATAAATGATACATTATCAATAGACAAAAATAGTCTTATTTTCTTAATTGAATAATATTACTCATATCAATAACAATATACTCCTTCCGTTCCAACTTCAACTTCACACTTTTCATTTTAGTCCGTCCCAAATTCAACTTCACACTTCCATAAAAGGAAAAAAACAACTAATCAATATCCCTCTAATATACTTTAATTTCAAATTTTCCATCACATTTTTAACACACATAACATATTTTATCATTTATTTATTACCCAAAAATACCATACTATTCCCAAAAGTAAATCAAAAAGTGACTTTTCTTAAACTCCGTATCTAAAGTAAACGTGAGGATGAATTTGGGACGGAGTAATAAGTTACACCATATTGAAATTTGATTAAGGGTAATACTATTTTAATTAAAAAATAATACTTTATTATTCTAAAGAATAATATTTCATGGAATTAAAAATAAATTGAATTAAATTAGGTAAAAGAAAATTAAGAAATACTACATACATTTGATTATGTGAATATTAAAAATAAAAATTCATGCCTCCATAACTCAAGTTGTATAAGGGAGGGTGAAAAGCTTTCCAATTGATTGCTGTAAAATAGTGTTCAAATTCTGCCCTTAGGATTTGACCCCTTATAAGAGGATTCACGTATGATTGGTCACAGAGAATCCCATCTCCGTCCTCCACTTCCGAATCTCGCCTCTGTCTGCTCAAACTGTTTTCATTTTCTCTCTCTTAAAAATACATACTAATATAAAATACGCTCTACGTACGCATTTCTACACCCACTGTAGGTGTATTTCTCTTCATAATCGTATGCGGAATTGCTATACAGGTATTCTAATCGTTAGCTTTTCTAAACTGTGTCAACCAATTTATTAAATTCGTGAATAAACGTGATCTTTTTTCACCTGCACTGAGCTACCGCTTTCGCTAGCTCAAGGATTTGATAGTTTCTGTTTTTCTTTTTAGTTTATCAATTGAAATAATTTTAGTGGCGATTTATTTGGTTTGAATTTCTATCTTTTTTATGGTAATTATTTCTGAGATTTGGATTTAGTTCAGAAGAATGGTCAACTCTGTTTGATGTAAGCATTTGTTGTTTTTCAGCTTATTTTTGCTTTTGTCAAAAAAAAAAAAAAGCTTATTTTTGCTTACTATATATCCATTTATGGAAATTCTTCATTAATGGAGTAATATTTAAGAATCCAATCCAACAATCTGCACGCAATTTGTATTTCGTTAATTTGCATTTATAGATTGCTGAACCTACGGATTTAGCCATTTAGGTAAATCACAATTATTTAAAAAGCTGTTTTAACAGTTATGTTTCTTTGGAGATCAATAATGAAGGCCCATGTTTTTCCACAGATGCTCGATTAGGGCTTTTTTTAAGGATACCTTTATAATTGACATGATAATAATGCCAAATATATGGGAACATAACTTTTGTGAGAACTATAGGTGTTGTTGATTCAAATGTTATCTAAATTAGATTTATATAAATTGGGGAATTTTGACTGCAGTGGAGGTGACAGTCAACTTTATATTACTAATTATTTGTTGGGTGATTGGATTGAGTGTTGTGAGAAAGGTATGATGATAGAATGAAGGAAAAGAAAGTTAAGTGAAACAATGGATGGCAAGACAATGAGAAGGGGGGTTTTGGTGGTCTATCATGTTTTAGGTGTGTGAGGGTACGAATAACGATCGTTAATAACGGGATCTAATGCAAAACTGGAGAGTGAAGTAATCAACTCTGGTTAATGAGACAATTGTTTTTTTTTTAATGGCTTAGTGACCTTGAGCTGTAACTGTGACCTAATGATTTGTCTTGTTCTAAGTTCTATATTCCAAAATGATCTTCCTTTGGACTGCCAGATGCTATGTTTCTGGAAACAGAGAACACATTAGTGATCTATACTTTATATTTTGTAAATTTGGAAGTAAGTTGGATCATCAGTGACTCATCTTTTTTTTGTTTTAGCTCAATCAACACACATATGAATGCTTTTAGTAAAAGTAATGTTCAGTTAGTCTTGCAAGTTTAGTTATATAGTATTTTGTACCATTAGAAAGGTGAAATTTTTAATTTTCATGGTTAGTTCCTGATTCTTGTTTCTCATCTCATCCTTAGAGCTGAATGGAGCTGTATTTGTTGATTGTTTCACTTAGCTACCTCTTTAATCATTCAGATCATGATTGGTGGGAACAGAAATTGAATGTTTGTCATTCAACCTGATCAATGTGTTCCGTAGGAGATGGCCCTGAGAGCTCCACATTTCACCTCTAAGCGCATTCCTAGGAAATTCCTCTTCATTTTACTGTTAATACTTGGATCTTTCTGCATTCTTGGGATTTATACTCATGGTCAGAAGATTTCCTACTTCTTTCGTCCACTTTGGGACAAACCTCCACCCGAGTTCGAGCATATACCACATTATTATGCAGAGAACGTTTCCATGGACTACCTTTGTCGTCTCCACGGCTGGTCCTTACGATCCGAACCACGCCGTGTTTTTGATGCAGTCATATTCAGCAATGAATTGGACCTGCTAGAGATCCGGTGGAACGAACTCCATCCTTATGTCTCTAAATTCGTCATCTTGGAAGCCAAGACTACTTTCACAGGTATCAAGAAGCCTCTATACTTTGCTCAAAATCGGGACAGGTTTGCTTTTGCTGAGGACAAGATTGTTCACGATGTGTTTCCTGGCCGCATTGCACCACCCGGGTCTCATGAAGACCCATTCAAACTCGAATCCGATCAACGTGTAGCTATGAATCTATTACTTCACAGGGCGGGTATATCCACAGAAGACCTACTCATCATGTCAGATACTGATGAAATACCAAGCCCCCACACTGTAAAACTGCTGCAATGGTGTGATGGGTTTCCTCCTAGGCTTCATCTCGAAATGAGAAACTATTTGTACTCGTTCGAATTCCCCGTAGATTACAGCAGCTGGCGTGCTACTGCCCACGTTTACAATCAGTTGACACAATACCGGCACTCACGCCAATCTGATCTCATTCTCTCTGATGCAGGTTGGCATTGCAGCTTCTGCTTCCGGTACCTTAGAGAATTCGTATTCAAAATGACTGCGTACAGTCACGCAGACCGGGTGAGGCATAAAGACTTCCTGAAGCTTTCGAGGATTCAAAAACTAATCTGTAAGGGAGATGATCTGTTTGATATGTTGCCAGAGGAGTATTCTTTCAAGGACTTGATAAAAAAGATGGGGTCGATTCCCCGATCAGCTTCTGCTGTTCATCTTCCAGCTTATCTGATCGAAAACGCGGAGAAGTTCAGGTTTCTTCTCCCCGGAGGTTGCGTACGTTCGCCCGGGTGACCTTCGGTTTCGATACAGATAAGCTGGAGATCATTGAATTGAAAGGGTAGTTGGTAGGTTCCACTAGGTTGAGAAAGTTTTGGCAGTTGTAGTGTTTTATTGTATTTACAGTGGCAAAGGCCAGAGAGGTTAGCTGAGGAACATTCAACACGTATGAATTTTGGGTTTATTGTTTCTGTATACACTTCATTTGTATTTCATTGTAAACGATCCATATTTAACATTTACACATGAGATAATAAGATTCATCTCTTGATTATTATGGTGCTCAGAATGCACAAGTTAACATCTAAAATCAACTCTAAATTAGTGTCCACTGATCATCTTCTATAAGTTCAAAATTAGCTTTTCTTGTTTTAATTTTCTTGATTAACTTATTTAATATATGAGGATAATACTATGCAAAAATATTTGTGTGGAAATGAAGTTGGTTTTATCGTAGATCAATGTTCAATTCTCGTTATTCTAATTGAGATGACCTGTTGGATTTCTATGATGCATTAACAACAGCATAATAAATAAATATAAATAGAAAATAAATTGAAAGCAATGCATAGAATAAAAAATATAAAAGTGTGTTGAATAAGAAGTAATCCTTTCATTCCATTTTCTTCTTTAATTGATATGCAAATTAAAAAAAATTGAGGATATTGTGGTATTTTGTGTGATTAGAAATAAATTGTAAAGTACATAGAATAAAAAATATGAAAAATTTGAAATTAAAGTGTGTCGTGAGGATAATAGTATGTGGAGTTAAAGTTGAGACCGATTATAATGGAAAATGTGAAATTGAAGTTGGGAGGCAAGAAATAATAATAATTTTATAAAAAATGGAGTATATGTATTTGATGAAAGTGATAACCGTGAATAATCATTTCATAATGGGGCCAGCTATTTACACCCCAAAATCACTAAACATACCTCATAATTAAAATATCTCAAATTAAAAAGACATAAATAACCTTAAGAAAATTATATAATTAAAATATATTCGGTTATTCCAACCGAACACTTACGATTCGTACGCTCCTTCCACCAAACAAATATATTATGTTTGATCAGTATGATCGAACAGACGTAAAAAATAAATTGTTAAAATAACCCCACGCATACTCACACTCTCTTTAGAATTCTGCTTCTAATAATTTGTCATGTAGCTAGAAGATTTTAGCATAACAGTTGTCCACTCCATCTAATATGTGATTATCCAAATCTGCCGACATAATCTCCACTAGAGAATTCTAGATTTATTGAAGTAGATGGTGATCTTCAACATCCTATCACTGCGAAGCAACTCTTACATCCTTCCCCCGTTGCTTTGTCTGTCCCTCCGACCGTCTACACACACCCCGGGTAAGGATTCGCGTAGAAGTTCTCCTCTAGTCTTGGTATTTCCCCTGCTACTCTTGAATATGGTGCTCCGATTCTGTCCTTGTGCAGATGCTTCACCTCCGAGGTGAAGTGATCCCAAGAAATCAAGCTGTTGTCCAGTTAATCAATGAGTCTAGCTAATAGGAATACGGATTAATTATATTCTTGTAAATATTCTTTGATATTCTTTCCATATTTTTCTCACGATAATTGTGGGATCTCTGCAGTAATATTGTATTCTTGTATTATATATACCAGATATCTCATCACCATATTTACGGGTGATTACACAGAATCCACGTTTGTTTTCTAAAACTTCTCACATGGTATCAGCTTTTTGATCCTAAACCCTACTTCTCTTCTAATCAGCCACCGCTGTCTTCCGCTCACCACGTCGGACTTGTCCCCTCCGTCGTGCTGTCAATACACCAGACTAGTCCCCTCTGGTGTCGTGTTGTTATTGCTCCACTATCCGTCTCCCTCTGCAATCCTTATTCTTTCTATCATGGCCACCAACAACAACACCAACGATCAACTGTCAGTCACAACAATGATCAACATGGTCTTTGCCATTAAATTGAATGACACTAACTATCTCCCTTGGAGCCGTCAGATCGTGCACATGGCGGAATGCTTTGATTTGATGGGCTTCCTGGATGGCACCAACGCAGCGCCGTCACCAACTCTCGCCGCTGCCGCCGGAGAGGTGTTGGCTAATCCCGAATACTCGGCTTGGAAGGCGAAGGATAGAAAACTTTTAAGTGTGATGTACACTTCTCTCTCGGAAGACGCTGCCTCTGAAGTTATCAATGCGTCAACATCGTGAGATATTTGGCTGACTCACGAGGGTGTTTTCTCCTCTGCATCGCGGCAACACCAACTCCGGGCTGAATTGCTTGCTCTTCGCCTTAGTGACTTGTCCGTTGAGGAGTATGGCAGAAAATTCAAGCTTCTCGGTGATCATTTAAATGCTATTGGAAGTCCAGTTGATGAAGCTGATAAGAGTCATTGGTTTTTGCGTGGTTTGGGTGTCAACTTTGCTGGTTTCGCGGATACTCGCATGGCTCTCTCTCCTATTCCCGTTTTTCGGGATTTGTTGAACCAAGCAAAACAATATGATCTCATGATTCGAGCTATGGAGGGTCCATCTCCTCAAGTCGCGTTAGCGGCTGATCGCGGTCCACAAATCATCCGAGGCTCTTCCCATGAGCTCAGCGGGAATGATCGTCGGCTTGCTATTCATGGTGGACATGGGCAATCCACCAACTGTGGATGGGGTTCTTATTCGAACTCTCGTGGTTCCTTTTCTGGTGGTCAGACGAGCAGCGGGGGGCGCAAACCTTATGTTCCTCGCTGCTAAATCTGTCGAGGGGATCACTATGCAGACAAATGTCCTAAATTTTTGAGTGCTCGTCAGGCGGTTTCCTCAGTCAATTTAGCTCAGGCTTTCACATCCTCTTGTAATGTGTCGGACTCTACTCCTGATTGGTATCTCGATTCAGGCGCTTTTGCTCATATGACCAATCGGTCTGCTGATTTGGATTCTTACAAATCTTATTCTAGTAACTGTTCTATTGTTGTTGGTAATGACACTGATGAATGATATTTTTAGTTACATTTTAGTGTCTTTTTATATTTGTTTTCGTATTATTTTATCCGTATTTATGTGTATTTTGGTGGTATTTTGTGTTTTTTATGGGAATGTGTGAAAATGAGCTTAAACGTATGATTTTTAGGTAAAAATGGATTCTAGACACGATAAGGAAGATGTGCGAAAAAACGGAACTCAATTCGGAGTTGAAACGAGGGAGAATGAGTCAAAGCAAAATGCTGAAAAATGCACGCACAATTTGTGTAATTTTTCTGTACTCTTGTAGAGCTCAAAACTAGAAGTGTAATATATGGTTGGAAAGCCACAGAAAAGAGGATCGTTTTGGTATAAGAAACACCTCAATCGGAGCCCAAACGAGAAAGTTATGATTAAAATGGTGACGTCGCACAAGCTGTTTCTACTCAGCACGATTGTGCTACTTTGCATGACTTGTTACACCTTCAAATGTTAGAAGTTTTGTCAATTCTTTATATGCATAGAAAGCCACGGAAGAGAGGATCGCGTGAGCGCAAGAATTACCCAAATTGGATTTCGTATGAGAAAGTTATATGCAAAACGGTGAGACTGCGCTGCACCAACCCGAACTCGACCCGAACTCGGCCCGAAGTCAATTTTATGATTAGAATGTGTTCTAGAAGGTTCTAAGGGGTACAAATGTCCATTTTGAGTGTAAAACAAGAGAAGGATCACTAGGGATCAGCTCCACACACATTTTACACCACATTTTCACACACTAACTCTATTCCATCCATCTCCATACCCTTCATCCATCCAATCCACTTGATCCCCTCCATCAAATCCACCATCCAAGTGATCAAGGAAGCAAGGGAGAGTGAGATCACAAGAAGAAGAAGAAGATCTCCATTGAAGACCTTCAAAGGGGGAATCTAATTCTAATTTTGTGACTTTCTTTATAGTTGATCATGGTTTGTAAGGATTTTAATGTCTATGTTGAATTTCTTGTGACTATATATGAAAGGCTAATCTCCTTTGTGAGATTAGCTCCATGATTGGTGTTGGATAATTTAGGTTTTATGCAAATTGATTTTAATCTTAATTAGGCATTTGTGTTATTTCTATCATTGATGTGAATTGCTTTATGTATATGTATGATTTGCGTAATTAATTGTCATGGGCATGTGATTAGATTGAGAAATCAATAATGTGTTTAGGATAGTTCATTGAATCATTTCATCATACACTTCATGTGCATTAATTTAGAATGAGATAGAGATATCCTTCTAGATTTAGAACCCTTTGATAGAACATTTGATTAACTTAATTGAGAGATTGGTTGATTAGGTGAGGAGAACCAAGCCATTAGTGAATTCATAGTACCTTAAAAGGGAATATTGCCTATGATTTATTACCTCATTAGGGAACTCGTAGAGTAATTAGTACCTAGTGGAAGGTGTTCGCTATGGTCTCGATCCTAAGTGCTTTTGGGAATCTTATTGAGGGCCTACATCCTATCAATCTCGAGAGAGAATTTAGGTGGAATTAGTGATCGCTTCTATACCATGTCCATGAGAGATTAGAATTAATTGCATAATTACTTTGTTATCTATGCCATGATTGTTGCTAATCTCATCCTTGCATCATTTGGAACCCATTTATCTTTGCATTCATTTTATCTTTTTTCTTTCATTAGTTTAATTGCATTTATTTGCATCTTATCCTCCCATTCCGTCGTCCTTATAAAATCACGATAAACTTGAGATCGCTTAAACTCTAGTACCTTCCTCCCTGTGGTTCGATAAATTCTTTAATTGGTCATCCCAACTACAAATGACCAATCAAATAGCGCCGTTGCAGGCGAAGAACGGTCGCTAGTAGTTTGACGAAGGATTGTTTAGAGTGGTCTTAATAAGGACATTTTTTTAATTATTTTTGCATCTTATTTGCTTTAGAAAATTTTGTTCTAATTTTCTTTCTCTTCTAGGTGTATACCTTGAGACGGAAGAAGAAGAAGAACAAGCCTAAAAATATGAGCTACATGAATATTCTTTGAGAAATGGTAAATAGAAGTGCTCATTCCGCTATGAACACACAAGGAAATTTTCAAGGATTTCAAATGCCAAATTGTGAGCCTAACTTGTAATCGAATTTCGGAGTACAAGATATGCAATTCCAACAACTAAGTTATGAGAATTTTGGAGTCCATCATCAAATGCATCAACAAGTATACCCTCAAGGTGTGGAAGATGTGTTTCAAGGAAATTTTTCTAGACATCAAGAAGGAAATCAACCACAACTATGGGGAGATTTCCAGGACTCCAACACCTCTTATTCTACCCAAAGTGACTACAAAGAAAGGCTTAGAGATGAGTTGATCGAAAAGATTATGGAGCGCTTGGAACATGAGAGGAAGTCTAATGAAGCATGGATGGATCGAATGGAAAATTAGTGTGAAATAGTGACAAATGCAATCGTAGCATTTGGTGCTAGATTGAATTCCATTGAGCACCAAGTTAGTCAAGTTGTGTCCACCGTGGAGAGACTTCAAGAAGAGAACAACAAGCCTTCTACCTCCGAAACAACAAATCTATGCATGGCCATTAAGAATAGGAAAAAGGATAGTTTGGGGGTTGATGAGGATATGAAGGAAAAAAGAGAAAGGGTGCCTAAGTGGGTAAAAGCAAAAGAGTTGAAGGACGAGTTGAAGGGGAATTTCGATAGATTTGTTGAGTCTCTTGAAGAGATGGTTGAGAAAGTAAAACATCAAAATCGAGAAGAGATTCATGCCCTTATGGAAGAAAAGAAGCATCCGGAAAATAAGACCATGCATTCTATTCCCCACAAGCCAAAACCTTTTCATTCTATTGAAATTTCAAATTCTCTTAAGAACTTCCATGATTTTATTGATAAAAATTTATTTGGTGATTGCAGGAAAAAGGTTGCAAGAGGGCATCAACACTTGTCAATGCCCAAATTCTTACCGGGGGATGTGGTTGAAGTTCAAAATGCACATAAAGCCCCATGGAACAAGTGGAAAGGGTCATTCCTTGTGAAGAACGCCTTCGGAGAACAATTGCTTGAGCTATTTAACAAGAAGGGAAACGTTCTAGTGGTGGAACGTGAGATCACAAGGCACTACTTTAAGAAAAAACCTATGACAGTGCCTAAGGATTATTTTAGACCGCCATGAGCGTGATAATATCGTCCGGATTGAAGACGTTAAACTTAGCGCTCGATGGGAGGCAACCCATCATTATCTTTATTGCTTTATTTAGTGTTTTCAATAAGGATTGTGGATTTGATTTTGTTTTGCAATTTTTGGTATGTAGGTTGATTGTGCTCATAAGGAGAATGCATATTGAAGATACGGGAAGTGCTTGATTTGAAGTGTGTAAGTACGTCACACCACTTTTTGTAAACTTAACTCGAAACTCTTGTTTCAATTTAAGTTTGGGGGGGATATGGCGTGGTGTGACATACTTTGTCTTGAAGGCATATACTTTTCGTATTTTTGGGTAAATTTTAAAATTTTTCTCATGAGTTTGGGATTGATTTTAGTCCGATTGGTTGTGTTGAAGTGCATGATAGTCTATATTCTTATTGCAATTGTTGAGCTAATGGTTTTGATGAGTTGTTGATCATAAATGAAGTGTAGTGGAAGCACGAATTGAGCCCGAAGATCAAGTCGAGATTCGTTGTACATTCAATTCAGAAGCCCGTGCCAATCATTTCCACAACCAAATGCATTCCTAAGGGAGTTCACTTTACATCTCATCACTTCTATGTGCTTAGCATGCCTTGATATTGATTTGGATTGATGTGATTAACATGTTACTTCATTTGTTATGTTTTTGAGATGTTTACTTTCGTAATTTAGGATTTCCTTTTCAATCAAAGATGGGGATGATTGTGAGCTTACTTGATCATGGATGTTATGAATGTGTGCTTTATTCTCTAATGATGGATGGTTTTGTTATTTGTGCATGTTATGTGTTTCTGTTTGGTTCTTGTTTTGTGAGTCTTTTCTTATTTGTTTTGTGTATATTTTTATTTTTTGTCTAGGGTTGTTTGGTGGTTTGTTTTGGGATGTTGTTAGTCATTTTTGAATGTGAGTGATGACATATCGTTGTGATAAGTGATGACAAGTTATGATTAAGAATCTCTACACTTTCGAATTGTAACATGTTTTACTTAACTTGTTCAATTTTGAGATGAATGTGGTCTAATAAGTTTCTTAAGGTCCAATGAATAAGATTGTGAGAATTTGAGCCTCAACCGTGCATACGTGGTATTTTTCTTCATGAGTTGATTAGTTGTGTTTGATAAGTTAAAACTTGCTCTAAGACTATGGGAACGAGCCCGATTAGTGGAGATTAGTGATATGATCTAAGGCCATCCTTGTCATTTATAGTCATTGCCATATATTTCCATACCATGAACATCATCCCTAGTCAATCATTTTGAGCCTTTATGCCTATTTATTGTGATTAAGCACATTACAACCCTTGATTACCCATGTAAACCTTATATATATATATATATATATATATATATATATATATATATCTTTTGTGTGAGTAATTAAGGAGATGGAGCTAGAAAGGTTTGATAAGAAAGAAAAAGAAGAAAGGAAATGGTAAACAAGTAAGAAAAAAGATGAAAAGAGCACAAACAAGAATGAACATGCAACCTCAAAACAAGAAAAATGAGCAAAGCAACAACTAGATGCTCAAGAAAATAAAAATTCAAAGAAGGAAGCATGCATTGAAAGAAGTTCAATCCAAGGAAAGTTGATGATTAGTGCTTGTGAACATTAAAGACAAGAAAGGAAGAAAGAAAAGTGGAGAAGTATGGAAGAAAGTAGCTACCTCTTCAATTGCTTACACATGATTGGTCACTCTTACCTATATTCTTCCTACCATACCAAAGAGCCTATCATTACAACCTTAATAAAAGATCTTGTTGATCACTAATTAAAACTTTGATGGTTTGATGTAGTCCACGAGCAAGCTTATAGCGAGTCGAGACAATCGATTGATGAGTGTTGATTTACCCCACTTCATAGAGTATTGAGTGAAATTGATATCTATGTGAGGCTTGGACCAAAAAAGGACTTTTACACTTTATTCTCTTGAAATTAAACGTGTTAATTCTTCATGTTATAATTTTAATGTTGTAGGATGACTTAGCATAGTTTGTAGTTCTTATTACTATTGATGTGTTATTATTTATGTTCGTTTAGTCATTTCCTAGGTGAAAATCTCTCTTTCCTTGTTTTATCATTTTTGTTGTTTGGGGACGCACAAACTTTAAGTTTGGGGGTGTGATGAGTGGTATTTTCACCTAGATTTTAGTGTCTTTTTATATATATTTTCGTATTATTTTATCCGTATTTATATATATTTTGGTGGTGTTTTGTGTTTTTTATGGAAATGTGTGAAAATAAGCTTAAACGTATGATTTTTAGGTAAAAATAGATTCTAGACGCGATAAGGAAGATGTGGGAAAAAACGGAGCTCAATTCGGAGTTGAAACGAGGGAGAATGAGTCAAAGCAAAATGCTGAAAAACACATGCCCAACTTGTATAATTTTTCTGTACTCTTGTAGAGCTCAAAACTAGAAGTGTAATATATGGTTGGAAAGCCACAGAAAAGAGGATCATTTTGGTATAAGAAACGCCTCAACCGGAGCCCAAACGAGAAAGTTATGATTAAAATGGTGACGTCGCGCAAGCTGTTCCTACTCAGCACGATTGTGCTACATTGCATGACTTGTTACACCTTCAAATGTTAGAAGTTTTGTCAATTCTTTATATGCATAGAAATCCACGGAAGAGAGGATCACGTGAGCGCAAGAATCACCCAAATTGGATTTCGTATGAGAAAGTTATATGCAAAACGGTGAGACTGCACTGCACCAACCCGAACTCGGCCCGAAGTCAATTTTATGACTAGAATGTGTTCTAGAAGGTTCCAAGGGGTACAAATGTCCATTTTGAGTGTAAAAAAAGAGAAGGATCAGTAGGGATCAGCTCCACACATATTTTACTCCACATTTTCACACACTAACTCTATTCCATCCATCTCCATACCCTTCATCCATCCAATCCACTTGATCCCCTCCATCAAATCCACCATCCAAGTGATCAAGGAAGCAAGGGAGAGTGAGATCACAAGAAGAAGAAGAAGATCTCCATTGAAGACCTTCAAAGGGGGAATCTAATTCTAATTTTGTGACTTTTTTTATAGTTGATCATGGTTTGTAAGGATTTTAATGTCTATGTTGAATTTTTTGTGACTATGAAAGGCTAATCTCCTTTGTGAGATTAGCTCCATGATTGGTATTGGATAATTTAGGTTTTATGCAAATTGATTTTAATCTTAATTGGGCATTTATGTTATTTCTATCATTGATGTGAATTGCTTGATGTATATGTATGATTTGCGTAATTAATTGTCATGGGCATGTGATTAGATTGAGAAATCAATTATGTGTTTAGGATAGTTCATTGAATCATTTCATCATACACTTCATGTGCATTAATTTAGAATGAGATAGAGATATCCTTCTAGATTTAGAACCCTTTGATAGACCATTTGATTAACTTAATTGAGAGATTGATTGATTAGGTGAGGAGAACCAAGCCATTAGTGAATTCATATTACCTTAAAAGGGAATATTGCCTATGATTTAGTACCTCATTAGGGAACTCGTAGAGTAATTAGTACCTAGTGGGAGGTGTTCGCTATGGTCTCGATCCTAAGTGCTTTTGGGAGTCTTATTGAGGGCCTACATCCTATTCGTCTCGAGAGAGAGTTTAGGTGGAATTAGTGATCGCTTCTATACTATGTCCATGAGAGATTAGAATTAATTGCATAATTACTTTGTTATCTATGCCATGATTGTTGCTAATCTCATCCTTGCATCATTTGGAACCCATTTATCTTTGCATTCATTTTATCTTTTTTTCTTTCATTAGTTTAATTGCATTTATTTGCATCTTATCCTCCCATTCTGTCGTCCTTATAAAATCACGATAAACTTGAGATCGCTTAAACTCTAGTACCTTCCTCCCTGTGGTTCGATAAATTCTTTAATTGGTCATCCCAACTACAAATGATCAATCGGGCACCTCTTTAAATATCTCGCACATTGGTTCTCGTCATTTATCTGCAGATGTTCAGTTGTTAGATGTTTTGGTGGTACCTCATATCACCAAAAATCTTTTATCTATCAGTAAATTAACTTCTGATTTTCTTGTTGATGTTACATTTTCTGATAAGATATTTACGATTCAGAACCGGGTGACAAGGAAAATTCTGGCTCAGGGAAGGCGTGAGAAAGGATTATACTTGCTTGATAGGGATGTTCCAGCTTTGGTAGCAGCAGTTCAAAATAAAGTCTTGAAGGTTAGTTTTGATTCAGGGCAATTGCGCCTGGGGCATGTCCCATTTTCGGTTATTTCGTTGCTTAATAAACTTGGTCATCTGTCTGTTACTTCAGTTTTGCCAAGTCCTTCTGTTTGCTCTTCTTGTCAGTTAGCAAAGAGCAAGATACTTTCTTTTCAATTGAATGAAAAACGTGCTGCTAATGTTCTTGATTTAATACATTGTGATTTATGAGGCCCTGTGCCTTTTACCACTTCTGATGGATTTTGTTATTATGTTGTTTTCATGGATGATTTCTCTCGGTTTACGTGGATTTATCTGTTGCGTGCTAAGTATGATTTTATGGCACTCTTGTTCGCTTTTACACATTTGTGTGCACCCAGTTTACCCGTAATATCAAGACTTTTCAAAGTAATGGTGGGACTGAATTTGTGACTCTAAAGTGCAAGTTTTTATGCATCTTCATGGGATTCATCATCAGCTTTCTTGTCCATATACTCCACAGCAAAATGGCAGGGTTGAATGCAAGCACCGTCACATATCTGAGACTTGATTATCTATGCTATTTCATGCTCATGCTCCTGCATTCCATTGGTTTGATGCATTTGCTACTGCTGTTTTCGTGATTAACAGGCTGCCATCGTCACTTCTGCAGAACTGCTCGTCATTTCAGCTCCTATTTGGTTATGCTCCATCTTATGCACAATTTAAGCCATTTGGGTGCCGTGTGTTTCCTTACCTCCGAGATTATGCGCCACATAAATTGAAACCTCGCAGTTGTCCTTGCATTTTTTTGGGATATAGCACTATCTACAAAGGATTTCGGTGTTATGATCCACAGTCAACTCGTGTCTTCACCACTCGTCATGCCCAGTTCGATGAATAATGCTTTCCTTTTTCTGAGAATTTGTCTTCAACTCGGATTTTAGATTTGAAAATTTCTACTTTCATGGATGCTAAGTTGAGTGTGGTTCCTACTACGACAGATCCAATCAAGTTAATTTCAAGAACCGAATGCAGAGTCGACGACCCAGCTGAGTTCCAGCAGGATCAGTTGCCGATGTCTACTCATGCCTCGCCGCCAGCAGCTACTGACTAACCTGCCTCGCTGCCGGTGCCAGCACTACCATCAGTGGAGGAGGTTTCGATCGAGCAAACTCCTGTTATCCCTCTCCGACATCATATGATCACCAGGTCGCGAGCTGGAGTATTCAAGCCTCGGTACCTTTTGACTTGGCTTCTACTGCTTTATTATTTGCTATGGTCGCCACATCTGAACCCCGTGGCTTCAAATCAGCTGCAAAGCGTCCCGAGTGGCTTGCTACTATGCAAGAAGAAATTGATGTGCTCCATTCAAATAACACTTGGGATTTGGTTCCCCGTCCGTCTGGTTCGAATATAGTTAGTTCAAAGTAGGTTTTTCGTATGAAGTTTCACGCTGATGGCTCTATTGAGTGCCACAAAGCCCAACTTGTTTCTCAAGCTTTATGTAGATTCCTGACACTGACTTTCATCATACCTTTAGTCCCGTTGTCAAAGCTGCAACTGTCCGAATTATTTTGGTTCTTTCCATTCAGTATGGTTGGTCTCTTTACCAACTCGATATTAAGAATGCATTTCTAAATGGTGTTCTTTCCAAGCCCGTGTTTATAGCCCAGCCTCCTAGATTTGTGGATCTACGATTTCCTGATCATGTTTGTAAACTGAAGAAGGCTTTATATGGTCTTCGTCAAGCTCCACTTGCCTGGTACCAGAGGTTCAGCTCATATCTCTCAAGTCTTGGTTTACTTCAAAGCCGGTGTGACTCCTCCCTGTTTCACTTCCATCTAGGTAACTCGATCATTTACTTGTTGTTGTATGTGGATGATATTATTATTACCGGGAATGATTCTTCTATGCTGCAAAATTTTATCTCCCGTACCCACCGTGAGTTGGTCGTCTTAACTATTTTCTTGGGCTTGAGATATCGTACAGTTCCGATGGTCTCTTTGTTGGCCAGTCGAAGTATGCAAATGATATTCTGGAACGCGCTAATTTTTTGGATGCTAAGCCCGTCTCTACGTCTCTATCAGCGCGAGAATCTCTTGTTAGAGACGGGTCTCTATTTCGTGATCGGACCCTTTACAGATCACTGGTTGGAGCACTTCAATATTTGACAGTCACTCGTCCTGATCTCTCTTATGCGGTCAGTTCCGTAAGTTAGTTTCTTCACTCGCCTACAGATGATCATTTTCTTGCAGTAAAAAGAATACTTTGCTATGTATAGGGGACTATGCACTATGGGTTATCCTTCAAGAGGAGTCCTACATTCTCTGTCTTAGGTTATTCTGATGATGACTGGGCCCGTTGCATTGAGACTCGTCGTTCCACTTACGGATTTTCTATTTTTCTTGGGGATAATCTTGTTTCTTGGAGTGCAAAGAAACAACCGACTGTTGCTCGCTCTAGTTGTGAGTTAGAATATCGTGCTATGGCAAATGCAGCAGCTGAATTAATTTGGGTCAGGAACTTACTGCATGAGCTTCGCTCACTTCCTTCTTCTATGCCTGTTCTGTTGTGCGACAACAAGAGTGCTGTTTTTCTAAGCCAGAATCCAGTGGCACATAAAAGGGCCAAGCATATTGATCTTGATTATCATTTTGTTCGTGAGCTCGTATCTTCAGGCAAGCTGGCGACAAAATTCATTCCATCTCATCTCCAGCTAGCTGATATTTTTACAAAGAGTCTTCCACGTCTGGCGTTTGAGTTTCTACGTTCCAAGCTTTGCGTTTGTCTTCATCCCTCGCAACGCTTGACGGGGGGTAATAGGAGTACAGATTAATTATATTCTTGTAAATATTCTTTGATATTCTTTCCATGTTTTTCTACGATAATTGTGGGATCTCTGCTGTAATATTGTATTCTTGTATTATATATACCAGATATCTCATCACCACATTTACGGGTGATTTCACAGAATCCACATTTATCTTCTAAAACTTCTCACACTAACAAAATTCAACTTGAAATGTACAATGTAGGAATGAGCATGTTGATCATTAGAGCAGAGTATTTGTTTGTTTGTTATCTATGATCAGTCTTTCACCTGTCAGGATTTATTGTCCTTCTAAAGCCGTCGAACCTTCTGTGCCCCTGCATGCCTTCGCCATGTTGCATCGTATGTATACATGAAAGTATCGCTCTCTAAGGCTATGATGTAGTCTAAACCAGCGAGGCGATTCTGGTACGGCCTGAAGGGTTCTCTAAAGCTATGATGTATTAACTTCTTTCATAAAAGTTATGCAAATGAAAATTTTATACATATGTTCGGTCATACTAATCGAATAGAGTATATTTGTTTGGTGGAAGAAGCGTACAAATTGGAAGTGTTCGGTTGGAATAACCGAACATATTTTAATTATATAATTTCCTTAGAGTTATTTATGTCTTTTTAATTGGAGATATTTTAGTTACGAGGTATGTTTAGTAATTTTGGGGTGTAAATAGTTGCCCCTCTCATAATCTATTTATGGATCATATCCCATAAAAAAATGTCCATAAATTTTAGATAATAATTTCAAAAGTTTATCTAAATGACTTTTAGGTATAAATTTTATATCCAAACTTTGAAATGTTCTCACGTAACGTTCAATTCCACTGTAAATCTAAAACCACAAGAAGAAAATCTAAATAAATAACTGAGAGACAAAATCATTCATTTCCACCATTTAACATGTTGGCCTTTCGAATTCGGAAACCACCCATCAAATTATGTGAAACTACACCAAAATTTCCTTATTAGAAATACGATTAATCTAATTCTTGATTATTTAGTCAATTCTCGTGATAAGGAAATAAAATTAAAGGAGAAGGTGACGTATGAATCCTCATACTTTCAGGATTTTGAAATTCTTCTGTGTAACTTGAGTATCTTTCCAAAAAAAAAAAAAAAAACTTTAACTTAAGTATGTAAATAATTTTAATAAAAAAAAATTATTTCAGTTAAATAAATTAATAAAATGAAAAAAAAAGTGCGTAGAAAATAATTTAAATTCGACACATTTATTTATTTTTACGTATGCAAAAACGTATCTAGGTATTTATTTAAGTGGGCTTTTTTTGGGAAAGATATAAAACCCGTCAGGGGGTTTAACACCCTTTCGCCATTTCTGTTGTGCCATAGTACACGAAGGTGGCACTGCGCTCTCTCTCTCTCTCTCCTCCCACGCGTTTTGCCTTCTCTCTCTCCCTCACTCTTCCATCCTTCCCTTCTCTTAGCTAGAGCTCTCTGATATTGCGTGGATTGTGTGTTTGATCTACATATATGTAAATCGTGTCTTCGTTGATATTTTTTCAGGGATTCCGGCGCCGGTGGCGATCCTCCGATCAGTCTTTTTTCTCTCAGATCACCGGAATTTTATCGGCGGAAGACTCTTTCACAGTAAGTCCTCCACCTGCATTTTTAGTCTATGTACGTGCGTATATGCATCTCTGACTGCATATATGTCGTGTGTTTACTTTTTACATGAAAAGTTGACTTTTCAGATATTTTAGCTGGCAAATGGATCAGGGTTTTCTTTTTCCCTTGATTGATTGCAATTGTGATGATGGAGGAATTTGTAAATGTAACGAAATGATTAATGTCGGTTCTCATTTGACCGAAACGTAGAACTTGAATTTTGTTCAAGAATTGATGGGATATAGAGATCAAGAATTGATTTTAACTGTTATGTAACAGTAAGCTAGTTTCTCCTTGCATTCTTTGTTTATACATGGGTGTTTAATTTTTGTATCTTAACGCCTAAGGATTTCTCGATTGAATAGTGGAACAGAGTATTTCTTAATATGTGAAGAGGGTGAGTGTAACCTTATAATAGTTATCTGAATTATATTAATGAGAAAGAAGTCCTTCTTATGTTCTTACAAACTCACTATGCCACATTTTCTCTGGTAAACAAGATCTTGTGCGATTTTGCTATTAATTTTGGTTTTGATGAATTGTATCAGAGAGAAAATCCATTATATTGTATTGATTGATGTGAAGCTTCAACGAGTGAGGATATAGAGAAAAAAGAGATTGATTCGATTGGTAGAGATGGCGACGAGCACAATCAGGAAGGCGATAGGGGCGGTGAAGGATCAGACGAGCATAAGTTTAGCCAAAGTGGCTGGTAATGTAGCACCTGATCTTGAGGTGTTGGTGGTGAAGGCCACGACCCACGATAACGAATCCGCGGATGAGAAGTATGCTAGAGAGATTTTGAGTATGATGTCCAGTTCTAGAGGATACATAGATGCCTGTATTTTTGCAATTTCAAAGAGGTTGAGCAGAACCAGGGATTGGATAGTGGCTCTGAAGGCGTTGATGCTTATTCATAAGCTGTTGAATGATGCAGATCCTGTTTTTGGACAGGAACTGCTGATGGCCAGTAGGAAGGGAACTAGGGTGCTGAACATGTCTGATTTTCGTGATGATGCACACTCGGGTTCATGGGATCATTCAGGTTTTGTGAGGACCTTTGCATTGTATTTGGATCAAAAGCTTGAGTTTATGGTGTATGAGAGGAAACAGACTGTTGGTGATGATGAGAAGAAGAAACATGATGATGGATTTGAGAAGTATAAAGAAACACGGGGCTCGGAGGAATTTGTGAACGAATGGAAACCGACTCTTGATGATGGGATGGGAAGGAAGTCAAGGTCTTGCGGAGATTTGAGTGATCAACAAAGTGATGGGAATGAATCTACATCAGTTAGGGAACTGAGACCGGTGAGGGATTTGGAGACATTGAACCAATTGCTTCGTCTTCTTGACCGTTTCTTGGCTTCTAGACCAACGGGGGCTGCAAAGAACACTAGGATGGTTCTCGTGGCGCTGCACTTGCTTGTGAAGGATAGTTTTAAGATCCATGCTGATATATCAGTCGTGTTGAAACGTTTATCGGATTGTTTCTCCGGGCTAGAGTATGCTGTGAGTGTGAAGGTTTTTGATGCTTATGTTAATGCAGCTAAGATGATTGATGACCTTAATGGGTTTTATAATTGGTGCAAGGATATAGGGGTAATGAGGTCATCAGAATTCCCACAAGTGCAGAGAATTAGTGATAAGGTTTTGGGATCACTTGAGAGCCTCTTAAGGAGAAAGTCTGATTGGCCAAAGAGTCCCATAGATGTTAGGGAAGAAAGATTTTCTGAGATCAAAGAAGAGAGTATGAATGAAATCAAAGCTCTCCCTTCACCAGAGAATTACAATCCTTCAACCATCCCACAGCCATTACACAAAGCACACAATCCGGGGGCCATCGAAGATCTAGTGGATTTGAAAAACGAAGGAGCATCAGCCGATCAACAGGGGAACACATTGGAATTGGCTTTATTCTCTGCACCAAACGACGGATGGGTCGAATTCCCAGCACACGAGGGGCCAAAGGTGAGTTCAGCATGGGAGAACCCTGCTGCTGAAAATGGAAAAGCTGGGTGGGAACTAATGTTGGTAGAATCAGCAACCAATCTACAAAATCAGAAACCCGAATTGGGAGGTGGATTGAATCCGTTAGTGTTGAATGGAATGTATGATCAAGGAGCTGTAAAGCAGTACAATAATAATTCTCAGTTCAACAATGGAAGTGCAAGTAGTGTGGCATTCACTGGGATAAGCAAGAATAGGACAACACCAGTTCTAGCATTGCCCGCCCCAGACGGAACAGTGCAGCCCGTGGGGCAGCAGGACCCGTTTGCTGCGTCTCTCTTGATTCCCCCGCCTCCTTACGTGCAGATAGCCGATATGGAAAGGAAACAACAGCTGGTGACTCAGGAACAGCAGCTCTGGCAGCAGTATGCAAATGCTGGGATGCAAGGCCAGCTCGGAATGGCCAAGATTTCGGGCAATGCAGGTTATTATGATTCTTTCATGGCTTATGGAATGCCACAAAATGGATACTACTACACATCCTATTAGTCACACTCTCACTGCTAAATGCTTGTATAACCAAAAGCCTTGGTTTTCCTCTTCTGCTGATACTATTATCTTTCTCGTAATAATGCTTTTTTGGGAGGGAGTGAAATAACAACATTTTGCTATTACCTTATTAATTTCTGAAACCATGTAGTTATATATGCTAAGCCTGTCCTGATGAATTATTTAATATGTTTTATTGTTTAATTTAGATGAAAAATGTTGCAAGCTGTCATGCACTAAGCCTTGGTTTTACATAATATGCTAAGCCTTTCACTGCTAAATTTTTTTCACTATATTTCTATGGGAAGATGAAAAATGGAGACATGCACTAAAGATTTGCCACAAATCCTAACAATTGATCATAAATGAAGCAGAATGACTTACCTTTCTAACGAGGTGAGTTGCAAGCGGTTCGGATCTTCTGTTACATTTGGTGTTACATCTCTTGTTACGAGCCGTTGGATGATTGACACGTAGGATATACTAATCTATACCCTAACAATCAACCCTAAGGGGAAAGGTTGAGATTATTCTCTCCGCACACGTGTCACTCATCTAACGCGTGTAACAGGAGATGCAACACCAAAGTGTAACAGGACATCCAACACCAGCTGCAAGCTGTCATGTCTTGTCCTCCTAATCGACCCACGAAGACTGGACATGAAGAACATTATCTTTGGTACTTTCTTTCATAGCCTTTTTTATTTCTTCCGCACACAGGATTGCAATCAAAGATATCAATCTTCAGAATGAGCCCATGATCAAATGTCCCATGAATCTTTTCTAGTTTGTAGCAATTTCTCATTCTCAAGTGTGCGAGGGCTTTGAAGGACTTACGTCCAATTTTCCAATCCACCACATCAGTGTCTTCAATAACAAGACAATAAAGATTGCGGAATTTCGATGGCTCAACATACCACTTTGAACCTCGAAAAGCATAGTTTTTCAATTTGAGCACACGAAGATTTAGTAATGATGCAATCTTGCTCATTTCGTTCCAGGAATAGCCCAACCCACTCAAACTTATAAGTCGTGTCATAACGTTCGGGAGACGAAAAGGACATGATCGGTCAAACAATCCCGGGGTTAACAATGACACATTTAACAAACTTGAGTTTGGAAAGATGGGAAATATGAGCAAATAAGCTCAATGGTTTACCATCATCATCAGGTTCCAATTCGACTCGAACTCTCAACTCACTCAAATTAGGAACTGATTCAAGAACAGCCTCAGTACAACTCGTAGCACTTACATTCAAAAGAGCTGACAAGTTTTTCAAAGAAGCACCACATGGATCTGGTAACTCACTCCCTGTTATCTGAAGATGTTTTAGTTCTTTCAACTCCCATATTTCCACTGGTAAATAAGATGGTACATGACCTGAATTGATATTCATATGTCGATCCACGATAAGAAATTGAAGCTTCGAGAGCAGAGAAATGGAAGCTGGGATCACTCCATTCACAGTAAGAGTAAGATATCTTAACTCAACCAGTTTTAACACCTCCAAAGGAAACTCGTAGAAACGAATCGAAACTGCATCGAGTTCCCTCAACAATCCCAAACGATAACATATTGGCACCTGATATTGCTGATAAGGACCATAACAGAGTAAAGCACGAGTGGTCTGAGCACATTTGGTCTCAACTGATTCATGCACATCCTTGAGGCCAAACAAAACATTGATATGGAAGGACAGTCTGTGCTGGTCTCTTATAGCATCTTCTAAGCCATCATTACGGCTATCTAAGACGATAGAAAACTTGGCCTCCCTAGCTTTCTTGTTAGATAGGTGCCACAATGAAGAATGGAGGCCACAAGATTTTACAGTGTGCGACAGATTATAGGTGCTCTCCTGGCAAACCATAACAAGATTGTTGGAAACAAGCTCCTCCAAATATTTGATACCATTATAATCTAAGTCTACTTGTAGATTTATTTCATTAAATCCATCCGCACGCCAAAGATTAATGAGCTCGGATCGGGGTATCTTGTAATTCCTTTGGAATAGTCCCATGAAGTGAAAGCATATTTGTAAGATTCGAGGTAAGTGTATCTTGGAAGTAGTACCTCTGATATTCGATCATATGCTTTCTTAAAGAGATGATGGTTTTTTTCCGTTGCAACCTCATTCCAGAACTCCGGGGTCTTCTCCTCGTCGGATAATAACTTAGCAACTGCAACAATTGTAAGAGGAAGTCCTTCACACTTCTCAGCAATCTTCTTTCCAGATTTCTCGAGTTCAGGAGGACTTGACAACTGAGGGAACACTCTTGTCTTGAAGAAGTTTCCAGCTTTCATCTTTGTCCATTAGTCATCTTATGAATGCATGCAAAGTTGAGCTATACTTTGAACAATCTTGCACACACTATCTTCCTCACCCTCTCTCTCTCACGTATTGAATCTAAAATTGAAATCAAACTGAATAAAAGAGACAAGGATTTATAGTGGTTCGATCTTAAAGATCTACATCCACTTCTTAAGGAGAGAGATCACTAATATGATGAAACACAAGTTACAATTTCTTGGAGAAGATGATGAACTAAACTTCTAAGAAAACCCTAAACTTATGAACCCTAACTGATGATCATGATTCTGCTGTGCATGTGTTATTCCTTTTATACCACACTGGTGGGATTCAGCATGCATCAGCAAACTCAGCAACTTCCATGTGATCAGTTGCATTCAGTTACAACTGATTATTTAACCACCTAAAGAACTTGCCAAGTCATCAATCCATCAGCTCAACTCCTACTTCTGATACCTCTGATCCTATGGCTCTCTTTATGCAGCAAACATGTTTCCATCATGCTGCTTATATCGAATCATCACCTTCAATCTTGCTTCTCACATGTTGAAGCCAACTGGATCAGTAGTTATACAACTACTAACTAACTCAACCAACTTAGATTCCTTTCTTAGAACCATCATCCAGCTACATGCATCAATCATCCAATGGTTCTCTCTTACTGTGAATAGCATGATCACAACCGTTTGATCATACTAATTACTTTCTTAATCATCACCTAAAACATGTATGTTGCTAATCTACACCATTCATACGTATGCATGCATGATCTATACACAATAAATCTCCACCTTAGACCATGCATTATCATAAGTGATCAAACCTCTCCACCTTGCTGCAATTATAGGCTGCAGCACACCTTCCTTTCCTCCTTTTATTGAAGACCAATAAGACTCTTACACAATTCATATTTCTGAATTGGTAGAGCCTTTAAACGCATCAGCTGGATTGTCTGCTCTTTTAATTTTCTTGACAACCACTAACTTCTCTTCTATCATGTTTCTTATGAAGTAAAGTCTTACATCAATGTGTTTAGTCCTTTCATGATACCCTTGATGTTTTGAGAGATGTATAACACTTTGATTGTCACAATATACTTCAATAGCATCTTGCTGAACACCAAACTCTCCCAAAATACCAATCAACCAAACACCTTCTTTGATTGCTTCTGTGAGAGCAACAAACTCAGCCTCAGTGGTTGAGAGTACTACTATGTGTTGATGTGTAGCCTTCCAACTTATTGCTGTACCAAAAAAATTAAACACATAACATGTTATTGACTTCCTTGTATCAAGATTAGCTGCATAATCAGCATCCAAATAACCAACAACAGCTTTGTCCCAAGTACCTTGTTTCTGAAATTTCAATCTAACTGACATAGTACCTTTAATGTA
Organism: Pogostemon cablin; assembly: GCA_023678885.1. Taxonomy (NCBI): domain Eukaryota; kingdom Viridiplantae; phylum Streptophyta; class Magnoliopsida; order Lamiales; family Lamiaceae; genus Pogostemon; species Pogostemon cablin. The sequence continues at coordinate 22,410,314 of CM042977.1, read as the reverse complement.
TCTCAGTGCCCACTTCACTGCATCCCAATGTACAAGACCATGATTACTCATAAACCTACTGATCATACTCAAAACATAAGCCAAGTCTGGCCTACAACACACCATTGCATACATCAAACTACCAACTGCACTTGCATATGGTATATTGCTCATTTCTGTCTTTTTCTTATCTGTTTGAGGACCTTGAAGTGATGACATATTTAAACCCTGCTTAACTGGTATTGACACATCCTTACAGAGATTCATATTATACCTCTTCAGAACCTTATCCAAGTATGACTCTTGAAACAATCTTAGCTGACCAGCTGATCTGTCCCTTTCAATTTGCATACCAAGTATCATTATTGCTTCACCTAGATCTTTCATGTCAAACTCCTTCCTCAAAGTATCTTTTACTGTATTAATTCCTATTATATCCTTGCATGCTATCAATATATCATCTATATAAAGTAGTAGATAAGTGTAGCATCCTTTCTTACATCTTATGTACACACAACTATCATACATACTTCTGACAAAACCATTTGATGTAATGTAATCATCAAACCTGAGATACCACTATCTTGGGCTTTGCTTCAGTCCATATAGTGATTTAAGTAACAGACAAGCCTTTGAGTCTGCACCTTTCAAACTAACACCTTCAGGAATCTTCATTTAAATCTTTTCTTCTAAATTTCCATGTAAGAAAGCTGTTGTTACATCCATCTGATGCAATTCCAAATCCAATTGAGTAACTAATGACAACAAGATTCTTATTGTGCAATGTTTGACTACTGGTGAGAAGATTTCATTATAATTTACACCTTATTGCTGTGAAAAACCTCTTGCTACAAGCCTTGCCTTATATCTGATTCCTCCTTCCTTACTTGTCACTGGTTTCTTCTTATATATCCACTTACAACCTACAAGCTTCTGATTAGCAGGTTTGTCAACAATCATCCAAATGTTATTCCTTTTTAATGATTGCAGCTCTTCTTCCATAGCATCTAACTACTGTATACTCTCCTTACCTGATATTGCTTCTGAATATGTTCTTGGCTCATAGATATCAATGTCTGATGCTACATAGAGTGCATATGACACAGTGTCTGCCTCTATATATCTAATAGGTGTTCTGATATGTCTTCTCAACCTATCCCTAACTAGTTGATAGCTGCTGAGAGTCCTTCTTTCATTTGATCCAGATGACTCAGCTCTCTGCTCTGCAACATCTTCCTCATGTACATCATTATTTCTCTAATCCTGAATGTGTTGTACTACTGTTTTACCATCATGCTCCACCTCAAACTCACACTTATCTGTAGTAATGACCTTATCAGCACCTCTCTCTAATAAAGACGTCTTGTCTTCATTAAATGTTACATCTCTACTAACAATGAACTTGTTAGTCTCATAACACCATAGCTTGTACCCTTTTACTTCTTTAGGATAACCTACAAGCACACACTTAACAGCTCTAGGATCCAGCTTGTCTTGCTTTTAATGTGAATACACCTGACAACCTATCACCCTTAAATGACTATAATCTGGTACCCTTCCAGTCCATACTTGTTCAGGTGGTTTAAATTTAAGTGCTGTGCATGGTGACAAGTTGATCAAATAAGCTGCAGTTGACACTAACTCACCCCAGAAACCTTTTGAGAAGCCTCCACTACTCATCATGCATCTAACTCTTGCAAGAAGTGTCTGATTCATTCTTTCAGCCACTCCATTCTGTTGTGGTGTACCTGGTACTGTTTTATGCCTCTTAATACCCTTTTCTTGACAAAACTTATTGAATTCATGTGATACAAACTCAAGTCCATTATCTGTTCTTAAACACTTAACCTTGTTTTCAGTCTGCATTTCTGTTTCTGTCAACCAAACTTTAAAAACTGATAATGCTTCATCCTTTGTCTTTAAAATTCTTATCCATACCTTTCTTGAATAATCATCAATGAATGATATGAAGTATTTTCCACCCCCTATTGTTGAGGTCTTAGAAGGTCCCCAAAGATCAGAATGAATATATTCTAATCTAGCTTTGGTATTATGCTCAGATGCACCAAATTTTAACCTCTTTGACTTGCCTAATATACAAGCTTCACACTGATCTAACTTGCAAGTTGAACTGATCTCAAGCAGCTTCTATCTTGCAAGTTCTTACAAGCCTCTTTCACTTATATGACCAAGCCTTCCATGCCAAATATTAACACTACTATCATCCTTAGTTGCATTAATCTGTCCAGTCACAACAGAACCATCTAAGAAGTACATATCAGACCTCTTAAAACCTTTAACAACTACTAATTTTCCTTTTATGATAGTAAGTGTATCTCCCTTCAAATGACACTCATAACCTTGAGAAACTAACATTCCAAGAGATATTAGATTTCTCCTCAAACTTGGTACATATCTGATATTTTTTAACATCCTGATTTTCCCATCAAACATTTTAAGTTTGACAGAACCTATTCCTACAATATTACAGGTGTGATCATCACCTAGCATTACTTATCCTTTATCTTGTGATCTTAATTCAGTAAACCAATCTTTTCTAGAAGTCATATGAAATGTACATCCTGAATCCATAACCCACTATTCTGATACTGAACTAGAACAAACTGTCATTGCTTCAATGAAATCAGAATCTGAACCAACTTGATTAGTTGTTACCTGATTTGAATGAAACCTCTTATTTCCTCCATTTTCAGCTATCTTCCTTGCTACCATTGCTTTTCATTTGAAACATTGTTTCTTGAAATGTCCAGGCTTATTGCAGTGGAAGCAATTCTTGTTATCTTCTTCATCTGATGGAGTACTAAAATTCTTTTCTGGCTTCCTCTTATCAATATTGCTTTTATTATTCTTGTTATTCTTGCTCCACTGGTTCTGTTTCTTTGCTACCAAACCTTCTGCAGTTGCTTGTTGTTCTGGATTCTTGTGAAGCACCTTTGCCTTAACTGCTAACAAGACTTGCTCAAGAGAGATTGATTCAACGCAAACCAAAGTGTATCTCTTAAACCTTCAAAGGACTTTGGAAGAGCAGACATGAGGATGACAGCTTTGTCTTCAGTTGACAGAGCCACATCAATATTTTCAAGATCATCAATGATCTTATTAAACACATCTAATTGACCAATTATTGACTTATCTTCTGATACCTTGAAAGAGTATAGTTTCTGCTTCATGTATTAATCTCAAATAAATACAAATGTCCAACATATAAATAAATCATCACTCTCAACCATACAATAATCATGAATCAAACTACAAAATAAGGCTTCAACTTATACTAATAGCATTAAAAAATCTAAGTAGCACAATAAAAACTAATCAAGCAATGTTTATAAAATCAACTTCAACTGTTGGATTGCTTCAAGTTTACACAGATTTAATATCTTCAAATGTAGCAAAGATCTTCATAGTTCCATAATCTCAAATTTAATTGGCAATAGATTCATCCTAAAAAAAATACATATATAAATATTAAAAGACATATTTTAATAATTATCATTATAATAAGTATAAAGAAATAAAGAAATATAGATAAATATAAAGAAATAAAGAATATATATGTATATATATATATATATGTATATATATATATATATGTATATATATATATACGGGTAAACTGGTAGAGTAGACGGATATTTTATAAAAACCATACCCTACCCCTACCCTTAACATTTTAAACGGATACGGATAGTACCCTACCCGATACCCGATTATACTCTACCCTACCCTTACCCGATCGGGTACCCGAACCCGCGGGTAAAATTGACACCCCTAAAGCTGACTCCTATGGTTGAGGTAAGTGAGACTAGTAGTGACATACCAAAGAGGAGCATCATTGACCAAAAAAGCAGTGACAAGATACTGAGCTTGGTTTGCTACATCTCCAATACGCATCAGATGGTCTTTCAGTTGCACAATTTCAGAAGGTCGTGGCGATCTCATGTCAATTATTGAGGAATGCAGAATGTGGAGAAGGCTGATTTGATCCTTCACATTAGCAATCCGACTATCTTCTCCCGTTAACAGATCGTCCGGATCATCAAGCAGAGAATGGAGAAAAATGAGGGAGTTGTTGATGGAAGTTCTTGGAAATGATACTAGATGAGTGAAGAGTAGCTTTCAAGAGGGTGATTAAACATCTCCAAGCTCCTCATGATCCATTCCATGGAACCCTGCATCAGATTCCAATAACAAGGAATAGAGAAAGCATCCAGCTTGATTTGCCACTGCTTCGAATTATTCCATGCGACTCTGGAACAAGTCCTTGAGTGGCATCAAAGAATGAGGCTGTTCGTGGAACTCACACGTTGTCTAAACATCTGAGGCAGAGGGATAGTTCTCTCCAACATCTGATTTTGCAACTCGTCTAGGACATGTTTCTTCCTCCTCCATCATTGTCTTTTTATTACAAAATTTAAGCATGATGGATTCAGAATAGATAAGTTGGTGTTGGAATTGTTGTAAACCTGGAGAGGTAGATTAAAAAGAAGAATTAAAAAATAGTCAAAGGTTGCAGGTTGGAATTATAGAAACAATATCGGGATATGAATCATATACACAAATAAACACTCCAACACAATTCTTCACATAATGAAATCCACCACAAAGTTTGGAATGATCACTTGTCGCCATAAGAAATCCACAAAAAGACTTAAAGAGATAATTTGGAGAAATCCTTCCTAGAAATTCTTGATTCATTTGAACATTTAAATTCTCTCTTTGACAACTGAAACATAATAAAGTAAATGAAATCAATTTACCAAGAAAAATAGTTGGATAGACTCAAAAGAACATAAATGATTATGAATTTAGCGGATTATCGGATGTGTCTACAGTCTACTACCTTCCAAAAAATGAGCACAACTCTCCATTTGTTGTGTTAAAGCCTAGACTAATAAGACTTTTCATCCCTGTATTCCACGCTGTCTAGTCAGTTCCATTCTGTTCTAGTTTTAGATCAAAATTACCCCCATCATTATGAACACTTTCCTCATCATTAGATAATAACATGATTGCAGCACATGAATTTAAATAACATGTAAACATGACCTTCTCCACAAGACGTTATCGATGATGACATTGAGTTGATAATTTTCCATGTCTCGTTGTTCTTCCTTTATTCTCCCAGCAGACTCTCTTAACGAATCCCGACATATTCCCTTCACCTCAATCAATTCCGGCGTTGCAATTTCACCTATTTAACTAGGAATCTCTTTCAGATGATGGCACTGCAACAGCACCAAGTGTTGAAGTCTAGGAAAGTGTTCACTTGAGCTCACATACCATCGTATCTTCCAATTGCAGGAACCTCAATTTCTGAAATTCACCATCTCTTGTATCCCATATATCTCCCAGAAAAGCATTGTGACATAGTTTGAGAACCTCGAGGTTTTCCAACCTCCCAACTATTGACATCTGCTCCCAACGCATCCTTGACCAGCCAAGTGTCAGCTTTCTAATGTTGGAGGGGAATCTGAATTTCTGAAATCCAAATTCATGGTAAGGGTGTGAAATTTCTAAGGAGAGTGAGACAAGATGAGTGAGGAAGCTAAGATCAAAATGTTGGGATATTCTACGACATGAAATTACTTCATAACTGCATTTGAGTTTGCGAAGATGGGATGAACATTTCAACAACTCTTCGTCCTTCAAATTCTTGATTTTTATCCCTGAAAGATACTCCAAGTTGTTGTTGCTTTCGGAGCTACATATCCAATCTTTGCTGTATTCTGCTCTGAGTGCATGGATGTATCTCAACTTGTTCAATTTGGCAATTGTTGGGGGTAGATACACTACTGCCTCATCAAACTCCAGTGCTAGATATTCAAGATTTACCAGGTTTTAGATCCATGGTGGCACTTTATCAATAACCAAGTACCTTGTGGATTATGGACGCGTCACGAAGCCATGCATATATACTCTATAAATACAAGTAAACATGTGTATTACACGTGTGAATAACTTTGGAGCAAGAGATATAATTCACCCCCTTCTAGTTAAGTACTATTAGTATCAATTATTTCCTGTGCACTTATTACTCTAACCCGATATGATCTTCCTTTATAGGTACTATGAAATTACTCTCTTTAACCTACTTATTAACCCGAATTATATTCAATTAACAAGTATTTATATATGATAATTTTAATGAAGTCTCAAAGTCTCTCAGGTAGCGCCCCTCGCAGTTTTCAAAACTGCCGCACATTGACGCAACGGGAGTGGCAACCGCTGGTGGTCGACAATATCTATTGGTGCACCACATGAGATTAATACACCACAGCATGAAATCACATTCCGTACAACAATTAAGATGGCTAATTAAGATGGCTATATAAAAAGTTAGCTTGTTAGAAACTTAGTGAATGATTGGCCGATAATAATACTCTTCAAAGTAAAAGGAAAAGAAATTAAAAAAAAAAGAGTCAAATACAAATGGAAAACAGCGTTCCAAATTTTACCAGGCTGACTAGATTACGAATACTATATCTTTGTTAAACAATGACCATATACTGCTCTAATCCTTGTTAATCTGAAGAGAGTTTTCATAACAGCTTTTCTCTCCGCCTGCGAATGAGTCGTGCAGTATTATTGACACAGGAACAGCTGTGCAAAATCATAACTGCGTTTCTCTCCCCCTTCGTAGTTTGAATGGAATTATCAAGTATATACACACAGTATTTATTTCCAAAAAGTCTATAGTGTCTCAAGCTCACAGGTACTTTGAATATACTCTGTTGATCTATCCAAAAACTACACCATAGTAAAAACAAATGATAGAAACATAATTGAAGATGGTGAGGCTAAAGGTTTGGCAAAAATCCAAACAACTGAACATTAATTAAGTCGAATGAGTCACTATTGAACGAGGTGAGTTGCAATCCTGTGCTCCTAATCGACCCATGAAGACTGGACATGAAGAACACTATAGTTTGCTCTTTCCATAATAGACCTTTTCATTTCCTGCACACACACAGGATTGTAATCAAAGATATCAATCTTTTGAATGAACCCACTCTCAAATTTCCCATGAATATTTTTTAATTTGTAGCAATTTTTCATTCTCAACTGTTTAAGGTATCTGAAGGCCTCACATCCAACTTGCCAATCCACCATATCAGTGTCTTCAATTACAAGACATTCTAGAGAGGAGAAGGTTGCTTCCTCTACATCCCACTTTGGGACTTGAAAAGCATACTTCTTCAATCGGGCTCATTTCATTCCAAGAACAGCACATCCCACTCAAACTTAATCTTGTCAAAAATTTAAGACACGAAAATGATGCAGCATTGTCAAATTTGGGTCGACCAATCCCCGGGTTGACAATGACACATTTAATAAACTCTAATTCAGAAAGATGGGAAATATGGGCAAAGAAGTTCAAAGGTTTAGCATTATCATCATCAAGTGGCAATTCAATTCGAATTTTCAACTCCCTCAACTTTTGAACTGCTCCAAGAACAGCCTCAGTACAACTCGAAGCACTTACATTCAGAAGAGCAGACAAGTTTTCCAACGAAGCACCACAAGGATCTGGTAACTCACTCCCTGTAATCTGAAGGTGCTTTAGTTCTTTCAACTCCCATATCTCCACTGGTAGATAAGATGGGACGCTACCTGAATTGATTTTCAGATGTCGATCCACGATAAGGAATTGAAGCTTGGAGAGGTGAGAAATGGAAGCTGGGATCAATCCATTCACAGTAAGAGTAAGGTATCTTAATTCAACCAGTTGTAGCACCTCCAAAGGAAACTCGTAGAAACGAATCGAAACTGCATCCAGTTCCCTCAACAATCCCAAACGGTAACATACTGGCACCTGATATTGCTGATAAGGACCATAACAGAGTAAAGCACGAGTAGTCTGAGCACATATGTTCTCCACTGATCATTCATGCACATCCTTGAGGCCAAACAAAACGTTGTTATGAAAAGACAACCTGTGGTGGCCACTTATAGCACCATCTAAGACATCGTAAAGATTATCTAAGATGATAGAAAACTTGGCCTCCCTAGCTTTTTTCTTAGATAGGTGCCACAACGAGAATGGAGGCCACAAGTTTTGACAGTGTGATACATATTATAGGTGCTCTTTTGGTAAACCATAACAAGATTGTTGGAAACAAGATCCTCCAACCATCAGAGACCATCAAAGTCTAAGTCTACTTGGAGATTTATTTCATTAAATCCATCAGCACGCCAAAGATTGATGAGCTTGGATCGAGGTATCTTGTAAGTTTGACGGAACAGTCCCATGAAGAGAAAGCACATTTGTAAGATTCGAGGTAAGTAATTGTAGCTTGGAAGTAGTACCTCTGATTGTCATGATAAGTTAAAAGGTTTTTTAAATAAATAATATGTCCCATAAGTTGAGGAGGACATGACAATTGAGCAAATACCTTTTCCTGAAGAAGTTTCCAGCTTTCATCTTTGTCCATTAATCGCATTGTAATAACTTCAGGAACCTGATTTGTATATTCTCCACTAACATCAAATAGACTTTGATCTTCTCCAAGTTGATACAGCCTACTAATAACCAAGAATCGGCTCGCAGTTTCATAGGGAATAAAAGGATGACTAGTCTCATGAATATGCAAGAAATAGGCCATGTAGGGATCCCAGACATGATCTAAGACAACAAGACATGCCTCACTCTCCAATCTCACCTTCAGCTCCACACCAGCTGAATCCACATCGTATGCCGTCTCAGGATCCATCTCAGCTAGAATGCGCCTTGGGATGTCTTTAAATCGACATCTTCTGCCAGCTCGAACCCACACGCAACGCTGGAAGCGTTCAACTACCTCCGTATCTTGAAAAAGTTTCTTAGCAACAACAGTCTTACCTATACCTGGCATCCCAACAAGTGAAGTAACTACAGTACTCTCACTCATGAGACTGTGCTTGAGTTTGTGGTACACATCGGATAATCCTATGATCTGTCGAAACAGCATCCTCTTCTTCGTTAATGTCGGAAAAGGAGTTGTTGTATAATCCATCAGCACATTGCTCTTCCAACATCTTCAAATGGAGGGTGAAGGAATTCATGTTCTGTTTAAGATCCTCCACCTCCTCCATGGAAAACTCTGCCCCATGTTGGATCTTGTATACGATGTCTCGTAGTTGAGTATCCTCTTGAAAGATTGCCTCATCTAAATCGGTGAGAAGACTTCTTTTGGAAAGTTCAAGAAAAGAGTCCACATGATCGTATACAAGTTGTAAGATTTCTCTACACCTAAGATCCACCAAATTGTCACTGGATTTTAAGAGTTGCTCAGTTGTCAAATAAAGATCATTCACTGAAAAGAAAGCCCAACCTCTCATCTCTTTCCTCTTCCACAAATCTGGAACAAATGTTTTGCAGGTTATCACCAATTCCATAGCCTAACAGATTTGATTAAACCATAAAAAAAACTCAATATTTTACGACATGTTGCTTTAATATATAGTATTAATCAATTCTAACTGGACCGGAATATATTTTTATTATATAGTGAAAAACACGCGCGAGACAGGATGATGCATGTTCACATTATAACTGATATGGAATTCACACATCCTGTTTGTAAATTATAAATCAATTGACTAAAGAAACTAAAATAGTTGGATGGACATGGAACAAAAATTCATGAATTTAGCGGACTTTTCATCCATTTATTCAGTTCCAATCCGTTCTAGTTTTTGATCAAAACTACCCTATTAGGAACACTCTCCTCATAAGTAGTACATGAATTGAATTAGGTGCGTTGAAATTGACTTAAAAAAAGATAAAAATCAATCCTAAAACGATAGTGTAAACATTTTTTCAAGTGTTAGGGAATTTATTACTAATAATATTTTAAAAGCATTTAACATGAGACCTAATTGTTTGTGGTAAAAATGAAGCAAAGGAGACGTTACCGATGCCTTCCCCACAAGAATCCCCCATAAGTAGCATCGATGATGATGGCTTTCAAATCAGAATTTTTGTAATTCGAATCCATGGTAAGTGTGTGAAAATTCTAAGGAGAGTGAGTTGAGTTGAGTTGAGTTGAGTTGAGTTGAGTTGAGTCGAGTGAGGAAGCTAAGATCAAAATGCGGGTATTCGCTCTCATCCAAATTAGATAATATTAAATCATAGCTGCATTTGGGCTTGCGAAGATGGATGAGCATTTCAACAACTCTTCGTCTTTCAACCTGAATTGGACAAAAACAAAACAAAACAAAAATATGAATGCTTAACATAATCTAGAAAACAACAGGTTCAAAGTGGGAATCGGATAGTACATACAACTTATAACCCATCGCTCGAATATTCCCTAAAGCTTTCTCTTCTAGATATTTTCAAGCATAAGTCGCAATCCGATCCCCTTGAGTTAGAGAGTTTTCTTATTAATTGTGATCGAATACAGCTTATAAAAGAGCACTATAATACATAAAAACACAGCTAGGGCTAAAACTGAATGAATGAAGAATAATAGTGATCAGCTAACTTCTAAGCCTTATATAGTGTACAAGATAAGCTGGAATGGGACGGTTTTTTATACCTTCTTGTAGTATGGAACGACATCTATCCAAACCACCCCTTAAACGACCAAATTGGATGCACCTACAACCCAAGAAACTGGCTGCAATTTGCACAAACTGCCTCCAGCTGTCCAGTGATGATTATACAACTTCTTTGCTGAAGTGGTCTTACCAAGTCCGGGCATTCCAAATATTGAAATGACCTTGACGGCACTCCGTTCCTCCTCCAACCAGCTGATCCAAGATATCCCTTGCTTCATTCTCAAAACCAACCATTATGTCATTGGAGTTATTCTTTCTGATCTCATCCTTCAATGATGGTTGTGCAATGAAATACTTTATCACTTTTAAGCCTTCAAATCTTTATTTCTCTGTAATGATCTGGAGCTCCATTGTAATAAGCTGAATCCTATGGTTGAGGTAAGTGAGCCTAGCAGTGACATACCAAAAAGGAGCATCATTGACAAAAAAAAGCAGTGACAAGATACTGAGCTTGGTTTGCTACAGCTCCAATGCGCATCAGATGCTCTTTCAGTTGCACAATTCCAGTGATCTCATGTCAATTATTGAAGAATGCAGAAATGTTAGACCCTGGTGGAGATGACTGATTTGATCCACATAGCAATCCAACCATCTTCTCCTGTTAACAGATCGTCCAGATCATCAAGCAGAGAGTGGAGAAAGAGGAGGGAGTTGTTGATATATGGAAGTTCTTGGAGTTGTATTATAAGGTGGTGTGGTGATGATATCAGATGAGTGAAGAGTGGCTTTCAAGAGGTCAATACTGTGCAAAACATCACCAAGCTCCTCATGATCCATTCATGAAACCCTAGCTGCATCAGATTCCAATAACAAGGAATAGAGAAAGCATTCAGCTTGATTCGCCACTGCTTCGAATTCTTCCATGTGACTCTGGAACTGAGCTTGAGATTGTTGGTTATGGTTGTGTGGCAGCATCCATGATACGTCCCCAAGAATGGTGAGAAGATATATCAGCTCCAGTTCAAGATTCTGAGTTTGATTTTGGATGGGTTCAGTTTCGTGGTGCAGCAGTTGAAGCAAGAAACGGAGTTGAGCCTGGATTAGTTCTGAGATTGCAAATCTCTACTTGAGCCCAAAACTGTCTGTCGTGTTCTGAAACTCGCACGTAAGTTGATCCACAAATTAGACCATTGTAAAAACAAATGATAGAAACGTAATTTGAAGACTAAACCAAATTAATCCAAACTAATAAACATGAATTAAGTGGAATGACTAACCATTTAAACGAGGTGAGCTGCAAGTTGTTATGTCCTTCGCTTCGAATCCACCCATGAAGACTGGACATGAACAACACATTTGTTTGTTCTATCCTTAACAGCTTGTTTCATTTCCTCCACAAACAGAGGATTGCAATCAAAGATTTCAATGATCCGAATGAACTCACTATCAAATTTCCCATGTATCTTTTCTAACTTGTAGCAGTTTTTCGTTCTCAACTGACTAAAGCGTTTGAAGGCCTCACGTCCAATTTGCCAATCTACCAAATCAGTGTCTTCAATCACAAGACAAGATAGAAGGGGGAATGCTCTTTCCTCCACATCCCACTTTGGACCTTGAAAAGCATAGTTTTTCAATTTGAGCACATGAAGATATGGTAATAACGCAATCTTGCTCATTTCATTCCAAGAATACCCCAATCCACTCAAACTTAAATGATCCAAATATTTGGACCAGCATAACGGCATAATCGGTCGCAAAACACCTGGGTGAACAATGACACATTTAACAAATTTTAGTTTGATGTGATGGGGAACATGAGCAAAGACGCTCAAGGGTTGACCATCATCACCAGGTGCACATTCGATTCGAATTCTCAACTCACTCAGATTAGGAACTGCATCAAGAACAGCCTCAGTACAACTCGAAGCACTTACATTCAGAAGAGCTGACAGGTTTTCCAAGGAAGCACCACATGGATCTGGTAAGTCACTCCCTGTTATCTGAAGATGCTCTAGACCTTTCAAATCCCATATCTCTACAGGTAGATAACATGGAACACGACCCGATTTGATGTTCATATGTCGTTCCACGATAAGGAATTGTAGCTTCGAGAGTCGAGAAATGGGAGCTGGGATCGCTCCATTCACAGTAAGAGTAAGATATCTTAACTCAACCAATTGTAGCACCTCCAAGGGAAACTGGTAGAAACGAATTGAATCTGCATCGAGTTCCCTCAACAATCCCAAACGGCAACATAATGGCACCTGATATTGCTGATAAGGACCATAACACAGCAAAGCTCGAGTGGTCTGTGCACATTTATTCTCCACTGATTCACGCACATCCTTGAGGCCAAACAAAACGTTGTTATGAAAAGACAATCGGGGGTAGCCTCTTATAGCATCGTCTAAGCCATCATCACGACTATCTAAGATGATAGAAAACTTGGTCTCCCAAGCTATTTTGTTAGACAGGTGCCACAACGAAGAATGGAGGCCACAAGTTTTTATGTAGTGCCAATTAGGGATGCTCTTTTGGTAAACCATAACAAGATTGTTGGAAACAAGCTCCTCCAGAAATCGCATAACATAATTATCTAAATTTGTTTTGATATTAATTTCATTATAAAATCCATCAGCACGACAAAGATTGATGAGCTTGGATGGGCGTATCTTGTAATTCCGTCGGAAGAGTCCCATGAAGAGAAAGCATATTTGTAAAATTCGAGGTAAGTAAGTGTAGCTTGGAAGTAGTACCTCTGATATTTGATCATATGCATTCTTGAATAGTCGATGGTTTTTTCTCGTTGCAACCTCGGTCCAGAACTCTGGGGTCCTCTCCTCGTTGGATAGTAAGTTAGCAACTGCAAGTATTGTAAGAGGAAGTCCTTCGCAGTTCTCCGCAATCTTCTTTCCAGCTTTTTCGAGTTCAGGAGGACATGACAGTTGAGGGAACATCTTTTCCTGAAGAAGTTCCCAGCTTTCATCTTTGTCCATTAATCGCATTGTAATTGCGAAAGGAACATCTTGATGATCTACACGTTGAAGCCTACTTATAACCAAGAATCGACTTGCAGTTTTGTTTGGAACAAAATAATGAAAAATCTCCTTGGTTTTGTTATTTGGAGTAGAAGGACGCAAGAGAAAGGCCATGTAGGGATCCCAGACATTATCTAACACAACAAGGCATGTCTCACTCTCCAATCTCACCTTCAGCTCCATGTGAGCTGAATCCAAGTCGTAGGCCGTCTCAGGATCCATCTCAGCTAGAATGCGCCCGGGTATGTCTTTAAACCGACATCCTTTGCCAACTCGAACCCACACACGACACTGGAAGCGTTCGACGACTTCCAGATCCTGAAAAAGTTTCTTAGCAACAGCAGTCTTACCGATACCAGGCATCCCAACAAGTGAAGTAACTAAATAATCACTACTCATGAGGCTATCTTTGACTTTCTGGTACACATCGGAGACTCCTATGATTTCTGTCGGAACTGCATCCTCTTTTTCTTTCTTCTCATTAATGTCTGGAAAGGAGTTGTATAATCCATCACCATGTTGCTCTTCCAACATCTTCAAACGGAGGGCGAAGGAATCCATCTTCTGTTTGAGATTTTCCACCTCCTCCATGGAAAACTCTGCCCCACCTTGGATCTTAGCTTCAATTTTTTGTAGTTCACTATACTCCTCATAGATTGCCCTATCTAATTCGGTGTCAAGACTTGCTTTGGAAAGTTCAAGAAGAGAGTCTACATGATTGTGCAAATGTTGTAAGATTTCTCTTCTCCGAGGGTCCACATCCACTGAATTATCACTAGATTGTAAGAGTCGCCCTGTTCTCAAATGAAGACGATTCATGAAATAGAAAGACATTCCTCTCAGCCTCATCTCTCTTTCACAAATCTGGGACAAATGTTCAACAGGTTATCACCAATTCCCATGCCTCATCACAAGTTATATAAAACTGTGACGAATCAATATTTTACTACATGTTGCATTAATATATAGCTATTATTTATCAAATTAGATAACTGAACTATCATATACTATAGTCAAGAGAAATGCGGTACAGGCTGTTGGTCTCCTCAATTTCACTAAAATTAAAATAGACCCTATTAAAAATATAATTGTTTTCAGGTTGATAACGCAACTTGATTTGACAACTAATATGTCACTAGATCGGTGTTTTTTAAACCAAACCGTAGATTCATCATTCACTTTTAAATGTTGGATGGAAAACGATAGCTAAAAAAATTAAAAATTAGACAAATTAAAAAATATCCTAGAAGTTGACACACTTTCTTTTTGATTTGTCCTACTAAAGTTGACACATTTCCTTTTTAATACATGTGACTCACACAAAAACAATTAATCTATTATCATGTACCCACATATCACCTCTAATACAACTACCCACTACACATTAAATATTATTTCTCTCACTTCATTTTACTTCATTTTACATTAAATTATTATACTTGTGCCCAAAAAAAATTATACCAACTTATTTGAATATCCTCCCAAGCTGTAGACTGTTTAATATGAATGAAGTTCCACAATCTCTACCTGATGTTCTCGGAATCTCCTTGAATCCGAACGACGCCGTCGCCCTGCCGGAATGAGCTACGTTCGCGCTAAGAAACTTCACAGCCACTTAGATAGCAAAATCATCCTATCCTACCAATGCTCGAAAAGTGAAAATAATTTTGGAGGATTTTAGAATACCGTGTCAGAGTGAAGCAAACACTAGTACTAAATATCCAAGAAATGATGCAAAACTAACCATGAACATAAGTTTGTTTAACATTGGAATCTCCAATCTGTGGGACAGAGGAAACATCTCCAGATCGAACCTTGAAATCGAACGATGCCTTCGTCTTCTTCTTCTTCATAATTCAGATACTAATCATCCTTGCTCAACCCCACCTCCGAAGCCTTCACAGATTCGTCTGTATGGAATCCAGATGATGGTTTTACAGAGAATGCAAATTATGGCAGAAATGGACACTGGGGGAGACAAAGACGAAGTAATTGTATTCCGAGAAGCTGGCTGACATTTTAGGCACTCTGAAGCTCTCAGAATCAAATCATCGAACAGTGAGTGTGCGTCCTCAAGATCCAATAGTTTCTCGCCTCCTCCTTCAGCTTCTTGCTCTGTGAATCCATCAAACTCCGCTTCATCTCCTGCAGAGAGTGAGGGAGGTTCGCCGGTCCTCGCAATCTCCGAACATGGTTCTGTAATCTTGAATCCAGGACTCCATGGTTGTCTCCTAGAAGACGTTGTTTCCATCCGACTTCATTCTCAGCCCTGTTCTTTGACTAAAATACCTCCACATCGTCTAACGCCATCTCCAGCAATACCGCATTTTGCGGTGAAAAGGGGGTATGCACTGAAAAATTCACTCCAGCAGGTACCGCATACACACGGCATTTTTGTGTTGAATGGCAATTTCACACCAATTTGGTGTGGTGATGCCGTCCATTGACTTTTTTTTTTTATCCTATTTTTGTTTACTGTGAAATAAATATATATTAATATTTTATTATTAAAATATTTAATATTAATGTGTAATTACAGGCAATATTAATATGTAATTTGTTATTATACACTCCCTCCTAATCAACTTAAGAGTCTCATTTGCTTTGGGTACATGGATTAAGGAGTATTATTATTCAATGAGTATTGTTATTCAATGTGTAGTGGGTAGTTATATTAGTAGGTGTGAGGCCCTATATTTTAATTGTATTAGTGGGTGTGGGTGGGTCCCATGTATCAAAAAAGAAAATGGGACTCTTTAAGTGGGACGACCAAAATGATAAAATGACCCTCTAAGCCTGGGACGGAGGGAGTATTAATATGAAGCAATATTAATGTTAATATTTAATATTTAATAATTATGAGCCAATATTAATATGTAATATTTTTATATACTAATATTACAAATATATATTTAAAAAATAATAATTAAAAAATATGTTTAACATATATTAATATATTTTTTAAATATTTAAGATATATATTATTTTTAAAATTAAAATAAATATTAAAATTAAATGTTAATAATTTTAATTATATTAGAAAAAATTAAATAGAGATTAAATGAATTTTTTATTTTTAGATAGAAAAAGTAGTGCAAACTGTTGGAGATGAATTGCTATTTTCACATCATTTTTGTGCTGAATATGCTTCAAAATGGTGCAAACTGCTGCTGCTTCTTGCCCTCAGTGCATATGCCTCTCCTTTTCGAACGCCATAAGAACCCCCACAAACTCCTAATCCCATCCTAAATTTCTGAGCTCCAAAAAATTAAATTCATAAAGAAATTCAAAATCCATTAATGGTGTCAATCACAACTCGCTACACCAACAGCCTAAACAGCCCAACAAAATTGGACTCCTCTGAAGGAAGGTCCGACCACTAACGTGAGCAGAAAATTAAACTCAACAAAAAATGGACCACGCTCAATACCCACAGTGGTCGTGAATCGAAATGGTCTCCATGGCTCAAAGTCACGACTGTGGCAGTTTGAGGTGTCCGCAAACCATTGGGAGCTGGTACTGGGCGCGAATCGAAACGGGTCTTCTTGTCTCTTGAACGCGACGGTGGCGGACAAAGGGCGCCTTCACCCTCGCCGGGATGCTGCAATTGTAGAAAGAAGAATGTGGCGGGTAGAGAATTTAGGGGAAATTTGGAACAGTATCCTGAACCCGGTTCAACCTTATTCCGCTAATGGCCACATGGCTTGTTCCGTTTGTTTATTCGATGGAAATTCAAAAAAGGGCAAAAAGGTCATCTAGACTCCTCATTTTATTCGAAGGATCGAATGCTCCCTCAATCTTTTCTTTTTATCATCCAAGCCCCTCAACTTTTTTAATTAATCAAATTAACCCTTTATCTTTCGTCCGCAGGCAAGATTACATTTTCTTAATTAAAAAAATGAATACCATCCAATGGTTGAAAAAAAAATTCCAACAGGAAAATTTGCATGAATCCAAGGCTTTTCTTCCCTATAACTATACAGCTGATCATTCTCTTCTCTCTAATCGAATTCATGACTTTTATTTTCTAGAAATTTCCTTTTAGAACACATGCAATGTTACATGCTACAGTAATTCCGGAGACACGAATATGTTAGATCCGCCATCTCTCGCAGTCGGTGTTGAAGATTCCGGTGCCAAGAAAATCTTGGAGGAGGGGCCCTGAATCGGGTGTCCTTAGGGAAGTTGTCGAAGTTGGATTTAAACATGTGTTCGGCAATTTGTGGGTTCGTCGTGATGATGCCGTGAACTTTTCCGGTGTGGTGGAAGACGGTGGTGTTGTTAGGGCAGCGGGAGAGGATTCCAATGGTCCAGTCGAGAAAGCGGTGGCGGTTGAGGATGAAATCAGGGAGGAAGCCGAGGAGAGGGTAGGTAGGGAAGCCATGGTGGTGGTTTAGAACAGATGAAATAGAAATAGGATGAGAGAGAAAGGATGGAGAAGAGTAGGATGATGAGGTAAAGCCTTTACCGTAAAGGATGGCCTCCATTTCTAAAACTTGTTGACTGGAAGATGAGGAATGAGGGAGAGAGATAACTCTTAGTGGAATGCGCAGTACGTGTCATGAAATCATCCAGGTGGAAAATTTTTTTTTCAACCATGGCCCACCCATTGGCTGGTAATAATTTTTTTAATTAACAAAATGTAATCTTGCCCTACTAATGATAGATAAAGGGTTAGTTTGTTTAATTAAAAGAGTTGAGGAGCTTGGATGATTAAAAAAATAGATTGAGGGTGCATTCGATCCTCACGAATAAAATGAAAGGTCTAAATGATCTTTTGTCCATTCAAAAATAAGTAATGGGACAAAAAATTGCAGCGAAAAGGAAAAATAAAAAAATAAAATGAAATGACTATTCGCATAGGTATGAGAATGGGCTGTCAAGGTAATGGGCCGGTCAATATTCTGTCAATCATGTGTTTAAATTTAGTTGAAATGGTAGGCCCAAGTAACGGAGGTAATTCGTTTACATATTGTCGCCCTTGGTTTTACTTGAGGTACGAAAACTATAGAAAAAAAATGTGTGAAAATTCATAACTAATCATTTTTCTAGAGGGCATGATTATTCATATCCTCGACTCTAATAAATATATCCTGATTAGTAATGTATTCCATCAAAATTTACATAAATTACTAAATATACTCCATTTTAAATATTTTACCTTTTAATTAAACATAAACCCATTTAGCCTTTAATCTAATCACTGTAATAGTGGAATTGCAGTGAAATCATTGTAGGCCTCAATTTTTTATTCCTCTTTGTCAGGTCGTTGGCTCAAGAAAGCAAAAACAGCAACTAAGCTCACAAGTAAGCCAGGTTGATGTGTGTGTTTTAAAGCTAAATACAATAACACAATGTTTATAGAAGTTCGGTGATAATCTACCTATATCTTCATAGGGTGAGAGAGACTTTATTATTGATTTGAAATGATTACAGCTTACTACTCTTGGCCTCATCTAACAACCTTATTCGATGCATGCAATATGAAGGATTAATACCTTTCAAATCATCAAGAGAGCATCCAATCGCAGACTTGTACTTCCTAAGAACATCTAACAACTCCTCAAGTTGATCATCATCAAGGGAATAAGATACTATTACCAGATATTTTTCATTATCACCAAGAAAGACATACTTCAAGTGTTCCGGTAACGGTTTCAGCTCCTCTTTCTTTTCTTCCATCGGAGTACTCTCTCTATCCAACGGCAAGTACTTCCCCCACTTCACTTCTTCAACCTTAGATTTCTCCAATGCATACATGTCATCACCTAAAGCAAGTAAGTTCTCAAGATATTCAATACATACCTCATTGGAGAGATCATCAAGCTCCGTAGTGGGATAAGTAAGAGACTCCATCAAGCATGTCTCAAGAGGATCCTTAGATAGGATCAGAGACATATCTTCCTTCACAATCTCCTCCACCACATCAATACTATGACATTGCGACTCCATATGCATCTTCATTGCTTTGTCAAGGTTGAATAAGATCTCTTCTTTATCCATCCACAACCTAAGCTCCCCCTTTTGAACATCAATCATAGCCCCAGCAGTAGCAAGGAAAGGTCTCCCCAAGATAAGAGGGATATTATCTTTGTCATATTCCATCTCAAGTACAAGAAAATCCACAGGAAAGACTAGTTTCTCCACTTTGACAAGAACGTCTTCAATGATACCTTTCGAAAACGTCATCGACCTGTCCGCCAATTGAAGAGCAACTGTTGTAGGAGATAACTACCCCAAACTAAGCCTTTGAAAGATAGACAATGGCCTCAAATTGATGCTTGCCCCAAGATCGCACAAGGCTCGTCATGCCGGCCCCTTTCCAATCTTACATAAGATAGTGAAGCTTCCCAGATCTTTCATCTTCTGTGATAGCTTCCTTTGGATGATCGAGCTGCAAATTTCGAACAAGTTCACCATCTAAATTCCGTTCAAGCTTCTCTTATTCAACAATATATCCTTAAGGAATCGAGCATAGTACGGCATCTCAATTATCGCCTCTGAGAAAGGAATACTCAAGCTTATCTTATTGATGATATCTGAAAACCTCTTGAACTTCTCTTCCAATCCCTTCTTAACCAGCTTATAAGGAAAAGACGGAGGTATCTTTATTTTGGGGATACCTCATTTATCACGCTCGACCTTCTCTGCTTTATCCTTTTCGGCTCTCAACCTCTTGGCTCTTTCCTACTTCTTCTCTGCTATAATCTCAGTATTCTACTCATTCTGAACCAATGGAGTAATGTTCACATCACGAGAAGTGTTCGGTGACAAAACAGGTGTTGTACGAGTCAATTCAACCTTAATTCGACCAGGTGCTCTGGTCGAATTGGGAATATAGTAGTCGAATTGCACACCTGGAATACGATGCTCACCCTGTATCTCTTATTTGACCTGGATTCGACCTGAAGGTCTGGTCGAATTGAAGTCCCCCTAGTCGAGTCAGCTCACTGTAAGATTTCTGCCCTCCGATTCGACCTTAATTCGACCTGGCAGTATGGTCGAATTGAATGGCAGCTGGTCGAATCGGGCTTCTGATGAAACAGAGTGCTCCAGAAGGGTGGATTCGACCTCAATTCAACCTAGCTCCCTGGTCGAATTGAATAGATTTTGGTCGAATCGAGGCTCTGTTGCTTCCAAATTACGTCCAGTCGTCCAATTCGACTTTCCCTATTGAATTCAACCTGTGGTGTAGGTTGAATTGAGATCGAAATGATTCTCCGATGTCTCCAACTTTGATTCCGGCCTCATCGGTCCCTCATACTGTGTTCCAGACCTCAATGTGATGGCGTTGTAGGACTTATGATTCTCAATACTTTGCGATGGGAGCTTCCCTTTCTTAATAGTTTGAGTGAGCTTGTTAACATTTCCTGCCATCTCCCTCATCAGCAATGTAAGGTCCTTCACTTGCTTTGATAAATCCTCATGATTTGCATCAATCTTTTTCTCTAACTTGGCCTCAAGACGATCTACTCTAGCATCATTCCTAGCCATGTACCTGTTCACCGTATCCTCAAAACCCAGCTTTCCTTCTTCCACTTTTGCACCCGGATCAATACCCATCGGAGGTTGAATTATATTATTAGGATTGCTCCATGAAAACTCCTGTCTCCTAGGCTGTTGATAATTACCCGGGAGTCCACGATTGTTGTAGTTCCCTTGGTAATTCCGGTTCCCCTGATTTTGAAACCTTGTTTCTTGAATACTTTGGCCCATAGCATAGTTTGCTTCTTCCATCTCCTCTTGGATCGTTCCATCATTCATAACTTCCTGCTGCATGATCGGTACGCGCTGAGATATATTGCTGATTTGCTTCTGTTGAGACTCAAGTAGCTTGTTGATATTTGACAAGCTAGAGACGATCTCATCTTCTCTATTTGTTTTCACCATAGCATGTTCGACCTTAGCTACTTTTCCAAGGACGTACGTGCCTCTCACTCTATCAGTTGGCCAATCTCTTGAGTTCATCGAAATATCTTCAAAAAGTTTCTCAGCCTCTATGGATGACTTAGTAAGCAATGCTCCATTAGAAGAAGCATCCAATAACACACGTGAATCACAGTCCAATCCATTGTAGAATATGCTGATGTATTGAGCTTTAGATAGCCCATGTTGAGGAGACTTATGAAGCATGTCCTTGAATCTGTCCCACGCTTCATGAAACTTCTCTCCACTACCAATAGCGAATTGGTTAATGTCTTGCTTCATCTTGAACACCTTCGAAGGTGGTATGTATCTCTCCAAGAACTTCTACTTCAATTGCTCCCAAGTAGTGCATTCAGCTGCATTGATAGTGTCGTACCAATCTCTCGCCTTTTCAGACAGTGAGAATTTAAACAAGAGGATCTTTCGAGCATCTTCATGTTCTCCTGCGTCCTTTTGAGTACTTGCATAGCCCAAGAACTTGTTTAGATGCTGCTGCGGATCCTCGAAAGTCTCTCATGCGAAGGAGTTCCTTTCTATCATGCTAATAAGAGTGGGGTGAAGATCGAAGTCCGCATTAGCCTCCTTGCTCCTAGAAGCCCAAAGTGTCCAGCCCCGTTAGTCTTGAAGACTTCACGGATGGCCAGATTGTCCGGATTTGCTGCCATGTTGACTGTCACTCCTTCCAAATTAACTTCAGTTGCAGCTTCAATTGTTTGCGAATTTAGCACGTCAACTTTAACTCCAAGGTTTAGAGCTTCAGTTGGATCTACGTTCTTAATCTTACTCTTCTTCTTCTTCTTCTTCCTCGATGATGATCCGATCTCTGGATTATATGGTTCTAATTCACCTTTTTTTGATCTTGTAAGCATACACCTGAAAAGAATAAGAGTTTAAACAGTAAAACAAGAATTAAAATAGTCCTAATAAAACTAGAAATAACAAAAAGATAATTTATACCGTCCCCGGCAAAGGCGCCAGAAACTTGATAGGCGTTTTCTTAACACACAATTTAATCCTCAAGTATGAAGGATATCAATCGTAGTTTCAAATGTGACAAAGTTATATATCGAACCCAAGGGATGGATAAATATCAATTTAATTATATTCTAATAAACTAAGACTATGTTGAAAATATAATGGTTGTGGTATTGAAATTAAGTAACAAATATTAATTGAAATAGTAAGTAAAAATAACAAGAGAAGAGATAAGTGAGTTGTGATCAAGTAAGATAGTAGGTAGTTCATTAGGTCATTCAGTTCCACTTATTAATTCATCTTCCGTGTGATGGTGTCTGACTCTGCCTTGTGGTTTATGGACGCATCACTAAACCATGCAAATTCACTCTATAGACATAAGTAAATATGCGTATGACACGTGTGAATATCCTCGAAGCAAGAGATATAATTCACCCCCCTTTCTAGGTACTATCAGTATCAATTATTTCCCGTGTACTTAGTACTCTAACCCGATATGATCTCCCTTTATAGGTACTATAAAATTATACTCTTTATCCTACTTATTAACCCGAATATGATTCAATTAATAAGTATTCAAATAAGATAGTTCTAATAAGACTTCGGAATCCCTTCACTTAGAATTATAACATAAAACCCTGCTCAGCAGTGAACGCACTCAACCAATAACTAAGTTATGTATTCAGACTCTACACAACAATTATTGATGCACAAAATGACCATGAGTATGGATTAAAAACGCACAATCTTATATAAAATAAACCACAAGTAGTGTTGTACGGAGTTTACACACGAAAGATAAATTAACTCATAAAACCTTCATAACCCTAGAACTACCGAAGCGACTCTAGCCCATGATTGATCTAAGAATAATCATGGTTAGTTGGACCAATCTTGCTTGAATCTCCAGCGGAACCTCTATCAAAGCCCCTCCGGATGATGGACGATCGATCTCCTCTCAACTCTATGTCTCCACGTCTTCTTGAACGTGTGTGATTCTTCTCCACTACTGCTGCATAAGCCTTCTTTTATACTTGTAATCACGTCTCCTGGGTCTGGAATGGGCTTTTTAAGTAATCACACACATTGACGGTGTAATAATACGGATATGGTAAGTTTCCGAGCCTCAATTCGACTTCAGCTACAGGTCGAATCAACTCATCTAAGTCTAATCGCAGGTCGAATCAGCCTACTGTAAGTCCCAAGTGCTCGATTCGAACTACTGCCCTGGTCGAATCGAAGTGACTAGGTCGAATTGGAATTTTTACCAACCAATTCGACCTCGATTAGACCCGATGCCCAGGTCAAATCGCCCCTGTCATGGTCGAATTCAGCTTTGCTCGTGTTGTGCTACCAATTCGACCAGAAGGCCTGGTCGAATTGACCTACTTCTGGTCGAATTGCACTCCTGCTTCGCCCAGATGGGTGGCTTCAACTTTCTTTCTTCAGTTTTTAACATTTCAACTCTGATTTCCTTAGAAAAACCACTCAAATGGCTCCAACAACACCTGATTCGTGCCTTTTCATAATATATATTGGTTTACAACTAATTACAAACCTTCAAACACTTCAGAATAGCACAAATCCAGGCTCAGGATTCGTGAATTAGCACACTCATCAGAGGTTAAGAAAAGTGAGCTTTTGGAGGTGGCCATCCTGGAAGCCACTCGTAGGGTTAGTCGGGGAGCCGGTGTTCGAATCAGCCCAATTGATGACCCGCTAAGTGCCAATCATTCTCGGATCCTCGCTCCGACAATGATCCAGCTTCCGGAGGAGAAAGGCGTGAGGACAATACTCGATCGCAGAATCCTCCAGGTCTAAATCAGGAGCTGGAGCGAAGGATATAAAGACCGTGATAAATTAAAAGACAAAGACCATGATAAATCAAAAGATAAAGACTACATGTCTAAATCCAAGAAGGAATTCAAGTGTTATCATTATGATGGACCCAACCACATGAAAAGAAATCACAGAATCTGGAAGGTAAAAAAAGAATTGAATCAGAAGAAGTCAGAGGATAAGAATACATCAACCTTTGTCACGCATTACGATGATGATATTATAGTTTGTGTGAGCGATGAATGTCTTCATGTGGAGGATCCCGATGTTGAATGGATTGTTGATTTGGGAGCTTCTCATCATTGTACTCCAAAGAGACAGTTGTTTACAAGCTACAGATCAGGAGATTTTGGTCGCCTATTCATGGGGAACAAGAGTGTTGCACCTGTAATTGGCATTGGTGACATGGTTGTTGAGACTGAGTTGGGACACACACTGACTTTGAAGAACGTGAGACATGTCCCAAAGTTGCGCCACAAATTGATTGCTGTAAATGTACTTGAGAGGGAGGGGTTCGAGCAAAAATTTGCAAATGGTAATTGGAGGCTTACCAAGGAGTCGATCTTTTACGCTCACGTGCCCAGTCATGCGTGTGTGGGAACGACTGGCGACCGAGTTAGTACAGGATGCCATCTTTCTCCATTTGCATCCCTCGTCTACCACCTTTTGGGCCTTCCTAGGCTCCTTAGGTGTATCTTTTTGGCCCATCCGTTCATGCACCGACCTTCTAGGTGGGGTCCGTTCATGCTGCCGCTCATTCATTTATTTTGTCGAATTTTCTTCGAGGCTGAAGCTGAGCCTTCTACTGGCAGTCTTCGGTTCCGCTGCTCGCTTCTCTTTCATTTATTTTAGAAGGTCAAAATACCTTTTTTGGAAATCGATCTGCAAATCGTCTTCCTCTGGGTACGTATCGTGCGACGGAACTTCCTTCTCTACGGTCCGAGAGAGATTAGGGTCTTCCTGTTAGCGTCGGTTGGTGGTGGCATCGGCCCTACTGGAAGTGGCCTCGTCTTGCTCATCCACCATTTGAACACACAGTCGAAAAGGATAATAGGTAGCGGTTGATTCGGAGGTTCGTGCCCCTTCCTCTAGCGCCAAATGTCGCTCGTCAGATCTTAATCCCTTTCTAATTGCAGACTTATGTGGCAGTATTGGGATGAAGAAGGATTAATCTGTGTTGAGCTAACATAAAAGACAAGGATTGCCCCTTTGGCCTTCGTGTGCCTTTTTTCAAGGGGTGAAGGGTTGGTTATATTACTATGGGAAATGCCCATATTTATATTGGATAATCTGACGTCACCTGTATCAGGGTGAGTCAACAGATTATCGTGTACAGTGCGAACATTAAATGCGGTATAGCTTCATGTGACTATTTTAGGATTTGATCTAGGATATTTGTCTAGTCAAATATCTCGAAGGATATTTGCGTATCTAGAGCAACTGGATCAAGTGGCCTAGTGGCCTTCAGGCGGTCATTCACACATTTTCTGGGAGGGTGGACTTTTTGGGCTTCTCATGGGCTGTTGGGTTATCAAGCCCAATACGCCATTAGAGGCAAGACCCATTTTCGGAGATTCTACCACAATATGGATTGGCCTCTAAAAAGACGAGAGAACTGGAATGAAATTGGAGTGAAATTGGGGATGGAGTTAGGGTTCAAGAGAAAGTTTGAATTTGCTAAATTAAAAGAAAAGGTTAATTTAAATGTAAAAAAAAAAAAAAAATCTATCCCTTACCGGGCACGTCAGCCATCCGTGACAATTCTGTTAATTTGATGGATGGATGGAAACTTAAAAATAAAAGGGCACCAAAAATGTTATGCATAGGATCAAAACTACTTGTATAAGACCAAAACTTCAATTTTCCTAAATATTCAAGTGATCATCTAATCAAAAGAAAAAACAAATTCGTATAGGAAATAATTTACTAGCCACCATTTAAAATGACAAATACCCAACAAAAGAAGAGATGAGATTCTTCACATTAAAAAAACTGCTCACTTGAAATAGTTGATCTTTCTACACCAAGCTCATCAACTGCCCTGGACCAGAATTATTCATTAAGCACACCCATGAGAAAGCAAATCATAGTAACATGGAAGGAAATAACCTCAAATGCATATCTTTGATGAACATAAGGACTTCAACATCAGAAACATTTGAAACAAGACAAGTGACAGCTTGTCTCCAACATAGCACAGTGCCACCTCAAACCCTTCTAATTAAGACCTGATCATAGCAGATGAAAAACAGTGTAATGTAAATAAGCACCAACGTGAGTGTGTTAGTTGTTTTCCCATAGTAGATAGTACGATCACAAATGACGCTCAACCATTTTAAATCCACCACAAGTTATGAATAAATTCGTTACCTTAAGGAATCAACCAAGAGATATTTAGAAGAAATCTTTCTTTTACAATAACCTAGAACATGCATGCATTGATATCACTACTCTTTGGATTCTAGCTTCTTTTGAACAGTACTTAAACTTATTATTTGATCGCTAAAATCCATGGATAACATTATTGTATCAATTAATAAATAAAGTAATGAAATGAATTGACGAAGAAAGATAGTTTGATATTCATAAAATTGGCAGACTCTCACAGATGTATTTGCTACCTTCAAAAAGCATAGCTCTTTGTAGATCTTTATTTGTTGTGTTAGAAGTTAGATTTATAAGACTTTCGTTTGTATATTTTTAACCTGTCTAATTCACTTCCAGTTAGTGCCCGTTTTTGTCAAAAATATTACTCAATTTGCTGGAACATTTTCCTGATCATTATATAATACACTAAAGTAGCATTTGGTGTGTAGAGTCGTGGCGAGTTAATACCAGAAAAATAAAAATCAATCCTGAAACCGTAGTTGAACGACAAGTGTTTAGGAATTTTATTTTTAAAAAGGAAAAAAAATTAATAGCATGTAAACAAGACACCTAATTATTTGTTTTAAAATGAAGCAAAAGAGATGTTACCAATACATTCCCGCCTCAATTGAATGATAATTCTTAAAGATGCTCATTTCCCATCTCTCGTTGTTCTTCCTTTATCCTCTCTGCTGACTCTCTTAATGAATCCAAACATTTCCCCTTACCTCAATCTGCTCCAGCATTTCGATTTCACCATTTTCACTAGGAATCTCTTTCAGACAATGGCACTTCAACAACACCAAGTGTTGAAGTCTAGGGAAGTGTTCACTTGAGAAGACATTCCATAGAAATATACATTTCAATTGCAGGAACCTCAACTTCTGAAATTCATCATCCCTTGTTTCCCATCTATATCCCACAAAAGCAAAATGGGATAGTTTGAGAACCTCAAGGTTTTCCAATCTCCCAACTATTGACTGCATATTATCCCAACGCACCAGTAATGAAAAATGAAGCGATAGCTTTGTAATGTTTGCGGGGAATCTGAATCCCAGTAATTTAAATCGAAAGTAATAATTCATGACTGAGAATTTTAAGGAGAGTGAGTGGAGTTGAGTGAGGAAGATAAGATCAAAATGCGGGTATTCACTCTCCTCCAATTCAGATGACATTACTTCATATCTGCATTTGAGTTTGCGAAGATGGGGTGAACGTTTCACCACCCATCCTATCGATATCGATATCAAAATTTCGATATTCTAAAAAATTGATATTTCGATAAATTAAATTCGATATCGTATCAAATTTATATCGATATCGATTTTTCGATAAATATTTATTAATATCGATATTTTGGCATATCGTTTCACATCGAAAAATTGACATACCGAAAAAATATCGATTTACCGAACGATACCAAAAAATGTATTTAATTTTAATTAAAATAATAAAATTGACATTAAATATTTCAAAATAATTTGATCATATTTATTCCAAAATAATATATTTAAATATAGTTTTATATAATTCATTTAAAAAATAATAATAATTTTTTTTGATATTTTTTATACGGTAAACATTTGTATGAAATCGAGTTTACATAATTATGTGAACTAATAGTTCATTTTCTATCACCATTAGAATCATAGGAGACATGGAAAAATCGAAAAATCAAATAATATCGAAATATCGAAAAATATCGAAAATAGAAAAATCGAAATATTGTCTACATGAAACTGGTGGACACAAAAAAAATTTATTATTAGAGTTTAAAATATATTTTTTAAGTGTACAAAAGTTAATGTGAAACGTCATAAAAATTTTATTATTCAAAAAAAAAAGGAAAGTGGGCCAACCCGCAACTAACCTGCCCGCGAGTGGCCCGTCCCACCAATGACCTGCCCCGCGAGTGGTCCGCCCCACCAATAACCTGACCCATAAGTGGCCCGTCTCACTTGGGCTCATTCAAGGGTGGGTTGTGGGTTAAACCGCCCCACCAACCCATTTTGACAGCTCTGGATATTCCAGATTTAATAGATTTTCTATGTATGTTGGTACTTTGTGGATAATCAAGTACCTCAAGTTAATTAGATACTCAACTCTAAAAATAGGACAATGATGGTCCCAATTATCAAACATAGAAAAATACAAGACTCTTATTAATCTCATGTCCCGAACATAGGATGAGGTCTGACCATCACTAGAAAAAGAGTGTAGGAGTTGGTCAAGCTGCAAAGATGCAGACCGACGTTGAAGCGCTGATATATACAAGCCAAAATCAATATCTGTGTTCAACCTGAATTGGACAAAAACAGAGCAAAACTATAAATTCTTAACCGTGGATAGACATATAGGAGTATTCTATAAAACAACACAGTAAATATTCAAAGTGGGAACTGGATAGGACATACAACTTACCCATCGCTCGAATATTCCCTAAAGCTTTCTCCTCTAGATATTTTCAAGCATAAGTTGCGCAATAAATCATGTACAACACCAGCTTTCACTCCTCTACCATCTAACCGTCTTTTGGCAACCATTACTAGACTTCTATTAATGAGCTCCATTATAAATTCTTCTGCTACATTTTCCTTACTTCTCTCATTTTCTTCACGTATGAACCCTTTTGCAATCCAAAATCTAATCAGCTTTCCCACAGAACACTTTTCCATATTCTCCAATAGAAAGAAAGCACAACTTTAATAACTCAATTCCAGAATTTGCATCACTGAATTGTCTTCACCATCTTTAACATAGGTGGCTAATCTTTTTTCCACATTTTCCCATGCAGTTTCTTCCTTATCCATGGTTGAAAGAACACCCGCAATAACAGATACCGTGAGTGGTAGTCCGTGGCATTTTGCTGCAATTTTCTTTCCAATCAGTTGGAGTTGAGGAGGGCAAGTTCTATTGTGAAAAAACACCTTCTGCTGTAATAGCTCCCAACATTGCTCATCCGTCAAAAAAGGCAGCTCATGAATTATGCTATTAGGTGGAGCCACGCCTTTATTCATACTAGTGAGCTGCTTCCATTTCCATCATCAGGGAAACATCTCTGCAACTCGTCCCACACGGTTGATTCCCACACATCATCCATTACAACAAAGTGCCTTATTCTCTTCAAAGTTTTGTGAATGTGTTCTACCAACATTTCTTCTTCCATTTTTAAGATCCTATCTTTACCAAGATCATTATTTATATGAATCAAAATATCTTTCAGGATACTCTTTATGCTATATGTTTGGGAAACCACAACCCATGAGAGTTTGTCAAACCTATCTCTAATGATTGTATAGTTTCTTTGCTAAAGTGGTCTTACCAATTCCAGGCATCCCATGAATTGAAATAACTTGACGGCTCTCTCTTCCTCCATCTAGCTCATCCAAAATACACATTGTTTCATTCTCAAAACCAACCATTGTGTCATTGGAAATATTCGTTCTCATCTCATCCGGAAATGACGGTTGCTTTTTCATTTTTAAACTCCCAACTTTGTTGTTCCCTTCAGTTACTTGGAGATCAGTTGTAATAAGCAGAATCCTTTGGTTGAGGTAAGTGAGCCTAGTAATGACATACCAGAGAGGGGCATCTTTCGTCAAATATACGGTGATGAGATACTGAGCTTGAAGTGCAATATCTCCAATATGGCACATCAGTATCTCTTTCCACTCTGGCGATCTCATATCATTGATTGAGGAATGCAAAAGTATTAGCCCCTGATGAAGAAGGTTGATTTGATCCTTGACGTCAGCTATTCGTTCATCCTGATCCCCCTGTAACACATCTTGTACATCATTGTAAAGATTATGAAGATATAGGAAGGAATTGGCTGTAGAAACCCTCAGAGGATAAACAGAAATAGTTGCAGTGAAGATATCAGAGGATTTAAGAGTCGAGTTCAAGTAATCGATACGCAAGCTCCTCCATTTCTCTAAACCCCTCAACAGTTGAGAATAAAATGTAACAGATAAAATAATTTGCCACTGCTTCGAACATCTCCATGAGATCCTGGAGGGGAGCTTCATATTGGTCATGGTCGTGCAGCATCCATGATATGTCCTCGACAATGGTGTGGAGAAACCTCAGCTCTTCCTCAAGAATCTTTACAAGTAGTCGCCCACGCCACCACGAATCAGTACTATGGTGGCGTAACTGATGAAGGAAACTAAGAAATCTTATGTCGATCATGCGCTTTACTCTTGATCTAGGTACCAGGAAAACCTTCTTAAGTTGTTTCATGAGAGATCTGACATGTTAAAAATAATAAGAGAGGGACTAGGGTGCAACCGGTTGTACTAATTGAATTGGTACAATTTTGGTCATCACTCTTCTTAATTAATTCCTGCTCTTTCATTAATATTATTATTTTTTATTTTATTTTCAAATTTATCCTAATTCTATCATAATCATAATATATTAAAAGTACAAAGGTATGTGAAACATTTTTTTCCTATCCTATCCCTATTAACTTTTTAATTTTACCTCTATAACCTAAATAATTACTAAGTCATGATGAGAAATATTTTTTTCCTATCCTATCCTATCCCTATTAACTTTTTAATTTTACCTCTATAACCTAATTAATTACTAATTCATTACTTACTTTCTATTTGTATTCCATGTGAATTTTAATAAGAAAAAATCTGAAACGCCTAACAAGGAGTAAGTTCTAAGGTCGTGCGTAATTCAATAAAATCTGAAACGCCTAACAAGTGAAGACCCTGATGATAACGAAGCTGTTATATAAGGTAACGCTCTCTCTCCCTCTCTCTCTCTCCCCCTCTCTCTCTCTCTCTGAATTATTGCAATTGCAATTCCAACTGGAGTTCTTATCCGACATATTTTGCATCCAAAGAGGTTAGCATCTTTTCCCCTTTTCTTTCTCTTAACTCGTTTTTTTTTTCAAACGTGTTGCACAATTGTTGAATAAATAAAATTGGAAAATACCCTGATGAAGAATCCATTATCGAGGTATCCATTGTCATACACTGATTATTTATTTCTCTTAGATGGTATGTTATTGATCTTTCAGTTCTATGC
Organism: Pogostemon cablin; assembly: GCA_023678885.1. Classification (NCBI taxonomy): domain Eukaryota; kingdom Viridiplantae; phylum Streptophyta; class Magnoliopsida; order Lamiales; family Lamiaceae; genus Pogostemon; species Pogostemon cablin. The sequence goes on along the minus strand of CM042977.1, from coordinate 22,378,641 downwards.
CAAAGTTTTGTAATTTTGATTTCTTATAGTATTATGTAGTTTTGTTGATTTGCTTAAGATAATGATAATTGAAATTTCTGCAATATTCTGTGGCTTTGGGGAGCACAGAAAGATAGCCATGATCACTTCTAGCACAAACGCAAGAAGGAGGCGCATGACAAGAAGGAGGCGCATGAAGTTCATATGCGCCCCAAATGGCGCAAGAGGTCAGTTCACTTTCATTTTCCTTCTACCTTTGAATTTTATTGAGAACTAAGGAATTCATGCTTTCTATTTTGTGGATGTATAGATATTGGGTATTTAGGGTAAGAAGCTTTTGAAGAAGTGGTACACTGAGAAGCCCCGATAAAAAACGTGAGAGCTTTTAGTGATTTAGTTAAAGTATTACTTTAGTGCATGTGTTTTCAGGTAGGTTGTTTTTAAATTTACTGCTTTTTTTTTTTTTGGGCAGGCCGCAGTGTGTTGGTCTTATCTATGAAAATAAGCGATAGACAGCATATGTGTTTGAAAATGATTATTTGGTGCATTTCCTTCAATCTTTTTGAGTAATCTCTCCTTCCAACATTCAGAAATTCAGTTCTTTTATGGGATTGGTTTTCTCACTTTGAGTCATCTACCAGGCGCAAGGTTGATGATAATGTCCATGAAGGTGCCCTCTCAGCAGATCTTCTTGATCGTGAAGAGACGACAAGAGTCAAGTTTATGCTATATTCTATGTATCTCGATTATATATTTTCTTTGAAAACATAGTTTGTCCTGTAAAAAAAAAAAACTACATCATTTTCTGAGTAGCACTTAAAGTAGACTCATTTTAAGTGCAGGTACTTAGCAACACTATAAAGCAAAAGTGGACGAACGAGATGTGGCAGCGGCTGCTAGGGGAGCTTGGTGGAGGGGGATTGCTCATGGCTGAATATGGGCTGAAAGTAATTAAAGGCTTTAGTGGATTGATGAAATGTTTCATCTTTATAATTTCGTAAGCTTCTTTATCGTGTTTCCTGCCCCTGTATTTGTGTAATGGTAATGGCTTGAAGTTAGACTTGCTTTGCATGTTCACATTAGTGTGACACCTTAAATTGTTCAGTGAGACATTGACTGAACTCTAATCTTCTAAATTTTAAAATTCACATAATTCGATCATTTATTAGTTTCTTATAGTTATAAATTTAAGCTCAGAAGAAATCTGAGGCACTGATTAGTGACCAAATCCCCTCTGCATGTGAGACCAGAATTAGTAGACCAGATATAGTATGGACTTTCTCTTACGCTCTATGGTGTCAGTGACTTTACAACCAGCTGGATATCCTCTTATTATGGTGTCTTATGTGGATTTTTTTTTTTATATTCTTACTTATATATCTTGATACTTTGATGAACTAATAGCTTTAATTACATGTTGAATGCAGTCTTCAGTTGAATATATAGAAGACAGCAATAAATACTATTGGAGAGTTGGGCAGTAAAGCAACAAACATATATGGTACTGTTCGTATATGTGCCTATAAGTAGTGTATTGTATTAGCTAATATTGTTCGGTAGTGTATGTTTGTTTATGGACTACTCCATGAATAAGTAACGATTAAGAATCAAGTTGCTTACACTATAGATGGGTGAAAACAAGTCTTTGCCGTTTTCAAAGTTCAAGGGGACCATCTGGTGATTTATAGTTGCATTCTTATGCTTGGTGATTATTTACTTGAATGACTTACAGAAAAGGCCCCATGTAGTTATGGTTTTGATCAGTGGTTTTTATATGGTGTGACTGCATGTTATATTTATATTTCGAACTAAATTTTGTCGAGTAAGTTCAAGTGAGGACTTGGGCAGTAGTTTCATTTTTATTTTGGCCCCTTTTTTGAACTGTGGTTCTGAATGATCTTAATATGTTGATTTTAATCTTCCTTTCACTGCAGTATAAATTGAGGTTTTGAACTTGATGGTGTTATCTAGATATGTCCTCATCATTTATGTATCATTAATTTGTGCTAGGTGACGGTATAATCATACTTATTTGTTGTAAACTGGATGGTGAACAAACTGACTTTCTTTTAAACTGAAAATATTTGGCTGAATCATGATCTTTTGAATTATTTGACTTTCTTTTAAGTACCAATGGCTATTTGTGTGTGCTTTCAGTGGTGTTCATGATTTTTTCTTCTATTTGATATATGAACTCCCTACTTTTTGTACCTATATAAGTTACTGTATTACTATAATAACATTGCATTGTTTTCATGAGTGCTATGTCTGTTGTAATGTTTATTTAATGAAGGTAACTATTGAAGGAGATATATCTCAACATTTTCAGCCATTTTCTTAAGAGTCATTCTTCTTACATAAAATAATATAATTAATTTTTTTAAAACAAAAACTACACACTAACCCATTTTAAACCTCTAACACATGGGTAACCCCAGAATCAACAGTAATTTTTTTGAAAACATCCACAAATGCATAACATATAGTATAAAAAAAAAATTTAATGAGTATTTTATAAATAAATGATATATTTAAACAATTCATTATTATGTTGAAAATTAAATTTTTTAAATTAAAAATATTAAAAAAAATCACATTACAAAGTGTGATGTGATTGCGACGCGCAAAGCGCGTCTATATAACTAGTTTTATTTAAATGATTATTATATCCTAAACCATAGGGAATAATTATACCCTAAACCACAAGGGTAAAATTACAATTATACCCTAAATTTTAAGTGATAATTATACCCTAAACCACAAGGGTAAAATTACAATTATACCCTAAATCCTAGGGGATAATTATACACTAAATCACATGGCTAAAATTACAATTATACCCTAAACCCTTAGGGATAATTATACCCTAAACCATAAGGATAAAATTACAATTATATCCTAAACCCTAGGGGATAAATTATACCTTAAACCACAAGGGTAAAATTACAATTATACCCTAAACTCTATGGGATAATTATACCCTAAACCACAAGGGTAAAATTACAATTATACCCTAAACTCTAAGGGATAATTATACCCTAAACCACAAAGGTAAAATTAAAATTATATTCCTAAAATAAAAAAAAATAACGTAACATACAGCAAAAAAAAAAAAAAAAAGAAAGAGAAAAACAGAAGATGAAGGAATGAGATTGTACCAAAGGTTGTACCAATTGAAGGTTATACATAAGTCTTTCCCAAATTAAAAAAAAAAATCCAACTCTTGTCTTTAATACTTAGTTTTCCAAAAGAATTTAACATCACTCTCTCAATAATTGTTGCCGCTCACCTACACGCTGCGGGTCATCACTTGGCACAACACAAGAGATTAAAATGTATTTAAACAGCAAGTCATATCAGGATACTTATGCCATTTTCTTATATCATTACTCCTATATCATCACATTCAACCGATAACACAGAAAATGTTACACAAAAATAGTACGAGAATCCGAATCTATCAATTGGTACTACACATGAGATTAAAATATTTGAACAGTGGCATCATATAAGTGACGAACATTTAGATGGCTACATGAAAAATTAGTTGTTAAACAAGTTAGCAACTGGTTAATCAATAATAATATATCCTGCAGTAATATTTAAAGAGGAAATTAAAAAAGGTCAAATACAAAACAGCGTTTTTCTCTTTGAATGAGTCTTGGAGAATCAATGAAAGCGAACTCCATTTTACCAGGCTGACTACATAACAAATAGTAGTAATATATTACATATAAAATATATTATATAAAAATTATGTGCATAAATAATTTATGTTTCGTGTACTCTGTTTCTTTGTTAAACAATGACCATATTTTCCTCTAATACTAGTTAACCTGAAGAGTGTTTTCAAACATTGAGTGGAAATTAAGGGGAAAAAAACTGGTATTTCTCTCACTCTTTTATTTCCAAGTCTTAAAGAATAAATTATATTCGGTCATTATTTAAGAAAATTTAATTTTTTGTCTAACTTTATTGATTTTTGAAGATAGTAGGGCAATTTTAGATAATAAATAAGGTGAAAACTACCACTTTGTTTCAAGGACTCCATTGTCCTTTGTTATTTAAGAAAAAAAATTATCAACCCACCAAAAATACATAAACAAATGAATAAAATTGGGTATATACATAAATACAGAGAAAATGAAACTCAGTACTGTGTGTTTAGTGATGAAGTCTGTAACGAATATGATCTTAGCCCAAGCCCACTTCCACAGATGGCCCAAGCCCATGCCCATGCCATTAAAAAGCCCAACCCATCATACAATGGAGAAGAGTATAAAACAGAGCAATGGAGCATACGGGAGAATGACAAGAATTGAATAGAATTCTTCTCCCTACCCTCTGTATTCCCTTTCTATGTATCTTTCTTTCAATCAAGGAGTTTTCACTCGAAGAGTGCTTTTAATTAATGAGGTCGTTACAAAGTCGGAGTTTTTTAATGTGTTAAAATAATTTAAGTTATTAATCTATAGAAACAAAATGTTTCTTTAATTACTTAGTAGAGTATATGAAAAAATAAATAAAATATAAATAATCAATTACAGCAAAGAAATTATGTTGGGACAACTCATTTCACTAGACTAAATTAGATATCAATTTTATATTCAATTTCCAAATTTGAGAGATTCATATGTTGAACTGCGGAAAATAATAATCTTTTTTGTAACAAGAATCTTTAAAAAGTGTGCCACAGCCCACAAGTTGTGCAAACAAGAAACACAAAATTCAAACTTAATTAAGTTGCCATTCGAGAAATTATGCAATAAGTAATCAACCAGCCAAAAGCTCTGCAGCTGCAACTGTTTTAATCAATTTGCATACCTTTGCCAGATCAGACTCTGTACGAGATGAACAATCTAATCCCACCAGCCATATATTACATTCATCCAATGTTGATCTTGCAAACATCTTTTACAACACCTGAAAATGCAAATTAACAGCATCCACAGAAAAGCAAATTATGTTGTGCAATTCTACCTAATTGAAATTCAAGTTAGAGTATGTATGCACTAATAAGGGTGTAGCTTCACATCACTCATCATTTTCTTTTTAACTGCTTTATTTGGCATCATGTGGTGTATGAGAGGAATAAAATTACGTAAAAGGACACAAGATTAATATTAATATTTAATACCAAGTAATGTGATTCAATCAGTAGCATTAATGATACCTATTTATTTTTGTAGTAAAAAAGAAAGCTTCTGCATTTCCTTACTGACTAAATTAATCACATCATAGATCTTCCCAGAATCCAGCAGTATTGATGATGACTTTGAGCTCTTCATTTCCCATCTCTCGTTGTTCTTGTTTTATCCTCTCAGCCGACTGTCTCAACGAATCCAGGCTTTCACCCTTCACCTCAATCAACTCGAGTGTTGTGATTTCACCGATTTCACTAGGAATCTCTTCCAATTCAGAGCACCCCTTTAGCACCAACTGTTGAAGTTTAGGGAAGTGTTCACTCGACTCCACATTCCATTCAGACAGCAATACATCTTCCATTTTCAAGAACCTCAGCATCTGGAATTCACCATCTCTGGTATCCCATCTATCTGTTTCCAATATTTCTGCCTGAAAAGCATAACTACATAGTTTGAGAACCTCAAGGTTTTCCAATCTCCCAAGTATGGACATCTTCTCCCAAGGCATCCTTGACCAACTCAGCGTCAGATTTCTAATGTTTGAGGGTAATCCAAAGTCCTCTAATACAAATCCAGGATAGGTGTACAAGAAAGACAAGGAGAGCGAGTCGAGTTGAGTGAGGAAGCTGAGATCAAAACGTTGATCTTCACCCTCATCCAAATAAGATGACATTAGTTCATACGTGCATTTGAGTTTGCGAAGACGGGGTGAACATTTCAACAACTCCTCGTCTTTCAACTTCTTGATTACTGCCCTGGAAAGATACTCTAAGTTGTTGTTGCTTTCGGAGCTACAAATCCAATCTTTGCTGTATTCTGCTTTCCATGCATATATGTATCTTAACTTCTTCAACTTTACTATTGTTGAGGGTAGATACACTTTCTCAGGAGACCTCGCCCTTAGATACTCTAGATTTACAAGTTTTTCTATCCATGTTGGCACTTCTCCGATAACCAAGTATCTCAAGTTAACTAGATACTCGACTCCAAATATACAACTTCGAACATCCCAATTGCTTATGTTATTGAAATGCAAGACTCTCAATAATCTCATGTCCCGAGCATAGAATGATGAGCTCCGACTATCGCCATAAAAAGAGTGAACGTGTTGGCAAAGGCTCAAACTTGCACATTGTCCAAACGCACGTATACGATGGTCTCTCTCGGAAATAGTGTGCCACCTGCAATGGAAGAAAACATAACAAACATGAATGCTCAACCATGGAGAGATAATCCATGAAATAACATGTAAAGATTCACAGTAGGAACAACATAGTACATTCAACTCACTCATTGTTCCAGTATTGCAGAAAGTTTTCTCCTTGAGATATTTTCAAGCATAAGTCGCGCAATAAGTCATGTACAACACAAGCTTTCACTCCTCTGCCATCAATGCTTCTTTTGGCAACCATTACTAAGCTTTTATCAATCAGCTCCATTAGATATTTTTGTGCTAAATCTTCTTCACTCTTTTCATTTTCTTTGCGTATGAATCCTTCAGCAATCCACAGTCTCTTCAGTTTTTCGACAGGCACTTCTTGGTCTTCTTTGTATGCTCCAAAGAAAAGAAAGCACGGCTTCAAATGATCTGGTAAATGCTTGTAACTCAATTCAAGAATTTGCATAACTGTATTGTCTTCACCATCTTTAATATAAGAGGCTAAACTTCCTCTAACTTCTTCCCATATACTTATTTCCTCGTCAACAGTTGAAAGAATGCCAGCAATAACGATTACAGTAAGTGGCAGTCCGCAACATCTAGCAGCAATGTCTTCGCCAATCCATTGCAATTCAAAAGGGCAGGTTTTACTATTGAACACCTTCATCTGTAGTAGCTCCCAACATTGCTCGTCCGACAAAAATGGAAGCTCGTGAATTATGCTATCAGGAGGAGCCACATTCTTATTCCTACTAGTCACCAATATCCTGCTTCCATTTCCATCATCGGGAAAACATCTCTGCAACTCATACCACAGAGATGAGTCCCATACATCATCCATTACAACGAGGTACCTTCTTCCCTTCAAAGTTTTGTAAATGTGTTCAATTAGTGTTTCTTCTTCCATAATCAAGATCCTATCTTTACCAAGATCATTATTTATATCAATCAAAATGTCAATCAGGATACTCTGTAGCCTATATGTTTGGGAAACCACACACCATGATCGTTTTTCAAACCAATCTCTAACTAAGAGATGATTGTACAGATTCTTTGCTAGAGTGGTCTTACCAAGTCCAGGCATCCCGAAGATTGAAATCACTAGACGACCGTCATTTGCTCCTCCAGCCAGCTGATCCAAAATGCACAATGCTTCATCCTCAAAACCAACCATTACCTCATTGGAATCATTTGACCTCTCATCCTTTAATGGCGGCTGTACACTGAAATTCTTGGTCACTTTGAAACCTCCAAATTCATATTTCTCAGTAATTACTTGAAGCTCCATTGTAATAAGCTGAATCCTTTGGTTGAGGTGAGTGAGTCTGGCAATGACATACCAGAAAGGAGCATCTTCAACCAAAAATGCTGTAATAAGATACTGAGCTTGATGTGCTACATCACCAATGCGCATCAAAGGCTCTTTCAGTTCTCCAATTTCAGAACGCTTCGGAGATCTCACATGATTGATTGAAGAGTGCAAGAGGGTTAGCCCCTGATGGAGAAGATCAATTTGATCCTTCACATCAGCAATCCAACCATCCTCCCTTTCTAAGAGCTCCTGCAGATCATCAAGCAGAGAATCAAGCAGAAGGAAGGAATTGGCAACAGAAGTCTTTGGAGTTGTACAATGTAGTGTGGCAATGAAATCAGATGATTGAAGAGTAGCTTTCAAGTGTGTGGTGGATTGTAAGACAGATTCTTGTGTGAAACAAAAAAAAGAGAACTTTCATTAATAATGTATGTAAGAACATTAGAGCTAAAGATAGATGGTGTAGTGTGGATGCAGTGGTGGTCTCTTTGTCTGTTGGTCTGATAAAGTTGAGATCATTCAGATCCTTAGCGATGACTTTTGTTTTGAGATGGAGATTAAAGCTACGGATGAGGCTAGAAGTTGTTGGTTGGTGTTTGTGTATGCCTCCACTGATCCTCGGAATAGGCAAAGATAAGTGGGAAGAGCTATGGTGTATTAGTGGGGACTTTAATGATATTTGTGATAACTCAGAGAAAAAAAGAGGTAGAAGCAGATCAGAAGTCAGCTTCTCAATGTTTAATAACTTCATCAGGGGTATGAGGATGGATGAAACCCCTCAACTTGGGCATAAATTCACTTGGGCAAATAACTATGCCATAGAAGGTTTTGTGGAGGAAAAGTTAGATCGGTTTTTTGGTTCAGGGGAGTGGTGCCTATCTTTTCCTAACTCCATAGTTCACCATATACCCAAACAATCTTCTGATCATCATCTTTTACTTCTTATCTCTAACCCAGAAATCCCCAGTTCTCGAAATCGATTCTGCTTTGATAAGAGGTGGCTGGAAATGGAAAACTTCGAAACCACAGTGGAAAATACCTGGAAATTGCTGTCGTAGGAACCCCTCTGTTCCAAATCCATCAGAAAATAAAAAATTATCAAGTGGACATCCTTAAATGGAAGAAGACCGCCAGGTCGAACTCTGCAAAACTGATTGAGAAGATTAAAAAGGATATGGAGGCTCTTAGCCTGCTAGGGGGTGACAGAAATTGGGAAGAATGAAGTAGCCTGAAATCTAAGCTTGATGCATGTTACACCTTGGAAGAACAATATTGGGCTCAAAAGTCTCGTTTAAAATTGAATTTTTCCATGCTTATACCATTCAGTGAAGGAAAATTAATGCTCTTCAAAATCTTGTTCGTGAGAATGGCTCTCATTGTGTTTCTCATCCCGAGATTGAGAATGAAATTTCTAAATACTTCAACTCCCTCTTCACATCTTCAAACCCTGATACTAGTTTTGACATCCTGGATGGAATTCCAAGTTCAATCACTTATGCAATGAATAAGGAGCTGACCAAACCTGTAGAAGACATGGAGATTAAAGAGGCGCTCTTTGACATGAAACCACATAAAGCCCCTTGGCCGGATGGTATGAGTCCTCTCTTTTTCCAGTATTTTTGGCATATCATCTCTGTTGACATTTGTGCAGCTGTTAAAAATTTTTTTGTTCCTGGGAAAATGCTCAAGAGCCTGAACCATACACTCATCACCTTGATCCCAAAGGTCAGAAATCCTACTTCTATTTCCCGCTATAGGCTTATTAGTCTCTGTAATGTTTTGTACAAGATAATTTCTAAAATTCTTTCTTTCAGACTTAAGCCGATGCTTCAATTTTGTGTTAGTGAAAACCAAGTAGCTTTTGTTCCGGGCAGGCAAATTGTAGATAATGTGGCGGTTGCTCATGAATGCTTGCATTTTTTGAAAAATCGTAGATTGGGAAAAAATATTTTATGGGAAATAAGTTGGATATGGCTAAAGCTTATGATAGGGTGGAATGGAACTTTGTCCGTATGGTTCTTAGAAAGATGTGTTTTGCAGTGAAGTTTGTTGTGTGGATCATGACTTGTGTATCTTCTTCTTCTTTTTCTTTTAATGTAAATGGTATAGCTTGTGGGTTTTTAACCCCTTCGAGGGGAATTAGGCAAGGAGATTCTATTTCTCCTTATATTTTCATTTTGATCTCAAAAGCTCTCTCTAATCTTATTAAAAAAGCCTCTCTAGAGAATTGTTATCATGGTCTTAGAATATGTAGGAATGGTCTGGTCATTTCTCATCTTTTTTTCGCTGATGATTCTATTCTCTTTTGTGAAGCTAGTGCTGAGCAAGCATCATAAAAAAAATTCTAGATTTTTATTGTGTTGCTTCAGGTCAGCTTGTTAATCTTGAGAAATCTTCTATTTTCTTCAGTAAAAATACCTCTAGTGCTGTAAAAAATCAGATTTGTAATACCCTCCTTAGAATTAAGGAACATTTGAATACTAAATACTTAGGGCTTCCTATGGTTGTTGGTCGATCAAAAGGTGAAGTTTTCAATTTTATTGTGGAGAGGGTTAAGATTAGGATTGGTAGTTGGAGTAATAACTTTTTAGTCTTGCTAGAAGAAATGTTCTTATTAAAGCAATCATTGATACGCTACCAGTCTAAGTTATGTCTTGCTTTAAATTTACTGATGGTATTTGTAAAGCAATTTGTTAGGAGGCTTCGAGATTTTGGTGGAATAGCAAAGCAAAGGAGGAGAAGAAGATTTGTTGGAGATCTTGGAAAAAAATCACTCTACCTATAGACAGTGGGGGCCTTGTATTTCATGACATCAAAATTTTCAATGATGCTCTCTTAGCAAAGCAACTTTGGAGGGTAATCACAAAACATGATCTTCTTATTAGCAAAGTTCTTAAAGCAAAGTACTTTCCAAGGAGCAATCTATTCAACCATGAACCGAAAGGTAATGCATCTTGGCTATGAAAATCTTGGATGAAAGCTTGCTATGTTCTTAAAAAAGGCATCAGGTATGAGGTTTCAGATGGAAAATCAATCAGAATTCAGGATTCTCCATGGATTTTGAATTCCCGAAATTTTCGAATTAATGCGGAGCATGTCAATAATGATAACCTCCAATGGGTTAGCCAATTGCTAAATGTTGGAGACCATTCATGAATGCAGGACTGATATCTGAAAGCTTTAGCCCTGAAATTGCTAAAACCATTATCCAAATTCCCATTCATGCTCAAAGGGGTAGAGATCGTCTAGTTTGGGTTTTTGCAAAGAGTGGAGAGTACTCTGTGCAATCTGCTTATGAGAATCTTGTTAGAGAAAAGGCTTGTTTACTTGAATCAGCTGAATCGAGCTCAAACAGAATTGCAAAGCTCAAAATGTGGAAAAGAACATGGACTCTGAAAATTAAGGAAAAGTTGAAGTTTTTTCTTTGGAGATGTTGTCAAGCAATTCTTCCTACTAAGAGTAATCTGGCAGCTAAGGCTGTTGTAGTTGACCAAATTTGTAATACTTGTGGAGAAGCTGTGGAAAACATTGATCATTTGTTCTTTAATTGTAGCTCTGCAAAAGTTGTGTGGAAGTTATCACCAGTTCAATGGTTCGGTAGTTCTGACTTCTCTACTTTTTCTTCTTGGTGGACTGAAATTTGTTCGGCTGGAAAAAATCAAAACAACACGGATCGTATACAAATTACAGTCTATATTCTTTGGTGGCTTTGGAAAGCTAGAAATCTTTGGATTTTTTACTCTAAAAAGATTTTGGAATAAGACATTATTGAAAAAGCTTTGAAGGATTGGCATGAAGATGATACAAGTTGGGAAAACAGTTTTACGTCTCCATCTTTGTGATGAAGTATTCTGGAATATTGAAGCAGGGTGTGTCATTATCTTCACCAGTGCTATCTTCTTTTCGAATGAATCAGTGGGCTTTGTTGGCATTGCTCAAAATGCTAGTAGTCATATTGTTTGTGCATGGGCAGTTTCTAGGTATTCTTCTCCGAATCCAGTTGAAATTTCTCTTCAAGCCATTCGATACGCTCAACTTTTTGCTTTCAATCATAATTGAAGGGATATCTATATTATCTGTGATAATGAAGAGATTGCTTAGAAGTTGAAGGCTTCTCAAAGCTTTGATAAAAGGAACTCAATAATTGCAAATGATATCAAACTTCTATGTAATCTCTTCAATTCTTGTCAATTTAACTGTGTTCTTAGAGATATGTTGATTTCTTATTGTAAACTTGCCAATTTGGCAATTTCGAGCTCTTCCACACAGGAATGGTGCTCAAACTATCCTACTTGGCTTACTCCTGTGACCAAGAGGATCCCGTAGTCAGATGGCTATGCCTCTGTAAATTCATTGAGTTTATTATAAAATATCTATCGTTTTTGGGAAAAAAATATGAATTTATTTGTTTGTTTTCAATTTTCTATTTTATCAAGCCAATTTATATATTTTAAATATTTATTATATAGTTAATATAGGGATCAAATTGAATATTTTGAAAAGACGAATAATTTGATATGATTTTTATTAATAATAAATACGTAACAAGAATATTATAAATATTTTAATTTTTTCATAAAAAGTAATTTTACAATGACTTGATTGTTTGAGAATGAGAGAATATATTTATTGTTAAAATATTCAATGGTTAAGATTGAAAGATAAAATTTTAATGGTTAGGATGATATTGGGTCATACATTACCTTGAGTAAGGCGGGTAGCTAAGTAAGACCCAAAAATTAATCTTGCTAACAAATATTCGTAATAGTGTACAATACAAATAATTTCTTAAAAAGATTGTTAAAGAAAGCGTGGATCTTTTATGACCTTGGAATGGTAGAGGCGTTATTTTTTCCCTCTTTATCTGTAATTGAATTATTTAATAATTTTGCAAAGAAAGCTTGAATTTGATTGTTTAAAGTTATTGAGTACTACATATTAAAAAATAGTGCACACAGTGATTTAATTTGTTAAAAAAATTTATTCTTATTATATAGTCGATAGTAAAATTCAAAATTAAGGATTGATTTCAAAATAAAGGGCGGCTAAATTACTAAACAAGGCAACATTGTGGACGATAGGTATGTGGTGGTAGACGACGGCGGAGAGGTCGTGGTGGACAACGGGGAGTGGCAGTAGCATTTTTGCAACCCCAGAGACAGTAGCACTCATAACCAACACACTCATAGTCTTCTATTTTCCGAGAGTATGTGCATGAGTAGCTACAGTTTTTGGGATCACATTTCTTGGGGGGCAAACACTTTACTTTGCCCGCTATTCTCCAGAACTGGCAGTCTTTTTTAAACGGTTTTTCCCCTTCATCTCCATCCAACTTCTTCGCATTGTCTCCTGTTTCGACATCAACATTACACCACCAACTAAAATTAGATCTTTCTCTCTATATATATCATCATTAAATAAAATAAGGAAAAGGGTCATTTAGACCCTCGAACTTATCTCATAAGATCAAATTAACCCCTGATCTTATTTTTTTTTCAGTTAAACCCTTTATATTAGAAATATAGATCAATGTAACCCTTCATTTTTATAAAATGAAACACTGATACACTCCACGTTAAAATCGATCAATGGATTTAAAAGAGATAGTATTAGGCGGCAATGTGTATACCGTATTCTATTTCCCTCTTATTTACATTTAGCGTGACAAATCCCTCTTCTCTTCTTTTCTATATTTAGCTCGGCAAAGTAGGGATTTATCGTCTTCTTCTTCGTAACTGCATCCATGTCCAAGTAAGCTTAAGTATCTTCTGATTCAATATGCTCTTTTTAGTTTTCTTTTATGCATGTAATTCTAATTTTTTGGTAGATTGTATTCATGTAATTCTAAGCTTAAGTTGATGTAGTTTTTATTATTTTAATTCCCATGATTAAGATGAAGTTGAAAAAAATGAAAAACCAAGAACAGTAGGGTACTCCGATGTAGTTTACTAAGAAACAAAATATTAAAAATTATGTTGTGTGCTTAAATATGCTTGTAATGGGTATGCATATTAATTTGAAATGCAAATAAAATAAAAATTATTGATTAGCATATTAATGTAATTTTTATTTTTATTTTGTAGCATGGAAACAAGTGTGGACCTAATATTCCATTATATGGGTATGTGGGTTTTTCACCTAATTTATCATATGTTGGTGGAGGACTAATCTTCTAGAGATTTTTGATAGGGTGGAAAGACTAATCTTCCAGAAAATTTTGAGAATGCTTGAGTTTCATTATTTGGTAGATTTAACATTATCTTGCAAAGTGATATATTTTGGAAAACTTAAACTTCTTTTTATTTCTTTTTGATGTAATGAATGATATTTTGCATCTATGTAGTGAAATGGTATGAGGAGAACTAAGAAGATGATTATTTGTAATTGTGTAGAATTAATATATATATTTAGCACAGCTGACAGTGCTAATGTCTGTTTCTAACTTATGTTATCTTGTTTTGGTATCATAAATGTGATGAACTTTATTCTAAAAATGATTTCATGTTCAAATAGTTCATGTAATTCAGGATGTTTTGAGGGCATGGTTCTCTTCTTTCTCTTGTTAACTCACTTTCTCTATTTGATTTTATGGAGGTATGCACCAACCCTCTTCTGCACATACTCAAACAGTCTCTCTATTTTTGCATTTTGAAATAAGATTAAGATTCGGAAGAAATAAAAGTGGCAAGTGTATCTGAGTTTGAAGATTATTATCTTCATTTATAATGATCAATTGGATATGTTGTGAACTCAGTGTGAATTAGTATCAATTACTGGACATGCTCGTGGAGGTAGCTAGAGATGAGTTTTAAGATGATTGTAAAGATAGCACATGCACGTGGAGGTGATCTGAGATGTGTATCTCAGTACAAAGAACCTTTGAATGGTTACTTATATTGGACATTCATTTTTTGCAATTTGTTAGAATTAGCAAGATGATCTAAGATTTTTTATTGATTAAACTATCTTCTTGCTTTGCTTTAAGCAATATTTTATATATCTTAGAATTGCATTCTGTAATCTTTTTTATATGCTTTAAAGAGAAAAGACAATGCAATCCATGGATATCTATATCAAAGTGGTGACATTCATTACATGAATTGATACCCATGATGCAAATGCGGTAATATATCATTTGATGATCATATTTACACTGCAATTTAGTTTTCTAATCTGTAGTATTTATCCCATATAGTTTTGTGGGTAATTACTATAATTAGTTTCTCCTCTCAAGGTAGCAAAAAATTATTGTAGATTTGCAATTTGAATTGTATTAAACAATGCCTCTTTTTTCTGTTATCTCAACGCAGCAAAAAATTATTGTACTCATTCCGTCTTGCAACACATAATTCATCATATTGTTTAAATAATTCCAATTTATCCATTTCACCTGCTGAAATAAAGCAACTCCTTCTATTCACCACCTTTAACTAAATCGATACACAAAGTAGGGGCTTACAAAAACAAGAACACCAGGGAAAAGACTAGGAGGCATCATCATATTTCAGACTTACAACAACCACGTGCGCCATCTAGGCTACAAAATACTAATTGAATCACAAAATGTAAATCGAGAAATTTGAGCACTTATGCCTTGTAGTAGAAGATCAGCTTTATGACGATGCACCAAGGTATGGTGTAAGTCGCAATATGTCTACGGACAATCAATGGAAGATTTCATACCTCTCAGTTTCTGAATGTTATTATATTGTCAGATCCAGAAAGTTGTGCAAATGGATGCTCCTTCTTGTATCTTTGGAGTTCCATTTTGACAACATCCACTACTCCTATGTAGCTTAAGACCTTCAATAGTTGCGCTCCATCTCACACAAGAATGGAACGGTAGTGGTCCGCTAGAAAGCTCGTTCTGATCTTGGACATAGTACATTGGAATCCTGAAGCACCACCCCGAACACTCTCGTGCGTCCGCCTGCGGTGCAATAAGGCACCACCCTCTATTATTCAAGATAATGAGATGAACACAATTTACTTTTGTTATTCAATTCTTATGCAAGCATAGCTACTTCAATTGTTCATAAGGAAGGAGTATATATTCAAATTTTGGTATATAGTAATTGCTTCTTTAGATTTAAAAGCTTAGCAAAGCTTATTTCATAGCCAATAGCTTCAGCTAAATCGATGATACCTTCCTAGCCACATTAGTCCCAAATAAGACATCTCTTGGATCAGGTTCAATGTAACCTGCCTCTTTAACCTCTTCACTAAATGTTTGAGCACCCACGAAGTTGTTGAATAAGTATATAACTTTTGGACCCATAAATAACTTATGCATCAAAACTCAATCAACATTCAAATTTTAATGAAATTCGAACGATACAAGAATTAAATGTATTATTACCTGAGAAATTTCCACAACATCTGCTTCACTGAAAATTGACCTAATCTTTCACTGCCCATATCATAAAGCAAATTACCCACATATAGTTTAGCTTCCCCCATAAAACTATCACCCACTTTAGCATCTCCAACAGTTTCGATAGCTCCGTTGCTGTCTGAAGCAGCACAATTCAAAATTTTCGTAATTCCTTATGGAAACTCTCAAAATTGATTCTTTCTTCTTGAGAGAGAAAAAGGAAGTAGGAGAAAGGAAATATGAGTTGAAGATAGAAAGTTGAAATTTAATGGTCTTCAAAGGAACAAGAGACATGGGTGTGATTCGTGTGAATATGAAGCTTCTGAAGGAGTGCGTTAGTGATATTTTAACACCATTGATCGATTTTCAGGGGAAGTGCATCAATGTTTTATTTTAAAAAGAACGAGGGCCAAGTTGATCCAAATAAAAAAGCTAAAGGGTGTGAGTGATGTTCCTTGAATACTTTGGCCCATAGCATAGTTTGCTTCTTCCATATCCTCTTAGATTGTTCTATCGTTCATGACTTCCTGCTGCATGATCGGTACGCACTGAGATATATCGCTGATTTATTTTTGTTGAGACTCAAGTAGCTTGTTGATATTCGACAAGCTAGAGACGATCTCATCTTCTCTACTTATTTTCACCATAGCATGTTCAACCTTAGCCACTTTTCCAAGGACGTAAGTGCCTCTCACTCTATCAGTTGGCCAATCTCTCAAGTTCATAGAAGAAACATCCGGCCTCTACGGATGACTTATTAAGCAACGCTCCATTAGAAGAAACATCCAATAACACACGTGAATCACAGTCCAACCCATTGTAGAATATACTGATATATTGAGCTTTAGATAGCCCATGTTGAGGACACTTATAAAACATGTCCTTGAATCTGTCCCACGCTTCATAAAATTTCTCTCCACTACCGATAGCGAATTAGTTAATGTATTGCTTTATCTTGAATACCTTTGAAGATAGCATGTATCTCTCCAAGAACTTCAACTTCAATTGCTCCCAAGTAGTGCATTCAGCTGCATTGATAGTATCGTACCAATCTCTCGTCTTTTCAGACAGCGAAAATTTAAATAATAGGATCTTCCGCGCATCTTCATGTTCTTCTGCGTCTTTTTGAGTACTTGCATAGCCCAAGAACTTATTTAGATGTTGCTGCGAATCCTCGAAAGTCCCTCCTGCGAAGGAGTTTCTTTCTATCATGCTAATAAGAGTGGGGTGAAAATCGCATTGGCCCCTCCCACTCCTAGAAGCCCAAAATTTTTAACCCCGTTATTCTTGAAGACTTCACGGATGGCTAGATTATCTGGATTCGCTGCCATGTTGTCTGTCTCTGCTTCCAAATTAACTTCGGTTGCAGCTTCAATCGCTTGCGAATTTAGCACGTCAACTTCAACTCTAAAGTTAAGAGCTTCAATTGGATCTACGGTCTTATTCTTACTCTTCTTCTTCTTCTTCTTCCTCGATGATGCTCCGATCTTTGAATTATATGGTTCTAATTCACCTTTCTTTGATCTCGTGAGCATACACCTGAAAAGAAATAGAGTTAAAATAGTAAAACAAGAATAAAAATAGTCCTAATAAAACTAAAAATAATAAAAAGATATTTTAAGCCGTCCCCGGCAACGACGCCAGGAACTTGACGGGCATTTTCTCAATACACAATTAATCCTCAAGTATGAAGGATATCAATTGTAGTTTTGAAGTTGACCAAGTTATATATCGAACCCAAGGGACGGATAAATATCAATTTAATTATATTCTAGTATGCTAAGACTATGTTGGTAAATATGATGGTTTTGGTATTGAAATTAAGTAACAACTATTAATTGAAATAGCAAGTAAAAATAACAAGAAGAAGAGATAAATGAGTTGTGATCAAGTAAGATAGTAGGTAGTTCGTCAGGTCATCCAGTTTCACTTATTAATTCATACTTTCGTATGACGGTATCCGACTATGTCTTGTGGTTTATGGACGCATCACTAAACCATGAAAATTCACTCTATAGACACAAGTAAATATGCGTATGATATGTGTGAATATCCTCGGAGCAAGATATATACTTTACTCCCCTTTCTAGGTACTATCATAATAATTATTTCCCGTGCACTTAGTACTCTAACCCGATTTGATCTCCCTTTATAGGTACTATAAAGTTATACTCTTTATCCTACTTATTAACCTGAATATGATTCAATTAACAAGTATAAATATAAGATAGTTCTAATAAGACTTCGGAATCCATTCACTTAGAATTATAACATAAAACCCTGCTCAGCAGTGAACGCACTCAACCAATAATCAAGTTATGTATTCAGACTCTACACAACAATTATTGATGCACAAAATGACCGTGAGTATGGATTAAAATGCGCAATCTTATATAAAATAAACTACAAGTAGTGTTGTATGGAGTTTACACACGAAAGACAAATTAACTCATGAAATCTTCATAACCCTAGAACTACCGAAGCGGCTCTAGCCCATGATTTATCTAAGAACAATCATGGTTAGTTGGACCAATCATACTTGAATCTCCAGCGGAACCTCTGTCACAGCCCCTCCGGATGATGGACGATTGATCTTCTCTCAACTCTACGTCTCCACGTCTTCTTGTATGATAGATGATCACACGCATTGACGGAAATCCTGCGTCCGCCACTGGTTCCATTTACTAAAAAGGGAAATGCACCTTTTGTGTTGAGACGGATGAAAATAAAAAAGTGGAACGGATGAAATATCACTTTTTTATTAAAATATTATCATTTTTTATCCGTCTCACAAAAGACATCCCGTGAGATGATATCACACTTTTTTTTTCAATACTTTTGTGGCCTTTAAAGTTAACCATAAAATTTCTAAGATATGTGAAAACGCGATTAAAATCAAAATTTAACTCTAAAAGTAATGCTATATTTTTCTTGGGAATGGTTATCTTGTAATTAAGTTAATAAATAAATAATACTAGTAATATAAGTAATTTTAAAAAAAAAAACAACGGACAACATTTAGAATACGGCCTTTCTCATCGTAGGGAACAAGATGTGTAATGTATGCTCAGTGGATACGGAGGACGGTGGTACACATTTGTTTCATGCTGGTTTGCTGAAGATTGCTAGAGGTTTGCAGATTGTTATGAAGTGTTATCAAATACAATTGTAAGGGTTGAAAGTTTGCGTGAGCTTGTGCTTCTGTTACTCCAAGAATTATCAACCGAGAAGAAGGAAGCATTTACCATGATATTATGGCAGATTTAGAAGGAACGAAATTGCTTGGTGTGGAATGGAGATATGAATACAGCTCCGAGAGCAGTGTATTCAGCTGCTAACATTCTGAGAGAATGGAAAACAACTAGGAAATTACATGAGAAGAAGAATCTTATTGCATCTTGTAAAGCATGGCATAAACCTCCTGCAAGTTATACAAAAGTGAATGTTGATGCTGCTTTTTTTCCTGATACGGCGGAGATAGGTGTTGGGATGATCATTCGAGATGATGAAGGAGCATTTATTGTATGTCGATCGATGTTGATTTCTGGGAATTTTCGAGTGGATGAGGGTGAGGCTATGGGTCTTCATGAAGCCTTGTCTTGGATTAAGGGGTTAGGACTTCAACGAGTTATTTTTGAGACTGACTCTAAAGTCGTCTTCGATGCAGTCTCATCAGCTCAAACAGAGGTTTCTGTGTTTGGGGATTTTATTTCTAGTTGCAAACAATTGCTTTTACAAAATAATCTTTACTCTGTCCATCATGTTTGTCGTACTGCCAATGATTTGGCACATCATATTGATCGGGCATCACGATCTGTCGTTAGCATCTATTGTTGGGTCGAGCCTCCAATTTTTGTGGATGACCTTCTCAATATATTCTGTTCATGTAATTTCAGTCAATAATCCAGCCATTTTTGTGCTTAAAAAAAAAGATACAGCCTTTCTCTTACAACATCATTCACCTTTCCTTTAAACTAATTTATAATGAAAAAGTGAACAACAATATGGGACGAGGGAGTATCATATCTAAAATATGTGTTTCATTTGTCAAATTCCAAGTCATTTCTTTTTTGATTAATTAAAATTGATAAGGAGTTAATTCGCAATATTAATTAAAAATATATATACATATACACCATCAAACGTAAATTTATTGAAAGTTAAAATAATCACACGATTTTTTATTTTACTTTATTATGTATCGGTTTAGTTTTTTTTATTTATTTAAATCAATTTAGTATATAAGCTGTTTTAAATAGGGTTGTCAATTTTACCCACCGGGTTGGGTTATCTGCGGGTACCCAGGTGATTAGGTAAGGATCGATAGGGTACACAAAATCGGGTATTACCCATACCTGAAGAAAAATTAGCCGGTAAGAGTAGGGTACGAGTTCTCCTATTATAACCGCGTATCCGACCCGATTACCCGTTTAAATATATATATATATATATATATATATATATATATATATATATATATATATATATATATATATATATATATATATATATATATATATTATTACTAATTTAATAACTAAATTAACATTACACCATCTATTAATATTAAAGGAGTTTTCATCTATTTAATTAATTATATAAATATATATTATATACTACTTATGTATGTATTTGTAGGTTGTATCAGCATCGGGTGTTATTTGAGCTACTTTTGCACTAAAGAGATCGTAATTTTTGTTATATTTTCAAATGTTGGATTACGATATTTCTTCTCATGTTATTATATTAACTATGTTAATTCTTGTTGTTGCTCTTAGATTAAATATTATTTCTATTATTATTTTTTTATGCTTTATGTTTTATTTTGATGTTTTTTGTTAATTGCGAAGGGAAAAAAACTTATTTGGGAAGGATCGGGTCGGGTTGGTCAGGCTCAAATTGCTACGGATATCCGTTTTATACCTTTTTTTTATCGGACAAAGTTAGTTGTTAGTATAGTTAGTAGTTAGTTCACTAAGTCTCTATACACCCTTATTCTCCAAGTCTCCTTATCACTCCCTTCCTATTCGTTCCCAGTGGGAATCGAACCCGGGTTACTCACTTGTGTGAGGAGCCCGGTGGCCAGATGGGCTAGCCCACCTGATTCCATATTATACCTGTTTAATATATTCGTCTATTATTTTTTGCGGGTATCTGTATATCCGCAGGTTACCCATTATCCGACGGGTAAATCCATACCCTACCCGATGCTCAAATTACGGGTAATAGGGTAGAGTATGAATGGGATAATTGGGTAGCGGGTAGTAAGTGGATTTGACCAACCCATACCCTACCCTGCTCGTTTACATCCCTAGTTTTAAAAAGGATATACTCATTTAATTTGAGTTACGATAATTTTTACATTATATTTATCTTATATTTTCATTTGAAAATTTTAAATAATAATTTTCACTTATTATAAAGAAAGAATAATAGAGGGTTTATATTGTGTGGTGTATAAGTATTGTTCCCATGAAATGAAATGGAGAATAAAGTGTTTTATAAAGAAAGAATAATAGAGGATTTATATTGTGTGGTGTATAAGTATTGTTCCCATGAAATGAAATGGAGAATAAAGTGTTTTAAATTACATTACATAAGAGAGAATATATATAGAGGACTTATATCTTGTTCCCACAAAATTAGTAAAAAAGGAATATATTAATATAAAGAAATTAACTTTTTTTCCTTTCAAATTAACATCTTAAACATTTATCAATTTATGCAAAGAAGAGTGATGTAATGATAAA
The DNA here is from genome assembly GCA_023678885.1 of Pogostemon cablin. Classification (NCBI taxonomy): domain Eukaryota; kingdom Viridiplantae; phylum Streptophyta; class Magnoliopsida; order Lamiales; family Lamiaceae; genus Pogostemon; species Pogostemon cablin. Next base: position 22,356,923 of record CM042977.1, on the reverse strand, counting down.
AGAATTTAATGTGTTTGGGTTAATGGTAAGAAAAAACCATAAACTCAAATTAATCTCCATTTTTTAGAAATTATAAAATAAAAAAAATCTTTTAAGAAATGTTGTAAACAGTAAAACACATCAAGTTTCTACAAGGAGAACAATATTACCTTTATTCCTTACATTTGAGAAGTCAATCTTGGGTGAATTTTATAACAACACTTAAAATTGCGATTTTTTTAATTTTTTAATATAAATTAATTTGGGATACAAATAAAATTCATGATTTTTCTAATACTTAAAATATTTTCTAATATTTAACCAAATAAGAGTAGAGTTAGGCGCACCATAACTTGACAAAAATAAATTATAATGAATAATTAAATTGATCGATAAGTCAGAACATTATGCTTTCATATTATTGAACATAAACATTGATGTTTGTATGAATAAATATAGAATTTATTTGATAATTTAATTTTTGAACAAACTTAGTAGAGTAAGAGGAATTTATATAATTTATCAATATTAAATCTTATCAAAATAATAAAGGCAATTAAAAAACCAATATTCTCTGTATATAAAAGGATAAAACGTGGTCAGCTAAACACTTTAAAATATACAAAAGTGAATTTTTAAAAGCACAAATTCTTATAAATCCAGTTTACATAACTTATTATGTGAATTCTGATATTTTCTTTCATCTTAAACCATTCTCCTTCCAATCTTATTATACTCTACGTATTGTCAGAGATTTATATTAAATAAGAAAAATAGGATCATAAATTCAAATTTAATGTTTGATTGAGAAAAGAAATAGTGTAGGCAAAAGAATTAAGTAAAACTTTTATGCACAGTTTAAAAATGTTTACTTAATTACTTCTAGACATGTAGTTTAATTTTTACTAAATTTAAGGTATGAAATGTTTAATAGAGTCATACACTGAGTGTGAAACTTAACATAGCATTGAGAGAGTAATACGGTAAGATCAGACCGCAAATATACTCTTTAATTAATTAACAAATAGAGATAAAATCTCATGGTGCCACCTTTTATTTTAATTAAGTTTGAATTTATTGTCTGTTAACTGCTTCTTTAAGCGTGTTAAATTAGTGTAATTAAATTAATGAGAATATTAGTCTTATTCAATCACAAACACACTTTTGTGAACGGTTTCACATGTATTTTAATTTTAATCACATGTATTTTAATTTTAAAATTAATCTTTAGTATATAAAAAACTACACTTTAAAAAGATAGCTATTATTCTTTAATAAAAATTATTAATCCTCAAATATTTGTATACCCATTATTATTTAGTAAATGAAAAATTACTCCAAGTCCTTGTACTTTGTGATTTTTTAAATTTTTATTGAAATGAGTTATATTCTTAGTTTTAAAAAGATAATAATTCATTTTCTGAAAGTTAATTTTAACTAATTTTAAAAATAATATTGCAAAAGATAGAAAACATGGTGAATCGGATACTCAGAAATCCCAAGAGTGCAGAGCAATATAAATAGGAGTAGAAGATAGATGAATTCACATCACCAGTTTTCCAATTACAAGGCATTAAGTAATAGGGAAAAGCTGCACCCCTGGATACACCGTGCCCATGAAACACAACCCTCCCTTTTCATATTTTATTTAAATATATGTATTGCTAGGGGTTTAAATTGCAAAGGGGCACGGTGTCCCCGGCACAAGAGCCTCACTTAAGTAATATACTACACCAAGAGTATATCAATGGAGTAACTAATTAAGGAGATGGAGGGTGATATGATATTGAGATCAGGAGGGAAGAAGATGGCCCTTGTTGTAGGGTGCAACTATTCAGAGACAGATCAGGCCTTGAATGGATGCCACAAGGATGCATTGGGCATCCGGCGTACGCCGTCGGTGAGGTTCGGGTTCGACAGCAGCTCCATCAAGCTCATGTTGGATACACCGGGGAACAGGGAAATGCCCACAGCTGCTCAAATAAAAAGTGAACTCTACTCCATGATTAGTCGGACTAAACCAGGAGATGTTTTTTTTTCTACTTCTCCGGACACGGAACTGACTTCACCCGTCCCCGTGATCCACATAAATACGAGGCCATCGTTACTTCTGATGACAATTTCATTACTAGTAAGTCATGTTCTTTTTTTTTTTAATAATTGCATGAATATGCTGCTCACTAAGATTATAAATATGTAGTACAAGGTGTTGATTTCTGAGGATGAAAACCTCATATTAATGACTAATCACCATTAGTAAGAGGTTAAGTTGAAGTTTAGCTAGGTTTGATCTGCCTAAACTCATGAAACGGGTGCATGATCATACATGGAAGTAACTATCAAAGTAAACCAATCAAATTGAGCCATATGGAAGGGTTGTGATCAGGGTGTGTTGCAGCTGGTGTAGGGAGGTTGTGAGAGTATATTCGGGAAGGTTCTACACACAGGTGACAAGCTCAAAGTGCTGGCTGTGAGCTGGAGTCTGTTGTAACAGAAAAAGATTCCATTTAACTACTCAAATATCTGCTGGAAGTTGCATACACGTGGTGGTCCCATAAGTTTCAGCTAAATGCATGGAGTGTATATATATGATGTAATCTGTGCATATATGTGTGTAATCTCTCATACTCGAAAGTGATAGAAACGATATCCTCACAGTGGACGTAGGCTTTGGTTAATAAGTCGAACCACTATATATCTTGTTCTTCTCGTTTTTCAATCACACAACACACACTCGAGTTCATTCAATTTCGTGAGAGTTTAGATTCAATCTTTGATTCAACGTGAGAGTTTTACAGAGTGATTCATCAGATCAACTTGGCATTCTTCTTCAATCCTGAGAATTTCAGAGACATGGTTAATCGTGTGCCTAAAGGTGCATCCTTCACCATCATGGCTGATTCTTGCAGCAGTGGAGGGCTGATTGACAAGGAGCCAGTTCAAATTGGCCCCCACATGATCCTTGAAGAAGATGAAGATCTCGATAATGATGATGATGTAGAAAACTCGGAGTGGGGTACTGGTACAGGTCGAAAGATACCATTCGAGACCCTGCTGCAAAGGGTGTCCTCCTCAACAACGGGGACATAGGGGTGTACATGGTGCACCTGGTCGGGTCAGACGCAAGTCTCCTCTTCACCCTAACCCCCGACCGTCTCCCCAAACCTCTGAAGCCCGATCAGGGGATTCTGCTCGGACGGAAATTGCTCCGAGACTAAAAATGGTTCATGAGGTTTATTTACTAGCACCTTTCATAAAATTGTTTATAAAAATAGAGCTAATTTAACCAACGCAAAGATAATACTGATGGCCAGAAAAACTTCTGGAAAGGCACAATAACGTGTCTAAACCGGATAGTGAACATCATCCATGCCTCTACTGCAGCCACAAAAATGCTTCTACCATTTTTCTTGGCCATGCAGAACGCTCGTCCCTAAAGAAAGTATGAGAACGTTCTGCATGGCCAAAAAAAATGGCAGATACATTTTTGTGGCTGCAGTAAAGGCATGGATGCTGTTGACTATCCGGTTTAGATACGTTATTGTGCCTTTCTAGAAGCTTTCTGGCCATCAGTAATATTTTTGCGTTGATTAAATTAGCCCTATTTTTGTAAACAATTTTCTTGAAGGTGGTAGTAGATAAACCTCCTGAACCATTTTTAGTCTCGGAGCAATTTTCGTCGGAGCAGAATCCCTAATCGGGCTTCAGAGGTTTATTTTATGCAATGTAATTTAAAACAAGGTTGGCACCGAACCATGCAAGTGTTACGATGATATTGTACGTGAGTTAGTTTATGTTATGCAATGTAATTGTTTTACATAATAAATAAATTATACTCAGACAATAAAGTATTTTAAGCGAGTTAGTTTATGCAATGTAATCGTTTTAGATTATAAATAAATAAATTATACTCGGCTTAATTGACAAAAAAAAAACTCACCTTTATCTTACAATTTAGTTCCAACTTTTGAAAAAAAAAAAAAACTAACAATCTTTCAAGTATAATTTGCAAATCTTTCGCAAACGGTTTCTCCCTTGCATTCCACGATTTAATGCTCCTTCTCCATCTTGTAAATTCAATCAAGCATATGTAACTATATTCCTCACTGAGCCCACACAACAATGATTTATAGCATCAGCGAACACATTTATTGCCACTTATCTCCAAGTTTCAGGATAAACACCAATTTTTGTTCATAAAAAAAATACAAAAAAAAAATTAAAAAAAATATATATATATATATATATATATATGAAGGGTTAATTAATTCATTTTTCCATCATTTATAAACGTATTCAACACCAAAAAAATCATCCATTAATATATATTCATATGTGAAATGAGGATTTAACATATATATACAATATTAGAAACGTGTGAGCCGGACATTTAGTTTGAACCCTAGTGGTTTACTCATAGGATTTAACATTTATTTTTAGATTTAAAATGTCTAAAATACAATTTTGTCCTTATAATTTTTTAAGTGAGAGAATTTATGAATCCGATTCATACGAGCTTCACTCCAATAGAAATTTGAATTTTCAAATTAATGCTTAAAATTAAGGTAGAAAAATAATAACGGTAAATTGCTAAAAAGAACATAATAGTAATATTTAATTCTGTAACAGATTAGTTCAAATTTTTAATTTTTCTTTTGTAAATAATGATACTATTTTGTTAAACCATTACTCTTTCACATTAATAATAACATTGATATTTGTATGAATAAATATAGAATTTATTAGATAATTTAATTTTTGAACAATTTTTTAGTAGGGCAAGAGAAATTTATATACTCTTATTAATATTAAATCATATTAAAATAAAAAAGGCGATTAAAAAACGTATGCCATGTCAACACCGCCATTTTCATGCATGTAATACGTTAAGTGATTGACATATAAAAGAGAGAAATAAATCCAACCATTCCGATACCCTAAAGTTTAAGATTTAGAGTATAGTTTTTCTCTTCTATTTTTTTGACAATCTAATCGTGCGACGCAGGAGATAATGTATAAAATGACACAGAGAATCTAAGCCCTTAAAATATACAAAGTGAAATTTTAAAAAGGCATAGACTAAATACACACCCCTTTTATTGAATACACACCTCCAATATATATAATTAAAATATGCATTTTTAAAAAGTCTAAATTATCCTTAATTCATTAAATACACACCCCTATATATTTTATTATAATCTAAGAACCCTAAATTGAATCACATCATACAAACTCATTAATCTTGGTTTCACATCTTTAATCGAAAAAGTTGAAATAAAAAAGACAAAATAAAACAAAAAGAAACAAGATTGCAGTCATTAAGAATATTATCAAACAATCATGGAACTATTCCTTGAAAGATTTGCATGCATGTTTTGGACGGCGCAATTGTCTTAGCAACATCTTAGAAGACCATACTCTCATCTAAGAAACAGAGAATATTAATGAGTATGGAATATGGCTATGCACTCAACCGATCGACCTTCATCTTCTTCGTTTCTTTATCTTCTTCATCTTCATCTCCTTTTCTTCTTTTTTCAACATTGCAGTTACACAATTATTTCGGGCGACCATATCTTTATATACTGGACAATTGCTTTTTAAAAGTGATATACCCCCACGTTGTTCATTTTTTATAGGATATTATAGGGGTATATCATCATCAAGATCAACTTTCCTCAACAGCTCACTATTAATCAAGATGTATTCTTCACCAACCGGTAAATCCCGAAACTAATGCTCCCGATTTGAACCTGGGGTTGTCAGACTCCGCTACTTTGAACACTCCAAAATCAAAACCAGAATCATCAGTCAGTGTCAAGTGTTGTTGGTAACTAATTGTATTGAGATGTGAAGAATGGATCAGTAACAGGGATAAAGAGGGGCAAATAGGAGTTGGGTATAATTTTAAAAATATAATTGAGGGTGTGTATAATTTTAAAAATATAAAGGGTAAATTTGGATTTGCAAGGGTGTGTATATAATGAAATTAAGATTTTAAAAAATTAAAAGGGGTGTGTATTCAATGAGGGGTGTGCATTCAATAAAAATGGGTGTGTATTTAACAACACTCTTTTAAAAAATACATTACTCTCTGTTTTCACTTTCTAAATTTGTTTCTCTAATATGTTCGATCATCTATGTAGGGAGGGACAAAGAATATATATACATAAATTCAAATTTAATGTTTGATTTGGAAAAGAAATAATGTAAATGTAAACCTTTAAAAGGAAAATAAAATTAATTAAGTGAAACTTTTACCCAAATAGTTGAAAATACGTTTAATTATTTACTTCTACACATGCGGTCTCGTAGTTTGGCCTTTGCGCAAACACAACTAAGAGTTACATATACTCCACATTTGTAAATGACACACTACTCATTAGTTATAATTAGAATTTTACCTAATTTTACTTCTAGTCTTATCGTGTTATTTTACCATTTATAGCGTTAAATTTTATTTTCAAATCGTACTTAATATAAATTAATATGATTACATTGAATTATTTTATTATCATTTCTTTTTTTTTATTATATCAAGCAAAACATAAATTCGCGTTTGACGGTTTATGGAATTATTTGATTAATTTAAGTTTGATGATTAAGAAGTTAAAATAAAGGCTCCAAATTTATTTAAGAGTACATATAAATGGTGTACCCCACCATTAGGGGCCCCCACTGCCCCTGCCCTGGGGATTGGTGGAGGAGGTAAATCGCAGGATGTGCCTCAAGTGGCTCAGATTATAATAAATGTAAATACTGAATGATATTTTCAACAAATTTGCATTTCTTTATTTGTTTTCATTGTTTTCACATGCGAAAAACAGAATTAAACTTTCACAAACGAGCACGAGCTAAGTTCGTTTAAGATTTTTTAACTTTAAATGAGCTCGAACTTATTTACAACTTAATAAACTATACTCAATCAGTGAAAAACTTGACTAAGCTCAATTACACGCAAATATGCAACTAAGATGGAGTGCATTTTCAATAACTATAAAAGCAAATTCACAGCATTCTCAAAAGAGCGAGGCTCTCGTGCCCCCCGGAGACACCGTGACCCTTTGCAATTTCTGTGCCATTTTATAATTTAAACCCCTAGCGATACATAAGTTTAAATAGAATATAGAGGGGAAGGGTTGTGTTCACATGAGAACACGGAGTATCCCTCCTTGTTCCAGGAGCGTTTGCCTTCTCAGAAAAGCAAATCGTGTTGTGCAATGTAACAACATTGGAATTTAAATTCAAGAAAGTATATACCAAGGGCGTTGCTTCATATCACTTGCGTGGTCACAACTCATGTGAAGATCGCCTTGGAAGGATCCAGTGGAGTTGTTCAATTTGAGATACACAAGTTGTATGGTTGATAAGCCTACATAGTTACATGAAATCAGAAACATGATGTTTACATACTTCAAATTGTAATATGGAAGTAGAAATTGGGTTTCCAAAATCAATAAAAGAATTTTTTTTTTTTTAAGTTGGGAGTTCCTTCCAAGACAGTAATTGCAGCTTTCGCCAGATACGGAGTCAAAAGATGCAGAAAATACATAACCAGAACTACTCAAACGCTGACAAATGTAGCACAACATTAGAATTATCAGAAGAAAAACAGAAGTAACTGAAAGATGAAGTAACTGGTAAGTCACAAATATATATCTAATGTCCTACTATTTCATTGTGTTGTTAATATTATAATAATCCATTCATGCATCTGCTCAAATCAAAGCCTTCCCAGTGCTGGGAGTAAAATAACAATAATTAACCTGTAGGAATTAACCACAAATTCCTTCACTCCACCCAACTTTAGAGTTATTTAATAGGAGAACTAGTTAAAAAGGATAACCCACACCATTTGAACTTAACAGAATCAGGGGTAAGATAAGTACTCTAATATACAAGCCCTAACTGGTGATCAATGACTCTGGTGCTCCCGGTGCAAAATCCTGCTTCGGCAGCCAGTGGTGCCCCGTGGCAGCATTTATGACATGTACCTTCTCAATATGCAAACAGGTAGCACCACAGTTAAATAAAGAGCATGAAACAGAATGATAGAACAGTCCAGAAAATAGAATGGTACTTACTGGAACTCCACACTGCTCTGTTAAACCCCTATCCGAACTTCCAAAAACACCAAAAGAGTTGCTTTCATCCGGAATACACTGGAACGTGATTTCATTCAGTATTACTTTCATAGATCAATTAAACATGAACACATGCTGTAAATACTGACTAAAAACCAACTTACTAAGACATACAAGCCAAAATATTAATTAAGAAGCTGAATCGTACAACCCACCTCAGATCACAAATTTCATACAACGGATATGGACATATAGTTAGGTTATAATCAGTCAACTAGATTCAGAGAAAGACGAAGGTGGCAAATCTGTTTCCATTTCACAGAATAAAATAAGAATCAGCAAAGGAATATATATCAAATTATGATATTGGCCCTTGGGGTTAGGACACTTTCACATAATTTCTCTTTCAGTATTTCCATCAGTTTGGAATGAATTCAGAGATTAAAAAAACTAATTCAAAAACAGATTGACAGATTGTGTTTCAATGGAGGCTTAATAAAATTATATCCAAATGGCAATATGCATCAATGCGTTCACAGTGTGTGATGATAGTGGAATTTAAAGAGCACTTATTCAATCATTATACCAGTTGAATCAGGAACATGATCATAAAAAATATTAATTAGAACTAATGAAATGAAACAGAAAATTTTCACCACCAAACGCAGCCTAAAGTTCGCCATTTCTTAATCAACCAAATTGAGATCTAACCTGTGATAACCTTAAGCTCTTCATTTCCCATCTGCCGTTGTTCTTCTTGTATTCTCTCAGCTGATTCCCTCAGCGAATTCAGGCATTTCCCCGTCACTTCAATCAGCTCGAGAGTTGTGATTACACAAAATTCAGTAGGAATTTCTTCTAGACAAAAGCAGTTCCTCAACATAAGCCGTTGAAGTTCAGGAAAGTGCTCGTACGAAGTGACATTCCATTGAGAGAGTTCAGCTCCTTCCAATTTCAGGTACCTCAGCTTCTGGAATTCACCATCTCTTGTATCCCATCTTTCTCCCTCAGTAGCACTTTCACATAATTTGAGAATCTCAAGGTTTTCTAATCTTCCAATTATTGACATCTTCTCCCAACTCAAACTTGCCCAAGATAGCGTTAGCTTTCTAATGTTTGAGGGGAATCCAAATTCCACTAACTCAAACCCAGGGAATGTTAAGGAGAGTGAATGAAGTTGAGTGAGGGAGCGAAGATCAAAATGTGGACGATCCCTCTCCTCCACAAAATATCTGCATTTGAGTTTGCGAAGATGGGGCGAACATTTTAACAACTTTTCATCCCTCTTAGTCTTGACAATTATCCAAGAAAGATACTCTAGGTTGTTGCTTTCACAGATACTACTCCAACCTTGGTCGTATTCTATCACGGATGCATCGATGTATCTCAACTTCTTCATTTTCACAATTGACGGTGGTAGATACACTGTCTTTAATGTTCTAAAGCTTAGATATTCTAGATTTATAAGCTTTTCAAAGCATGTAGGTACTTCTCCAATAACCAAGGATCTCAAGTTAACTAAATACTCTACTCCAAATAAATGACATGAATTATCCCAGTTGTCTCTCACAAAATGCAAGGTTCTCAATAATCTCATGTCCCGAACATACATTGATGTGGTCCTGTCATCGCAATAAAAAGAACGAACATGTTGGTCAAGGATACAACTACCAAGCACTCATGCACAATGGCGTCCCACAGAAATAGAATTGAATCTGAAAAAGAAAAAAGGAAAACGATAATATGATTAATGCTCAACAAGATATTCCCACAATGAAAATGAACATAAAGATGCTAAGTGGGAACTAAAGAGCATGTACTACTTACTTGTCCAGATATTGCAGAAAACTTTCTCCTTGAGATATTTTCAAGCATAAGTCACGCAATAAATCATGAACAACACAGGCTTTCACTCTTCGGCCATCCCAGCTTATTCTGGCAACCATTACAAGACTTTTATCAATTAGCTCCATTAAATATTCCTCTGCTACATTTTCTTTACTCTTCTCAAATTCTTCACGTATGAATCCTTCTGCGATCCACAATCTCTTCAACTTTTCCACACGGACTTCTTCGTCTTCCTTATATGATCCCAAAAAAAGAAAGCAAGGCTTCAAATGCACTGGAAGATGCTTGTAACTCAATTCCAGAATTTGCATCACTGTATTGTCTTCATCATATTTCATAAGGGAGAGAGAGTCTAAACTTCCTCCCACTTCTTCCCATGCACTTTCTTCCTCGTCTACAGTCGAAAGAACGCCAGCAATAACAACTACAGTTAGTGGTAATCCACAACATTTTGCTGCAATTTTCTTTCCAATTGGTTGCAATTGAGGAGGGCAACTTCTTCTACCGAACACCTTCTTCTCTAACAGCTCCCAACATTGCTCGTCCAACAAAAATGCCAGCTCATGATTTATGATATTAGGTGGAGCCACACTTTTATTCCTGCTAGTGAGCAATATCCTGCTTCCATTCCCATCATCAGGGAGACATCTCTGCAACTCATTCCACACGGATGAGTTCCACACATCATCCATTACAATAAGGTATCTTCTTCCCTTCAATGTTTTGTGAATGTGTTCCACTGATGTTTCTTCTTCCATGTTCAAGATCACATCTTTATCAAGATCATTATTTATATGAATCAAAATGGCAGTCAAGATACTCTGTCTTTCAAAATTTTGGGAAACCACAAACCATGAGAGTTTGTCAAACCTATCTCTAACTGAGGGATGATTGTACAGTTTTTTTGCTAAAGTGGTCTTTCCGATTCCAGGCATCCCGATGATTGAAATGACTAGACGAGTCTGTCTTCCTTCTCCAACTAGCTGATCCAAAATATCCCTCGCTTCATCCTCAAAACCAACCAATAACTCATTGGAATCGTTCTCTCTCTCTTCTAGTAATGGTCGTTGAGCATTCACTCTTAAGCCTTTAGATTCGTAATTCTCTGTAATTACTTGCAGCTCCCTTCTAATATGTTGAATCTTGTGGTTGAGGAAAGTGAGCCTGGTAATGACATACCAAAGAGGAGCATCATCGACCAAAAACGCAGAGATAAGATATTGAGCTTGGTGAGCAATATCCCCTATGCGTCGCATCAAAGGCTCTTTTAGTTGTCCAATATTCTGAGAAGGTTGCGGCAATCTCCTGTCATTGATTGAAGAATGCAAAAGTGATAGCCCCTGATGGAGAAGCTTGATTAGATCCTTGACATCAGCAATCCGAGTATCCTCTCCTCTTATCAGATCTCGTAAATCATTAACAAGAGAATCCAGAAAGATGAAAGAGTTGACGATAGAAGTCCTCGGAGTTTCTGGTGTGGTAATGAGTTCAGATGATTGAATAGTTGCTTTCAAGAGATCAATATTGTTTAAAACAGTAGCAAGCTTCACTGTTACTAACTTTACACCACTTTCCATAACCAAGGAACGCAACTCTACATCACTTTCCAAAAAAAAAGAATACAGAAAACATCCAGCTTGATTGGACACAGCTTCGAAGCCCGCCACGAAAACCTGGAATTGAGAATTCTGCTCGACGCTGTCAACCAGCATCCATGATACGTCCCCAAGAATGGTGAGAAGAAATCTCAACTCCTTTTCGAGATTATTTAGAATGGAATGTGTACTGTGGTAGAGTAATTGAAGAAGGACAGCGAGAAAACCTTGGAGCATTTGGCACTTGTGGATCTGGTTTTGACATAGACCTGAGAAAATCTCCTCCTTCGAACAAAATAGCTCCACCCATCTGTCGGGATCACGTTTCCACGTAAGATAATCCAGCCGCCACTTCGGGATGTAGTTCGGGTCCGAAACTAAGCCATAATCTACTACCCACCGTCGAAATTTTGCGACTCGTGATCTCATACTTCGCCCAGCTCCGTTCGATTCTCTTTCCATGAAGTTTCACCATGAGAAATTGAGATCCAGAAAATTGGAGTGGAGAAAGGGGAAAGGAACGAGTAGTGACGTTGCAGATAGAAAGACAAAAAATTAGGGATATCAATTTTACCCGCAGGTTCGGATACCCGGCGGATAATACCTGATCGGGTAAGGGTAGAGTAGAGTATAATCGGGTATCGGGTAGGGTACTATCCGTATCCGTTTAAAATGTTAAGAATAAGGGTAGGGTATGATTTTTATAAAATATCCGTCTACTCTATCCGATTACCCTACTCATTTACATGTATACTTATATATATATTCCTTTATTTCTTTATATTTATCGATATTTCTTTATATTTCTTTATTTCTTTATATTTATTATAATGATAGTTATTAAAATATGTCCTTTAATATTTATATATATGTAGTTTTTTTATAGGAAGAATCTGTTGCCAATTAAATTTAAGATTATGGAACTATGAAGATCTTTGTTACATTTGAAGTTATCAAATCTGTGTAAACTTGAAGCCATGCAACAGTTGAAGTTGATTTTATAAACATTGCTTGATTAGTTTGATGAGTTTTTATTGTGCTACTTGGGTTTTTTAATGCTATTAGTATAACTTAAAGCCTTGTTTTGTAGTTTGATTCATGATTCTTGTGTGGTTGAGAGTGATGATTTATTTATATGTTGGACATTTGTATTTATTTGAGGCGAATAAGATAAAGAGAAGTATCAGCATCATAGGGATAAATGAGAATAGTGAAGACAACTAGGGTGATCATTTTAAAATAGGTGGATATCCGTTTACCCGCGGATTATTCATTATCCGATGAATAATACCTGTACCCTTTCCGATGATACATTCGAGGATAACAGGGTAGGGTATGGGTGAAGAAAATAGATATAGGGTAGGGTATGAATTTGACGTACCCGTACCATACCCTACTCATTTACACCCTAAAAATCTTATTAAAACACCAACAGTGATGACGGAGAGGGACACGGCGGACACCACCTCTCCAGTAAGTGCTCGTTTGCTTGGTGGTATTAAGGGGGGATTGATACATAATACCTCGTAATAGCACGTTTGTCTAGATGTATTAATAATACTTGGTTAAAGGTATTAAAATCCCCCTATATTAATAATATCATTCCTTTGTTATTATGTATCCCACCTCAATAGGTGTGATGCACAATACCACCATTTAATACTTAGGTATTAAATGTAATTTTACCATTATAACCTTATCCAATAATAAATTTTATTATTATATTAATAATAATAATTAATATAATAATTAAATTAATAATAATAATTAATAATTAAAAGTATTAATAATAATAATTATTAATATTATTATTAATAATACATAATAATAATAATAGTAGTAGTAATAATAATAATAATAATAATTAATAATATATATTGATAATAATAATTAATATAATAATTAATTAATAATAATTGATAATAACACTTCAGGATCGAATCAGGGCAGGATCAATTTATAGAATATGTGTACTAGTATGAACCTTTAAGGATATTTATAGATTAAAATATAACCGGCAACCTATCAATTGAATCATACCAGGAATAAAAATACTCCAAACATGCCCATAACAATGCCATCATATAGCTAACAAATGGGACTTACAGATAGGAGCCACATATTTATAGTATTATTCAATTATAAGGCCAGTTATTCATATCTAACCTTTTGAGCTCATATTAGTATATCCCATTCATATAAATTATATCCTAACCATAATTTATTTCCTATCCATAAATTATATTTAAGTCATGTTTGCATAATTAATAATTATGAAACAACACATGAATTATTTAGCCTATCAGGCTAAACATGAACATAATAATAACAATACAAATAATAAATAAAACTATAAAACTGTAAATACTTACAGTATTCTGCAAACAGTAGTAATAATTTTATTTCAAACTTATATTTTACAAAGGAAGGTAGCGCTCAACACATGAGCTTTACAAAGAAATCAGAAGGAGTGATTTCTGATCGATGCCTTCTACCATTCTAAACTACTCTATATAAGTGAAGGAAACCGCGTATTACACAATGAAAGGCCGAAAATTTCGTCATGTACAATAGAATATGTACAAAATTTCAAAAAATGCACAGTGAAATTTGTGCAGAAAGTCAAAAGTCTACAGTAATTTACTGTTGATGAACAGTATCTTGTCCGGCAGAAAGTCAAAAAGTCTACAATAATTTACTGTTGATGAACAGTATCTTGTCTGGCTGCTTCACTGTAGATGATGTAAGCCATGACATCATTCTTTTGGTATGAATTATTTTGTCATTTGTTGGGAAAATGAAGAGGAAGATTCTTCCATATTTGTTGTAAGTTTTTCTACCAAAGTTTCTTTGATAGCGGCAAAAATTTCATCTAAATCCACATCATTTGGATCTTGAGCTTCCTGCATTTGTTCTGATGCTACAGTAGACTGAGACTTATTATCATCTCCAAAATGAGAAACCAAATCTTTCTCCATTTCTTCTAGATATACAGATATCATTTGTTCTTTGGTCAAGTTTTCTGACTTCATCTTTGATTTTCTCAGAATATGGTCAAATGGAGAAGGAGTATGAACTTCTCTATAAGAATCATTATATAATCTCAATCTTTTCTCAAGAAGATCCATTGTCTCTATCCCATGAATCTTATTTGTTTCAGGATTTATTATTAACATTTTTTCCCAAAACTTTGTATAAAATGTGCGGTATAAGCACAAAATTCCTGCTTCGGTATTACCGATTTCTGGAGTCCATTTGAAAATTCAGGGTATTGAAAATTCAATAAAGAAAAAGCATGAGGCTATTCTCAATATATAAATTTAAATCTTGCTTCTTTAAAAGCTGTGGGGATATATCAACCCATTTATCAAATGAAATCTTCATTTTTTCTGGTAAAATTATTGAGGTAGGACCAAAACAATTAAACCAATTTATAAACCAATGTGGTATCTCATTGTTATAAATATTTGAGCATATCTTAATGAAACAAGTATGCTTCTTTTTTTCATTTTCATAATTTAATACCTTTATAAAGACATCTTTATACTCCCAATAATTATATTTCATTGGGACTGCTTTATCATTGATAACCTCTTTTTCTCTTAATGGAGAAATTCCCCAATCTTCCAAGGATATTATCCTTTTAATAATTATTTTACTGAAATTATAAATTTCTTTACTGGTTCCTATAAAGTGTTTAATATCACATGAACCACTTTGTATCAATATATGTTCATACAGATATCTAGACTTATAAGTCCTCATTGGCATGGACATATTATCCATGTATCTTTGCATCAAAGTCCATGAATCATTGATCCATTTTAAATCTCTTTCTTCTAAAAGAAATATGATTTCTTTATATTCATTTTTTACAAATCCAATATTATCGGATTCTTCACTTTCCACAATTTTAGCATATGAAGGAGTATTACTCCCTTCACTTTGCTCATTTTGCACTTGTTTTTTTCCTTTTATATTCAAGGTACTCTTCAAATTCTGCATCATGTTGCATTGTTATTAGCTTTCTATTACCATGCTGGGATATAATCTCAGGTTTCATTCCACGTCCACCTCTTCCTCTATAAGAGGAATATCCTCTACCTCGCGAACTCATTCCTAAAAATATTCACGAGTTAGAAAATCTGGAAGGCTATTCTCTTCACCTTTTTATATACAATATTAAAATCAAATGGGGCTAAATGAGCCTTCCATCTAGCAAACATTTGCTTAGAAACATCATGTTTAAATTCTTTTTGGAACATAAATTTGGTTGCGTTACAGTCTGTCACAATAATAAATTTTTTATTATATAAATCATCTTGGAATTTTAAAACACATTTAGCAATAGCAAGAATCTCTTTTGCAATAGTAGCATAATTCTTCTGAGAATCATTCCATTTCCCAGAATGAATGTAACAAGATGTACTTGTTTTGTATCAGGATTAATCTGGGTTAATATACCACCAAATCCTATATTAGAGACATCTATCTCTATAATCTTTTTTCAATTTGGATTACTAATCATTAAACAAGGGAGTATCTTAACTCTGGATTTAATCCTTCTAACAGCATCAGTATGACTATCAGTCCATGGTTTAAGATTTTTCTTAAGTCTATCATATAAAATAGATGTGTCCTTAACCAAATTATTATAGTAAGGGGCAATATAATTTAAACTACCTAAAAATTTTTATAACTGTGTTTTATCAATTATTACATCAGGAAATTTGTCAGCAAAATCTATGCTTCTATTGATTGGAATAATATTTTCTTTTTCAATAATATGACCTAGAAATCTAATTTTAGTTTGGAATAATTCCATTTTTGGTTTAGATATAACTAATCCATTTTGAATAATCAATGTTTTAAAAATATGCAAATGTTTAAAATGCATTTCAATAGATTTAGAAAAGACTAATATGTCATCAATATAAACAATAATAAACTCACTATAAGGAGTAAAAATATCATTCATAATTTTCTGAAATTCAGAAGGAGCATTTTTCAATCCAAATGGCATCACATTCCATTCATAATGTCCTATTGGAACATTAAATGCGGTTTTATATCTATCAGATTTATTAATCTGAATTTGCCAGTATCCTGACTTAAGATCGAATTTCGAAAATATTAGACTATTATAAAGTCTATCCAATAAATTCTTTTTATTAGGAATATGATGTCTAATCCATTTTAAAACTTTATTGAGAGGTTTATAATTAATAACCAATCTTGGAACATCTCTTTCAATCTCAGAATGTTTATTAACATAAAATGCAGTGCATGACCAAGGAGATTGAGAATTTTAGCATATGAAGGAGTGTTACTCATTGGTTAAAGAAATCATCAATAATTTAGTTGATGAATTAATCTCCTTGGTCTTGCACTGCATTTTATGTTAATAAATATTTTGAGATTGAAAGAGGTGTTCCAAGATTGGTTATTAATTATAAACCTCTCAATAAAGTTTTAAAATGGATTAGACATCCTACCCCTAATAAAAAGGATTTATTGGATAAACTTTATAATAGTCTAATATTTTTGAAATTCGATCTTAAGTCAGTATACTGGCAAATTCAGATTAATAAATCTGATAGATATAAAACAACATTTAATGTTCCAATAGGACATTATGAATGGAATGTGATGACATTTGGATTGAAAAAGGCTCCTTCTGAATTTCAGAAAATTATGAATGATATTTTTACTCCTTATAGTGAGTTTATTATTGTTTATATTGATGACATATTAGTCTTTTCTAAATCTATTGAAATGCATTTTAAACATTTGCATATTTTTAAAACATTGATTATTCAGAATGGATTAGTTATATCTAAACCAAAAATGGAATTATTCCAGACTAAAATTAGATTTCTAGGTCATATTATTGAAAAAGAAAATATTATTCCAATCAATAGAAGCATAGATTTTGCTGACAAATTTCCTGATGTAATAATTGATAAAACACAGTTACAAAAATTTTTAGGTAGTTTAAATTATATTGCCCCTTACTATAATAATTTGGTTAAGGACACATCTATTTTATATGATAGACTTAAGAAAAATCCTAAACCATGGACTGATAGTCATACTGATGCTGTTAGAAGGATTAAATCCAGAGTTAAGATACTCCCTTGTTTAATGATTAGTAATCCAAATTGAAAAAAGATTATAGAGATAGATGTCTCTAATATAGGATTTGGTGGTATATTAACCCAGATTAATCCTGATACAAAACAAGTACATCTTGTTACATTTCATTCTGGGAAATGGAATGATTCTCAGAAGAATTATGCTACTATTGCAAAAGAGATTCTTGCTATTGCTAAATGTGTTTTAAAATTCCAAGATGATTTATATAATAAAAATTTTATTATTGTGACAGACTGTAACGCAACCAAATTTATGTTCCAAAAAGAATTTAAACATGATGTTTCTAAGCAAATGTTTGCTAGATGGAAGGCTCATTTAGCCCCATTTGATTTTAATATTGTATATAAAAAGGTGAAGAGAATAGCCTTCCAGATTTTCTAACTCGTGAATATTTTTAGGAATGAGTTCGCGAGGTAGAGGATATTCCTCTTATAGAGGAAGAGGTGGACGTGGAATGAAACCTGAGATTATATCCCAGCATGGTAATAGAAAGCTAATAACAATGCAACATGATGCAGAATTTGAAGAGTACCTTGAATATAAAAGGAAAAAAACAAGTGCAAAATGAGCAAAGTGAAGGGAGTAACACTCCTTCGTATGCTAAAATTGTGGAAAGTGAAGAATTCGATAATATTGGATTTGTAAAAAATGAATATAAAGAAATCATATTTCTTTTAAAAGAAAGAGATTTAAAATGGATAAATGATCCATGGACTTTGATGCAAAGATACATGGATAATATGTCCATGCCAATGAGGACTTATAAGTCTAGATATCTGTATGAACAGATATTGATACAAAGTGGTTCATGTGATATTAAACACTTTATAGGAACCAGTAAAGAAATTTATAATTTCAGTAAAATAATTATTAAAAGGATAATATCCTTGGAAGATTGGGAAATTTCTCCATTAAGAGAAAAAGAGGTTATAAATGATAAAGCAGTCCCAATGAAATATAATTATTGGGAGTATAAAGATGCCTTTATAAAGGTATTAAATTATGAAAATAATAAAAAGAAGCATACTTGGTTCATTAAGATATGCTCAAATATTTATAACAATGAGATACCACATTGGTTTATAAATTGGTTTAATTGTTTTGGTCCTACCTCAATAATTTTACCAGAAAAAATGAAGATTTCATTTGATAAATGGGTTGATATATCCCCACAGCTTTTAAAGAAGCAAGATTTAAATTTATATATTGAGGGAATAGCCTTATGCTTTTTCTTTATTGAATTTTCAATACCCTGAATTTTCAAATGGACTCCAGAAATCGATAATACCAAAGCAGGAATTTCGTGCTTATACCGCACATTTTATACAAAGTTTTGGGAAAAAATGTTAATAATAAATCCTGAAACAAATAAGATTCATGGGATAGAGACAACGGATCTTCTTGAGAAAAGATTGAGATTATATAATGATTCTTATAGAGAAGTTTATACTCCTTCTCCATTTGACCATATTCTGAGAAAATCAAAGATGAAGTCAGAAAACTTGACTAAAGAACATATGATATCTGTATATCTAGAAGAAATGAAAAAAGATTTGGTTTCTCAATTTTGGAGATGATAATAAGTCTCAGTCTACTGTAGCATCAGAACAAATACAGAATGCTCAAGATCCAAATGATGTGGATTTAGATGAAATTTTTGCCGCTATCAAAGAAGCTTTGGTAGAAAAATTTACAACAGATATGAAAGAATCTTCCTCTTCATTTTCCCAACAAATGACAAAATAATTCATACCAAAAGAATGATGTCATGTCTTACATCATCTACAGTGAAGCAGCCAGACAAGATACTGTTCATCAACAGTAAATTACTGTAGATTTTTTGACTTTCTTCTGGACAAGATACTGTTCATCAACAGTAAATTACTTTAGACTTTTGACTTTTATCTGTTCATCAACAGTAAATTACTGTAGACTTTTGACTTTCTGCACAAATTTCACTGTGCATTTTTTGAATTTTTATACATATTCTACTGTACATGCCGAAATTTTCGGCCTTTCACTTTGTAATACGCGATTTCCTTCACTTATATATAGAGTAGTTTAGAATGGTAGAAGGCATCGATCAGAAACCACTCCTTCTGATTTCTTTGTAAAGCTCATATGTTGAGCGCTACCTTCCTTTTTAAAATATAAGTTTGAAATAAAATTACTACTACTGCTTGCAGAATATTGTAAGTATTTGCAGTTTTATAGTTTTATTTATTATTTATATTGTTATTATTATGTTCATGTTTAGCTTAATAGGCTAAATAAATTATGTGTTGATTCATAACTATTAATTATGCAAACATGACTTAAATATAATTTATGGATAGGAAATAAATTATGGTTAGGATATAATTTATATGAATGGGATATATAATATGAACTCAAAAGGTTAGATATGAATAACTGGCCTTATAATTGAGTAATACTATAAATATGTGGCTCCTATCTGTAAGTCTCATTTGTTAGCTATATGATGGCATTGTTATGGGCCTGTTTGGAGTATTTTTATTCCTGTCTTAAAAAAATAAATATCCTAAATATATCAATATGATAAATATGAGAATAAAAATTGATATATTGTGTATTCGGAGATGATGATGTTATAAGCAATTTCATATCATTGGAAGCTTGACCAACTTGTACTACGGGTTAGCAAATCTTGCTACTATCCATAAGCAGCCAAGAGTGTTTTAAGCCGTCGATTCTCATTCCCAAGAGTTATTACCAATTTCTGTTTCTTGAAATGAATTTCCAACAAATTAAAGTTTCTTAGATTATTATTAAGAAATATATTTTGTGGTCTCTAAGGTTTTTACAGAAAATGAAGCTTCATTCTTGATATCTGATAACCTGAAGATTGTGCGTAAAGTGAATGATCGATAATTTTGATAGTCTTGGCCCCAAAATAAAAATAAAAATCCTTTACTTATGCTTTATACTTGTGATATATTGGGTATCTGAAGACATGAGCGGTCATTGTGAATTTTCCCATTGAGAAAAGGCAAAGTCTCATGTGCATCCGATTAGATTCGTATGCTCGGATCCAACTTGATACAAATAAAAAGTTAATCCAAATCTATTTTCTTAAACTTATACTCCCTCCGTCCCATTTAAGGGTGGTCCCTTTTTTTTTTCCATTTTTGGCGTCCCACCCAAAATGTTCTATTTTCTTTTTTATACATATGAGTCCTACACACCTACTAATACAATTAAAATATAGAGTCCACACTCCCATTAATACAACTACTCATTATACATTAAATAATAATATTCATTAATCTACGTGCAAAAAGCAAAATACAGCAAAATGCACCTTTTAAGCGGGGCGGGGGAAATATAATATTAATTGATTGAGTGGGCACACAGATCTAAATCTATGCGCTGGGTGCACACGAGCCCCACCCTTGAGAAAATCTCATGTCACTAGGTTGAATCCAATTTAGTTAGTTTAAAATTTTTTTTCCTTTATTAATTTTAGTCCTGTAGCTTTAATTACAGTGTTATAATTTATAACATTTTGGCAATCGGGAGTTTCAGTTTTAGTTTAACTTTTTCACTTTTAGCCCTTTTTAAAAGAAATTTCATTAAAAACTTTCAACTCTTTTAAATTTTGCAAAATAATAAATTTAAAAAATAAAAATTTAAAATACTTAAATCGATTAAAATAAGAGTGAAAAATGATTAAAATTGAAAATATTAAAAGAACTAAATTTAAATTCAACCAAGGATAATAACCGAAATTAATATTAACTCGAGCACGAGCCAACACTCTTGGGTGATGTTTGTTTCCGGTTTTACCAAGAATGGACTTCAAAATCCACACAAAACCACTCATATATACGCCTACAAACCCTATAATCATCAGCCTATATTCTCTCCCCTCATTTAATATTCATTATCTCTTTATCTCTCTTCTCTCTTTCCTTTTTTAATACTCATAAATTAATATACTCCCTCCGTCCCGCCCATATTGCTACTTTTACTGTAGCTTTTGTGAGAGCTTTAAGCAGTCAAACGATGCAGTTTGACCGGGACGGAGGGAGTATTGATTTGACATAAAATTAAAACATACCTTATCAAAAACTCAAAACAAACATATATTATATCACTATTCATTAGATTTTCAAACCTCAAAATCTCAATTTCATTCCTTAACCAAACATCACCTTAAGATTTTCAATTTTTTAACGAGCTATGACTTATTTATAGCTTAACAAACAATACTCAACCCATGAAAAGTTAGATTAAGCTGGATTACACTCAACATGCAATGAAGATGGGTGCTCTTTAAGACTTTAAAAGCATCCTCAATGTTTCTTTTTTAATATAAAATCACCTTAGCTTTGTATAACTGTGCTACAATGTCTTGTAATTTCCACACCCAAGTAGTGTACAGGGCCAAGCACAGCCACATGCGGTTTTCCCACCTTTACTCGGACAGCAGAAATCTGGGTGTACTTGCTCAACACCATAGATGCAATTCTTTCTGCAACAGATTCAAGAAGATTGTGCGGGGCTCCTTCCACGATTTCTTTAACTATGCTGCAATTGCAAGCAAATTATTAATCATGAAATCAATCACATAGCATCAAAAAAGAAAGTTGACAAAAAGATGAACCGAGCAACAGATTTCACATCCCTCAAAATTTAGTTATATTCAGTGTAACAGAATTCAGATCCATATTTGCTGACACACACACACAAAAAGAAAAAAAGGGGATGATTTCACATCCATAACAATCCTAGCAACAAATGACGGATTTGATAATGGATTTCAAATACATCATCAAATGCTTTTCATAGAATGGGCAGTTCAATTCCTAATTGTCCATATGATCAGAAAATTCTTGTTAGATAAACGGAGACATTATAAATTTACTTGTACATAAATGCAAGACATCTCATTGTATTAAAGAACAACCACATTAAACAACTACCAGTAGGCTCTAATTTTTATCTGGGGCTATCTTTATGCTAATGAATAATCATGCAGGTAACATAAGACTTCACAAGATGTGTGACGCAGATAATCTGGAAAAAAAAGAGTCAATGCTCGACTTTTATTTAAAATTTTCAAGAGAGCCACATGTCACATCGTGTGAACTGCAGCCATTGTCCACATGGATAACATAAAATTTCCCAACATTCTAGAGCTGAAATTTTAATATTTAAAGAAGTAGGGTATTTCACAATCCCAACTGATGTATCGAGTATGCAGGGAAAATTGAAAGTCCTAACTAACCTATATATAGCAGTATAGCTGAGTGTATCTGTTAGGCTATCGGAAATACCCGCGGCTCGGAGATCCATCCAGGCATCTACGTCTATCAAGAATTTCTGGCCCAGCTTCTTTTCTTCTGGCTTCACCCCATGGAAGCCGTGGAATGTTAGACCCCTTAATACAAGCTTGTCTCCTTTAATAATTTCTCCATGATCTGTCATTACAGCTGATCAAAGCAAAAGCTACCACATGAACAAATAAAAAGCTCCATTAAACTCTTATCTTAAACAATCTGTAGTTGTTACAACTTACAAATATCAAGACAAATATAATTAAAACAGAGCTTCAAAGAACAATCACAATATTTCACAAATATAAGGTCAAATCAAAGAATCCACACCATAAATAACAGAAACTATAAGAACACAATCAATCCAATACCAATCACAACTAAATCGAACATATAGAAAACACCCACCTCAAATAAGAAACTAAACATAACACAACCAATCCAACACCAATCACACAAAATAACAGCTCACACATATTATCCCCTTCCACCAATCAATACAACCAGCAATGAATCCAAATACACAAAACCCAAGAGCTAACTTAAATAAATTAGCAAGACATTGAAAATAGAGGATGACAAAATTACCATCATATAACATTATTCAAAGCTGTCACCGTACGAATCAAAGAAGAGCAATTGTCCATAACATTTTTTAAAAAAAAATGCACACAATTGGAGGGCAAAACCCTCTCAAATCAATCTGCCTCACTCCACTTGGGAAAACCAAACACAACACAAAATGAATCCATATTTTGTATATAATCAAAGAAAATAAAACAAAATTAACAATGAGCGAGGTAAGCCAAACTTAAGTGTTCGTCAAAGCAAAGCAGAGGCAGAAATAACCGCACAAACATGAACTTGATGGTAAAGAGACATGAAATGAGGTTTTTCCGAGAGTGTTAAGGAACGGTATAAACTATGAGACTGAAAGAGAAGAATAGAAACAATTACAACGAAGTTGGGGAGTACCAGAACTATCTCCGGCGAGATAAGAGCAGATCGATCCGGCGTCACAGATAAGGTTCAGTTCTGTGTCGATACTGTAAAGTCATCGTTACTTTCAATGTATTGGGTCTTCAATTATCCAACAACATGGGCCCCATAATTTTTTAGTGGGCTTAAGATGTGGCCCATTAATCATTACTTCCACTGATCCAAATTATACAAATGGTAAATTATTTTTAATAGGCCATAATATAAATCACAGATTTAGAATTTGATTTAGCTTAGCCATACACATGTGCAGTGAGACAGGAAAGAAAACCTACAGGTTCGTTGATCTTAAAATTTATAAGTTTGAGAAATCTTGATAAGTTTTGCCGCCGACCTTTTTCCTTATTTCTGATGAATGAATGATGAACTCTACTGTTGCAGATTTATATGGAAAAGAGGTCCACTATTCATTAAGGCCCATACAAATCATTCTAAAAGGGCAGTATTCATTAAAAGGCCCATTGAAAATTATATTCATTAGAATAAAAAATAAAGGCCCATTAAAAAAGTTCAAAAAAAAATTTACAAAAAAAATCAGGAGTATTTATCTTTTATACAAAAAAAAGTAAAAAGTAAAAAAATCAGGTCAAATATAAATGCGCTGACCTCGATCTTATGCGGGAGTCGGATCAAATCAGATACAAACACATTGACCTCAATATGTGCGGGTCACTCAAGTGACATTGTCGAAACTAGGATATTATTTACTTTAACATGATCCATTTGAATTTAAAATTTGAGTGTCTTTTGTTCATCTGATTACTCTTGTAGAGAATTGAGTGTGATATCTGTCTTGATTTTTCCATTGCTATGGGGCTATCGATATTGTGGTCATTTTTGAGTAAAAATATCAGTTTCTAGTAAGATTCATGATATATTGTCAAATATTGCCAGATGATTGATTGCTGTAAACAAGAATTCATCAAAGTTGTAAATTTGATTTTGAAGTTAGGCATGGAGTTATTATTTGATTTTAATATTTTATGA
The DNA here is from genome assembly GCA_023678885.1 of Pogostemon cablin. Classification (NCBI taxonomy): domain Eukaryota; kingdom Viridiplantae; phylum Streptophyta; class Magnoliopsida; order Lamiales; family Lamiaceae; genus Pogostemon; species Pogostemon cablin. Next base: position 22,331,972 of record CM042977.1, on the reverse strand, counting down.
TATTGATATCTATCTCCTCATTGACAGTTGAAATGTGTTCTGGTTGTATTGTTCAATGTGACAATGTGGGGATGCTATGTTAATAGCATGAAGTCTCTCTCATCATTACAAGCTACTGTCACAAACTTTGCAACTAACTTTCTGGTTTCTGGATTTTCTGGATTTTTCCTCTTCAAGGAGACACTCCCTTTGAAAGTAAGCCTTTTCGTTTTTTTTTTTCTCTTTGCAATTGCTTATCATTCAAGAGTACCAATAGTTGAAAGGTTATAGGCCATCACTCCCACTAAGATTCAAATTACTTCACATATATATATATATAAACCAGTTTTTGCTAAGCTTTAATTTCCTTATAGCTATGGATGGAACTGATAGTTATCTAAAACCAATTAATGCATAAGTCTAAACTACATTATGATGAGACAAAAACTAGAGCCTAAACCTGGAGGAATTTCCCAGTTATGAATGTATTTATCAGATAGATAAAGCTTATATTTGTTAAAAAAGAAAACAGATTATCTTTGGTTTGATGTATTTGGATGCAAAACAGTTCCATCTACCAGTTAAGCACTTGTTCGTTCCAAAACCATAGTTACTTCAAGTCTTCAAGGTCATAGAATGACATAAGTCATGATCAACATTATTTCCCCCGACTTATTTTATTCCCAACAGAGAAATAGTTTGGGTTTTTTTTCGGTCTTAAGACCAAAAAAAAAATAGGTTAACTATCAATTTGGGGTTTGAAATTCTTTTCCTAATCAATAAGAGGCCAATTTAAGACCTTAAATAATTAAATTATTTTAAATGATATCATTACAGCTAAATAAAATTTCATATATTTTAATACTTCTTTTAAGAAGTTTAAATAATTTTATGATTACTGGTCCTAAATTATGCTCTTTTAGGCTACCCAAATTGATGATGATTTAATGAAACTATTTTTCATTACAGTGGTTTTCAGGTGCTTTGCTTATAGTAATTGGCGTCATAATTCTAAGCAAGTCGAGCATTGAGAAGAATAAACAAAGTTAGACACTCTTCCGTGTTTTCCATGCTTTCAAACTCCTCCTACGGTTGACGGAAGTCTAGAAATTACTATATATACTTAATTGACACAAATGATTTGTTGTTAGTGAACAACTTCTTTTGCTGTGATGTTTGGAAATGCTGATTTGAACTCATTTTGTGATATGGTGTGATGAAAGTTTTTGCCTTCAAATGAAGCTTAAATACATACTCCATGCCAAACAAAATTCAAGCTCTGATCATTCTACCAACACCACCATTTCTGAGCTTAAAATGGAAAAAAAATCCTTCATTTATCGAAGTTACGAAACTATGAAGTTACAAGAAGCCCATACCCTATTGAGCTTAAAATGGAAAAAACTTTTGTGATAGGTGGTCAACGCTCAAGTCACCACTCCTCCTCCTCCATGACAAGGCTAAAGTCCCCCAGATCTGTCTTGTCAAAGGTGAGCTCTGCCTTGGCAAAATCTCCATGCCAAAGGTGAGTTTTGCCTTGCCAAATGTGACCTTTGCCTCTCCAAGCTTTCCAAGCCAGAGATGGAGTCGGCCTCCTCTCCAAGCCATGCTGCCAGAGGTAGAGTCGGCCTCCTCTCTAAGTCTTCCATGCCAAAGGTGAGTCGGCCTCCTCTCCAAGACTCTCCGCGCCAGAGGTGACTCAGCCTCCTCTCCAAACTCTCCACACCAGAGGTGAGTCGGCCTCCTCTCCAGGCTCTCCACGCCAAAGGTGACTCGGCCTCCTCTCCAAGCCCTCCATGCCAGAGGTGACTCGGCCTCCTCTCCAGGCTCTCCACGCCAGAGGTGACTCGGCCTCCTCTCTAAGCTCTCCACTCCAGAGGTGAGCTCGGCCCTTCCAAGCTCACCATGCCGTCTCTCCAAGCTCTCCACGCACACGATCCTTCCGAGCTCTCCATAGCCGAGCCCTGTCTTGCCAAGGTCTTCCAGACCTGGAGACCTTAGGATGACTAGTTGAGAACTTGTCAAGTCATCTGTCACATCATTGTCAGGCCTTCAATCTCCCAAAGCAAGATTCGTAATCTCCCAAAACAAGATTCGTATATCCAGCATTTAATGCCCACTTGCTACTAGGTTCACCCACTTGTATAAAGGGGAGCTGCACCTCCATCTTCAACATAAACACTACCATCATCTTCAACCTCAAGCCAAAGCTCGCCTGCATCTTCACCACTGTAAAGGGAGAATTATCTCCCACCATACAACAACAAAAAAACACAAAGAGAAGAAACAGACTCTCTACTTTAAACTCTCACGAACGTGGGAGAAATTCTTGTGTCTTCTTCTTCTTCTATGCTTTCTCCATATTATGTTAGATTAGTTCCATTTAATCATATAACAGCCACATTAAACACTCACCTCACCCAATAAAAATTGACTATCTACATTTGGCGCTAGAGGAAGGGCGGCATTCTCTCATCTCTGCAACTCCAAGAAGTCATGGCGTCTAACTCTCATCGAGGGAGCACAAGTTCAAAGACTGCCAAGTCCAAAGAGAAGCAAGCAACCCACAACAGGGGTCATGCCTCCAGAATGGCTTTAATGGAAACAATGGATGAAGAAATCATAGCCTTGAAAAGAAGGCTAGATGAGTTAGAGAAGAGACAACAGTCTAGGGTGAATGAGCCACCCCTGGGCGAAAACTCATTCACACCAAACATCACCTCTCAACCATACCAACCAGAGGTGAGGGTCCCTCAAATTGGCACATATGATGGCAGATCTGACCCCATGGTACACCTAAAGAAATTCACGACGTGGATGATCGCCCAAGGGAGCTCAGAAGATAACAAGTGCCGACTATTCCCGTTCTCTCGGGGACACGGCCTACACATGGTACATTTCACTCCCCTAGCCTCTATTGATAGTTGGGATGAACTCTCCAAACTCTTCCTATCTCAATTTGTCTACCTAGTCCAAGTGAATGACTCCAAGCTGAAGCTAGCCTACATAAAACAAGGCCCTGAAGAGTCCCTCCAAAGCTTTCTAAGAAGGTTCAATGACCAAAAGGCAACAGGAGAAAATATGTGTGATGAGACATACATCGTGCTGGCCACTGTCGCCTTACGGCCAGGGTCAGACATGTGGTTGGCTGTTCAACGGAACCCTCCACCATCTTACGAAGCATTCATGGTAATGGCACACCCCTTCATCCGGCTAGAACAAGCTTAGGATGGGGATAAAGAGCATTTGCCTACTCATGAATAAAGATCCAACATAAAGAAGATCCGGCCCACAGGAAGGCGGATTCAATCCACCTAATAGATCCGACTGAGAGCAGACCAGCTTGTGGGTAGATCCAACATGTCCAAAGGCAGATCCGATTTATTCACAGGCAGATTCGACTGAGTGGACCATTTCATGGACAGATCCAACGCGTCTAAAAGGCAGAGCCGGCCTACCAAAGGCAAAGCTGACCTATCCGAAGGCAGAAACTCTCCAAACTCCTGGTCCTACATGGACCTACAAGATGAGCCGCCATGAGGATATTCGAGAGCATGGAGTCTTGAAAATTATCATAAGCCCAATAGCTCCCGAGTGGTCGATGCATAGACCCAAAGAGGCTGAGCTCGGGGGCTAAGGCCCAATAGCCAAGGGGAAAGCTCAAAATGCCTTACTCAACTTCGAACATAGGCGCCGAAGCCCCCCAAGCAACCAAGGCATAGACCCAAAGGCTAAAGCTCGATAGCCGAGAGAGTAAGCTCGGAGAGCCCTATCAAACCCAAGAGTAGGCTCAATGCCCCCGAACAGCCAAGGCACACGCCCAAAAAAGGCTAAGCTTGGGGGGTTAAAGCCCAATAGCCGAGAGGGTAAGCTCAAGAAGCCATATCGAACCCCAGGTGAAGGCTCCAATAGCTAAGGCAAAGCCCAAAATAGATTCAAGGAGACTCTTAGTCAAGACATAAGCCCAGATAGCTAAAGCACAAGCTCATGGAAGTTCTCACACGAGGCTTGAATCTTACGAGATGCAAGCCAAAGAAAGGCCAACGCACAAGTGGCCCTTATAGAAGGTTCACACCTTGTGAGCTCACCAAAAAATAAGCTACAACTCGCGAAAAAGTCATCAAGCCCCTAAAAGACTACGAGCCCTAGTGCCAGAGCTCCATCATCCAAATGGCTAAAGATAAGTCAAAGGACAATAAATCCTTTGATAAATCTCAATAATTTAAGCCTTCATACATTTTGTTTGACAATAACAGTGCATTAACCACTATGTTTATCTCTGTAGCCACCTCCTCCTCTGTCTAGAACCGCGATCAAATTCTGAAGGGTCACGATATAAGCTGAGTCGGATCCGACCAACATAGTCAATCGCCAAGCTATAGCATGTGCCCGGAGCAAGAACGAGAGTCCTAGAAAGGTGTCCTACATGACAGAAGTCGGGCGCTCACACTTCTAAAATTGAGTCCTCTGGATGAGTTACCACATAATGGAAGTAATAGAGCTACATTCAAGATAATTGACTCACCAACGAGTTAGTACTCTTTTTCCCTACATGCGGTTTTTCCACCGGGTTTTTCCGTAGGGAGGTTTTTTAATGAGGCTAATAAAGGGTCATCTGTAGTCGAGAGACAAATCACTTCAGTGCGAGGTTACTCCTTGCAATTCCATTATAAGCAGCAACCTCGGGGGCTAATGTGATAGGCGGTCAACGCTCAAGTCACCACTCCTCCTCCATGACAAGGCTAAAGTCCCCCATATCTGCCTTGTCAAAGGTGAGCTCTGCCTTAGCAAAATCTCCATGCCAAAGGTGAGTTTTTCCTTGCCAAATGTGACCTCTGCCTCTCCAAGCTTTCCAAGCCAGAGATGGAGTCGGTCTCCTCTCCAAGTCATGCTGCCAGAGGTGAAGTCGGCCTCCTCTCTAAGTCTTCCATGCCAGAGGTGAGTCGGCCTCCTCACCAAGACTCTCCGCTCCAGAGGTGAGTGGGCCTCTTCAAGACTCTCCGCGCCAGAGGTGATTCGGCCTCCTCTCCAAACTCTCCACACCAGAGGTGAGTCGGCCTCCTCTCCAAGCTCTCCATGCCAAAGGTGACTCGGCCTCCTCTCCAAGCCCTCCATGCCAAAGGTGACTCGGCCTCCTTTCCAAGCTCCCTACGCCAGAGGTGAGTCGGCCTCCTCTCCAGGCTTTCCACGCCAGAGGTGACTCGGCCTCCTCTCCAAGCTCTCCACTCCAGAGGTGAGCTCAGCCCTTACAAGCTCACCATGCTGCCAAAGGTGAGCTCGACTTCTCCAAGCTCTCCACGCACACGACCATTTCGAGCTCTCCATAGCCGAGCCCTGTATTGCCAAGGTCTTCCAGAGCTGGAGCCCTTAGGATGACTAGTGGAGAACTTGTCAAGTCATCTGTCACATCATTGTCAGGCCTTCAATCTCCTAAAGCAAGATTCGTAATCTCCCAAAGCAAGATTCGTATCTCCAGCATTTAATGTCCACTTGCTACTAGGTTCACCCACTTGTATAAAGGAGAGCTGCACCTTCATCTTCAACATAAACACTACCATCATCTTCAACCTCAAGCCAAAGCTAGCCTGTATCTTCACCACTGTAAAAGGAGAATTATCTCCCACCATGCAACAACAAAAAAACACAAAGAGAAGAAACAAACTCTCTACTTTAAACTCCCACGAACGTGTTCGTGGGAGGAATTCTTGTATTTTCTTCTTCTATGCTTTCTCCATATTATGTTAGATTAGTTCGATTAAACAATATAACAGTCACATTAAACACTCACCTCACCCAATAAAAATCGACTATAAACAACTTTCATTTATAAAAGTTATGAAACTATGAAATTATAAGAATTATAATTTTTCTTTCAATATTGTTATGAAGCTATGAAATTAGAATTTTCAAATTAAAGATGTTTGAATAATTATAATATCGATTCAATGTAAGTGTTAGATAATTATAATATTGAAAGTTGAAAAAATTGATATTTTTTATTAAATAATATTTTACTAGTAAGAATGTTGGATAATTATAATATTGAAAGTTGAAAAAATTGATATTTTTTATTAAATAATATTTTACAAGTCATGCGCACTCAAAGCTCTCTAGTCACATGGTTCCAAGCAAAGTCCCAAGTGCCTGAAGGAAAGAGGTTCCAAGGAAAGCCATGTATCTCTCTTACTGTTGATCTTCATTTAACAGAGAATTCTTGGAATTTTCTTAGGAGCTTTCTTGAAGCAAACAAAGTCCATACATCTTAATAGAAAAAATATTCATTTTAATAGAAAAAATATTCATTGAAAGAGGTTCCAATATTGATCTTCATTTACCATAGCAACAGAGAATTCTTGGAATTTTCTTGGAGCAAGTGAAGTCCATCCATTTTAAAAATTATTCATTTACCAGATTCAAGAAATTATGAAATTACAAAGAATTACGATATTTTCTTTAAATATTGTTATGAAACTATGAAATTAGAATTTTACAGAGTAAAGTAAAAATGTTTAATTATATAGTAGCATCGAAGATGGTAAAAGTTAGTAACATTTATTGAGAATTCACATAATATAATATTTTTCGCACTTCTCTTTTGCTATCTTTTGTGCCTACACAAACTGAATGGCTAAACGCTAATCCCCTATTTATAGTCATCTAAAGTCGGTCACTAACCGTGAAGAATAAACTAGAGACTTCTATCTTATTTAATGACTTATCCACTTATACATCTAATAGATTCTAGAAATGATTGCAGACTAAATCATCTTTAGAAAAATGTTGGCACCCTTAATCATTCTAGAGTATTCTGGATATGTTCTTGCAATTTTCTTTTCAAGAAGCTTCCCTTAATTTATGCTTAAGTCGGTGATTTCTCTTATAAAATAGAAATATCAAACCAGTTTTGCAGACACCGTATCTTCTAATTTAAACAATTGAGGGAATTGTGCTCCCTCAAAAATATGGAGCACTGGTTCACTTCATTTTTGTTCTTTGAAGTTGTAGGCCTTCTGATTTATTTATTTTTTATTTTTGGCAACTCCAGCTCTACAAAAATGAATTTGGGCCCGTAGTTTCTAGTAACAGTTCTAGAAAAAATTTAGGCAAAATGCTTAGGTTCAGCTATATAAATAGCCCTAAATAGGATAAGTGAGCAGCGTGCAGTAGAAGGGAATGAGGAGATCTAAGTCGACCATGCCCAGTTGATCAATTAAACCCTATACTTATGTATAACCTAGAGAAAAATCAAAGCAAGCAGGAAAAAGAGTACCAACTTGACGGGCATGGAAGAAATCTCCAACCATGCTAAGATGGCAAGATATGAGAATGACAGGAGAAAAGAATTACATAGATGGCAAGAGATATACAACAAAAGTACAATTTACATAGGGAAAACGGAAAAAAGGTGCAACAAGAATAAAGTTATAAATTGGGAAGACGGAAAAAGGAATTACAGTTTATCCACATACTATAAATGTAGTAAGAAACAAGTAAAATGCTTCTGCCTTTGTAAGTATACATGAGGCTGAGGCAGAGACTCGAACCTAATACATGTTAGCTGCAAAAAGGAGTGAAGAAACTTGTCCTTAATCCAACATTCCTCCAGTAAAGTAGATATAATTCTTGTTTAGTGTCATTTCATAAGCGAGCTGTACGCAAACGAAGAATTGCAAAATGCAAACTTAATTAAGTTGATATTCGTGAAATAAGACAATAAGGGATCAACCTGCCAATAGCTCTGCAGCAACTCTTTTAATCGACTCGCATGCCTTGGCCAGATCAGATTCCGTATGAGCAGCTGAGACAAATAATCTAATCCCAGCAGGCAAATTGCATTTATCCAAAGTTGATCTTCTTGAAGATGCAATGAAGATAGAGTGCTCTTTCAGTACCTAAAGACCAGATTGACAGCATCCAATTAAAGCAAATTACAGTGTGTAATTTAACCAAATTGAAATTAAGTTACAATATTATATCTGAAGGCATTGCTTCAAATCACTTACGCGGTCTGCAATATCATCAAGCGCCTGAAGGTCGCCTTTTAATGATCCAGTGGAGTTCTTCAATTTGAGATACACAATTGGTGAGTGTGCATCACTTACAATCTCAAGACCTTTTATGTTTGATAAGCCTGGAATTTCAAGTGAAATCAGAATGATATTGACATACTTAAATGTAATTGAAATGCAAATGTAGAAATAGGAAGTAGAGTAGAACCTTGATGTAGAGTGGCAACATTATTTTTCAATTTTTTGAGAAGGTCAGGAGTTCCTTCCAACATATCAATTGCAGTAACTGCAGCACTTGCTAGATATGGCGGCAAAGATGCAGAAAATACATAACCAGAACTACTCAAACGCTGCCAAATGTAGCACAGCATAAGAAATTATCAAAGAAAAACAGAAGCAATTGAAAGAAGAAAGTTTGATTATCAAATGTTCAAATAGACTTCGATCGCCAAGATTATACCAATCACAAATATGTATCTATCTGATGTCCAACTAATTCATTTTGTTTTGTCACATTTATTTTATACATCCAGTCATGCACTTCTGGTATAAAAATTAAAATACTTCGTAAGAGTATTTTTCTAATAAAGGAAGACAAAAATAATGTGGATAGTGGAAGTCAGATCAATATTTTCAGTGCTGAGAGTTTTTAATTATAAGTAACCTGTAGGAAATAACTACAAGTTCCCTCACTCAACTCAGTTTATTGTAAATTTTCAACCCAGAGAAGCTCAACAATTGCTTTTGCAGAGAAATTAAGAAAATGTACTTCAATGCCTAACTTTTGACTTATGAGGGTAATTCAGTTCTTTTGGATAATTATCATATAAAACATCATATGCATAATAATTTGAGATGACAATTTGAATTTAAAATATATTGTAAGGCTATTATGTTGAGTGCTTTCTCTACTTTTAGATTGTTCAGACTTCTTTGGGATAGACAGATATGAAAATCACTCGGACTTTTTGGGATGGAGGGAGTATCAATTATTAAGAATAACCCAGATCATTTGATCTTAAAAGATCGAGGGGTAAGATAAGTACAATCAAATATACAAGCCCCTACCTGGTGGTCGATGACTCTGGTGCTACCTGTGCAAAATCCTCCTTCGGCAGCCAGTGCGTGCCCCATGGCAGCAGTTATGATATCTACCTTCTCAATCTGCAAAAAGGTAGCACCACAACTAAATGAATAGCACGAAACAGAATAACTGAACAGTCAAGAACAGAGCTTGGCACATACTGGAACTCCGCAGTGCTCTGTTAAACCTCTACCAGAACTTCCAAGAACACCAAAAGAGTTACTTTCATCCAGTATAACACGGAAACGATATTTTTCCTTCAACCTAATGATTTCTTCCAGTGGGGCAATTTGGCCAGAATTCTGCAATTAAGCAAAATCAGCAACAATTAATTCCAAGACCTAGCAAGAAGTTGGGATAAAGGTGATATGCTACCATCAGCAGAAGAGAAGTATGTAAACTGAAAAGACCAACAATAGTTTATTCTTGAATCCATCACGTTACACTGGCCATCCACCCTTCTCTCATCAAAGCTTCCACAAGTTAGATAGCAATTAAAGATATGCAAGTCAAAATATTTAGTAAGAGGACAAACACCACAGCCCACTTCAGATAACAAATTCCATACAATGTATATTGACATATAGTCAGGTTCAAAGTCAGTCAACTAGATTCAAAGAAAGTCAAAAGAGGCAACAACGTTTCATTTACACAAAATAAAACAAGAATCAGCAAACGAATAATTTCAAACAATGTTTCAAGAGTGATTATCTACTAAATATTTTCTATAGATGTTCTTTTGAGGTTCTACTAAAGAAGAATGCATATTAGACTCATCAGAATGACATTAGGTTTTGCGAATGCGAAGGAGGTGTTGGAGTGTATAAGCTTGAGGAATTGTAAAGTATTTCCCTTTCAAGCTTTGTCAAAATTTAGAACCATGAAATCTTTAAGACATTCTTTATTGAGGACCACCAATGACCTCATTTTCATACATACAGCTTGGAAAAACTTGGGGTTTGGAGACCTACACATAATGCATTTTTCAAATTTTCCATCAACTTGGAAATGCTTTCAGAGCTGACAAAACAAAAACTTATTCAACATGGAGAAACAAATTGTGTTTCAATGGAGGCTTGATACAATTATATCCAAATGACAATGTGCATCAATATATTCACCATATAAGGCAAATGGAATCCTAAAAGCACTTATGTATTCATTGTCCCCTGACAAAGACAAATACGGAATATGATAACAAATATTTATTAGACGGTATTTATGTTTTATTAACAAACTTCTGTTGAGCCGTTCACACTTGGTGGGTTTTGGTTCTAAGTCTTATTAACATAATTGTTTAGTTAGTAGTCACGATTGAAAGATTATTATGCGTTCATGATAATTATTGTTGGGCAAGTTTATTCCCGAGTTTATTAGCGAGTTGTTATCAGCATCAATTACAATTGTGTGAGCGTATCTTTGATGCTGTCAAGTTTGTCCAAATGTTACGAATAGCAGAACAGTTTGCCTAAAGAGACTTGAGACCCTTCTCTGAGCATGATTCCAATCATGGTGAAAGGCATAAGAAAATTGGCAGGTTGGACCAATTGATATAAGCGAGGGCACGCCAAGTACAGTAACAGAAAACTAAGAAAAAATCAGCAAGACGGAACCTACCCAGCAATTTGTTCTGATTAATACTCGTTAATAAACAATCTCGAGGGTAAACCAGCTCAGCAATAGTTGTTGTAAACTCAGAATGACTACTAAAGACAAACAAGCACATAGATAAGTCTCAAAACTAAGCCCATAATGTGGAAAGGCTCACAAGAGTCCAGAAGTAAATTAAATAAAATTCAAGACCTAAGCACCCATTAAGAAAGAAAGGTCAACAAGAAGTTTATTAATAAAAATTAATACTAAGTAATAAACATTTTATTGTTATTATATCAGAATATATTTTATGATGAGTTCAGAATTCAAATTTCCTATAATCCACGTTCTGCTTTTATTGAGGTCCATATGGTATTTCTCTTCTGCCATGTCTTGTAGAGATGAAGGGTTGGGATCTGGCGAAGTACCAGAATCAAATTGTAGCAGCAGATTTAGCTTAAGCTTCTTACAGCTTGTCAAGCTTAATAACTAAAATGACTTCCAAGAATGACATAATAGTTGCAAAGTAACTTGGATAAACCATCCAGTCTATGGGGTAAATTGAATAATGATGGGCTTCAAAATCCAGGCATGCTAATTCTAGGCATAATAAGAGAATAAATAAGGGCCTGACATTTGATCTTTATCACTCTTGAGTGAGAACGATAACAAATATGCAGCTATTTTCTATGAACCTGTTTCCATACAAGTCTCTCAAGTGTCAGGTTAACAGTCGATGCTAAAAGATCATCCCATTATTATGGAAACACAACCTGGTAGCTGGAAACTAAAACCTAGTCTATTAGCTACATTTTTCTGGTAATGTAAACAGCATAATATAAACATTTCTCGCACACAATGAGTAGAAACCAAGGATTCTTGCTAATTTTGCAAGCATTTAGCAATTTTTAGTATGATTTAATCACATCAGTTGCATTTAGACTTAGACACTTGGAGTCAAACCTCATTTTGATTTTCCCCCATGGCTAATCTGATCACTATAGATTGTTTCATTCATGTATAGCTTGTCATATAGTAGCGTTTTTAAATTCAATAGGAGTGGGGAGAATCACCTTTTAGAGAAAAGGGAAAAAAAAGAAGAAGAGCAGTCTCTCAGTTTTTAGAGGTAAACAGGAATACTCCCTCACAATCTCTGAATCTCGTCATCTTCATGGATTTTATCAGGAAATACACTAATGACTAATTTTTATATTTATTTTTAATTCTAAGCACCTATTTTGTGACCTGCATGTTTAAGTCTCAAATTAAACTACATCCCACTAATTACCAAAAGAAACATACTAATGTGATCCATACCTGATACACTGCTTCTACAACGATATATCGTCTAAGATTTTTAGCATTCTTGTTATCCTTGGTGAACTTCTCCAGAATACTTTGTAAAGACTCCATATTATTGTGTTTAAAGTAAATAATAGTACTCCTTGAAAGGTGAAGGCCATTTTGTATTCCCCAGTGGACACCTTCATCACTGAATCAAAGAAAATCTCTCAAGAATTAAGAAACCATGCATAAGATACTTAGAACAACAATTAAGAGAGCCACTTGAACAAAAAAGCCAAAATCACATAACAGAATTAACAAAAACCCAATCAAATCAAGGGATGAGAAATCTCCCAGAAGAGAAAGGACTCACAGATAGAAAACCAAATATTTCATAGAGTTTCATGATTCATTCATCTGTTATGCATAGTGCATTCGGTATTATACAAATAGGTCCCATTCTTCTACCTTTCCAGGAAATCGATGAGACTAAAATCAACAGATCCTTGTTTGAAACGAGGCATATCAATAGCATTGTTAGACTTAGAATCCACTGATATTGATATAGATAATAGGAAAGAGGCAAAGAAACTTTTTATAAAAAAATTGGAAGATTATCATCATCCTCATATGCTCTACAAGAAAATCACATGCATGTTCAGTGAAAGAAACATTGCCTACATTTACTTAAACAGCTAGTTCATACATTGATTTATGCAACATTAATAGTTAACAAGTGAAGAGAGCTTAAACAAAGCTACTCACGCAATGACAATGTCTCCCTTCTTGCAAAATGCTGGAATTGTACTAAACATTGTGGAGAGTCCGTAGGAATATAATATAGAATCAGGAGTTCCAAGAAACTTCGCAACTCTGGCCTCACAGTCCAGGTGGACATCTGTTCAAACCCAAAAGATAGGAATGCTGTCTACTTAATTCTGATGCACAAAGTCAAGAAGAAACGTACAATAAATTTATAGATTAGGACCACAACAGATTATTATCTAAGAATACCAATTGTTCCATAGAATCCACGAGGACCACAAGAACCAACACCATATTTTTCTAGTGCTTTGGTACAGGAGTCCTGTTTTTAGAAAAAATAAAGTTAATGAGATGGGAACCCAGTAAAGCATTATGCAAGACCAAGCACAAAGGACTGATTTCTTACTAGTAGTTTTTCATGTCCTAGAAAACCAAGGTAATTTGCAGATGTGAAGTTAACAACTTCTTTGCCATTAATTGTTGTATGTGGTCCTGCAGCACTGCATAAAGCAACTTATGGTAGGTAAAAATATTTAAGTAAGAAATTTTCCAAATTAATAGTACAAATTAAACCTTATATAAGTTAAGAATTAAAATTTGATTCTACAGTCTGTTTTTGTTACACCATTTCTCGACATGTAGCATATATGTCAAAATACAAACAAATATCATTAAATGACAGAACCAAAAAATTTGAACTACGTGTGAGATTTACAGCTCATGTGGTTAAATCTTCAATCCCAATTCATTGTTTTCACTGTTTTGTGTAGAAAAAAAAAACTAGATTAGTAATATAGCTCTATAGTACAATAAATTATATAAAGTAGATGCATCATAGAATGTATCTTGTGAAAAACATCATAAGATAGTAAGTACAAAAATGAGTTTGGTACATTCGTGAAAAGTTTGCCACATTTGAGGAATTTGAAAGTCAAAAAAGAAAAAAAAGACTCTGATTTTATTTTTTGTTTATTTCTTATTTTTAAAAGGTAACAGTAAATTAATATTAAGAATTTCATTAGGGACGAAAAGTCCCAAAACAGTGCATTCAATACAAAAAGAAAAAATAAATTACTGAATCTCTCTGATGAACAAAAAGAAACAATAAATTCCTGAATTTCATATAACTAAACTGGAAATATCCCTTTGGAGATAATATAAATGAGTCTTACCTTTCTAATACTGGAGGTTCATACTTCATCTCTTCGGTAATAGAAGGAATGAGGGGATCTGGGACCCATTCATCACATAACTCATCTATTTCCTGAAAAAAATCAAAATGATGTGACGAAAAAAATCATGCAAATCTTAGAAAACAATGGGGTATGATGTATAAGGAACAAAAAAAAAAAAAAAAAGCAGGAAAGAGACTGCACATGCACTAGAATATCACATTAATGAGTATAGCTGACTTTTGAAGCCCAAACCCCCAGCCAAACTAATAATACATAGTAATTACAGAGGAGTTTGCATTTTACATATAATTAAAATCACTAGTGCACAGGAAAGATATGAGATTCCCCCAAATAATTGGAATACCCTCAAACATGTACAACAAGATATCACAAACCTTATTTGTCAAAGGTCTTTTGGGCGGCTTGTAACTTTTCTGAGTTAGAAGGAAAAGAATCACAACAAAAAGAAGCCCTTCAACGAAAAGATGACCTGCAGTGTGAAGTGGAGATTATTAAGTTCTCAGTTAATCAGGCTAATTCAAATGTCTGAAACTTCCTCAACATGATTGCACACCTGCAATGGGCACTCCAAACACAACAGCTCTAGATAGTGGTAAATCAAAAGTCAATTTCACCCAATCTGATGCAGACTTCACTACATAATCATAAGCTAACACCAGAGTATCCATTTACTAATTTGGTAAGCACACAATTGCTCCAATAATATAGAAATTGAATCGTTCTCAACGGCTCCAACCAATAGAGAAACCGAATGGTTCTTCTTGCAGTGTAACGTCACTGTGCTCTTTTACTCAGCCGGTTAACATAATTGCAATGAGATTATTACTGAGCTGTAATCAAGTAGATTAAAAAAATAAATAAATTAGTTATGCTTGTCAAATTGATGTTAACTTAACTATGCAATTACTGGTAAGAACACACCATGTGAAGAAAAAAAAAACATGAGCTAATAAGTACATAGAATGTCGGCAAATCTTTTCTCACTTTATTTTAAGGATCACATCAACATTGAAGATGAAATAAATGATGAGTGTAATACTTCCAAATTCCCCCACCTCACTTCAAAAAATAGCAAACCCACTCAGCACCTTAAAGTTTGATTAGAACATGTACATCATAAATGCATCCACGTGTTCTTTTCAACAAGAGAATCAAGCTCGAGGTTCGAAATCATTCCAAAATTTGCTCAGCAGTAAATCCGTTCAACTAAAACAGAAAATTCTCCAACAAGCTACTGAAGAACCGACCTTATTCATGCATAAATGACAAATCGAAGGCGCTGGCAAACATATTACACAATCCAACAATCAAACAAAACTAAAGAGATTGATCAAAATGAGCAAGAATTCTGAACAAAAACGCGAAAAAAATCGACCAAAAGATTTCAGATATCAGGAAACGAACTGGTAGAAGCATCACCTTTGATAGGTAGGCTCAATGGCGAGATCTGGAATTTTCACATGCAGGTGGTGGGAATAAATGGAGGAGAGGTAACAATAATCATAAGATTAACAGATATTCGTCCAGTGGATTCGTTTTCAAGGGTGGGGAATATATACGTTGACGTTTTGAATTTGGGCTTCGGCTGGAAAAGTCTTCAGTGAAAGTCTGGTCCAACTTGGCAGTTTGGGCTTTTGGAAAAATCCAAATGTGGCCCAACACCATTCTTATTATACCGTAGTAAATTTGTTTATATATTCCGTAATTACATTTAGGAAATATTTTAAAATATTGTGAATAAGCAAAGTGCATAAAGAAAAAAATAATAACACAGTACTAAAATACATTTAAAAAATAAAAATTTTAAAAAGGTAGAAAGTAAAGATGAATTTAAAATTAAAATGGCTCAATATATTTGGACTTGCTGGACATTGGTCTTACAAATTTAAATTCCCGAATACTGATATAAATTTATACTGTGTATACACATGCTATTCCCACTCAATTCAATTATATTACAACTATAGCATATATCTCTCTTCTACTCACAATATCAGACAAAAAAGAGTTTATAAAATGGGTGTTCATGGTCGCCAAGAAACAGTGATCATGTGGCCAAACCATCACTTCTGTGCTGCTTTATCTTTCTGCTTTACAATGTAACAACTCTTTTCGAACATCCATCAGTGAAATGAGAGGCAACGAACATTACTCAGTCGGCGTAAGGTTGAGAATCCATGCAAAGGTGTACTAGCTTCCGTTGGTACTGTCCGAAATATTCACCAACTGCAACCACATCTTCACTTTCCGGGTTCAGACCAGGCAAATTCAACACCTTACCCTTTAAAGAAGCAGCCTCTTCATCAGAATCCAAGTGGGAGAGAAACTCGGCGTGAATTTCTCTGCAAACGTGTACAAACATGGCTGCTGTGTCCGGCAGCTGTGCTTGGCGAAGTGCAGCTAGTGCCTCTTGCAATGCACCCGCCGCAACATACAAGATTAGTGCCCTGCAACAAGACGTGATTTAAGGTTGTAAAAGAACTGATAAGATACGTCTCTGTGATATTTTAGTGAACGCAGTTGGTACCTCCAGATGTTATGTTCAACGTACAGAATATGGTCAGCCCATCTTTGCAACACCCTATGGATCATTAGGAGAAAACAAGGTCTTAAAGTTCGTATACTCAACATAACAACTAAACACATGGAGTCACTGAGTACAAACTAACATGATTTCTCACAATTATCCATATATATGAATGAATTTTGGCATGGTTAAAGGCTTATCACTCATGCAACAGAAGTACATTCTTGTATACTCCATAATTGAATTAAGTCTGAGCAAATATGGCAATTCTATACACAAACTTCTCATTTGATTATGTAGTAAAGGAAGACGGTCAACATACGAATGGAGTCACTGAGTACAAACTAACATGATTTCTCACAATTATCCATATATATGAATGAATTTTGTCATGGTTAAAGGCTTATCACTCATGCAACAGAAGTACATTCTTGTATACTCCATAATTGAATTAAGTCTGAGCAAATTTGGCAATTCTATACACAAACTTCTCATTTGATTATGTAGTAAAGGAAGACGGTCAACATACGAAGATGGAAGAAAGAAATTGCAAGTATTGGTAAAATAAATGTCATCAAGTATTAGGAGATAATGCATTAAATTCATCTAGAAGAAATGATTTCTGAAAATAATACCATGGCCATGCCAACAAAAATATCTACTGCACCACAAGAAAAACGGACTCAAAGGCACAACAACAGCTACGAAAAAGTCTTTTATCCCACCACGTGGAATCGACTTCATGGATCATTATCTCACCGTCGTTACTGGTGTGGACACATTCTCATTTACATTTTAGTACGTTTGTCATGTCTTTTTCATTTGTTTCTTCCAATTCTGCCTTGCCCTTTTTCAATGAGTTTAAACATTTTGCACTTTCAATGTGTCGTATTGAGGAATCTAAATATTAATCTCCTATGCATTTTAATAGACTCATATAAAATAATGTAGTAGACAAAATACATAGAATTGCAACAATGTAGAGCACAATTGATCTCCAGACTTAATGAGTAATATAATAAAGCTACAAGTTCTTATAGTAAATTTTAAGAGATAGACTTGAGTTAAAATGGAATAATACCTAGCATAATCAGATCCTTTTAAATGTGTTGCAGCTAATGTTGCAGCATCAGTCCAGCATCCAGCATCCTGTAACTGCAATATAGTTGAAACCACACTTGAGTTTGAGTGATTTCCTCAAATACTCATGTCCTTCCTTGAAAACACAGATCATGTGCATAGTTGTTAAAAGCGAGAGGCGCACCTAGGCGCACGGACCCCTAGGCGCGCGCCTGAGCTACATTTTGCCCAAAACTGAATTTACAATGTATATACACAAATATATCCTACTTACAATCATATTACCTATCTAAACTAAGATAAAAATCACATAACATCACATAATGATACATTATAACTCATAATAGCATTATAACACATAAAACATACACACAAATAAAGTTCAAGTAGGCGGCAGATGGTGGAGGTAGGCGGTGGAGGTGAAGGCAGCCCACCTTTTTGTCTTCGTTTTGAAAGTTCAAGTACTAAAACCCTAACCCTAATTCTCTATTTATATCATTTTATAAGTGGGCTGTCCATTTTTATCTTAAAAATGTGTAAACCCTTTAATAATTGAGTAGCAATTTCAAAAAACTTAAAAAAAAAAAAAGAAAAAAACAAGATGTTGAAGAGGCGCGCCTCGCATCTAGGCGCAACTAAAAGGCGCACCAAGGCGCACCTAGGCGCGCGCCTTTGATACATGAGCCTGGGATAGCAAAAAATCAACAATCTAGGCGCAGACCCCTGAGCCTGAGCGCCTTAGGCGCGCCCAAGGCGCACCTTTAACAACTATGATCATGTGATACGCAGAAAATAGAGAACTTCATAAATTTAACTGCTTACAATTGTTGAGTAATTCAACAGATTCCTCATAATCATCCAATGGTGATGAATTTTTTTGTAGGATGAAAAAGGAGAAAAATTTTGTAGGGTCAAAAGTATAGAAAATGGTGGGTACAGGGGTTGCCACTTCAGTTGTGGGCCCAAGGTGGGTCATCACTCTTAGGTGGGCCTTGGTATGGGTTGCCACCCAGCGTGTGCAGTCCATGGACATTCAGTTTGAAGGGGTATCAGGGTATGGATTGTTACAATAGCCCACATTAATACCACACATAACTGTGGAATGTGGAAGGGCATATAACAAGAAGTCAAACATTTACCTTTCACCGTTGTTTTGAGTTAAGTTAGGTTCCCTATTTTATATGCTTAACTTTTTCTACAACTCTATCTCCTTATGTCTTAACAACAGCACCAATAAATTAAAAGCTCTATTTAAAGGAACCTAACCCCCAAATGTGTATGGCTAGAAGGACAAAAGAAGAAAAATTATTAATTCCCACAGTTATATACTGTACTTAGATAAGAAGGGATACGTGTTAATAGTATGACCATCGGAATAATATATCCAAATAAAAACCACACGTTTCAGGATGTAAATGATGTATGCACTTTTGAATTCCATTTTATGACATATACATGCATGTACAGCTCCATTCACTTAGACGCAAACCCCATACCCCCATGTGTAAAAAGGAATATAAGAACTCTCTGTAAACTGCATAACCAAACATGAAACAAGTCTTGTTGATTCTAAAAAAAAAAAAAAGCATTCATTTTTTCCCGCAATAATGTTTATTTTTCTTTAAGGTAGAGAGTGACATGAGATCTCTTTAAAATGTCAGTTGCAGCCATACAGTAGCAACAGTGATACAAATGGCACAATTCCACGAAGTTAGATCAACAAGCCCCATCTCTAAACACAGACGCTTGAACAGAAAGCAAAGACTGTCCTCGGCAAATAGATTCATGCTAACAGCTTAATCATATAGGTGCAATATAAATATGTACATGATAACATATACCTGAGAACAAGCTTCCTGATACCTTCCCACGGCACAAAGCAAATGCGTCCCAGACATTGATCTATCATTGCGGACCATATTGGCTGCAACAACCTATTAACAGATAGCGGTTGAAATAATAGCATGATAGATTGGTGAGCAACTGTTTAGAAGAATGAACTACCTTCACAGCCAGTTCAAGAAGAGATGTAGAGACTGCAGAGGAGAGAGCAACAGCTCGGAGAGCATTTGAGTAGAAATAAGAGCTCTCCGGAGAAGTTGAAAGCAGCAAACTAACAGCAGCTTCTAAGTTTCCAACTGAAACAAGTCTGACAATGGAGCAATGGAATAATAAGACATAAGAGTGCATTTTCACATCAAGATTTCATTAATTCATAATATGGAAGAACTCTCATAAATTTTAATTCTCAGATGATAAGCATAATGAGATGTATTCACATTTCAACCAATATGATGTTTGAAAGTTCAGAAATTAGGACTGTAGCAAGACAATGCATGAATTATTTGGCACAGAGAATTTTAGGTAACACATGAGAATGTTATAAATTTGATAGGAAATAAAAATTTTAAGCTCAAATTAGAGAAAGATAGAAACAATTTAATCTTGATAGAGCTGCTTCAGTTAACTTTGTCCTAGGATCATGAAAAATTAGCTTTCATAAAGTATACTGGAGAGAAAAGAGACTCCATGGATGAACCAGCCTGAACTATAAATAAAAACATCCAGCCACAGCATGAAAGTGACAGCAGAAGAACTAAATAATATTACCCCCCCCCCCCCCCCAGCCCCATCTGCAAAAGACCAAAATTGAATGTTCTGTTGTTAAAAGAGAATCTTTATTATATTTTGAAATTATTTCAGCCACAGATTTAATCTGATTTCAAGAAAATTTGGAAAATTTTAATAACTAACGAAGCAACATCATAAAACTATTAATCCAAGTTGCTAGCGTGAAATTTCTACATAGCCTGATGATACTATCCGAATATTTGCATTCATACAGATATAAACCAATTGACATCAGTAGCAACTGATAATATTACTATTTCTCAAAACTACATGTCCATTCTAATTTCTACCAGCAATAGCTGATCTAGTTGACAAGTTGGATTCTGCAGCCATGCATCTGCTATAAAAAAGAAAGACGTACTCATGTACACGATTCTGAATCGCCTCTTCACCCTCCAATTTTTCATGCCAAGTGATGCGTTCATTAGCATTTTCCCACAATTCTTGCTGCTCAAACGCCATCAATTTAAGTTGACCATTAACCTGTGAGAAAAAAAAAAAAAAGCCATCATAGAGAGTTCCTTAGAGCTTGAAACATCACAGCTTTCTCCTTGTATCAACCAAATTATTTATAATATTTTCAGTAGAATTGAAAATGTTTTCCACTTAATTTTACCAACCAGAACATTTCCGGATCCATGCGCTGATTTTCCTTTTGAAGAAATCCTGCTCAACATAGATGCCTCATCAATCTCAGGAGTTTGAACTCTATGTTGGCCTTTCTGTGGCGATTTGTTTACCAATTTATTCATCAAGTGATTGAGCGCACGAGGTAATTGTAACCAGAAAAGTGCTTCCATGGATTCACCAAAGATAGCAGAAGCAAATGCCATTCTCAGCACAGAACCCTTTTTAACAACAGTAGCATATAGTCTCGCTCTCTCATCATCAAGAAGGCAACCTTACGGATAACCAGAGAGAGAAAAAGTCATTAAATTCTAAACGTACAAATAATTTACATTAGCTGTATACACAGCAGAGGCAAACCTTCTCTACGGTATGGCTCTAATACTTTAAGAAGCATCTCAGGCACAGCTGAGTCACCAACACGTGGTGAACCCATCATATATCCACGAAGATCTCCAGCTGATGGGGTCCCAGGAACAAGTGGATTTGCATCATTCATGGCTGTGCTGAATGCATCAAACCATGATGGTTTCACACCCAACTGTAAAATCATCCGCAACGCCTGTGAAGCACAAACCATTTAACATAAGCTAATTTCATTAAAAATAAAATGATAGACAAAGTGACCGTCATCAGTTTAAATGGTCAGACATTTTCATTTTCTGAAGAGTACTAGTTGTAATTGAATTGAACAATATATTGTAATCCATTGTATAAGACAAAGAAGTTATAGACAAACCATCAAGTAAAGATTTTTTAATAACTTCTAGGACACACAATAAATGAGATGACTAATAGATTTATAAAAATAAACGTGATTCATCAATTTTGTTTTCATCATTACTTTGCACAGACACAAGTTTCAGGATATACCAAGGCATGTGGTGTTGGGAGCAATACTGGAGATGGCAAAGGGACAGGCCGAAATCTCTCTTTTGTTGGTCTAGCTTGGGGACCCAAGCCCCCAATTTTCTGATCACTTCTGCATGTAAAGAAATTTGGCATTATAATGTATCAAGTTATTCATAAGTTGGGTTTTTCAATATACTGGTGGCAAGCATCACATAAATTGATTTTTGAGTGATAAATAAAGCATGAAGAGTTGTACATGATCACAAGCATGCCAAATGGTTTTCGATTCCATTTGCAGAACAGGCATGACATGCAAACAAACTTCCAATTCTGAAAGTAATTCACACAAAGAATGAAAGAAAGCTAACGTGGCAAATGCTAGCAACTACAATCAGGACAGCAGATATATAGTATAATATGAATTGTTAGCCTCCAGAATCTAGAAAAAGATCCCTGTAGGACCCAATGGACCATATTTCATAAAAATGACAATTTGATACACCTGACTCGAAGTAAAAGTAGAATATTGACCTGTAGATCACATGACACGTTACCTAACTCATTTATATTTTAAAATAAAACTCTTGCCTTGCCTGAAATATCCTTTCAGTTTGACCATAATAAAGGCTTTGGGGGATAAACATGCATTAGATTTTCATCCACTAGACAGAACTACATTTTTGACGTCACACTACAGAATTAAAAAAGATGGAGCACTGTCTCATGACACAATAATTATGTCTTCTCATAGCAGCACACACTGAATATACATATGCATAGTTCAATCAGGTAAAACATAAATATGAAGACCCACTGAACTAAAAGGAACTAGCATACTTACATATTAAGTTCAACAAGACGGAAGCTACTATCAGCTCCAGCAATGCACAGAACCAGTGGATCTTCCTTTTCTGTCCTTAATGGCAACCAATCAAGTTCGACTACCAGAGTTCCAGGAAATTGTGGTTGTAAAAGTGAATTAGCCAGTGGATCAGGTGAATCCTGCATATTAGATGAAATATATAATCAATTAGACTTCTCGTAGATCTAAGCAAGAAAAAACCAAGTAATTAATTCTTCACAATTATTTTGCTATTATGTAGTATAAAAAACTGAAAAGAAATGATTGCATCTCTACTCTATTAAATGGGTTGACTGAGGGAGCAGATTTTTTTTTTTTTTAATCGGTAAGAGTAAATATCATTTTCTCTAAATTCAGTCAAATGCCTGAAAAATGACATAACATTGCTTCACACATAATGATCAACACATTCACAAAGAATCCAAGTAGTGATGTGATCTTACAAGATCAAATACAGAAAATGTGTTATCATAAAATAAAACAGCGATGCGCCCACGGCTACGATCTCCCGGAACTACTGGTGAGAACTTGATTCTCCTAATGCCATCCCTGTGAGTGTTAAATGAGGATGATTGCCCAGAAGTGACATCCCACCAACGTATGTTCCCTGATCTGTCTCCCATTACCTGATATGCAAATACAGAGCTTCAATGTAAAGTCATTACGAAAAAGCCATCACTAACAAACTTATCAATTACAAAATTGCTCATATATGGTACATACAACATGAGGCAAGCGATAAGCCATTGCGGTAACCATTCCATCAGATGAAACAAATGAAGATGATGGCCACTTCGGTCTGAAATTACAAGTTCAAAAAAATAAGAGGATAACTCGGCAAAACGAGATCATGTCAAAGATGCAACACTACACATAAAGATCAACTACATTGACAAAGAGAGATCAAGTTTTTAGGTTAATGCACACACAAAATCCTTTGGTCATTAGACTTCCCCTATATGCTACATGTTACAAATTGTTCAATGCTAGAAATATAAGGAAAGCTCTCACTAAAAAGCTAACCATGTGATACTAAATAAAAAACAATTCAAATAAGGTAGAAAACTAGTAAGTTGGTCCATAAGAAGAGCAGACAGCTAAAAATAATTAAGTGCTATACACTCTGAAACCCTCGATGTCAAATCAGCAACCAAATTGCAGATGATATGCTTTAAATTGAAACATCATGTACTTCTATACTTGATTGTGAACAGATAGTCAACATATAATATATATTCTAATATAGAGCAGCACATCATCTCAATATTGGGAAGCAGCCACAAAGAAGTATTCAGTGTGCGGTCACAGAAACATTCTTGAATTCCAAGTCCTAAGATTGCGGGCATTGATCTGTTAGAAAAGTTGACACAATTAAGATAATGGAAACAAAAAAAACACCTAAAGTCTCGGATTCTTCGTCCCTGGACCTCAAAAACTCCAAGTGCGCCATTTACTAATGCAAAAGCAAAGCTTTCTGAAAATTCGTCTGCATCTCCGCCTTCTTCTGCAAATCATGAAACATGTGTCTTAAGTTAAATTATACAGAAAGGTAGTCTACAATTCAAGTTTAGAGCAGGATACGTCTTTTATATAATGATAGAATATTTCATGGAGAAAGTGCTCACTAGCATCAGTTGAAGATGCTTTAGTAGGGGAAGAGGCCCCAGCTGGGGGGCTGCTAGCATGGTCTTTGAATAAAAATGAAGAGGTCCTTGAAGGTTTATTCTGAGCAGGCTTTGGAACTGTTGGAAGAGTCCATTCAAGAACAGTAAATGGAAGAGCTAATGACCTCAACTGCATGATAAAGTTATTTAATTTAATTTTTGCAGAGTAAATGCTGAAGGAGTAAAAAATTTACTCCTTAAGGAGGTTAGCATTTTATTTCATTTATTGTGCACAGAGACGAAAGCCGATGGATCTAGTAGACATGATCAAGTCAGAAGGATCATCCCATTCCAAATCAAATGGCGATCCAGTATGGAAGATAAATAAGATCAAGAAAACTAACCATTATTGGAGTTTTTGTCATTGCCCAGACCTCTACAGGGGCATCTCGGAACAAGATCAAAAGATATCTGAAAGAAATTGGCCATGAAAAATAGCTAGGTGGAATTAAAAGAAGATCAAACAAGTGCAAGCTAAAGAATGTATTGAAAACTAATCATTTAGGTAGGTTAATGAAGTCAAGGGCTTGCCTAGCTAGAATTTACAGCATAAAGCCAATCACTACTGCAGTACTCAACATTTAACACATAAAGTGATTGGATTTAGTCCTAATTCCGACCATCTCCAGCCTAGAAGGTAAGCAATTGTTGCAGGTATGTTGGGCTATGAAGGTTTAACATTTTTATGAGAACTATGCAGACTAGCATAACATTTCCTTGGCAATTAAATAAAATTAGATCAATTTACTTGTAAATCAATTCCTGATTATGAACAACAAACAATCATGATATCTATCATTTTTATTTATAGAAATCTAATCAACTTCACTATTTTTCACAAATCTTCACACTCTTAAGTTTTTCTAGCGTAAAACAAGGTTAAACAGATGCTATAAATAAACGAACAAAAAAAGAGTTTGAAAAGGTGCAGAGGCAAGGATGTATCCTGCAAGCATGGAGGCTAAGTTTCAGCTAGCTAAAATCTCATACTAGTTATTTATCAGAAGACAGAGTTTTTATAAGTTTGTACGAAATCAAATGATTAAAATATATAAAACTCCTTAAACAAGTGACACAAAAATCAAATAATAAATCAACCTTCCAGAAGATGATGCCCTTAATGCTCTAATCGGTGCCCGCTCGGGTTTTTGCAGGACTCGAAATGTTCGATTAAGGCCACTCCTTAAGCAAGTTACGACAAGCTTATTGACAAATCCTCCTGTTTTCTCTGTTCCCTGAATAAACAGATACATAAT
This sequence comes from Pogostemon cablin, assembly GCA_023678885.1. Taxonomy (NCBI): domain Eukaryota; kingdom Viridiplantae; phylum Streptophyta; class Magnoliopsida; order Lamiales; family Lamiaceae; genus Pogostemon; species Pogostemon cablin. The sequence continues at coordinate 22,306,563 of CM042977.1, read as the reverse complement.
TTAATAAGAAGTGGGATTTCACAGATAATGAAGAAGGAACACAAGACACACTTCAGAATCACAACTCAAACCAAAAAGTGAAGAAGCTGCAACTTCTATAAATAGAGAATGACAACCTGTGTATAAGAAAAGGACACTAGTCTTGAATTTCCTAGCCAGCGTAATCCCCTGACTACACTGCTATGAACAGAAAAACTTGCAGCAACAGCATTGGCAGATAAGTCAATCACATCAATCGTGCCACTTTGTGTTCCTAAAGCAACTAATGGAACAGCTACAGCAGGAGAGTTTCCACCACCTACATGTATTGTCTGAATATTTAGCTAATGATTCACCAAATATGTGGACTTTTAAAGTACTTGGTACATTTGAAAATCAGACAAGCTTTAAAGTACAGCAACACAAAGGATTTAATTATTGAAGGGAAAATGAAAGATCACTCACGTGCCAACGTGGCTGTCAATGAAGGGGATGGTACAGCTAGCATAGAAATAGCTGATGAGAGAAGATGGAGCTGTCCAACTAAATTCGACTGCATTATTGATACAATAAAAAATAAAATGCATGAATAGAACAGTAGCAGATACTTTAAGCAAGCAATATTACATTATAGTATCATACCTGCTACATCTCTGTTAATATTTAAAATAATATAAATTAATTATTCTTTCTTCTGGCAACCAAAGAGACCTTTAAATGACTTGGCAATTATTGATATTAACAGCAAATAAATAACAAAACACACATTCAAATGCGGGGAAAAAATCAAGCTTTTGAAAATTTATTTATCAAAGCACCAACCTTAAACGAAACTTCATCAGAAGTAGTATTGGGGACGGAGCCACGTTGGTGGTTCCCTCTACTATTTGTATCATTTAGCTGTGCAAGTTTATCCATGCTACGTTTATTAGCAGAAAAAACTTCAGAATGGGATTCGATCTCAGGGATAGGCATGTCACGGACTTCAGAAGCTCTTTTGACATTCTCAGTATCTTTAAGACCATTCTTAGACCCTTCAGCAGTCAGGAGCCACTTCCAAACTTTTCCATCATCCGAAATGGATATTATACGTGTCTTAGAAATTATATGAGATTCATCACGAAAATCAAAAGGATCATTGAACTCAACATTAAAAGAATCTGCATCAGGACAAAGCCTGCAAATGTCTTGAAGTGTATAATCTGACTGGGAAACGACAACCGCCAGGATTAAGGGTGAAGGAACAGTTGTGCCAATTGAGGGCAATAATTCTTCCATAGATCTAATAATATGCATCTGTTCACCCCTGAGGTAAAATGCAAATAAACATGTTTTCACAGGTCCATTAAAAACTGAGCTACGATAAGGCATTCCCATTATGCAATAATATGGTTCAAAGAAACTTGGTTTATTTATAAGCCTCATTGTCACTATGGCATAGTGTGGTAAGCTGCGTGAGCAACAAAATTCTATAACCAATATTCAATAAGGGATAATTTACAGACTGTCATTAGAGTGATAGTTCAAATCTAAGATACCACAGCAGCATTCGCACTAAAAAGAAATAATCATGAAATTTTCCCTACATCCAATAACTTGGTAAATAAAGAAAGTAATCCTACATTAGAACCACAAAGTTAACCATAATTTTATACTTAAATTGTAATTTTTCCAAACATCTCCTTAGTTGATTCACTCATCCATAGATCCATTTCTTACCATAATCCTACCAACAACAACATACGTCTTTGGTACTCCAGAAAAATTCACACTCAATATTATCTTCGTTTGCAGCCTTGAATATTCTGGCCATTAGTTTTTCTTAATATGTTTACCTGATAATTCCTTGGGCATATTAAACATTTCTTTATATCATTAATCTATTTGCAAAAGCTAACACATGGAATGACAAACTACACTTATAGAACTTAAGCAATAGAGTTCAAGGTGAACAAATAAAGCAAAGAAGCATTCAAAGTCAAGTTGACATACAACACTCACTCTTTCCGCCGCCATGTGGTGAGCTTCCCATCCAAATGAGCACAGTAAAAAACCTCCATGTTCACATCTGGCAACACCTCCAAGAACCTGCCACACCCCCTTGGAAACGCTGCTGCAAACAACACAGACCCATACTGCAAATCATACAAGACGAGCTCCCTCGGAAACCCTACTAATATCACATGCTTCCAGTGAGGCGAGAATGCAAATTTCACCACATAATTTTGGAAAATTGCGGAGACTGGCGCCCCATTGTTAGTAGAAGCATCCCTCTCCAGTCTCTGCAATTCCGATGCGTCTGTACGAATGTGAAGTTCTCTCAACACAACGTCATTTTCGGAATCATCACCCAACAATTTCACCGACAGCAAGAAACCCTTAAGTCCCAAGGCACAGAAATGGCGGGAATCAAAGGGGTCGCGGCGGAGACAAGAGAAGTATTCCGGCAAGGCGTCGTACTTGAAGAAGCAGTGGCCAGTGGCAGTATTGTAAATGGATAGCAATGAGGGCCCTGAAATGGCGGCAAGGCACCAGGAGTCCAATCGGGTCTGGATCCAGCAGAGATCCTGGACACCTAATTTAGCTAAATTGGGATAATTCGTATCGAATATGAGAATGGGAGCTTTCGAGCGGAAATCAAGCAGTAATATGCGCCCGTGGCGATCACCGACGGCGAGCTGGAGTTGTGGGGAGGAAGTTTCGCTCTCGAGCAGATGGTGCGGCAGAGGAAAGGGAGACCATCTCACGGCGGTGATGAAAGGAGAAGCGGCGGAGGAAGGAGGCGGGGGAAGGGGAAGAGCGGAGACGAGTTGCATTGAGTGGGTGTCGACGATGGCGACGGAGCTTCCAGCCGCGTAGGCGAGGAGGCCGGCGGAGGAAAGGTCGGCGGATCCGCAGTTATTCTTGGACGGCGGCCCCGGCAGCATACAGTCCCATGTCGCCGATGAAGGCTCGTTGGGACGCTGCATCGATGTAGCTTCACTCTCTCAGTACGACAACAGATCAATGGGGTGTGGGGTGAAGGAGAAAGGAAAAGAGAGAATCTGGTGGGATGAGAGAGAAAGAGAGATCTGAATTCCAACATGCAAGAAGGGTACGTTGGGAACACGGGAAAGGGGTGCGAAACTGCAACTTGTATTATTTTACAGTTCAAGATCATCTTTCTCCATTCTTGATTTGAATCATATTTTCTTTGTGTTCTTGAATATTGACAGCAGGAGAATTGGGGTTGGAAATTTGTAATAAAGTTTAAATATTATTATAATCTTTTTTAATTATAAATATTGGTATAACTATAATTAATCAATTTCAGAGTTGAGATTATATAAATTTAATGTAAGCATTATTTATCATTTAAATCATTAAATGTTATCAAATGATGGCTCATAGTCATGATAACAAATGATGATATCAGCCAGAATTGCAACTCAAGTGATACAAATTTTGTAGTTAATTAATAAGTTAGTAACAAGAATATCTATCGCTAGTTAAAACTTAACTGCTCGTTTGACAAGTAAGATAATATTAGGGTAAATATTATATAGGTATTATTTATATAAAAATAAGTAAGTAATATGAATTGACGATGTTATTTGGTAGGATATAATAAAATTAAAGTAATATGTTTGATAGGTAATATAATTTATGAACAAAAGTGTAAATTTACTTTCATGTCCTCACCATCCTTCCTGTAAATTAACAAGCCATAGAAAAGTCTTCATCTTCGCTCTTTTCCACATTTCTCATGCCCAATTATTTTTGGAAACTATTGAATCTCAAAATCTTCCTATGAAAACGAGAAGATTTCAAATATAATCGTTAAACCCAAATTACATGATTTAACAATTACATAGCATCTCGCATCTGTTCACGAAATCCAGACTGGTTGAAAACCCCCTTTTTATCTTTTCAAAATTAAGATGAATATATAAATTGGAGATAAAAAAAAACCTAATTAAGAATTAAAAAAGAAAAATCAAATTAACAAAGGTGCTCTAAAGCTAAATAATGAAACTGCGCCTACCCTATGGGACTCAATAATGGCAGCCGAGGAATCGGTTGTGTCGTGAATGGAAGACAACATACAGTTGGGGCATCTGGTTTTGTATGACAGCAGAGGAAAATATAGTCGGATCACGGATGGAAGGTAGCAACATCGACGATATGCAGCAAAACTAGGTAAAAGATTCAAGAATAAATTGGAGATATGGTAAAGTGAGGGTATTTCGGGGCAATCTCATCACACTGTTTCGTAAATATAGTTAATACTACGCTGAAGGTCCGATTATTAATATTAAAGGCAACAGTAGTTTTAGTGCGGACGAACTTTAGCAACGGGATTCCAGTATTAATAATATGCTCTACCAAACACAATATTAGACAGTATGTGATATACCCTTATTACCATCTACCAAACGAAGCGTAAAACTATTCTTTGAGGTATCTTTGTTCAATGTACTTTGAGGATTTGAAACTCACGTTTACAAACGCAGGAAGGTTTAAAAAATATTTTTATTCACATATGAAACTCTCAATAAGAGCTTATGGGTCGGATTGAACTAAAACTCACCTCAATTCGTCATTTGGCAAGCCTATGAGGCGGGTTTAATCGAGTGGTGGGCTAAAATTGCTAGGCTCAACTCATCTAAAGGTGGGTTATGGATTATGGCAGGCCAACCAACCTCTTTTTTTATTACTTTTTTTTTAGGAATAATATCATTGAAATTATAATAATTATATGAAAATGAAATATCAAATTTTACAAAATGTACTATAATGTCAACTAAACAATAAAATATAAAAATAAATCCTACAAAATAGTCTCATGAACTAATTGATAACAATTAAGTATAAACAAAGATAACATATAAAAAAACATAAAGTTTATTAATTATATATATTTTTCAAAGATTTCAAAATAAACAAATTAAGTCTAATTGTCCTCAAATACCACAAATTAAATCACAAAAAGTCTACTAATTTTAAAGTCCAAACACACAAACACATAACATAATTATAAAGTTTTTTCAAAACTTGTCCATCATAATATCATCGTAATATAAACATTTTAATCTGCATGTTGCTCAATTTTATCATCTTCAATCTTTAAAAGATTAGATGCCTTAAAAAGTTGTTATTTGCATTTGCTTCTAATCCATATACATTCATTTATATATTAAAATTTTAAGAATTAAATATAATTTCAAAATCAAGAAAAATATAGCTTAGAATTATCTACGAATTTTGTATATTAATTTACTGTACAAAATGCTTAAAATATTTAATCCACTGTTTTAAAAAATAATTAAAAAAATAAATAAACAAACATGTGGACTATTAAATATTAGACCATTAGTAAAATAAAAAAAAGAGTCTGACTCGCTCAGGCCCATCCCCGTTTGGGCCAACTCATTTAGGTCCGTCTCCAAACGGGTTGTAAAATTTCAACCCAACCCATCTTTTATAGAGGCGGGGCAGTTCAATCCGGTAGGCCTAACCATTTTAATAGCTCTACCACACTCGTACAAATCACACAGCAATTATTAATTATAGATCCACATATTTTTCTTTATGGATTATTATCTATTCTTAATTGCAAATACTTGTATGAACCATATTTTTAACCATTACTCTTTAAAGAGTGAACTATTACTCTTTCGAATAAAAAATATTACTTTTCAAAAAGTAATTTTGTAAAAACATGATTCTCCTACTTACTCATTCTTAATTGGAGTAGGTGGCGGCTATTTGCACACCCAAATTTGCTAAATGAACTCCAAATTCTAGATATATCTCACTAAAATTAAAAATTATATATATGAATTACTAAATACACCTCATTTAAGACTAATTTATCCTTTTAATTAATTAAACCTAAATTAATAAAAACTAATTAATCAAGAGAAAAAAAAAAAGATAAAAAAGCGTGGCTGAGTCGCTTAGTTCTTGAACTGTTTCACAATCTTCTGGTTCCACCACCTCTCTTTTCCAAATCTCCGCCAACCTCCTCCCTCCGCGGCCTCACTCCATTGCCGCCCTAAGCGCTGCCGTCATCTCCCACCCCGCACACTCTCTCATACGTTGGATCTTCCCAACTTGCCTCTTCCCTAGCTGACACGTGTTCTCCTTGATTGCCCTCGCTGCTTTCTCGTATGCCTCTTTCTTCTCCTCTTCGTCATCACCGCCATTAATCTTTCACCTCTCCCCTCCGTACACCTCAAAATATCTCTCTAACTCCTGTACTCCGATCGTCTTCTTCAGTCCACATTTCCTCACCAATTCCAACATCGGAGTTTGGAAATATCTGGTAAGCTCTTCGAACATTTCCGAGTCGATGTCGTGGACTCGCTTTATTAAATACTGATTCAACACGGGTAACGCGACGTCGGCCAGACGAAACAGCATTTGTATTACAGCTCTCTATCGAACACTGAGCCATCCGACCCGCTGAACATGTTCGATTCTGGGTCAAATTTATTAGCCAGCAATGCGTAAAGGAATGAGTTCGAACTGCCGACGATGAACGACAACCTGTGGTGGGAAAAAATCTACGAAACAACCTCGGAAGCACGGGAGCAGAAGTTGGAGGGTGTGAACTCAGAGTGATAACACTTAAAGGAAAACAGAGGCTTCATGTAGACTTTTTACCTCGGAGTAGAAAAAGTAGTGAAGAAAAGAGAAAAGTTGAGAATGATGTTGATGAGAAGAAAACTGTAGCCATGGTGTCAAGAGTTAAAGGAGAAAAATAAACAAATGAATGTAAGAGATATAGTTATCATGATGTTTACATGTTCTGTAATTTGTATTAAGATTTAAGCATTATTTTGCAATCTGCTTTAAAATTAGCACTACGTGAGATAAGAGAAATAAAAAAGGAAATAAAAGGGATTTACAAGTCCAGGGCCCACCGTGATGCCATATGTTCACTCACATAAGGCAGACACATTTAAGACTTCGACTGCTATTATCGAACGATGTAATATACTAATGCGTATTTTATAATTAATCTTATTTTATTATTTATATAAGGGTATTTATGTCTTTTCACATAAATATATTTTAAAATTTTAAATTAATGAGATTCGTTTAGTAGATTTAGGGTTGCAAATAGCCGCTGATGAGTGATATTTTCACCTAAATTTTAGTATCTTTTTATGTCCGTTTTCGTATTATTGTATTCATATTTTATCCGTAATTTGATTGTGTTATGTGTTTATATGGAAATGTGTGAGAATGAGCTCAAACATATGTAAAACAGGTGAAAACGGAGCAAAAATAGAGACGGGAGCTGAAATGAGCAAGAAACGGGCTGAAAATACCCAACTCGAGTTACAAGGTGTAACTCGAGTTGCCAACTCGAGTTTAATTGGGGTCCTGAAATTGTCCAGAGAGCTTACTCGAGTTGCAAGGTCCAACTCGACTTACCAACTCGAGTCGAGCTGGGTTAAAAAACAGAAAAAAATCAGAAAAACTTCTAGAATCTTCCCAAGAGGTATAAATACTCTATTGTTCAATATTTGATGAGATTTTTCGAAGGGTTTCAGCTGCACACCTAAATCACACACCATTTCCTCCATTTTACACCATCATCTTCATCCATTCTTCATCTATCCATCTACACTTGATCTCCTCCATCAAATCCATCATCTAAGTGATCAAGGAAGTAAGGAAGAGTGAAGATCACAAGAAGAAGAAGAAGAAGAAGAAGATCTCCAATGAAGACCTTCAAAGGGGAATCTAATTCTAAATTTTGTGAACTTCTTTATAGTTTGATCATGGGATTTGTAGATACAATTGTCTATGATTGTTTTCTCTAAGACTATGATAGGCTAATCTCCTTTGTGAGATTAGCCCCATGATTGGTATTTGATAATTTAGCTTTTATGAAATTGGATTTTAATCTTGAATGGTCTTTGTGTTATTTCTATCATTGATTGTTCATTGCTTGATTTATATGATGATATGTGCGATTAATTGTCATGGACATATGATTAGACTGAGAAATCAACTATGTGTTTAAAATAGTTCATTGAATCATTTCATCATATACTTTATGTGCATTAATTTAGAATGAGATAGAGATATCCTTCTACATTTAGAACCCTTTGATGGAACATTTGATTATGTTAATCGAGAGATTGGTTGATTAGGTGAGGAGACCAAAACCATTAATGAATTCATAGTCCCTTAAAAGGAAATATTGCCTATGATTTAGTACCTCATTAGGGAACTCGTAGAGTAATTAGTACCTAGTGGGAGGTGTTTGCTTTGGTCACAATTCTATGTGCTTTTGGGAGTCTTATTGAGGGTCTACATCTTATCCATCTCGAGAGAGAGTTTAGGTGGAATTATTGATCTCTCCTATGCCTTGTCCATGACAGATTAATTGATTGCATAATTACTTAATTATCTATGCCATGATTGTTGTTAATCTAATCATTGCATCATTTGGAACCCATCCATTTATCTTTGCATTCCTTTTATCTTTTATTTCTTGCATTGCATTTATTTGTATGCTTATCTATCCTACTTTTCGATCGTCCTTATAAAATCACGATAAACTTGAGATCGTTTAAACTCTAGCACGTTCCTTCCTTGGGTTCAATAAATTCTTTAATTGGTCATCCCAACTACAAACGACCAATCAGCCACTCCCATGGGAGTATTACTTTTCCTATTATTTCTCTTGTATCTTTTATCACATAAAATAATAATTTATTAAATATATCATCATTCACCACTTCTAAATTGATTTGACTTAAATTAAAATTTATAAGGGTAAATTATAAGGATAAATTATTAATAACCCCTCGAGATTTGTTCAAACTATCAAATAAACTTTGTGGTTTGAAAAACTACAAATTACTCTCTTTGAGTTTTATTTGATTTGAACATTGACAAAAATACCATTTTTAAAAATATGAATAAATTACCAAAATTCCCCTCGAGGTTTGTCAAAACTACCAAATAAACCCTTTGGTTTGAAAAATTACCAATCATCCCCTTTAATTTTTTTAAAATAGTGAAATTTAAAAATATAATGTTAAATATATGGGGTCTTGATGTCATTTACATCCTTCTTTATTTTAAGAAAAAATATATTTTTATTAATGTTCAAATAAAAAACAAGTCAAATGGGGTAATTGGTAATTTTTCAAACCACGGGTTTATTTGGTAGTTTGGACAAACCTCGAGAGGGGGTTTTTGTATTTTACCCTAAAAAAAAAAGAGGAATGAAAATAACATTAATACTCTCTTTGACTTGTATTTAATGTTTGAAAATATTTAACCCTTATCATCCATTCCATCAAAGTTTCAAGCAGAGAAACCTTGACAGCTTCGGCCACTCCTATGTTCATTGCTCTTTAGTACTAGACTTGAAAGATCTATGAGCATGTGTGGTTTTTGGGGTAATCGGGCAGCAAGGGTTGGTGGGTTGTTTGTTTTTCGTGGCGCTAATTCTTCACTTTTACAGTTTTACTTGCAAAAGATGTTGGAAATTTTTATTTTCCAATATAGTCTAATTGTGGGCAATATATTATTATGTAATTATATTAGCTATTCAATTATTTTATGGACTTAATTAAGTGATCTAATTAAGATAAAGTTGATCGTCGCTATTTTTACCTAGATTTTGTGTCATTTTTGTATGTATTTTCGTCTTTTTGTTTCGTATTTTTGTATCTTTTTATATTGTATTTTGAGAAATTGATGATGATGATTTTCATGTCTTTGAATAGGTGATTATGAAGATAAATGGTGATAAAAAGAATAAAGAAAGGAGAAAGTTGAAGAAAATAGAAAATTGGCCAAAATACATAAAAACACTCCCGTGTTTTTATGTAGTGCCTGTGTTTTTCTACAGGGACCAAAACATACAGTATGCTGAAATTTTGCAGGAAAACACGGTCAGGTGCAGGAAAACATGCCCATGTTTTCTTTCACTTTGGCCAAAATTCGCGTTTTTCTCCTTTATGCAATTTTCAGGTGTGTAAGGGGTATAAATACCCTCAATATCAGCATTTGAAGGTAGAAAATCGAGGGTTTTGGGCTGCACACACTCCTCTCCATCATTCCATCATCCATTCCTCCATTATCATCACTCATTCAACTTGATTTCTCACTTCCATCCATTCATTCCACCAATCCACCAATCTAAGAAGGGAAGAACATCAAGGAGTGAAGATTGGAGCATGTTGAAGGAAGATAAGGCCAACTTCAAAAGGGAAGTCAATCAACCTTTAATTTGTGATTTTCTTCATTATTTAGCTCAAGTGGAGCAAGCCATGGATTGTATTGATTTTATTGTGATTTGTAGTGGCTAGTCCTCATGTGAGGCTAGAATATGATTAGTTAGGGATTATATAAATTTTGCACACCACATGTTTGATGAAATGATTGTTATGAATATTTTCTATCACGAATGCTTATTCTCATTTTAAGTATGATGTATGTGATTAGATTCTCTATTCATAGTGTTAGAACGGTCATTCCAATATTAAGTTTAATGGTTTAATTGAATCATTGATTGCATGAGATGACTATATTAAGTATGTGGGGAGTTTGGTCATAACCTTCATATGCTTAGAACCTCATGATAGGACATTATTGATAATTACTTGTGAAAGTATTTGATATGATGAGGGGAACCAAGCTAATTTTCACTTGACCTTAAAAAGGGAACACTAGGAAAATGTCCCTACCTACTAGAGAAAATTCTTCGTGATAATATCTCTATACCGGTATATTAATATCCGTAAGTACCTATATGAATAGTGAGGATTGGAAACACTCTTTGAGTGTCATTAATATCATAACATGAAGATCACCAATGCATGTGTGTGTGTGTGTGTGAGTCTATATATACCTTTTCTATGAATGTTGTTAGCCTTGCATACTTCTTAGATTGTTCACCTTCACCCATCATCCATCTCATTTGTACATGTTCTATCTTTAATGGATTTCTTAGTTAGATTGTAGTGTAATTCAACCTCTTCTTTATTGATTAGTCCTTCTAGAGTGAAACATCTTTCGAATACGGATACATACACTTTCTCCCTTGGGTTCGATATTATAAATTTTGCACTTGGTCACCACGTCTTTACACAACGATAGAGTATGCTTACTCTAATTAATTTATACCAAAATTGAGACTAAGTTCAAAAGTCCATGGGCTATAATAATAGTTGATATGGGCTTATTGAGTATGACTGTGTAATAATGGGTGGTCCAATTGTATAGTATATAAAGACTCTCAGGTTATGGTCTCCAACATACTAAGTCACACATGGTCTTCCATTCTTCCCATCAGAAGGGATTACTAATGTCCCCATAAGGAATAAGGAGGCTTAGTTGAGAAATGTCATAATACCTATCAATCGTGTTCCGCCTAACTCTAGATTAAGGTACGCTTTCGCATTATAGTTTGATCTCAATTTATCATAATAGGGTTAAGGTTTTAAGGATTTATTTCCAACAAGTGGTATCAGAGCCACCCTATTTATGATTCTTTAGGATCTGAAAGAATTGTGTTTAAATTCAAATATTTGTATTTGAATCATTATGTTAAATCAAAATTTAAATTTTGGATATTAAAACATCTTGATGGTTCTTGAAATCTGTAAATTGAATTTGTTAATTTAATTTTTAATTTTTCATCACGTGTGCGATTACGGTGTGCCATTTATACATATGTACGATTTCGTGGGAATGTTGCCAAATTTGTTCTAGATACATATAATTTACCTTCGAAATATTCTTGCAAATATACACATTTTACATCTTATGATTATTCTAGCTGCTGGCATAGCTACACGAATATTTTATGATTATTTAGGATAATGATTAGTTTAAAGTAATTTGTATATTATTATTTCATATTTTAATTAAGAAATAATATTTTGATAATGCTAGGCTTTTTGCTCCACATCTTTGTATTATGTGCATATCAATTGAGAAATTTATATACTGATTAAATTGGATTGTCAGTGTATATAATAATGTGGAGCTTTATCTCGATAGCTGTGTTTGTAAACTCAGTTATTCGGGTATTTCGTTAATAGAATGGATTATGATTGTGAGACATTAATATCTAAGACCTTCTGTGAATTGTTAATAGTCTCGCTGTTTTATTGGGTTTGACCCATACCAAATGCATGTGTAAGGCAAGAATGCCTTGGCTGCTTATAATAGTAGAATACCTGGGAAGTTTTTAATTTCTTTCAATTATTGGAGATTAATTTTCTGTATCAAATCATGGTTAGTATTTGAATACATATTACCTTTGGTTACTAAATTAAATTGGCAAACTATGATCAAATTTTGTAATTTGGAGTTTTTTCCATAATGTAAGGACTATTGTTCAGTTGCTATAAAATTATGGATATTGTTTATGAGATCTTGAATCATGATTTCATACGAGAATTGTCTAGATTTTTTGGCTATATTAAAAGATCTTGAAACTTGTATTTTGCCCTCAATATTCATGGATTAAAATGTGATTGCATTATCATGATAAATCATTGTTAATAGATTTGATTTTGGTTAATAAAATTAATCCTACTTGTGGGGTGCTCCTAAATATACATTACTTGCTATTTATTTGGTATCAGAATGGCAATTTGATGATTTTGCATACATTCTTGATTGGGTCACTTCACCAGCTTCGTAGGTATGTATACATGTATATGGGTGTTAATTACATTTATATATGTAATTTTGGTAAAGGATCAAAATGCGTAGAATGCAATTACTGTTATTTTTGGAAACTCAAGACCTTTAAGAGTTACAAATATTTTTCTTATTTTTATGCACATATTCAGCACGTGAGTCCCTCTAGAGGAATGGTGTCATGCGAATACCAATAGCGTCTTATGGATTATATTGGATTTCATTGCTTATGTTCATTAACTAATGCAGAGAATGAATTCTATTTCGATTTCAGTAGTATCAAAATTTATGGTATTTTAGTAATTTTAAAATTGTTAATAATGGAAAGAGGTGGGATTCTCTTCACTGTCAAAGTTATTGGTTCCATTATTTGAAATTTTGAAATGCTACTAGTTATTAGCTAGTATTTGAGTTATAAAATCAATTTGGTTTATATGATTTGAATTATAAATTTTCCAGTAAATTTATTTTGCGGCAACTTTTAGGGTAATTGATTTTGTACTACTATCTTGTATTCACATGTATTGGTGTGTGAAAAGGGAATTAAGTCATATTATATGAGTAATTAATTGTGAGTATACTTAAATATGGATTTAGAGATTCTGCAATTTTACTACGCAATCAATTTTAGCTCAATGATTGCAATAATTTGTTTTTTAGCTCAATGATTGCAATAATATGTTCTACGTCATAATATTTTTATATGCATGATGTAGCATTTTATTATTACATAAGATTTATTGGATATTTTCCTAATTTAACTTAGCATGATGTAGCATTTTGTTATTACATAAGATTTATTGGATATTTTCCTAATTTAACTTATTTTAAATTAGGATTTGGAATTCTTAATTAAGTTAAGATGCAATATTCCATTTTTAAATTGGGCAACAATGAAATAATTGATCATGTGTACAATGTAGTGCATTGATTTGATTAATTTTTAAATGCTAAGTCTAATTTGGTTCATAATAAATTAGAATAAAATTCTAATTTAATTAAGGGATCTTTTTATTTTTTTAAAAATTTATATGAATCATCTAAAATTCCCATTTGGTTCGGGAATTTAATTAATTAAATTTGGGGTGACATTTTTAATGTCGTTCAATTAAATATAAATATTTATTTTTAAATATTTATTTTTAAATATTTATTTAATTGGTCTAGTAATTTTTCAATCTAGTCAATCAAAGCATCATGTTGTCATAGCAGCCTCTGTATGTGGAGTGCGGCTTTATTGAAATTACATAGATGAGTGTTGAATTATTTATGTGTTCTGTGTTCGGCCCATAAGTAGGCACGGTTTGACAGAATAATAACACACATGTAATAATAAATATGTGATAATTATTTAAATTGTTCATGTGAACATCAGTCGGTCCATAGATAGACTTTTGTTTGACAGAACTTATTATCAGTACTTGATTATTACACCAAGATTATTCATGCAGTTAATTTTTATCCATAGACGAGGTTAATGTTGCACAAGGTATCTTGTGATGGGTCTCCAATTAATAATGTTGTGTGAGTGTATCTTCATGCGGGTATTGATCGGCCCAAAGGTAGATTAATATTTGGCCCGAAATACACAAGCACCTATGGTGGTGAATATGAGACAATTATTTATTTAACATTTGAGTAATAAGTCGACCCAAAGGAAGGTTATTGCTTGACAGTTTATTGTCAGTATTTGACTATTATGTAGAGGGTGTTACTTACAAGTTGGTATTATTGTCATTGGACTTGATACTAATTATGTGTTTGATTCCTCGAGATGATTCTAAGTTATTTAAATTTTAAAAGATTATAAAGTTTAATGCGAGCATGATAAATTATTTTGCAATAATTCTATGTACAATTAAGAAGTCTACTAATTAATTTTAACCTATATCAACAACAAAATCATACATGATGAGAACTTCATCAATAAAGATGAGACTAGTAGGCTTCAAGAAAATTTGGTCTCAATAAAGTATAAGGGTAATACAAGAAAACCCATTAAGAAAGCTGCTAAAGACAACTAAAGTACAACTTTTGTTTACTCCTAAAGGCTTGTGAAATTATTTTATAATACACCACATTAAAATTACTTAGCATAAATGATGTTGTGGTGTAGTTAAAAGACATGATTGAACTCTACAACATATGGTTAATAATGTGATAAATACTAAAGATTGCAGCTTATGGTCTCAATAAAGTTCCAACTAAAGTAGTTGTGAGAACTCTTTATGAGTTTCACATATGGTGATGTCCAACTAAAGCAAGATCATTGGGATCTACTAAAGAAATTTGGACTATAACAGTTATCGACTGCTTTTTAGATTATGAATAAGGTTTTGTGATCCAAATTAATTGGTTCATATTTGAGACGGATAATACAAAATTCTATGAGGATGTTGATTTGGGGGGAAGAATAATATTAGAGACATTGTCTTTGAAGAGAAGTCTATTAGACCCCTACTTATGCTTTTAAGAATGTCCAAATTTTGAATATCGATAGGACAATATCAATAATATTTAAGGCATAATAAAATCAACAATCTCATGAATTAATGTCACTAAGGAAACCACTAGAGTTGGGAGAAAAAAAATCGGTAATGTGGACACTATGAAATTAATGGTAGAACATTAAAATAATGTTCATCAAACCATGCAAGGTCCAAATAGTCTAAAGTGGGTTAATGCTATAAGTTATGAGGTTAAATCAATACAAGATGATTAGGTCCGCATCTTGGTAAATGATTATACTCAAAAGGAAAAGAAGGCATTGCTTTAAGGGACTTACTATCCGATTACTGAGAAAGGTTCTTTTAAGATAATCGTGACATTGATAGCACATTTTGGTCTTGAATCACATTTAATGGATGTAAAGATAAAGTTTCATGATGGTAACCTTGATGAAACGATTCCATGATTTAAGAACTAAAATGAAATCCATCTATGCATTCAAGAAAACTTTCCAGTAAAGGAACCACAATCATTATCATGCAGTTTTTGTCTCATTTGGTTTGATTCAAATGTAGATGATTATGTGATTCAGTGGAAGAATATTTAAGTTAAACTAAAGGAGACAAGTGCAGTCTCAATTAAGTGCCATAAAATTAAACTAAAGATTTAAGAAATGTAGAAATATTCTATATGTTTTTACTACTTAAAGTTGATGTATGATAAGGACCGTACAAGACCTAATTTGGCTTCTTTTGTTGATATACTTAGTAGATACTTAATTAAATCTAGTATGGGTCTTTATAAAGTATTTATAGAGAACTAAGGATAACATGTTTGCATATCAGGGATCAGATTTGTTAGAGATCATAATGAATTATGATTCTAAGTTTGTTGGATGTCAATGCAGTATAAGATCCACTTCAGGCTACACCTTCTGTTGGTCAGGAGAGCTATACAAATAAAAGCGTTAAACAAACACTTGTAACTCCTTAACCATGACAACCAAATTAGTAGCACAATAATGGGCTTTCAAACATGAAATAAAGGTTGCGAAACTTTGTTATATAAAATTTATCGTGACAAATAGTTCACAATAAAGTATTT
Organism: Pogostemon cablin; assembly: GCA_023678885.1. NCBI lineage: Eukaryota > Viridiplantae > Streptophyta > Magnoliopsida > Lamiales > Lamiaceae > Pogostemon > Pogostemon cablin. The sequence goes on along the minus strand of CM042977.1, from coordinate 22,290,363 downwards.
ATAGCAACATGAGTACTTACAAGTCAAGCATATTGACATAGAATTCTTGGTTGTTAAAAAAAGTATTTTGTGTGGATAAAATTTTAGTAGAGTATATTGTGTTAGACTCTAAATATAGATCCACCATTATGTATTCAATGCCCTGTAATTTTATGAGCTAGCTATTCATGTGATTGTTATATGGTTTTAGAATACATTAGTTCAGTGGGAGTCTATATTTGTTGTTCTTTAAAGTTTTTAAGACACTTTGATTTTAGATAATTTGATTTTTCTGCAGAATTAAGTTGATGTCTTTGAATTCATTGTGAATTCCTTAAAGTTAATTTTTCATTTTGTAATATTTTACATTATGATTGATCTCACTAAAGATTTAAGTTGGACCAGTTTGAAATTGACATGATGTTGATCACATTGCATGTAATTTCCGTGCTACTTACCATATTTGATCTATTTTATTAAGTATAATGATATTGGTGATTGTCGGGGTTTAACCACGATTTATAATGTGGTGGATGCCGCGGTAGTTCCATATTAATATATAAGATGTACCAGATTGTTAAGTATAGCCTGAAGAGGAATATCATAAAGTTGCGCAATTAAGGACTCTTGATATAATTGCTTTGAGAAATATATAGCCCAAGTGAGAGATTGTTGGAAATTTTTAATTTCCAATATAGTCTAATTGTGGGTAATATATTATTATGTAATTATATTAGCTATTCAATTATTTTATAAACTTAATTAAGTGATCTAATTAAGATAAAAGGTCCAATATGGGCTATAATAATAATAATTGATATGGGCTTATTGAGTAGATACCCAATACTACATGACTGTGTGATAATGGGTGACCCAATTATGTAGTATATAAAGACTCTCAGGTTATGGTCCCAACATACTAAGCTACACATGGTTTTCCCTTATCCCCATTAGGAGGGATTACTATAGTCCCCATAAGGAATAAGGAGGCTTAGTTGAGGAAGTTCATAATACCTACCGATCATGTTCCGCCTAACTCTAGATTAAGGTACGCTTCCACATTACAGTTTGATCTCAATTTGTCATAATAGGGTTAAGGTTTTAAAAATTTATTTCCAACAAAAAAATGTTACTCCATTAATGACGTAATGAAAAATAAAGTGAAGGAGGCGTCATCTTTGACTTTGAGTTGTACCGGCTTGGATTCTCTGTGTCATTTGGTACATATGTCACACCGTTGGATGGACGACACGTAGGAGAGATAACTATACCCTAATCCTTAAACCCTAGGGGCAATGGTTGGATTTGTTTCTCCCTCTTACGTGTCAATCACTTAACGTGTGGCACAAAAGATGATGCACAGAAATTGCGTAGAAGATTCAGTGTTGAGTTTACTAGTCACCATTTCTCACTTTGTTTAATTTTATATACAGTAATTTTTATATAATTTGATTAGGAATATGATTAGGGTTAAATATGGTATTAATGTCATTTTTATTCATCTTTAATTTAAAAAATCAATATTCAAATCAATACAAATCAAATGATTCATCTTTAATTTAAAAAATCAATATTCAAATCAAATACAAATCAAATGGGATAATGATATATTTTCAACCCACATGATTTATTTAGTAATTTGGAAAAATCTCTAAAGAGCTATTGGTAATTTATCCAAATTATAAAAATAATTATTTTAAAAGATATTGGAGAGTTTATTCTTCTAAAAAAATTACTAACTTATCATAAATAAAATTAATATTACTCATCATTCTAAAAACTATTACTATTATTCTTTAGAATTATTATAAAAGATATCGGAGAGTTTACTCTTCTCAAAAAAATTACTAACTTATCACAGATAAAATTAATATTACTCATCATTCTAAAAACTATTACTATTATTCTTTAGAATTAAAATGTGAAGGGTTAACTTTCAAAACATTTTATTTTATTGAGTTGATATTAGGTGTATCCGGGTGCAAGGGTGCACCCATATGTGTATAATTTTTTATTCTATTTTGAATAATTCTATTTTGTATACGTGTTTCTTAATAATTGTATACTTTTTTCATATTAAGTTTTCATTAAAAAAACTAGTATTCATATATGTATAATATTTTATTCAATATTGTATACATATTTTTTAATAATTATATATATTTTTTACACTAAATTTGTTATTAAAAAACTATCAATTAAATTGTATACATTTTTTTAATAATTGTATATATTTTTGTTTATATTTGTATACGTTTTCGAAAGTGGGTGCACCCTATCTTAGGGTGCACCCGGATGCACAGTATAATTAGACTATTTTATTTCTAAAAGATATCTGAGTTTACTCTTACTACAAAAAAAAAATATATATATATATATATATATATATATATTTTTTAGCAATATAATTTATCGGTAATTATCAATGGATTAGCAACAAAAATGACAATTTTCTTTTAGCAACTGAGTGCAAATGGATTTATTCTCTATTTTACCAACGAAATTCAATCCATTAATTACCAAGTAAATTATATAAATTACCAACGGAATTATAGCAACGGATTACCAACGGAATTGATTTTTCGTTGCTAAAAATTTACCAATCACCACTTTACCAACTGATTCCGTTACTAATCCGTTGGCAAGCCAATTTAACAATGGAATTAACACTTTTACCAACGGAATATTCTGTTGGTAAAAAATAATTTTTTAGTGTCTTCTCGAATAACTTATTATAAATAAAATTAATATTACTCATCATTCCAAAAACTATTATTTAGAATTAAAATGTGAAAGGTTAAATTTAAAACATTTTCTTTTATTCTTTTCAACAAAGTTACTATAATTTTTTAAAAATATTACTCCCTACGTTCGTTTCTAAGGTGTCAATTTGCTTTTTGCACGTGGAGTAAGGATCATTATTATTATATGTAAAGTGGATAGTTGTATCAGAAAGAAGTGATCATATTATGTATTTTTTTTACTAAATAGGAGAAATAGATACCTTTGAACCAGATGCAATAAATAATAACATTGACACTTTAAAAGCGGACGGAGGGGAGTAATAGTAGTATAACTCTTCATGCTAAAAGAGTATTAGCCTCTTCTATGAGAGTAAAACACAACATACATAAATCTTCTGAGTTTAAACTCCTTCTTTCTCCTCCATTTCTTTTTACACTCTTCCCTCATTAAATCCAACTATTATTTACTTTCATATTTAATTTTAATTGATTATTAAAAAAATACGTTTACTTTTTGGTACTATTAATATATTGCATATATCTATCACTGCTAAATTTTATTTATTAAAATAATGTAAATAAACTTAGTTCATTGCAGTGAATTAGTCGGTGGTCAGAGTTTAAACACATCAACTCACATCGATTTGAGTTTAGTTATTTTGAGTTAACTTAAATTTTTGCATCCAATGTTATGTGGATACTCTAAGAGTAGAAAAATAATGATGCACCATAACTTTCATGTTCCGTAGCATAGTAGTATTTGCCTTTATTTTTTAGTTTTAGAGAATATTTTTGGTGCCGAGATCCCTACTCCATCAGGTGTTTCAAGGCACCGATGTTAGATAATCACTTTGTTCCAATCTACAATACAAAAATTATTGATGTATGGTCTTAAAACAGTACCAGATGAGTGGGGAATGTCATCTCACTTTGGTGTGTTTTTTAGAATAATTTGATGTATTTTCGTTGTTTTATACCGTTAGTAGAATTATATTATAGAGAGAAAAAAAAAAGACATATATATGAGTAAAAAAATGAAGGTGCAGTAATTTTCGTGTCCCAAAAGTTCAAGTATTTGTCTTTATTTTAAGGGGACAAATTTTTTATTTTTTAACTTTTTGAATGAATGACTTTGAGAGCATCATTTATGTAGGATAATGAAATATAACGATTTTTTTTTTTGGAATAAACTATCTCCAGGGTGTTATTTATAAGTGCAAATAATTGAATATCATGAAATTAATGTTCGCTATTGATCAATAATTTTGATTTGATTTGATTTTTGATATGATTTTCATCAAAATTAATTTTTTTAAGTACGTGGAGTCAATTTCTTCCCCACATACAGTCATGAACAGTTTAGGTAAATAATCATAAAAATTTACTATTTACAACAGTAGAATCACTGTTCATCTGGGAAGAAATTACCGTAGAGGATCTCCATCCAATTTTACTCTAATCTACTTTTAACATTTTTCTCTAATCTACTATTACATCTCTATAAATTGAAGGTGTCCTCTTTACATCTCTATAAATTGAAGGTGTCCTGAAATTTATTTGAGCTTATTTTACTTGAACCAAATTAAATTACATTAATTTAGACTCTCTATTAATCATTTATCCATCTCGCAATCAAATTAAAGTTGTCATATAATGCTTCCATGAACACACAACATCAATTATTGCATGGATAAGTAAGGACAGCAATCTAAATCTTATAGAACCCATCAAAATGAACATGAATCCTAGAATAAACAACCACCCAAAAAAAAAAAAAAAAGAGGCAGTCCAATTATAACCTGAAAGAGTTCCAAAATGGAATCCCAATAAATTTATTAACTCATACACAACCACAAATATGCAAACATATGATTCTCAAATACAAGAAAAATAGATAAAATCAAAACAATAGCAACACCAAATTTAATACACTACCTATGATCTATACAGCAGAGTCTTAGATCAGGAGACCAAATGCAACCGATGCAAGCAAGACCAATGGAGCACTGATAGCAGCAATCGTGGCAGAGTTGGGAGGTGGAGGCGGTGTAACGTCCCCGGCCCCACCCGAGGGTGAAGGACCTTCTCCTGGGGTGGGAGGACTGGCGCCACCACTTGGTGAGGGAGCAGGTGGTGTGGATCCCGGTGCAGGTGCAGGTGCTCCAGATGGTGATGGTGAAGGTGAGGGTGACCTAGAAGGACTTGGAGTCGGAGTCGGAGTTGGAGTTGGAACTGGAGTTCTGGGAGACGGGGTAGGGGCGGGAATTGTGGGCGGAGACGGGGCTGGGGATGGAGAGGAGGCGCCAGTGACATTGATGGCCAGCTTTTGTCCAAGGGAACAATGGCTGCCAAAGGTGCAAATATAGTGATCCTCGCCAGCGGCCGATAGGGTGAAATTGGACGGGCCGACGGTGACGAGAGCGATCGGGTTGCTAGAGCTGCAACCATCGTAAGCTCCTTTAGTCACACGAGCCACATCATGGAACCCTGTAGTGAAGTTGAACACTGCAATAATTTCACAGGTTAGAAGACAGTTTAATAAGATGTATTCTGGCTTTGATTTGATCAAAGTAAGGTTTAACAACTTCAATCAAACCATAGTTTAAATAAAACTTCCTTCTTCGTTTACGTAGTGTGTCATCATTTATAGAAGTACTCCTATTCAATATAATCAATTGCATGCAAAATTAAACTCTTGTATCTAACTTATAATTAAATTAATTCAATTCTACTTATATCATACTTGACGCAATTTATAAATCAACTTAGCGTCTTATTTACAAGAATAGCTGGTCAACGAAACTGATCTGTCAACTGATTTTTTTTTTCTTTTAATATTCAGCAAATCACAATAATTGTATAAAATTAGTAAATTATAAATAAAACTTTTGAGCAATACCTAATTTTAATCGTGGAATTAATTATATTGAACTGAAATTGGTGACCTAAGCCCCTTTACACTAGATTAGTCGATTTAAAATAAAAAATTAATATCAAGATTTGGTTGAACCCAAATTGATATTATTATGTACTATGATTTCAACTGAAAAAGCATATTCAATTCGATTAGTCTCCGACACTATTCACAGTATGATCAAAGTGTTTCTACAAGTTTCAATCGACTAATTAAGTTCCAAAGAGTAATAATTATGAACATACATAAATCTGGAATTAATTACTCAACCTCAGAATAGTATCTTTATCCTTCAATCATTAACAGCAGATTATTTTATTTTTTTATTTTTAAAAAAGGCATTTGATAAAGTAAGAGAGTGATAAATTATTACCCAAAACATCTCCAACTTGGAAAACCTTGCCGGAAGCCCAGGTGGCGTATGCGTTAGGGTTGGGCGGCACCGTCCAACCCAAGCTATCTCCGACGACATAGGTGGCTGCGGAGGCGTTTCCCACCAGCTCAGCCGCCACCGCGACCACCAACACGGCGAAAAGTAACCCTCGATTGATTGCCATCTTTTTGTCTATGTTCTCTGGTCTCCCCTGTATCCCGATCTTCCCTTGTCTTAAATGATTTCAACTGTTCAACGTCAGTGGGTAGACAGAGAGCACATCTATAAATAGACTACCCCTTGGAAAAGTTCTACGAAGGAGATAGAGAGAGAAATAGAGAGGGGTACGTGGTGGAGTAGCCGACTGACTGTATCTAACTCACCATGTGTGATTAGGTTATTTGCTCAATTAGTATGCGTTTGATGAGAGAGAAATAGGAGAGAGAGGGGTTTGACTAAGTGATCAACTAGTCAAAATTTTGGTCGATATGGAATTGGTTTATGTATTATCTAATCTGAACTAGTAAAGTCGGTCTTAATTTGATTTTGGTACAATAATAATTATTAATATGAATATAATTGTGTGAAAAAAATAGTTTTGGTTGAAATTATTTTTTGGGAGTCGTCTAATGTGCCAATCAAAAAATTTTGACTTTTTCTTAACAAGATTTTGGAAAAGGGATGGGGTTCAACTTGATTGGTCAATATTTCATATACGTGTGGAGCTTATTTCTTCTCTGATCATGGCCACACACACTTCGTATATGGATTTTGTCTGGCACGTGAGAGGTTGATTAATTATAATAATAGTAAATAAATAAATCAAATAAAAATGAAAAAAAAAAGAAGGTAAATTTCGATTTTTTTTTCAAATTTTCAATAATAATGAATATATAATAATAAATAATTGTAACAGATTTAGAGATATATACTAGATGATCTTATAAACATACAACCTAAATTAGCATGTTAAACTTTCTAAAAACTACTCCCTCCGTCCCGGAGAAGTTAGCACATTTTTTTGGGTACGGAGATTAAGGAGTATAATAATTTAATGTAAAGTGAAGTAAAGTGAGGTGAGAGAAATAATATTTAATGTGTAGTAGGTAGTTGTATTAGAGGTGGTATGTGGGCTCCATGAGAATAAATTACTCCCTCCGTCCCACGTATTTTTACCCACTTTCCATTTTGGGGTGTCCCACGTATTTTTACCCATTCCATTTTTGGCAAAAATACATAATATTTTATTACCTACTTTTTACAATCCCAACAACTTTAACTACTTTTTTACACTTTATTCATCATTCCCAACAACTTTATTCACTTTTTCTTTTTAAATTACTAATTTATCCCTACTTTTTCTTACATTATATATTAAAAAAATAAAACGTCTTAATCTCCGTGCCCGTACAAACGGGTAAAAATACCCGGGACGGAGGGAGTAATTATTTTGGTGTGGGTCTCATGTATTAAAAAAGAAAATGTGTCAATTTTAATGGGATAAACCAAAAAGGAAGGTGTGTCAACTTCTATGGGACGGAGGGAGTAATAATGATTGCTTTAAAAAAAAAAAACTAATAATGCATGGTTTATACGTGACGTCGTTATACAGAATCATGATAAAATAAGTAATTATCACATGAGGTGTATTCTCTTGCTCAAGATAGTATTCATCAGTAAGATAAATTTTGATTTGGTCTACTTACATTTCTTATTTTAATCTTTTACAATATCATGATTCGAGCATTTTAAAATACAAAGTAGTTGACCCAGTGGTGACGGGTGACTGGGGGGGAGGATTAGAGAAAAGTATGTCTACTTATTTAATATATTAGTAGTAAAATAGTTATAATGTATAATGTATTCCATACTTTAGCAAAAATATTGATGTGAACAATATATAGTTATAATGTATAATCTGGAATTATTTAATATATTAGTAGTAAAATAGTAATAATTATTTATATTCAATATTAAAGATTATCTATTTATACATTTTTATATATTCTAATTCTACATCATTTAAAACTTATTAATTATATATATATATATATATATATATATATAATTATATTAAATATAAATGTAAATAAGTTAATATCAATGGAGGTTTTATACATGCTAATTTTAACAGCTTTGAATTCAATAGTAGGTCCCAAACCCTAGCTAATTCTTTTTAGAATATCAAATAAAAATTTAATTAAGTAATAACTTGGGCGGAATTAGAACATCAAATTCAAATTTTACAACTTTCTTTTATCACATTCAATGTGTGTTTTGCTCTTCCATTTAATTTCGTTTTATTGTATTTTTTTCGTTTTATTATTTTATTTTATTTATTTTTCTATTTATTTATTTATTAAAATTTAGGGATATAATTATAATTTTAACCCTTGTGGTTTAGGGTATATTCAAATCTTAGAATTTAGAATTTAGGGTATAATTGTAATTTTAATTACTATTATGACTTAAAGTATAATTTATCTTTAGGGTTTAGAGTATAATAGTCATTTAAGTATAATAAATTTAAAAATAAAATAAAAAACATTAACAAAGAAAGAGAAATTAATTAGAAATGGTGGGAACTATAAGTTCACCGCTCACCAGTTTATTTGGTGGAATTGATTTCACCAAGTCACTTTAATTACTTTTCATTAATGTCTTGATATTTAAATGTGCAACACAACTTAATCAATATTTCTCCAAGTTTTTTTTTTTTAAAAGCCAATTCAAATTTTCTATGTCATTTGCATATCGATCTTTCACATAGTATTCTTATACGAATTACCCTGAATGAAGGAAATTAAACCCCAATTAAAAAAAGTACAAATTCTCATGAGAATTTTTTTTATCAAGAAATTAATATTATTATAAAATTGAAGTACAAGGGGTGCTTCAATCCTTACAAATATAGATATTGAGTGAAACTTGTACTCAATCACAGCATATAGTGGGATCTAAACTACATTCCTTGAATGAAAGTTTATTATCAAAGTCTCCTCTAATGACTAACCAAGATCAAACATTTGCTTTGACTTCAGAAAATATCCTAGATGTACCGATTTCTTTTCTTTTGAAAACAATATCGTTTCTCCCCTTCCATATCGATTAAATAATTGGAGACCAAATTGTTGGGGAGAATTTTTGGCTTCTTGAATTTCCTATTAAATTGTCATGTTGCAGAAGATGTCGCGCAGGACTATTTTGTGGCACTATGCTCATCTTTGTCCAATTATAACAATTTGACCAGATTTTATGAGCTATTTTGCAAGTGAAGAAATTATGTGAAACAGATTTTTCTTCCTCTCTACACAATGCACAAAGAGTATCAGTATTTACCCGTAGCATTCCATGCTTTTGTAGGCTTGTTTTCGTTGGTAATCTTTGCTTAATAACCTTCTAAACAATAGCTTGTATTCTTGTAGGAGCAAAACTCTTCCATACTTTCTTGCAAGCCTCCTTTTCAAGGGACACCTCTTCTTCACTTTCTATTTCCACAACGTACTTATAGACTATACTCATTGAGTATAACCCATCTGCAGCTCGTGTCCATCTCCAATAATCTTCTTCTTCTTTAAACAAATGGTACCTGTTTAAACAAGACATAAGATCGTTAAGTGCAAACTTATTTCTCTCCCTCAATTCTCTTTTCCAAGTGAGATTCCAACTCAACCCATCTTCCCCCCACACTACAACCTCGCTTACTCTAGCTTCTTGTTGTTCACTCAATCCAAATAATATAGGAAAACTCTCTATTAATGGACCCTCTCCAACCCACCAATCTGTCATTACAAAAAACTGCCGGAATACCGTCGGATCAAAATCGTCAGTAATTACCCTTGGATTCTCGACAGATTATCGAAGAATAATAAAAAAGTCAATTTATGTAGAAAAAATAGTCAAAAGAAATTTTTGGCGTTTTACCGATGAACTTTGTGACGGATTTCTAACCGTCGTTATATCCGTCGTTATTTATGAGGGATTTCTTTCTGAAATTTTACCGACGAAATATTTTCGTCGGTAAATATCTTATGAATTTTTTATGAATAACATTAACGACGGATTAAATCCGTCGCTAATTCTAAAATAATTAATTTTATTTTTAAATTACCGACGAAAATAATCCGTCAGTAAATTAAGTTAATTTTTAGAGTATTTATTTTAATTATTATATTAATATTACTGACGGAATATTTTCGTCGGTAAATATCTTATGAATTTTTTTATGAAAGACATTACCGACAATTTAAATTCGTCGCTAATTCTAAAATAATTAATTTTATTTTTAAATTACCAACGGAAATAATCCGCCGGTAAATTAAGTCAATTTTTAGAGTATTTATTTTAATTATTATATTAATATTACCGACGGAATATTTTCGTCGGTAAAAATCTTATGAATTTTTTTATGAATGACATTACCGACAGTTTAAATTTGTCGCTAATTCTAAAATAATTAATTTTATTTTTAAATTACCGACGGAAATAATCCGTCGGTAAATTAAGTCAATTTTTAGAGTATTTATTTTAATTATTATATTAATTAATATTACCGACAGAAATATTTCGTCGGTAAATATCTTATGAATTTTTTTTATGAATGGCATTACCGACGAATTAAATCCGTCGCTAATTCTAAAATATTTAATTTTATTTTTAAATTACCAACGAAAATAATCCATCCACACGTTGTCTACCATGATGCCATCCATACCCAGAACTTTAAATTTTCTGTTTATCCATCCGTGAAAGAATCGTGAATTTACATCCCCATCAGTTAACCACCTCACTTTAGCCTTTTGAGCTAGGAATTTATCCCGTCAAATAAGACTTCTCAATAATTCAGCCGTAATCTGGTTCCTTCTGATAATTTCTCCTACTTCTAATCCAAAAACTTCATTAATATGATCCAACTTCTTTTCTTCTATGGAATTTTCAATATTACTTTACACCTCTCTATTCTATTTCTTAAGATCCAATTTGATGAGTTTTAATTTCTCCTTCAACCGAAAACCAGTCCAACCTGAGATAGTATGTTCTCCCCATTTTCTTTTGATGAACTATCGGGGTGAGATATCCAACTATTAACAAATATAAGAGGCTTTGGGCCCCAATCTTTGTTAATTTTCTCAAAATACAGAGGACAGTGATCTGAGAAGGATCTCCCAAAACTTTTCAAAGTGTAATCATATATTAATTTTCTCATGAGAAATTATTAAATTTTCTCTGTATATTTATTTAACGATTTATCCTAAAATTTAGACAATAAGATTTTTTTAAAAAAGAAAGATTTGCGCTTCCTCATTAAGGCAATTTATAGTGTGCATCCGGGTGCACCCATATACAAATATAAAAAAAACATATACAATTAAGAGTAAAAATGTATACAATTTAATTGTTAATTTTTTTAATAAAAAATTATATATAATATTCAATGAAAAGCTATACACATATGAATGTTAGTTTTTTTAATGAAAACTTAATGTGAAAAAATATACAATTATTACAAAACACGTATACAAAATAGAATAATATGTATACAAAATAGAATAAAAAGACATACACATATGGGTACACCCTTACACCCGGATACACCCAATATACACTCCCTCAATAATATATAACTCACATAATCCAATCTTGAAATATTGTATTAAGTTAAGAATTTATAAGGAGTTTGAAGTTTGAACTCAAAAACACTCTCTTTCTATTCTGTTTTTTCTTAACTGCTCTATCATTTTCTATAATGTTAATTTTCGATCAAAAAAAGGGTTAATTATGCCAAAAGTCCCAACCTTTTTCTGAATTTTAAATTAGTCCAAACTTTTTAATAATTACAAATAAGTTCTCAACCTTTAATCCCTTTTTCAAATCAAGCCATCCGGCAGTTTGGGGCCTGCCCGGGAGCTGATGTGTCTATTTTTCTTTCACATCGCCATCCCACTTATTCAAAACAACGTAGTTTTGATCCCTGCAATAATCCACATATTAAAACAAAAAAACACGTATATTTACGTAATCCAAATGAATAAAACACGTTTTTATCCCTGCAATAATCCCCAAATGAATAAAACACGCATTTCCTGTGAGCCTAACTTTCTGTCATCCCCAATTGAAGATCCAATTGAAATTTTTTCATATATTGTCTAACAAAATTTGTAATTTAGTATTTGGAGAGATGTCAAGCGGTAATTCTCATTCATCCAATGCTTCCTCTCTATCATATTCAGGTAAGAATTTGAAGAAATGCGACCATGGAGGTTTTGGAGAATCTAAGATATTTATTTGACAGACGAGAACCCGTCTACTAGTTTTGCATTTGCCAAATTTTTTTCGGTTGGGATTCCATTTACCAAATATTTTTATTTTTTTCCAATTGACTCGTACCCTAATTGTTCCAATCAGGATTCGAGAAATTTGTGTTATTTATTTTTTTAATTTGAATTTCACCATTTAATTTAATTTTTTTCGAACAATCATGTAAGGTTTCGAGACAGATTGTAGCTGACAAACATTCTGCATACCTATGTTTTGTTTTTTCGAATCTTCATATTAGATAAAAATACGAGTTTGATTGAATTCTTTTATTTTGTGTAAGGATAATGAAAATTTGAGAGAAGGAAAGGATTTGTGAATTGGTTTGAAGAGTGTTGGCGTTAGAGGTTGGTGATGGGAATGAACTGCAAGGCTTATCCGTCATCCTCCAATGAGTTGTGGGTGAGGGTGTCAAATGGGGGAGGTGATTTGAGCCACGGGAGCGGGAGCATGATTTGGCGATGATGGTTAATGATTTCTAGAAGAATAGCAAGTAGCCATTGTGGTAGTGTTGATTCAAGATACAGTAACAGGGGAGGTGTCAAACGTGTTTTTTTTAATTATTTTAATACGTGGATTATTGCAGGGATCAAAACTACGTCGTTTTGAATACCTGGGATGGCGACGTGGAAGAAAAATAGACACGTCAGCTCCCAGGCAGGCCCCCAACTGCTCGGTGGCTTGATTTGAAAAAGGGATAAAAGGTCGAGAACTTATTTATAATTATCAAAAAGTTTTGACTAATTTAAAATTCGTGAAAAAATTGAGATTTTTGGCGTAATTAAAAAAAAATTATGAGATTTTCATAACAAACTGTTCCTTAATTAAATACCGCAATATTTAAACACAAGTGCGTAATAATTACATTACATACATTAATTATTAAAAAAAAAAGTGGAAAAGATTACAACTTTATTATGGGTGGAGCATTAATTAATAGATTGGGGGTAGGTGGATTAGTTTAGCTGAATGGCGGTGTCATATGCGAGTCCAGCCTTCCAATCACAGGGAATGACGTTTGCAATCTGGACCCACTTCTCCTCTCCGGTGGGCCCACCACTCGCCAGGAATCTGAGCTTCACGCTCCCTTCCACCGACGGGTTTTGCATATCCCATACGCCGCCGTATACCCTCCTCATCCCCCTCCACTCCTTGCAATCCTCCTATTATATACACACACAATTCATTACACATTATCAAACATGTATGCCTTCATTACCCACTCATATAACCATTTGAAACATCTCCATTATTTTTTCCCAATTTTCACATTTTATTTTTATGTTGAATGTAATTTTTTTAAAAAAAAAGGTGCAACTTTAATTAGAGGATATTATAAAGTTTTTTTTTTTTGGTAATATTGGATATTCTTTTGTAGGTAAAATGCATGTGAAAGGTTAATTATTATGCCTTTTAACATTTTAACGAAAATTAAAAGAAAAAACTTCTAAAAATTGGGGGAAGTATAATGGAGTATTTCATGGATATTACGTAAATTATTAGTGTGCTTCTTTCACCCTTTTTTTTTATTAACCAAAAGAGAAATACATTTTTAATTGTTGACAGTGTGAATAATATTTTAAACCCCTATTTTTTTATGTGACCTCTACTTTGAAAAAAAAAAAAAAACTGATTGAAGAGATCAAAATAACAAAGTTAATCGAACAAATGAAGGGATTACTACTAAATAACAAAGATGTAACGTGTTAATAATAATTGGGTTAATTTACTATATACCTGCCAAATTTGAAAATCATTGATATCATAGAGCCCAGCTTGGTATATAGGGACAATTGCCAAGTAACTTGGGGAGTGGCTGCGTTCATGAACTTTGATCATGAGATTAGAGCCATAACGGCACGGGATCCGTCGATACTCGACGTCGATCACGCCGTAACCGAACAGGGCTTCGGCCATGTTCGGACGTGCTAAATTAGCGTACGCAATTCCGTTCATAACGAAGTCCGTTTCGGGACCTACACCGAAATCCGTCGCCACCACCGTCGTTCCGTCCTCGCTGCAATGCGTCGGAATTTTACATCTAACCTGGTACAAGTTTAACAGGCCAGGCCAGGCCATGCAATCAATAAAGTTTCACAGTGATTGAATTTGATGATCACTTATATATAAAATATATTTTCGTCTATAAAATTGTATTTGTCACATTAATTTATGATATACTAATATACAGTACCTGGTAGCAAGCACCGCAGCCACTGCCGTTCCTGAAAAGCCTCGCCACTCCACTCACTGCACCATTATTAACTGTTCTTCCATATTCTCCAAATCCACAAGCTCCAGCTTTTTTAAAATATTTATCATTTTTATTTAAAATTAAAAACAATGATGTAGTAAAGACAACTTTAAAACTACTTTTCTCTCGCACTGAGACCGTTATAAGTAAGTTAATAAATTTCATATATACGAACAAAAATGAAAGTGAAAGTTATCACTATATAAAGTCTTGATCATATATATATACATAGAAATAAAGTAAACCAGCGGGCTATTTTCTTTGCTATATACTGTATTCCGTGCCCTTATAAAGAAAACTATCATTCATTTATTTATTTTATTTTTAGAGAGACTAAAAAATGGACTTCACCAACTTAAAGAGAGAAATTAATTATAATTTTTTTTCTGTATATTTTTTTGCCTCGAATTCACCTTGCATGGTAGTACTTTATGCCTTATATTTAGAGTTTAATGTTTATTCTTTAGGCTTTAAAATATTTGAAATAAGAAAAGTTCACCATGCATCCCAAGGTGACTAGCTCAAAGTAAATTATTCTTTGCACTTTGATTTTACTCTTTAGTATATAAACATTTACTCTTAATTCAATGTAATAAACTACTCGTGTTAAAAATTATTACTCCTAGTAATGTTATGTCTAATTTTTTTTTTCATTAAAAGTGATATATACTTCTAGTTCCTAGCTCTGAATAGTAATTTTTTTGTATATTAAAAAGCAATACTCCTGATAAAATCAGAATATACCGGATTCATAAGAGACAGCTTTTCAAAATTAAGTTGTAGCTGATTTACTTATAAAAATTCTAATAATTTTAATAAATGGAGTATATAAAAAGAAAGAGGAGTGATAAAGAGAAAGCATACTGGGGTTTCCACTGCAATAAGGGCTTCCATAGAATGTAGCTCTAGAGCAAACAAAGGCATCATCTGCAGAAGAGAGGGGTATAATTGACACTGCAAGTAGGGCTACCCCTACACAAATCCATTTTGACATAATAATATGGTAAATTTCCCTATTTGTTGAACCCATGTCTCTAACTTCTTATATAATTAAAATGATAAAGAGATTAGATATTTAAGGTAGATGTGTGTCTTCTTTTGAGTGCCACATTCTCATATTTATAGATCAACCCAATACACTAGGATTAATTAATTCTCATTTTGTGCACTTTAATATATCTAATATAATTTCTTTAATCATAAATATGGATGTAGTGGAGTTAAACCAAAGTGTGGCCCTATGATTGGAGACACCCGAATTGACTCATCATCTTCACTCCACTTGCACCTCTCTTCTCAACACTCAGCTAACAGATTTGATAAAAATTTGTGTGAAATATTAGACGGCTGGAGTTTAATCGGTATCACCGGTTCAACTACATTTTAATCCAAAAAAAAAAATAAAATTTACATCTTTTTAATTATATTTTATAATATTATTATTTATAAAAAAATATATAACCACTAAAATTATTATTTTATAAGGTTAAAAAATTATATTAAATAATAATATAATTAAACAAAAATATTTATAGTTCGTAATTTATGCAATTAACATGTTAATTTAATATTATAATTCATAATTTACTACAAAATTTAAATATTATTCCATGTTTTAAAATATATAAAATTAAAAGGAAAACATTATAAAAATAAAAAATTTACAGATACTGATTGGTCTGGTTCAACTGATCTTTTAGATTTTGTCTGGTTCAACTAAATTTTTTCGATTTTGTCCAGTTCAACTGATTTTTTCGATTTTGTCCAATTCAACCCAATCCTACTTCAACCATAAGATATCTAGTTTTTAGGTGTTTCGGATTGGTACCGACTTCGGCAGATTCAATTTGATTTTGACAACATTGAATTAATTTTATTATTTTATAAATAATTTATAAAATAAATAAAAAATTTATGGTAACATTTCTAATAAAAAATAACTACGATTAAAATAAGAAAATATAGCACATAAAACTTACTCAGTATACATACGTACGTGCGTGAGTATATTCGAGGAATTTGATTATACGAGAAAATTCTTAATTAATTAAAAGTTAAAATATAATTATATTTTAAAAATAAATACTAAGATATCATATATATTCAGTTATATAAATGAAAAAGTGCACTATACTCCCTCCATTCTATCTGAATAGTTTTTTTCTCATTTTACGTGTTTCACTCAAATAGTTCATTTTTTTACATACATGAGATCCATACACACTAATACAATTAAAATATACGACTCACACACTCACTAATATAATTACTCACTACACATTAAAATAATATTTCCTCCGTTCCGTTCAAAGGATTTCTTTTTTCTATTTTGCTCGTCCCACCCAAAGACTCTCTTTTTCTTTTCTATATATATGGATCTCACACTCACCCACTAATACAATTAAAATATAAGGTTCACACTCCACTAATATAACTACCCACTACACATTAAATAATAATATTTCTTAATCCACGTAAAAAAATAAAATTCACCAAACAGAGGGAATATTTTTTAATCTATGTTTCAAAAACAACCATTTTGTATGGGACGAGGGAATAGATTGGGAGTTGGGACTATTAGAAGTAGGATATATAGCTTCCCATCAACAACACGACGAATAATCTATGCAAATAGTCATGGCTCCCTTATAAAAATGAAGCACCCAACCCTCTGTAGGACATTGTACGCAGGACACGTGGACATTTCTTATACCAAACCCACTACTTCTTTTTGGTGATGGGCCTTGCCCTACACGGCTACACCCCCTCTCTCTTTCCTAGTATTTGATTGCATTAATTTTGGATAGGATTTTTTTTTTGGGATCCGAAGAAATACTCCATACATTAACTTTGGCTTGAATTTTTATCAATTATAGACTAATTAATTTAAAACTATGATCCAAAGGTTATGTTTCGTTTGTGTATAATTCTATGAAATTGAACCAAAGAGATATGTTTGTGTACAATTTAATTATACATAGTAAAAATTCATACATATTAATTTAAAGAGAGATACTTATGCTCCCTCCATCGCGGAAGTATTGACACATTTTTTTTGGACATGGAGATTAAGGAGTATAATAATTTAATATAAAATGAAGTGAGAGAAATAATATTTAATGTGTAGTGAATAGTTGAATTAGTGGTGGGTGTGATGGGTGTGTGGGTCCATGTAAATAAATAAATTATTTTTGTGCGGGTTTCATATTCTTAAAAAGGAAATATGTTAATCTCTATGAGACAACTCAAAAAGGAAAGTATGTCAATATTTTGGGACGGAGTGAGTATATATTAGAGGTATTATCTCAAATCTTAGGTTAATAATTAGGAAGAAAGTGGTATGAAGTTGCCAAATTGTACTCTCATTCTTTATTATTATAAATATATAAAACTAAAAAGAAATGGATAGGATGGTAAAAAAAAATAAAAATTAAACCCTTAGAAGCTGTGTGCTTTAAATTATTAATGAGAAAAGGAAAAATAATAATATCAAAGTTTGGTTAGAAAGCACAAATTAAGAAGTCCACTTACTATTTTTTGATTAATCCATCTATGATACTGTATTTCAATATCGAATTTTATAAATTCATGTGAAAGGTAAAAGAGAAAAAAAAAAGTCTCTCTTACGTTATGTACGTATAGACATTTATTTTTGTCAATATTAAGATTGCATGTATTTTACCTTGTAACTATTGAATGATATATATTCTGCTTTTATACTAATAATAATTAATAAATATGTATATAAGTGGTGATTAAAGAATTTTAATTTCTTGAGTGCAATATTAGTTTTGTAAGAACAGTAAACAAAAAAAAGGTTATTAGGTGGTTTATTGAGTGTTAGATTTGAAAAGGGCAGCCAACTGTGACCCACTCTAAATGGGTCCAATATTAGAAAGTGAGTCACTCTAATTGAAGCATATTCTCTATCATTATATATCACAAGTGATAAAATTTTTAGAGGGTGCTAGATTCATATTACAAAATGAGAATAAAAATATGTACTATTATTGAGAAAATAATTATTAAATCACTAAAAATAATTGAGGAATTTTTATTTCTACACTACTAATCAAACATCAATGGAAAGTGATATATATTCACAAAATATTATCAAGCTGATGTAAAGTTCTCGTTATATTTTGATGTTACATCTTATGTTATAGACATAGATGAATGAGACGTATATGTTGAGGAAAATCTCAACCTTGATTCTAAAAGTCCATATTTTACTTTTATATGTTAATCATTTAACAATTTTAGATGATATAACATTAAAATATAATAAAATATCTAAATAGTCACTTGTTATACCTAATCAAACACCTTATTATTTCACCCATGTAATTTGTTGAGTAATTATTAAGAAATTAGTTTGATAAATAACCAAGAAAAATATTCAAATTGATTTCCATCTGATTTACGGCTAATTGAATTGGCCTTCATATCCGAACTTGTATATCGCTCTATTTTGTTGTCTTGGGGTTTTTTTTTTTTCACGTCTTTTTTTTTTGTCTTTTTTTTAGCACGTATTTAGATATTCAAATTAATTTTATTTGAAACGTTCTCATAATTGTACCATTCTTGATATAATATTTCAAATAAGGATAAGTGTTGTGTGTAAAATGACATATAAACTTTTACGTGAAACGCATAAAAAGTGATAATATTATTAACAAAAAGTAATACTCAATTATGAAAAGTAATAATGATGCAATAAATTACTCCATCTGTCCCATAAAACCTTTCATACTTTCCTCATTTGTTTGTCCCATAAAACCTTTCACACCTCAAAAAAGGAAACATCACTTTAACTAACAACCTCAAAAGTTACATTAATTTCAAATTTGCCACTCCTTT
This sequence comes from Pogostemon cablin, assembly GCA_023678885.1. Taxonomy (NCBI): domain Eukaryota; kingdom Viridiplantae; phylum Streptophyta; class Magnoliopsida; order Lamiales; family Lamiaceae; genus Pogostemon; species Pogostemon cablin. The sequence goes on along the minus strand of CM042977.1, from coordinate 22,270,924 downwards.
TTCATACACATCTCATTACTTTATACTTTTTTATTACCTAAAAATACTACAATACCCTCCAAAGTCAATAAAGTTTGTCAAAAAGTGCACATTTTCTTAAACAACGTGGAACAGTAAACATGAAAAGTATTATGGGACGGAGGGAGTACAATTTATAGTATAAATAAAAAGTATAGTAGCATTTTATAATGGAAGTGTGATAATAATATTGTCACTTCTAATCTGTATTACAAGGATTATGGGAGACGGTACTTTGCCCCCAACTAAAGGCATGCATATTGTAAATTGTGTTTGCGCAGAAAGTTGTTATGTTGTGAAATTCGAGAGCAAACTAAAATTAATTGGCAACACAAATTGTATATTCCCTCCGTCCCGCCCATATTACACCATTTATTGTAACTTTTATGAGAATTTTATGTAGTCAAACGGTGCAGTTTGACTGGAATGGAGAGAGTATACAATAGTTGGGCACTAGTATTACTAAAAAAAGGAAATGTTGCATATAGCAGAGAAGCTTTGCACCAAGGTTTCATATATCCACTTCGTTGCAATAGCGACGTTGCAAGAGGTTAATGGTTATAGTAGTTTGCAGTTGTAATAAGAAATCTAGTTTGCAGGTGTTGGAATTGGAGAGTACAAACGTAAAATAAACAGGAGTGCGTATGGTGTGTTAATAAAAAGTGTATTAATCAATTTAGGGTTTATTGAATTAATATAAACATATAGGGGTGTATATTTATTAAATTAAGGTCGATTTGGACTTTATAAAAATATATATTTTATTTATATATTAATGGGGAGTGTATTTAATAAAAGGAGTGTGTATTTAGTGAGACCCTTCTAGAAAACCCACAAACAATTTTTTATAAAAATCACGCTATTACCATCAAAGCATTCGAATTAAAAAAAAAAACATCGAGTAGAAATACATTTTTTAATTCTTAAGCCCAAATTTAAATTTACATCCAAAATTTCTAAATACACCAATCTAATTTAATTCCTCCGGTATTGATTACTCCCTGAATCTTTAATGTTTTTTTTATTGTCGTTCAATTATTAATAAAATAAAATATTATTCTAATTTAACATCTCAAAAATAAGTATATGTTAATGTTCAATCTCTTCTTTCCACACATAATATACTTTATACTTTATTTATAATTTAAAAAATATCATATTATCCAAAAAAATCAATAACGTTAATTAAATTTTTTTTCTTAATATTACTAATCTTTAGGTTTGGGACCTTTGAGCCTCATTGAAGATATACATTTATATTTTACGAATTAATTATGATATTTTAATAGATAATACTCTTTTCCTCTTCCTGCAACGTACTCATTTTGTTATTTGAGTTCGTCTCAATATAAAAGTATATATTTCTTTTTTTGGTATATGAATCTGTTGTGTGATAGACATGCATGCATGCACTTGTGTATATGTGTGTTGTTATGCAGTCGAGACAGGTGGAGGGTGATGATTGGTGTTGAAGGGTTGATGAGGATCAACAATAAAGAAGCTGCAGAGGTTGGAGTGTGATCAAGAAGCCGTCGGATCAAATTCATCTCAACCATGCATCAAAGATGGAATCAAGTTAATTAGGTTGTTAGTTAGTTGAATTTGTTAGTTGGTTGAGCTAACAATCAAGCTTCCCACGTGAAGTGCCAACCTGCAGCGTAGCAGTTGGGTTGCTGGTGTGCATATAAGCACAATGAGCAGCTGATAAATCCAATTCCAAGCGAGCAATACATCAGTTACAAGATTAGAAGCACATTAGGGTTTGTATGTGCATAAGATCATCATCATCTTCCTTAAGTTGTATATTGTAATCATCCTAGTGAGTGATTGTTCCTTCAAAGTGGATGTAGGCTTACGCCGAACCACTATACATCTTCGTGTTGATCTCTTTCATTTCATTCTTCGTTCATCAATCGATTCGTGTGTATGAAACATGAGTGATCAAACGATTGAGCGAGTGCAAGTTCTTGAGTGATCTTCATCAAGTGTTTGCTTAAGATTCATAAGAAGTGGTGCCGTCTGTGGGAAGAAGAAGGAGCAGCCACAAGTAATAAGATCAGAAGGGAAGAATCATGGTTACAACCAAGTTTGATGTGGAGAAGTTTACAGAGAAAGTTGATTTCAGTTTGTGGAGGATGAAGATGGAGGCTGTACTGATCCAACAAGGGCTGGCTGATACAATCAAACCACTACCAGCAGATCAAGTAGCTGCTGCGGATGCAGTTGCATTAGCTGCAGATCAAGATCAACAATCAAAGGCTAGAAGTGCAATCATTCTATGCTTAGGTGATAAAGCTTTAAGGGAAGTCTCAAAGAAAGCATCTGCAAGGGATATGTGGAAGAAGCTTGCTGATCTTTACATAGTGAAGACATTGGCAAACCGGTTGTACACCAAGCAGAAGCTCTACTCCTTCAAAGTATCAGAAGATAAGTCAACTAGATGATTTCAATAAGATCATAGATGATTAAGAGAATATTGATGTAGCACTGTCAAGTGAAGATAAGGCTGTCATATTGATGTCAGCTCTTCCTAAGTCTTTTGAAGGGTTGAGAGATACATTGTTGTATGAAAATATTGAATCAATCTCCCTGGAGCAAGTGATTCTAGCAATCAAAGCAAAGGTGCTCCATAATACATCAGATAATGCAGTTGCTGGAGAAGGTCTTGTTGCCAACAAACAGAATAAGTGGAACAAGAATGATAAGAAGTCTGGTGCTGACAAGAAGAAACATGAAAGAAGTAATCAAGGTGCATCAGCAGATGAAGAAAACAATAACTGCTTCCACTGCAACAAGCCTGGTCATTTCAAGAAGCAATGCCATAAGTGGAAAGCAATGGTGGCCAGGAAGATTGCTGAAAAAGGTGGAAATCAAAGAATCCATGCCAATCAGGTGACTGAAAATAGAGGTAACAAGGATCAAGATTACATTGAAGCTTTGGTTGTTGTTTCTGGTCAAGTGTCAGATCAGTGGGTGTTAGATTCAGGTTGCACTTTTCATATGACATCAGTTAAGGATTGGTTTACTGTTTTAAAACCATATCATGAGGGATCAGTCTTGTTAGACAATGATCAAGCCATCAAAATTGAGGGTATTGGCTCTGTCAAATTCAGAATGTTTGATGGATCCATTAAGTTGCTCACAAATGTGAGGTATGTACCAGGATTGAGAAGGAATCTGATATCATTAGGAATGTTAGACTCCTTGGGATGTGAGTATTATGTGAAGAAAGGTGTACTCACCATCATAAAGGATAAGTCAGTAGTAATGAAAGGTGTTAAGAACTCTGATCTTTATTTTCTTGAAGGATCAGTTGTTTCTGGACAGTTGAACACTTCTCAAGATCAAGAAGATATTCTTTTGTGGCATGGAAGACTAGCTCAAGTAAGTGAGAGAGGGTTACAAGAGCTAGCAAGACAGAAGCTACTAGATATAAGTTCAACCTGTAAGATGGATCAATGTGAAGACTGCATTCTAAGCAAAGCAAAGAGGTTGAAATTTGGTTCAGGAGAATATACTTCATCAGAAAAGCTTCAGTATGTTCATACAGATCTATGGGGACCATCAAGAAATCCAACTATTGGAGGTGGAAGATATTTTATATCCTTCATAGGTGACTACTCTAGGAAGCTATGGGTTAAGATCCTTAAAACAAAGGATCAAGCATTCACTGCATTTAAAGGAATGACTTGCTGAGGTGGAGAATCAGATAGGAGAGAAGTTGAAATGTTTGAGATCAGATAATGGGCTTGAGTTTGTTTCAGAAGAGTTCAATGCTTTCTGCAGAGAAAAGGGAATTAAGAGGCACAAGACTACACCTGGAACTCCACAACAAAATGGTGTTATAGAAAAGATGAATCAGACATTGTTAGAAAGAGTAAGATGTATACTGAGTAGTGGAGGATTTACCAAAGGGTTTTGGGGTGAACTTGTGACTACAGCAGCCTATCTGATGAACCTATGTCCATCAGCAGCTTTGAAATTCAAACCACCTAAAGAAGTGTGGTCTGGAAAGGCTCCTAGTTACAGTCATTTGAGAGTAATAGGATGTCAGGCTTACTCCCATGTGAAGCAAGACAAGTTGGAACCAAGAGTAGTAAAATGTGTAATGGTTGGATATCCTAAAGAAGTAAAAGGATACAGATTGTGGTGTTATGAATCTAACAAGTTTATTATTAGCAGAGATGTCACATTCAGTGAAAGGAATATGCCATTGGTAGTATCTATTACTCCCTCCGTCCCGGAAGTATTGACACATTTTTTTTGGGCACGGAGATTAAGGAGTATAATAATTTAATATAAAGTGAAGTGAGAGAAATAATATTTAATGTGTAGTGGGTAGTTGTATTAGTGGTGAGTGTGATGGGTGTGTGGGTCCATGTAAATAAATAAATTGTTTTTGTGTGGGTCCCATGTTCTTAAAAAGGAAATATGTCAATTTCTGTGGGACAACCCAAAAAGGAAAATGTGTCAATATCTTTGGGACGGAGGGAGACTTTGATGAAGAAAATAACAGTGCTGATCAGAATAAGGAAGATAGCTCTCCTAGCTCATCCAGCTTAAGGTATGATTTAAGTTCCTATCAACTTGTAAGGGATAGGTTAAGAAGACAGATTAAAGCTCCAGTAAGATACATGGAAGCTGATATAGTATCATATGCACTGTATGTTGCATCTGATATAGAAAATTATGAGCCAAGAACATATGATGAAGCTATATCAGGAAATGACAATAACAAGTGGATAGTTGCTATGGAAGAAGAGCTGCTATCACTACATAAGAACAAGACTTGGCAGATTGTTGACAGACCAAAGAACAAAAAGTTAGTAAGCTGTAAATGGATCTACAAAAGGAAGCCTGTTACAAGCAAAGAAGGAGGTGTTAGGTACAAGGCAAGACTTGTAGCAAGAGGTTTCTCACAGAAAGAAGGTGTTGATTATAATGAGATATTTTCACCTGTTGTTAAGCATTGTTCTATCAGAATTCTGCTGGCATTAGTGACTCAGTCTGATCTTGAGTTACATAAGATGGATGTCACTACAATATTTTTGCATGGAAATCTAGAAGAGGATATCTACATGAAGATTCCTGATGGTGTAAGTGTTGAATGGGCTGAGAATAAGGCTTGTTTACTGCTGAAATCTTTGTATGGTCTGAAACAAAGTCCAAGACAGTGATATTTAAAGTTTGATGATTACATTACATCAAATGGATTTAGCAGGAGCTTACATGACAGTTGTATTTATGTTAGGTTCAAAGAAGGGTGTTATACATACTTACTTTTGTATGTGGATGATATCCTTATAGCTTGTAAGGATCAAGCTGGTATAAATGAAGTAAAGGTGATACTTAAGAAGGAGTTTGATATGAAGGATCTAGGAGAAGTAAAGGTGATTCTTGGTATGCAGATTGAGAGAAATAGGTCAGCTGGTGAGCTGAAGTTATTTCAAGAATCATACTTAGATAAAGTGTTGAAGAGATACAATATGAATCTCAGCAAAACAGTAACTACACCAGCAAAGCAAGGAGTGAGTCTGTCATTACTCCAAGCTCCTCAGACAAATCAAGAGAAGGTTGAAATGAGCAATATTCCCTATGCTAGTGCTGTTGGCAGTTTGATGTATACAATGGTATGTTGCAGGACAGACTTAGCTTATGTGATGAGTATGATTAGTATGCTTATGAGTAATCCAGGTCTGCTACATTGGAGTTCAGTGAAGTGGGCTCTCAGGTATGTGAAAGGTACCATCACAACAGGCTTGAAGTTTCAGAAAATGGCAACATGGGATAAGGCAGTAGTTGGATATGTTGATGCTAATTATGCAGCAAATCTTGATACTAGGAAGTCACTTACTGGTTATGTATTCAATCTATTTGGTACTGCAGTAAGTTGGAAAGCAACTCATCAACATATAGTGGTTCTATCAAATACAGAGGCAGAATTTATTGCACTTACAGAAGCAATTAAGGAGGGTGTATGGCTGACAGGTATACTGAGTGAGTTTGGGATTGAGCAAGATTCAGTTGAAGTGAATTGTGATAATCAGAGTGCAGTGCATCTCTCCAAGCATCAAGGGTACCATGAAAGGACCAAGCACATTGATGTAAGGTTATATTTCATAAGGGACATGATAGACAAGGGGATAGTAAGTGTCAAGAAGATCAAAATAGATGACAATTCAGCTGATATGTTTACTAAAGCCTTACCAGTTCAGAAGTATGATTTGTGTAAGCACTTGGTTCACCTGAATTAAGTAAGGAAAGGAAGGTGGCTGCAGCCTTAAATAGCAGCAAGGTGGAGGGGATTACAAGCTAGTGATAATGTAGTCTAAGGTGGAGTATTGTTGTGTGATAGACATGCATGCATGCACTTGTGTATATGTGTGTTGTTATGCAGTCGAGACAGGTAGAGGGTGATGATTGGTATTGAAGGGTTGATGAGGATCAATAATAAAGAAGCTGCAGAGGTTGGAGTGTGATCAAGAAAGACTCGGATCAGATTCATCTCAACCATGCATCAAAGATGGAATCAAGTTAGTTAGGTTGTTAGTTAGTTGAATTTGTTAGTTGGTTGAGCTAACAATCAAGCTTCCCACGTGAAGTGCCAACCTGCAGCGTAGCAGTTGGGTTGTTGGTGTGCATATAAGCACAATGAGCAGCTGATAAATCCAATTCCAAGCGAGCAACACATCAGTTACAAGATTAGAAGCATATTAGGGTTTGTATGTGCATAAGATCATCATCATCTTCCTTAAGTTGTATATTGTAATCATCCTAGTGAGTGATTGTTTCTTCAAAGTGGATGTAGGCTTACGTCGAACCACTATACATCTTCGTGTTGATCTCTTTCATTTCATTCTTCGTTCATCAATCGATTCGTGTGTGTGAAACGTGAGTGATCAAACGATTGAGTGAGTGCAAATTCTTGAGTGATCTTCATCAAGTGTTTGCTTAAGATTCATAAGAGAATCCACACAAATTAATTAATATATCTTTATGGATTCCACATCAAACACCAATAAAACTACTCTCTCCACATTATAATATATTATCTCATCACATAATTCATTATATATTAAAATATTAAAATATTATATTTTTTAATTAATTTACTGCAAAAAGGCACCGTACAAGTTGTAGTCAAACTGAGGGATTATCTTTAATTTGAATTAATAACAAATAGTGTAATGTTGTAGTATTTTTAGGGTAGTGATGTTTTAATATAGAATTTCATTCGAAAAAAAGGAAATATATACTTTATAGTAAGACAAAATAGTATATGTATGAATGTGGTTGGTAACATGAGGTTGGATCCATCCATGTGTCAATGAAAGTAATATGGATCCAAGCATAGTCTACATGAAAAAGAAGACCACAAACAAGGAGATAAATCCAAGTGTTTGGGGTATAAATGGAATGCCCTTTATAATCATGCTCCAACTTTCTGGAAGAATAGATGCTGCCCACTGTGATGTCTACTGTTCACACAAAAACTTTTGTGAGAACATCTTTACCCAAGGATGTAGTAAAATTGACTTCACTTTTGATTAATGAGGTAAGTATATTGTACTCCCTCCGTCCCGGAAGTATTGACACATTTTTTTTGGGCACGGAGATTAAGTAGTATAATAATTTAATGTAAAGTGAAGTGAGAGAAATAATATTTAATGTGTAGTGGGTAGCTGTATTAGTGGTGAGTGTGATGGGTGGGTGTGTTGGTCAAAGTAAATAAATTGTTTTTGTGTGGGTCCCATGTTCTTAAAAAGGAAATATGTCAATTTCTGTGGGACAACCCAAAAAGGAAAGTGTGTCAATATCTTTGGGACGGAGGGAGTATTATGTTTTATTTTTCTCTGTCTTACTAAATTTGTTCATTATCTTTCCTCTTTAAAGAAAAATAATAATAGTAATAACTAAATGTTGAATATATTGGACAATTTATCGTCATTTAGATAAGAATCCAAGAGTAAAAATATAATTGTATTAAGTATTGCAAATAAGTATCACCTGATTATATGGTTGATATTTTACCTTTATATTTATTTATTTATTTTAAACTATAAATTTTTTTCTTAAAAAATTAAATTTTACATTCCATCACTCACCATTAATACAACTAATTGTTAAACAATCACATCATCTAAAAACTTAAGCTTGGTAGAGAATTGAATCGTCTAATACTTAATCAGGTTACACTCTAGATGAGGTGATCGTTTAACATGGTATCAGAACTCATGATTAACAAAGGTCCAGGATTCAAACTTCACCGCCACCCATTTATAGAAAAATTCCACATACAAGACTTGAAGTAAAAATTTCCGGCCTGCATGTGAGGGGGCGTGTTAGAGTATAACCTAATTAAGTATTAAACTATTCAACTCTCTACCAAGCTTAAACTTTTAGATGAGATGGTTGTTTAACACTAACTGCTATATTACTCCTTTCATTTCGGCATAAGTTATACATTTGTATTTTGTATGTAAATTGAATAATACTCCCTTCGTCCCGGGTATTTTTACCCGTTTGTACGGGCACGGAGATTAAGACGTTTTATTTTTTTAATATATAATGTAAGAGAAAGTAGGGATAAATTAGTAATTTAAAAGAAAAAGTGAATAAAGTTATTGGGAATGATGAATAAAGTATAAAAAAATAATTAAAGTTGTTGGGATTGTAAAAAATAGGTAATAAAATATTATATATTTTTGCCAAAAATAGAATGGGTAAAAATACGTGGGACACCCCAAAATGAAAAGTGGGTAAAAATACGTGGGACGGAGGGAGTATAATATTTTAATGTATAGTGAGTAGTTTTATTAATATTGTGTGTAAATATATAAGAATGCTAATTGTTTTTATGGGTGTCATCTATTAAAAATATATATATATATATATATATATATATATATATATATATATATATATATATATATTTTAATCCACTTAAAAAACCTAATGGGTATTTTTAGCTAGCCAGAGGAATTATTACATCTTTTTATTTACCTTGCAAAAAGTAATTCTACCACTTTATAAACGGAGGAAAAATATCATATTTGATTCCATAAAGATTCTTTTAGTTCAATTTTAGTCCCATAAAAATGTAATGGTCCCATAACTAGCTATTATGGATTATTTTTGCAAATTATAGAATCAAATATGCAAGTTACCCTTTTAATCTTACACTACCAGGGTTTAGAGATTATTTTTGTAAATTATAGAATCAAATATGCAAGTTATCATTTTTATTAATTATTAACAAATTTTGATGAATTAATTATTAATAGATTTTGATGAAAATTTTCTATGAAACTAAATTCTCCCTGTTTGAGATTTTTTTTGCATTAATTAATTTTTATGGGACTAAATCAAATTTACCATTTAAGATTTCCAAGGTTTAGCTAAGGGTTAATTCAATAATAGGCTTAAATCCGCTGACCATCAAGTGAACAAGAGCAAGCGATGCCAAATCAACTACATATTACCTACATAAGTTCATCGTCATTTTAATATATATAACTCGTGCAAATCAATTTAAATGAGTCAAAAAGAGATCAGTTTCATACAAGACTTTTCTTTAATTAAATTGGGGATGAATTTTCACGTTGATATTCACTTCAATATATTTAACCAAATTCGGTCATCTTTTCTATAAATAAATATATTTCACCTCATGAACTTTCGTGAGACGTTCTCTCTTATATATTTTTGTCTATTAGTATTTAATACATAAAAAATTATTTTTTAGACATATAAATGGTTACTCTTTAAAATTAAAAAATTACTCTTTAAATTCTTATAAATGCTGATTTCGATTACTCTTTAGTATATAAAAAATTAGTGTTTAGAGACATGAATAATTATTCTTCTATATAAAAATTATTATGCTTCAAAAGGTAAATTGATAAAATAGGAGATAATATTATATAAATTCAGGCATTTAATTGATAGTTTTACATACCCCTCCGTCCTGCCCAAAGGGTTATTTTTCTTTTTTGTCACGTGGATTAAGGAGTATTATTAATTTATAGTGGGTAATTGTATTAATAGGAGTATGGGTCCCATATTTTAATTATATTAGAGGGGTATGGGGGTCCCATGTGTGTAAAAATGAAATGGGACCCTTTGAATGAAACGACCAAAATAGCAAAAAGAAACCCTTTAACTGGGACAGAGAGAATATTTCAGACCATAGATTGATAAGAATAATAAGTCCCGGATTGATAGTTTACCAATTATTCAAATCTTGGATCGATAAAATTCCTTTTATTTACTAAAGAGTAATTTTAAAAAATAAGATTTACATGTAAACTCATATAAACCCAGCTTATATGTAAAATCATATAAACCCGAAAGAAACCCGACTTACGTGTAAAATCATATAAACCCGATTTACGTGATAGCCACCATTTCCCTCTATTACCATACACTCTAGTGTATACATAGTAGGACCAAAATTTTAAGATATATTTGACATCAATATAATGGAAGAAGGCGATGAGATGCTACACTTGTGCATATCTCTTAGAGCGATTTAGAATTTTAGATTGCACAAGTGCATCAGTAAGTGGGGTAATTGACATGCAGCAAAATATTCAGAAAATTATTAAATTGCACACAAATAATTGGGACAAATACAACTTTTTGACCTTTACATGTGTCAGCTTTCCTCTCAGTGGATTTGAGTACCCATGCCAATAATTCAGATATTAATACTCCATTATTAGTATATATAGAAATAAAAATGATTAGGAATTTTTATTAGTTTTTGTTTAAAAAAATAAAATTAAATGGTAGAAGACCATTCATTTTGCTGGGATTTATTCCAGAGGCTCTGTACACCCGAGTGCACGGAGCATATTCTGTGCGCCTTTACAAATTTCATGTTTTTTTACAATTTAAACTCCTATCAATACATAGATTTAAATAGAATTGGAGGGGGAAGGTTGTGTTCACATGGGGACACAGAGTATGTCGTGAGTGATTTAAAGCATAACTCTTAATTGAATTGAACATCACGTGTTTGGAATTGGCTCCATCTCAAAACTATATGATACTAAAGTTTCCAAATATATATATATTTTTAACGAAGATCCCACATTCAATCTAGTACTCCAAAATTTATACGATTATAATTAATAAAATCTCTTTGTATTAAAAAGTTAAGAGTAAAATAAAAATATGTTTAGACAAGATATTCCTTGCACCGGATCCTTACATGTCTAGATGTTTTGTGACACCAGGAATTCTATTCTTTAGTTGACATACAAATCTCAAGAACTTGCTTTTGTCTTGCACCTCCCTAATTCCATTATAAACTTAAAATTTAATGTTTGTTCTCATTACTTAGAAATTTTGAGAGTATAATTGCCTTTTTCAACTCATACATAAAAGGCAAAGACTTGTTTGAGACCGTCTCACGTAAGGATTTACGTGAAATTGATGTGAGACAGTCAGAAAGTGATTACGTTTATAAAGGAAAGTTATAATAAATTAATGAAAAGTGAAAATGTTCTTTTATGAACAATTTATAGTGTAAATAGAAAATGATAACATTTTATAGCAAAAGTGACAACGATTTATAACGAAAGTGATAACTATTTTAAAAAGTAAAAAATGGTCTTACGTGAGACGGTCTCATGCAAAACCTACCCTAAATAAAAAGAATTCAAGATACACTCAACTCTAAATACTAATCCAAAAAGTGAAGATTAAACAAGGATAGAGTAATAGATGAATAAAAATATTGTATGGAACTAATGATCAAAATTCAAACTAACCAGTGATAAAGTTACAAATTGGTCTCAAATATTAAATTGAACCTTGTTAGGTGAGAGATCTCTCAAGAATATCAACAACTAAAAGGATAGGCATATTAATGGTGAGATATCAAAATAGTATCATAAGACTTAAAATTCCTGAATCTAACATATATTTTATACAAAACTGTTATAAAGAAATGAAATTTGTTGGTGCTACAATTGTTGAACATGGTCAGTGATAACATCAGGACAGGACTGAGCTTGAAGAAGCTCCAGTCGATTAAAAGGATGAACAAACTGCAATATGTAGTCTTCATCTGCAATCAACCCATAAAAATGATTTTAAAATATGAAACTGCAAGAAAGAAAATAAAATTCCTGCAGATATACCAGTCAAAGAAAAAGGGTTACACGTAAATGTTTCCGACACCAACAAAACATCCCGTGTGTATATTTATAATGTCATCTTGTGGCTACTTTCAAAATTTTAATCATTTCAGTTGCAAAAAATGATAATATTGAAAAGTGCTTACTCTCTTTAACCGTCCCGTAAAGCCAGCACAACACCTCATCAGCGAAAGCTAAGCATACCCCTCCCTGCCACAAATCCCAAAACATTTGATCCAAGAAAACGATTAGCCTAGTTAGGCAACAACCAACATGATCAGTTCCATTCTCTGATATTCACATAATGCATTTGCTTTTTTCTATTTTGCAATGACACGTCACATAAAGTTCAATGGCTATATATTAAAAATGGAATACAAAGAAACACAATGAAGAAAGAAAAGCAGAGTGCAGATTCACCATACCTGCCAGTAATTTTTCATTTTTACTCTGTGGGTTATATCTTTGGTCCTTAACCGTTCAGTACGGACAAGTCGGCCACTATTATCCCTGCATTAAGAAATGACCAATTAACCGTTTATTATACATAACTGCCTAATTCCATCTATTCAGAGGTGAAAAAATAGCAAAAAGTTACAGACGATACCTGAACCCAATCACTATAAAAGGTACACCAGCAAGGAATGATTGAATCTGCAACGAAAATAGAAATTAATCGGCCATAGAAAAATGCCAAGAAATGTCTATTAACAATTACAATTTCAATTGTAACTTCAACAGACATTTACGGGTAGGAAACAACCATAAAAGTATTAGAAAAAATCTATGGGTTTATTCAGAAATTGCAGGAATTAAGTTCAAAAGTAAAGCTTCAATAGTTCCAATGATGATGTGGATACTCATGATAACAGCAGAAGTTGAGAGGGGGTTTTTGGAAAAGATAACGATAAAAAATAGCATCAAGGAAAAAGATTTTCCATCTGATACTAAACCTTAACAGTGAAGACAATAAGACATCTACAACAAAAGAAGCGTAAAAACATTTTAAATAACAGTTAAAATAGGTATTAACAAATCAATTTTCATTGATTCAATTATCTTTGGTGTATTCGCAGTTCAATAAATATAGTTAATCAATTAAAATTTAATAAGCCTAAGGGCATGCTGATATTCATTAGGGTCTCAACACTGTTACATATGCAAAAGAAACTTTAAAACATCCATAATTAAAGACAGAAAGCACCATTTTTTCGATTACTTAACACTCCTCCCAAGTCCCAGGTGTAAGCAAGCAATAATATTCTAATAAAACCAGTATAATAGTCAACAAACAGCTTTCCCAAGCTATCTTAGAGACGGTTCAACTGACTTGATAAAACTGCAGGCAAAAGGAAACAAAAGGGGAGAAAAAGAGCAATATGAACATTAAATAATGGGAACCATAAAAGTTGCAAATTACCCAGAACTTGAGAAGTTTCTCCCTCTCAAATCTTTCTTCAGTGTGGTAATCTAACTGTAGAAGCAGAAATAAATAAATTATTTAGTTGTGGCCTTGACCAAGAAACAGAAGTATAGAACACCAAAAAAACCAACAAGTGCCAACCTCACGACTTGTCTTGAGTTCCACATAAAATCTCCTACCATCATCAGTTGAATCACAACAGTCCATTTCAGCACCCATGAGTATACGATGAGCTCCTAATTTAGTTTTAATCACTGAGCAGTACTCAACATTGGCATCAACATGATGTATCCCAGTACCATCAGTTCTTCTTGGATCTTCTGTGGCAAGAGTCTCAAAACAATAGCCCCAGTAGCACCTATCTCCAGAAGAGAAATAAATGGATTATTACCATTGCGAAAATGGAGATGCATCAACTTTTAAAACATTTTGAAAACAACAATCTTAAGTAAATAATAAAGCTAAATCAAGTCTATTCAAGCTGAGCTCAACAAAATCTAAATTGAGCAGGTGCCTAATTAGCTAGTTCAATGAGGTAACGTGCAAGTTCAGCATTCACAAATGACCTTGTACAGAAGCCTGTAAAGTATCAAATATGAACTGTTTTGGCCTTCAATCCCGGATTTCACCATCAGGTGGTACATAAGAGGTTAATCAGTTATGTCATTGGTCCCACACCTTACTTATGAGTATTGGTAGCAACAAAGAGAGCATCAGTAAAAAAAAAAAAAAACAGAGGCTTGAGGAGCATTAATATGCTTATAGCATTAAACCACACATACAACCATGTTTCTATTACTGTTAACAGCATGAAACAAAGACTTCCAGATGAGAGTCCTGAATTTTTCTCTCATCTCCATCAATTTTCCATTGCCTTCTCTTACCTTCACCGCTCAGACACAATGTAAAAGTTGAAGGATGCTAGTAGGATAGACATTATCAAGCAAAATGCATAACATAAAATGAAACTAAAATATACACCTTCGACGTTCCAGTTCACTTTGTGGCCTTTCTGGCAATTTATGCACATCAAGATAGACTACTCCATTCCTTTTATGCACCCCCATTTCCCAAGGTTCGTGCCGCATATAAGCAGTGGCTAGAATCTAGAAATGAAATGGATCATAAAGTAAAATTTTACTGGATTAAAGACAGTACATTAAACACAGTAAAAATACGGAAAAGATAGAAAATGGGGGAAGTTTACTAATTTTCCAGTTTTATTCTAGAGGTGCTCAAAAGATTTCCCAAAATTTTACATATAAAATATTTGGATTTAAAAAATAAGAACGCCTAACATGCCTTCTTTGACAAACTTGTTCACAGTCATAGCACCCCAAAGAAGCATTCTGTTTTAGTACAAGAATAGGAGACTTCCATTTAAATTCACACCAAGGATAACAAAGGTGCTCATTATTTTTTCTCCTTTCCTAAAGAAATTTTTTCTTTTTAGTGCTTTCAGAAACATGTGATTCCAGGACTTTTCGGCATTTGTTTGGAGAACACACTAATTTGCAAGACCAATCAGAAGCATTAATTAAAGAACCACTTTTACCTTGTTAAGATTGTTACGATATGTCTGCAATAGAAAAGAAGACGAAGAAAATGTTAAACTCCCTGGAAGCATATTCAGTCTATTAGATCGAAGAAAACTAGGTATTCTGAATATATTCTTACCACAAAGTGCATGTTTTGAAGGGGAATATTTCTATTCCTTATTGTAGCAAGAAAGTCGCCAAAACCTTGAGAGCCCAAGTCTGATAGTGACCACATTTAGCATTGATGATTACAAACAAGATCAGAAGCATACATAGATCTGGTTGAGCAAAGCTTATATGGAATTGGATGCATATTATTAGTGCAGCACACCTTTCTTCGGAATAAAAGTATCGAAGCCTTCATTGAGGTCAGTACCAATATCTTCAGTTATAAGCCGTTTGAACAGCCTCTAGCAACGTGAAAAAATGTTCGGATGAGCTGATAATCATCATCAAGTGGGGCATTCAGAGGATTGAGAAAAAGAGAGCTCACCAAACTGCGATCATCAAAGTAGACATCTCCACCTTCTACACGACTGTAGCAAGCAAGCTCACATGGCTAATAGCATAATAGACAAATATAAGTAATACAATATAGCCAAAATCCAGTCTATCATAAAACAGGTGCATGTAGACATATTAACACTTGAAATCACAAAATATTCCCTACTCTGTATAGATGTTTGAATTCTAATTTTCACATATCTGTTGCCCTTTATATTAGAGATGGATCAAGACCAAAGTCTTCAGGATCTTCCAGTTCAATTTACTGATGAAAATCCAATTAAGCACCAGTTCAAGTGCCATGATATGCAAGTTCTGAAATACAAGGCTAGAACTTGGTTAGATGTATTCAGAGACTTCAAATACTTTATTACATTAATACTGATTACAATATTCAGAACTCAAATTCATGCCTTTGACTCCAAAGATCCCAGATTTCAACCCTCCTTCTATTCCCATAGTTATCTGCGGGTTAAGTGTTAACTCACTCACTCACAGTCTCACATACTTATGTCAATATCTTAGCCAGTAAGTAAATCTTTAAGACAGCATTGTACAGTCGTGCAAAGGATACCGAAGCAAATGAACTCAAGAAGCCTATCAATCAGAACGCAGACCAATTCCAAAATATGAGACTCAATTCCTGTAGCCTAATCATCAGATCATACTAAAAATCTTTAGAGTGCAGTTAACTAATTCGCTACCACACGGTCATAGCAGTTAGCTAGATGGGCACTTTAAAATTATGAAGATTCAGATAGGCGAGTTATGAAAGGGATTAGAATATCATTACCTCCTGAAAAGCAATGGCTTTTCTTGCCAATGTCTCTTCACTCTTTGAGAATTTCAACTCAGAAACAAAACGTTCATCACGAGGGGCATTAAAGAACTTTGGACCGTAACCGTAGTTTTGCCTTTGTGGATAAGGCCCAGGACGGGGAAGGAGACCAGGCCCTCTGTCATTCTGCCAGCGCCCACGTCCAAAACCCCCTCTTGTATGGTTGATTGAATTACGTATGGGAGGCAAAACTGAGTAAGAAAGATAAAATTTAAAACATACAGAAAAGATGTAAGGAGCCACATATAATAAAGACTTGTACAATCTGTAAAATCTAAAACTCACATTTCCTTTTGACACTGGTTATACATAAATATTACGTTAATGAGTTATGGAACTTGGAAGAGCAACTTCATTAGTAGTACGCTAATAGGAACTACTAAAAATATATATACAACACTGTTAAATTGCCTAGATCAAAATTCATTTGAATTAGTTATGGTAATGCCCAGTCAACTAAATTTATTTAGGCAAGCAAAGTCAGTACCAATGCCTATAACTGAACTGAATCAACTAATCTTACAATGACAATATCCGTAAGACCAATCTCGGAGCAGCCATTACCTAGTAGTGCTGTGCATCACTTCACCCACACTTCATGGTGGATCTCATGTTTAAGGATCCTATTCATAGTTTTCAAAGCGAACCGGAAATAACTTCACAAGCCTATATCAATTTAAATGAAGAAACAGGAATTTCGTTCATCAAAAACACAAATATAAATATTAATGAACAAACCTGGTACAGGATGGGTACTGTTGGCAGGTGTTTTGACATAATCCTCATTATCAGAGCCAAAAAGATCCTTGTCATCCTCCACCTCCTCATAACCCTCGTAGTAGTGACTACTGTCATCATAACTGTGGTTGATGTTGTGGTTATCATATGGAGCAGACATTACTTCGCCATGATTGTCAGCATTTTCTTCTTCTGCTGGGCTACTGCTGCGACTGGAGGCTGAGGAGCTCGCAGAGGAAGATGAAGATGAGGAACCACCGCCAGAGGATGAGGAAGAAGAAGAAGACTGCGAAGAGGATGAGCTCTGCTGCTTCCTCTCTTTATCTTGCTCTTCTTCATCGTCATTGGAATAATTGTTGTTCTTTTCCTCATCTGAGTCTGTTGTTTCCCCGAATAAATTTATGGCTTGCTCTGCAAAGTCCATTTTGCTACTACAGCTTTCTTGGCGTTATGTATGATTATAGGTTCTGCAAACTGCATCACAATTTCTTCTAAGTAGATTGAAGACAACCCGTGCATAACAATTTATCATAAGTAGATTATCAAGACCAATTATTCGGGGGCAGGCGAAAGATAAGATTCAAAATAAGAAGAAAGTGAAGTACAGCGGTCGAAATCGATTGGTGAAGGTCGGAATCCTCTGTGAAATCGATATTCAGAGGAACGATTCACAAAAAAAAATAAAAAAATGGAAAAGTACCTGGAGAACAGGGGCGACGCCGGAGAAATTACGGCAGCTTTCGAATCCAGTGGCGGAGATGCGGCGGAGGTGGAAGTAGGCTGGATTCAGGGGAAGGAACGCTGTTTCTTCTTCTGTTTTACAAAGTTTCCCTTCAACCCTATTTTGTCGTTTATATGTTTGTGGGTGTATTCTTTAATGGAGGTTTTGGTGCGTAAACGTGTTATGTACATATTAAAACGTTGGGAAGTTGTACAATAGTAACATTCAATTAAACTACGTTTTAAAGGTAATATTTCTGCCTCTGGAATATAAACAAGAGTTTTAGCATGTAGGCAAAACTTAAAATTTTTAAGGCAAAATAAGATGATGATTTTGTGAACCAGGCAAGAAAGTACTCTTCATTACTTGAAAATTAAAACAATGGCCGTTACGAGGATGGTTCACTATTTTCTTATTGATTCATTTTACATAATTATTTACTCCAAAAAAAGGAGGGAATATTTTTGTAGTATAACTAGGGCTGGAAAAAAATACTAAACTTAATATCAAACTTACTGAAATTTTAGGTATATCGAAATTTTTGGTAAAGTATGATATCGTATTAAATTTTTTGATACGATAAAGGTGCAAAATTTTAAAATCGCGGTATATATACCAAAATACCGTAAATTATTTTTGTAAGGTATATATACTTAAAAGAAATTCTAATATATTAAAACTATTGATCCATCATTGAATTTAGTGAAATTTTTGGAGAACATACGTGTAAGCACTATAGGGTTTATTATTTTAAATTTAAAGTATAATTGTAATTATTTTTATTTTAAGTTTAATCTAAGAGTGTGTATTAATTTTTAATTAATTAATTTAGAACTTAATCGTTATCAGGTACACCAATCACTAATTAAGATTAAACTCTTACTTTTATTATGTTTTATTAATGTTTTAAAATTTAAACGTTTCAATGCTTATGTTTGTTTTTTGCACGTTGATTAATGAGTATAGTATTTTAATAGACAGTTGGTAGAAAAATATATTAATATTTAATGTAAAGTGTGTATGTGTATTAGTATTGGATGTGGATCCAATTGTGATATATTAATTGTTTTAGGTGGATCGCATAAAAAGAAAAACGTAAAGATTAAAATGGAACGCCCAAAATAAAAATATGTAAAGATTAAAGTGGAACGGAGAAGGTACCATAATATCGGTAAGAAAAAGGTATGTCATTTTATTATACTAAAGTTTCGGTATACCGAACTAAGGTATACCGAAATTTTTAGTAAGGTAAAGATATGATTTTTCTAATATCGATATTTTAGGTATGGTATACGGTATAACTAAAAAACTTAGGTTTACCATACCGCTCACCCCTAAGTGTAACACTACAAACTAATTTTAAAAATATCATTTTTTTCTTTCACACACATAACATATTTTATATTTCTTCATTCTCACTTCACTGTTAGTGTAAATATCAGGTTTAAGAAAAGCTATTTTTTAATCAATTTTATTAATATTTAGAGAGTAATGAAGTATTTTTAAGTGATAAATAAGAGGGTAATGAAGTATTTTTAAGTGATAAATAAATTACTCTCTTCAACCATTGTTAATGTATCCATTTATTTTATGCACGTAAATTAAGAAATATTATTATTTTATGTGTAGTGGGTAGCTGTATTAGTGGAGAGTATATGTCTCATATTTCAATTGTATTAGTGAGAGTGTGAATCCTATATATCTAAAAAGATAAATGGATAGATTGAGAGTGGACGGCCAAAAATAGTAAAATGGATAGATTAACGGTGGACAGAGGGAGTATAAAGTATGTTATGTTTTGGGTGGGAGTGGTAAATTTGTAATTAAGATTTACTTTTATGGGTAGAGATTTATGTGATGTTTCTAGAGGTGAAGATTAATATAGGACGGACGAAAATGAAAAGTATAAAGTTTAATGAAAAGTATAAAGTTTATTATGGAACGATTATTGTTAAATACACAACTCAATTTATTAAATGCACACCCCTTTCTATATACACACATTCTTTTCTTAATTATTTTACCAAATTTATTAAATACACACCCCCTTAAAACTCCAAAATACCCTTAATCATACACAACTTTTTAAATAGAAATACACACCCCATTAATTCCTCTATATCCCCTCAAATTCCCAAACACTTTTCCTTCCAGCGGAGATGTCCTTAGAAATCTATCAAAAATTATAAAAA
The DNA here is from genome assembly GCA_023678885.1 of Pogostemon cablin. Classification (NCBI taxonomy): domain Eukaryota; kingdom Viridiplantae; phylum Streptophyta; class Magnoliopsida; order Lamiales; family Lamiaceae; genus Pogostemon; species Pogostemon cablin. The sequence continues at coordinate 22,250,806 of CM042977.1, read as the reverse complement.
GTTCATGTGCAATAGATTTAACAAAAATTAAGAGTTGAATTCCTATAAATATCACCTAAACGCCAACACTCCACCCACTAAGTATATAAGAACAAAATTAAATGTGAAAACTAAATGCGGTAATAAAAATAACTATAGCTTTTGCTTGAGTTTTTAATTTTTTTCTTCTGCGATTTACTTACTAATTTTGCTGCAAATAAATTGATGATACTACAAACCCTATAAAAATGTAAAAACAGGTAGATGATTGCGAAGTAGAAAGTAAAATTAGGGCACTGGTTTTGTTTCTAAATAATTACGTTGCTATCATGATTTCTTCATCTTTCACAATTTCCATATTCTTCATCTCTATATTTAATTGTCGTGATAAAATTAAAGAAAGAATCTCATTTTATTTGTTATTTAGGTGATGAATTTAAAGAAAGAATGTCATTTTATTTGTTATTTAGGGTTATATATAGGTGTGTATGAAAAAATTTAATTTAGGTTGAAAATATATAAAGGGTGTGTATTTAACAAAAATTAAGGGCAATTTAGATTTTTAAAAAATATATATTTAATTTATATAATAAATAGGGTGTGCATTTAATAAATTGGGGTGTGTATTTAGTGGCACCCTTATGGAACTGATGGAGTAGTACTTTATTTAGGACGAAGAGAATAGTACTCCCTCCGTCCCACAATACCCTTCACCCTTTCTACATTTGGACGTCCCACAATACCCTTCATCCCCATTTTTGGCAAAAAAATTTGACAAATATATCCCCAACTTAACTATCAATTACACCCTTGCCATCTTATTAACAACGCTAATATAAAAAAAAAAAGAGAATTGGGCCCTCTTAACCACACAATTAATATCCCTAATCTTTTAGTTGGGCCTAACCACACTTGGACCACACACTTTTCCTTTCCCTTTCAATCTGCTTTATTTTCAATTCCTCTCATTTCGTCTCTCATCCTCTTCGTTGTGACAAAATCCTAGCCCTTCATCTTACGCCGCTTACTCCTTCGATCCATGCTTCCGCGGCGTAAAGAGGAACCTTAGCCCCTTCCTCTGCTCCTCTGAGCATGATCTACCATTTTTTGTGAAACTACTTCGATTTCTAAACCCTTGATATTCAATTCACTTTATCTTCAACCACTTAATATTTTTGAGGTTGAAATCCTAGATCTAGGTCAATATTCGAGTATAGATGGAGCGAGATGGAGGTTGGGGGTTGATTCCATGCCGTCGGTCGTCGATGGACATGAAACCGTAATGGATCTTGCCGGAACCACCAGCGACACGGTGATTTTCGACTCCTTAAAGTCGGATTTAGTCGTCGATCTCCCCTGTTTAGCCGCTGAAGTTTACGATCTGGTGATTCCTGACTCTTTATTTTCCAATTTCGAGGATGTTGGGTATATGGTTGAGAACTCCGACGTTGAGGATGAGTCGCCGAAAAGTTTGCCCCGTCAGTCTCTGTTCCGGAGATTCCCTCGCAGCAGCCGAGATTCCGGCTACCCAACAGTGGTCCTGCAGTTCAACGGCAGGGCTGCAAATATCGGGGAAAACTTGCCCCAAAATGATGCATCTGTTAGATATCAACAGTTCATCTACGAGATGGTCTATATGTTTCTTTCAGCTTATCGGTACATCCCTATCTTCTTTCATTTTTTAAATTCTGTAGCTTGGGATACCCTGTGAGGCTTAGTACGTGCTTTATGTGCTCTATGTGGCCATGTGAGGCACTTGATTGATATTGAATGCACTTGATTTAGCCCTGTGAGGCACTGAATTGATGAAGCATGAGTTTATTTGGCCCTGTGAGGCATCTATGTGGCCCTGTGAGGCATTGAATTGTTTATATGTGTGAAACAGATTATTAATTGGCCCTGTGAAGCATCTCTTTTGGCTCTGTGAGGCTCTATTTGCTTCCTTCTTGAGCCTTTGAGGCATTTGCTGGTTATTGATGGGAATATTTGGACAGTACTAGGCCCTGTGAGGCACTGAAATGTTTAAACTTGAATGCAACATATGTTTTATTGTCCCTGTTATGCCTTTATGTGGCTATGTGATGCATTTTGGTGGCTATTGATGGTTGATTTGCTATTTACTCGGCCCTGTGAGGTTTTTTATGGCTAATATTACTTGTCCATAAGTACTGTATTGATGATGTCAGACTAAATTTGGGATTAAATATAGGTTTTAAAGTAGCCCAATGACGAATATATTCCGAGGGCTAAGGTTTCAATGCTATGGTGATCATGCAATATGAACCAACCATAGTGATAAGTGTATTGAGTCACCAATAGGTATATACAAACCTATTTAGGTGACCATGACCCAATGATGATGTTATTCAGAGGGTTAAGTACCTCTCTTGCTAGAAAAAGTTTAGATAAACTTGTTCTTGTCCCAAAAATTAGGTTTTCAGTATCACCGTTAGATTTCATACCTATGTTGGAGGCGTTTGATTTATTTTTTTAATATCGTAGCAGTTACCAATAGGTATAAGAAGCCTTTTAGGAGATCATGCTTGGTGATGAAATTCTTTCTGAGAGCATTGTGAACAAAAAGTCCATATATGATGTTTGTTTACAACTAAACCACACATAAACAACAAAAGGACAATGTACAATCCTATTGTTTATGTTGTAATCAACAAAAAGACCATACCATTACTATAGGTTCAATGTTTACATCTTAAACAATACATAAACATCAAAAGGACATTGTTCAGTCCTGTGTTTATGCTGTAAACAACAAAAAATGGTCAGTTTCAGAACATAAACAACAAAAAAGATCATCCATAGTAGATGATCAAACACCAAAATATTGCACAAGTTCTGTAATGTCATAAACCAGTTTGTAGTTGGACTCCTCCCCTAGCAGCTTCAATATGCAGCCCATTACCAATTCTACATCAATCTCAAGATTGATTGGCAAAGTTCCCTCCCTTATCATCTTAGCTTTCCCCAGGTGTGGGACTTTATAGTTGTTATCCCCTTCCACCTTCATTATTTCAATTAGGCAGGCTTGTATGCTAAGAAACACATTATTGAGGGTAGCTGGTGTTAGGTTGTCATAGGAGATCCTCACATTCTTGATCAAATCATCCACATTGTAGCTTGTTGTTTCCCACTGTAGTAACTATATAGCCCTAAACCACCCAAGGTCATTGATATTGGTGTCTGGAGAGTTTGGAGGCTAGTTAAGAAGTTTGATGTTGAATCCATCAGATCTTGCAACCATTCCAAAGTCCACATCAGTATCAAGTATGTGTGGTTTTGCATTATCCTGTTGGATAATTATATTCTTACTCATATTTGGTGGCCATTTAGCCTTTATGGCTGGAATTATCTGTCAATTTGGGTAAATAAGCTTATGAAAGTAAACTAATAAAGACAATACTTGAGTTATGAAACTAATCATGTAAAGACACTAATTGTTTCAAACTAGTAAATGATCTTAAAAAGATGGACATAAGTTACCTGATTGATTATGCAGTCTCTTATCACTTCTTTGTTGACGGTGTCAAATGGTTTAGTAACCAATATCCCCCTTACCCTATTTTTTGACTTTCTTTTTGCTGGCTCAATCCTTGAAAAAGGAAAGATGCCTATTTTTTCATCAAATAAAACCTGCCCCTCACTTTCAAGTATAGGCCTAGATACGGCACACATGAACATTACTTTGGTTATGAATTTCTTTGACTTGCATGTGCGGTGTGGCTCTTCCTCTCCTGGTATGATGTAGTACCTCTCATTCACCCATGTCATGTAGAACCATTTTTCATCAATATGGACTACATTGTATATTTCATCAAACATCAATTTGTCTGCGTTACTGTCATGATGAATCTGATGTAAACAGTAGTTGAGCCTTTGAAGCTTGTTCTCCGGAGTTAGCTCAGGTTTGATTGAGTTTGTATAAGCTTTGATCTCTCCATTTTTTATCCACCTTCCCACTGTTGATTTGGACACCTTCAACTGCCCAGCAATACCTCTAATTGTACCTCTATTTTCAAAAGCAATCTCTTTCATTTGATCAGGATCTAGGTTAACCCTTTTTGGCTTTGCAACACCTTTTTTGTTAGAAATGAAGTGGACTGGCTTGCCTTCTTCAATCTGCAATTTAGCAGCTGCCCAAACATTGAATACTGTTCTCTTAGTAACCCCAAATATCAGTGTTGCCTCCCTAGCTTTCTCATGGTGAATGTTTCCATGGTTGTTATGCCTTAAAAGGAATTGCCCAATCAGATTTCTTGTGTGTGGAGTGAGGTTAGGGTTTGAGGGTGCCATTTAATATTAATTAAGTGCATTATGTTTGACCCTTTGTCCCACCATATTTATTGTGATGACTTAGGGGAAATTTTCAAAAAATTAAAAAAGGATTCTTAAGAAAATTAGAGGGTTAGTGACACATTTGGTGACAAAAAAATGATCAAAGGATAGTTTGGTGGGAAACAAATCCCAATGATGAAACTAAAATCTGAGGAAAAAATGCTTCAAAAGAAAATTAGAGCGAAAATGGAGGTTTATTGAAATATTTGGTTGGAAAATAAAGTAAAGGACAGTTTTAGAGGGAATAAATCACTTTTAAGGTGTTTTTGAAGGAAAACAAGTTCCAAATGATGAAAAAACAGGCTGATGGTTCACCTTTATATGAATATTGATTCTAACAATTTATTTAAAGGTCTTTTTTATAAATGTTGTCATATTCATATGAATTCACTTCATTGTTTGTCTTTTCAGTAACTTATGAACATGTAAATGAAGATTTCTTTAGCTTCTTCTATTGAGAAGAAAACTGTAATTTTTCTTTTTTTATGTAATTCTTCAATTTCTGTAATTTAATGGAAGTATAACAAATTTCTGTAATTTATGTAATTTATGTAATTTTATTATAATGATGTATCAAATCTGTAATTTTTGTCAGATTTTATTGTAATTTCTGCTGATTTTTTGAAGTTACAGTTTTTAAAAAAATAATTTCTGGAATTAATTTTTTTTCTAGTATTTTTATTTATTTTTCGGTAATTAGGGTTTGGATTAATTTTAATGATAAAATTAATCCAAACCCTAAACCCTAATATTTGGACAGTTTTACCCTCCAAAAAATGAGTTAAAAAAGTCAAAAAGTAACTTTTCTTAAACAACGTGGAACAGTAAAGTTGAAGGGTTCTCCGGGACGGATGGAGTACTTTATTTATTATGTAAAAACACTTCAATACCCTAAAAGTCAGTAACATTAATAAAAAAATAATTTTTTTGATTAATAATTTTTTTTAATATCTGTAACACAGTAAAGGTTAATAATGTTTAGGGACGAGGGGTAATGGTTAAAGTAGTTTATAATGAATCATATACTAGATTCATTCTAAACTCCACATTATTTATAAATATAACTATTTATTAAAATTGTTAATATAATCCATACTGTATGAATCAAACTTAAATTATCACCTTTTCACAAGAAAAAGGTATCTTAAAATGATATATATACTCCCACCACCCACTTGATACATATCCTTTTACAAAGTTGATATGTATCCATTTGCTTATTTGCTTTGTAGAATTGTATTAGCATTAACCGTGGTCAATGAGTTCAATATAATATACTTGTTATAAAAACTCCAACTATAACATGTATAGGATTTTAACAAAAAAAAAATGAAGAAAAAAAAAACCTTAAAACCGATTTTAAAAACCAGAAACTTACCTTTTGTCATCTATTTTTGCTGCTAAATAAAATCACCAAACAAATGAAAATTCCAGTAAAATTTGAAAAAGCAAGTTTTTGGAACAAAAAAAACAGTTGTATATGCATCTTTCCACAACTCTAAAGCATATAAGAACTAACAATAAACGATGGAACAAAATAAAAAAATTTATAATAATTACAGATCTCCAAGTTGAGATCACAGGAAACTCTGAAAATGTTCACGTTTCTCAAATATCATCAAAATACTTCTCCTCAGCATCTTGATTTGCCTCTCTCATCCAGTGGTCGTCCAAGGTTTCATCCTCATCGATATTTGAGTAGTCGAGATGCTGATGATCTTCCCCTGATAAGAACTTTTGCTGCATTATATACACAAACTGCTCCATTAGAACTTGCATTTCCTCAGAAGACATACAGTCTTCGCCCTGATGTTCCACACCTCCAATCTCAGCACTGTGACTGTGTTGAACCTACAAAATGAACGAAACATAACAAATTTAACCACCTTGTTAATAAAGATGCAAGTATTTATGCAATCTTTCTGCTAATTGGAGTATATTTGAGGCAGGCAAGACAGAGATGACAGATCTTAAAGTACAAATCCCAATTTTAACAACCATCAAATGAGATGCACATATTCAGCAAAGTAAGCTGAAAGTTTCTAATTCGAATGTAAAAAGAAAAAGAATGAAAGGTAGCGTTCAAAGGATGCCATTAGGAAATTCCAGTAGTGTATGATTGTAATAAATAAAGGTTCACTTAATAATAAGAGAATGTCAACGTTTTAAGAGAGTATGAAGATATGCTTTTTGCCTAATCATCGAATTAGAATTCAGTTGTGGTTGATCTAATGGCTGAACCACAGATCATAACCATTCTATAAATGAGCAGATAGGTTTTGCGGATTCAAATGTAAGACAATGTTTGGAGCAGAACAAATCTATCACATTTAAGCCAGTCCACAAAGGGTCAATGGATAACTCGGATTTGAAAATCAAAAAAAGAATTTCTAATTCAGGCAAAAGCTAACAAATTCTTAATCAGAAACTAAATTATTAAGTTAGTTACTATACAGAATAGGAATATCATTGCCAAAACCGAGACATGTACCTTAACTTAAATTTCTGTAAATGGACAAGCACTAAATTGATAAAAAAACAAATGCATTTGATTTTTTCAAATGTACAGCAGGAAGGTTAGCCTTTTACATTCAAAAGCAATAAATCAAATCAAGTATTGAATGATATGCTTCCTCATGACCACTTCATTACACTACCAAAAATATAGACAAAAGGAAAAAAATGAAAGAATAAAAAGTAATGTTTGCGTATGTGTTTTATTATGTAATGTCTGGTTTTTATTTTGGAGCTACATAATATGATATCATCACTTTAGCAAAGTGTTTTTATTTAAGTATATATTAGGTTCAACTCAGAATAAAACTAAGTACAATTCACATTTGCTTCTATACATCGCTAAAATGTACCAATATTATTAGGTAACATTAGAATCACACTGATGCAGATAAATTAAATTATACAGCTTACTTGTTGTGGTTAGCAAATTTGAAAAGTGAAAAATTGGATGAAATAATGACCATGATTAGCATTTGTAGAATAAGGGCTGCCTAAGGTGGCACCTTGAGGTGACAAGATATGAGATATTAAAGACAGAGATGCCTAAACATTACATTGGAGTGTCCATAGTTAAACTTAAGGTGCTAAAAGCTATATATGAGGATCATGCAATGAAAAATAGAGGTGAAATCCAACTTTTTAGTTAGCTTATATGACATATTCTATAACACATAATTTCCAAAATTATTTCCCCACCAATATCTCATCCTTCATTTCATTTAACTCCATAACTAATGAACATCCAATTCTTAAATAATCAGCCAGATTGTGGATCATCTGACCCATACATACAGTGACAACAGTAGCATTCCTAGTTTTCAATGGAGGCAATTTATCAACATATAATCTTATAGTTCCTCAATTAAATTGAAAATATCACTGTGAATAGCTCCAAAAGTAAAGCACATGATGGCACTTATAAAGCCCAATTAGAACATAACTCAAAGCAACTACAATATCTAGGGTAGGGATAATTGACATTGAGCCTCATTTTTTAGCTTCAATTTTCTAATAAAGAATATCAATATATGAGTAGTTACAACAAAATAAATAGTTGTAATGCAACATAGAAAGAAAATACCATCATTTTGGATTAGTACATAGTTATAGATTAGGTTACTCCAAATAAAACCAGTAAGATCTTAGAAAAACGGAGAACGTATTGCACATGCAACTATACCATCCATGTCCAACATACAAGGACGAGGATATTTCAAAACAAAAAAATAAAATCTAAATATACCAAAGTTCTAAGCAAATAACAGCAGACTCTAGGGTAGTTGTATTTTGACATTCTTACGGTGTGTGCCATTAGTATCACCTTCGAAACATTATTGTGCTATATGAAGTCATATAGACATCAAGAATAACTAATCATCAAAGAGTGGTGCTCAATCATTTGTCAAATGCAAAGAGTAAATAACAATGAAGCAATATGAAGAGCTGAAATAAAGAAAATATGTGTTTTACCTCACGAGTCTGAGAGCTCGAGGACCCAGCTGCAGGGCCTTCCACATCTTCCACCATCTCTGTCTCCTTCCCCACAGCAGCTTCAGTTCCCTTTTTGTTCTCTACCTCTTCCTCCTCCTCCTCCTCCTCCTCCTCCTCATCCTCCTCCTCCTCTTGCTGTTCTCTTTCATTTCCTATCCAATCTCTTTCGGCCACACCCAACCGTTGTTGCTCCCCTCTGATCTTTTCCACCAAAAAAGCCTCCTCTGAGCGTCTCATAAGTGTCTCAGACCACCGCTCACCAGGCCTAGCCATACTCCTCCCACTTTGATCCTGAAACTTCCCAACGTACTCATGATGCAAATACGGTTCTCTTTCTCTCATTGCTTCTTCTGAAAAATAATTCCCATCCAGCATTAGCTTATCCATGTAGGCCAGTCTCCGATTCTTGATCTTAGCTGACCTAGATTTAATCTCCTCCTCAGTCGGATTGATGATGCTTCGGAGTTTATTTAAATGCCAATTGATTTCATAATCATCTTTCAAAACATTGAAGTGATTATTAAGCTCCTCCAGAGACAATTTTGACCCATATCGCTCTGAATCCATTAAAGCAGACAAAATCACCAAAATTAAGCTCAAAATCAGAATATTAGAATAGGTTTGTCTTCTTTATAGCATGAATGATGATGACTAGCTGCGTTTCTAACGCCAAAAAAGAACTATAACTTAGTACAGTCAATGACACAAACAATAAAAACAACTAATTTCCTAATCTTAGAAAATCAACATAAATACAATTAAAACCTTTTTACAGAAACCAAGTTCACATACGATCCATAAAATAGATTTCACCCACAGGAACAAATCAAACAGGAGAAAATCTTCACTAATATTGAACCAATTAAAACATCAAAGAAGTCAGTGTATTGAAAATTAATGTCGATAAAAAGGAGTACCGAGAAAGACGGCGGCATCTGTAGAAAGGAGGTGGAGAAGGAGGGACTTGCGGCGAGATGGATTAGCCGTGTCAGAGGATTGTAGCTTGCGAGGGAAGTAGAGGTCCTCCATGAGAGACAGCCTCTCCGTTATGCTTTCCTGGGCTTCGCTGCGCACCATCGATTTCGCCATCTTTTCACTCCGAGTATTCTCTTTCTCTCCCTCACTACGCATATTATATCAATTTTGATACTACCACTCTAAATCAAGTTCCACCGCCCCTCCGCAACGGTCTGTCGTATCAATTCTTTTTTCCTTAGATTGCCCGTAAAAAATTGAAACAATAATGTTTGTCTGTCGTATCAATTCTTTTTTCTTTAGATTGCCGTAAAAAATTGAAACAATAATGTTTGTTTTGGGATTTTTTGGGAGTTTGAAAATCATGAATAGTAATATTGGGTTTGTTTTGAATTTTTGATAGGGTAGATTTTAATTTTATGTCAAATCAATGTGTAAAAATGTACTATTAATTTAAGTAAGAAAGTAGATGAGAGAGGAGAGATAAAGAGAGAAAGTGTATTAATTGAGGAGAGATAATGTATATAGGTATATATAGGGGTGATTTTTAAAATTTGGGTGTGGAATTTCTAACTCCGGGGTTTTAAAACCCGGAACAAACATCCCCTAAATAAATTCAGTAATACAATCACCTAATATTAGTACTCCCTCCGTCCCGGAAGTATTGACACATTTTTTTTGGGCAAGGAGATTAAGGAGTATAATAATTTAATGTAAAGTGAAGTGAGGGAAATAATATTTAATGTGTAGTGAGTAGTTGTATTAGTGGTGAGTGTGATGAGTGTGTGGGTCCATGTAAATAAATAAATTATTTTTGTGTGGGTCCCATGTTCTTAAAAAAGAAATATGTTAATTTCTGTGGGACAACCCAAAAGAAAAGTGTGTCAATATCTTTGGGACGGTGGGAGTATAAATAATACTCCCTCGCAGTGATTAGAAAATCGGACACGGTCGGACTGGTCAGACGTCGAATCGGGCGGTTCAACCGGAAAACATAAATTACATATTTTTAAATTTTAATAATATTTTATTATTTAATATATAATTTTATATTAACATACTTAGTTTACATGAAAAATAATAGATTAAAAGAATAAAGTTAAATGTAAAAATAAGATGATTTTTTATTTTAATTTATATTAATAGTTAATCTAATTCAAATTTACTTTGAAATTGAAAAAAAAATTAATTAAGAATATTAGAATGAAAATAAAAATGAAAAGAAAATTGTTAATTCATTTTATTTGTTGACTCTAATTTTAATTAATATTCATTCAAAATATTTTTTTCAATTATTTAGATACAATTAAGTAAATAAATTTATTTATTTAAAGATTTAAAAAATAATGAGTGATAAATTACAAATGTATATACTTGTAAGAAATTGAAAATATCTCAGATTGATTAATTATAAGAAAGAAATAGGTATTGGATCTCTATATATAAAGACCACTTTTTATCTCTTCTTTTCCATCAACTTCAATATCCCACATTGGAAACTTAGTAAAGAGAAGAGATTTTGTACTTCTATATATGTGATGATCACTACTACCTATTTTTTTGCATCCATCATATTTGAGATGTTGACTCCTAAATTAGTCAATGAATCTCAATACGAAAATTAAAAAAATAATTAATAATATTTATTAATAATAATTACTATTTGAATGAACCGAGAAATAGGTTATTGGGGTTTGAACCGGTCCGTTAAGGCTTTAGGTTCAACTGGGAACTGGTCCGGACACACCCATAAAACCGTTTTATGGGTTGACACACCCATAAAACCGTTTTATGGGTTGAACCGAGAAAAATCAGTTTGAACCGGTTCAAACCCCAATAACCGGCTGAACCGATCAAATCGGAAACCGTCGGTTCTCTCTTTTATTTTTTTAATAATTATTTTATTATATATTATTATAATTAAATAAGGATTAATAATTAATAATATTTATTATTAATAATTACTATTATAAAGCCTTAACGAGCTCCATAACTCAACGAATATAAAAGAACATCCCAAGAACTAATGTAAAATAAAAATATATGGAATAGTATATAATTGGAAGAGAATGATAATAAAAATAGGCTCAACATAGCTTTTATTTTAACATTTAAGTTTAGATAATCATTTTCACTTTTCAAATTTAAAAGAGCGAAAACCACTCTTAATAATTTATTGCATTAAATGTTACTCTATTTTCTTTGTATTTTTACTTAAGAAAGAGAGAAAATAATAGAGAAAATATATCATAAATGAGCACCGGAAATAAAATTAGTATAAAGAGTATATTGAAGTATAATGAAATATGATCCTTTAAAATAAAAGGATGCTCTCTGACGCTACTAAAGCTCCTATCTAAGGCACTTCTTACGATGATCTACTTTGATGAAGCTCTAACAAATCAATCCATGCTCTCAAATAACTCATTTAATTTAAAATTTTTGTTTCCGTATTGGAAACCTCTGAATTAGAATTCAAAATCTCCATATATATATATATATATATATATATTCTCTTTTTTCAATTAATACACTTTTCTCTTTATCTCTCCTCTCTCATCTTTTTTTACATAAATTAATACAAAAATCACCCATATATATATATATATATATATATATATATATATATATATATATATACATTATCTCTCCTCAATTAATATACTTATTATATAAATCAGCCTTAATTCATTTGATACATAATAAATTTAAATGAAAACACTTATTCATTCAGTAAATAATAAATGTAAATGAAAACACTTTGCTAATATGATGTCCATAATAAAAACTAAACATAACCACAAAGCAATCATTTTGATGGGAAAGAGTTACAACAAGTTATTGATTGAAAGAAGACAAAACTTATTGGTGGGAGTTATCACTAAAGGTGTGTTTTGTGACACTCATCTTTAGAAGGTTCTATATATTTTCTTTGAATGTAATTTTGCTTATAATGTGTAGATGAAGTGTATCGAATGGATGAGTAAAAAAACGATTATTTCCTCAAATCCCTTAAATAACCTATTTTAATTTGTAATCTTATCCAAGGAAGAAAGGAATGTATCTAATTATATTTGTATAGAAATGTGTAATATGATTACTATAGAAAACTAGAAATATGTTTATTTTTCATAGAGAAAAATACTCATTGAAGTCGTTAAGAAGTGGTAGAGAAGAAAAAAGTTAGAGTTTGGAATTAATTATATGATCCTTCATTAGTTAATTTAGGGGGAGATTCCTATGAGTATGATCAAGTAAGATCAATGTACATTTGCTTAGATATCTTCAATATTTTAATAATTATATTGGATTAGAACTCATTTTGATTATGATTATATGAACACATATTCATTTCTAAAAAAATCCGCAAAAATTAATCATTAAGTGTAATCGAAGACTTTAATGATTAAACTCAACCTTAAATTACATCTAAATATATAATCTCACGTAATGAATATATTTAGATCAAACATATATACTAGATCTTAGAGAATCATAAATAGGGTGGCTCTGATACCACTTGTTGGAAATTAATCCATGAAACCTTATCCCTATTATGATTAACGAGATTTAAACCGTAAAGCGGAAGCGTACCTGATCCAATAAGTCCTTGAGGCTGAACACGAACTCGGAATCCGTGATTTTATGGCCTTCCTCAACTAAGCTCCTTATTCCTTATGGAGACCGTAGTAATCCCTCCCGATGGGGAGAAGGGAAGACGATGTGCGGCTTAGTATATTGGGGACCATAACCGGGTAACCTTATATACTACTTTAATTAGGCCACCCATTATCACCTAATTATGTAGTATTGGGTATCTACTCAATTGACCCATATCAAATATTATTATAGCCCATGGACTTTTAACTTTAATTGGATCACTTATTAAGTCCATAAAATAATTGAATAGTCAATATAATTGCATAATAATATATTGCCCACAATTAGATTATAATGAAAATTAATAAATTTCCAACAATAAACTCTCATATAATACTTTTATAGTTAGGTATTTCTCATACCTAATCTTTTTAATAAAATGAATATTTTCCTGGAAAAAAATCATTTCTTTTTATTCTTTCATTTTTCTTTTATAAATTCTCTGAACAATAAATTCTCCAAATTTCCTTTATAAATTCTCTGAAGTCTGAACAAATGTTCACAGTTCAAAAGAAGTTTCATTATTGCTAATTTGCATGTAATCAGCAGAGTTACACCTTTAATTTTCTGATAGCCATAACCTATAAAACTATGTGCTCTAATTACACTTATACTTACATTCTATTAAGTTTTTGTTTAAAATTAGTTGTGCTCCGATTACAGTCCTGTTATACTTTGTGATTACATTAATTTATTAAGTTTAACTTTAAATCTAATTGTGTTTTATATGGATGCTTTTATACTTTGTGATTTCATCCTATTACGTTTAACTTAAATCTAATTGTGCTTTATAAGGATGTAAACATAATCCTGTTATACTATGTGATTGCACATTCTATTGGTTAATCTGATTATGTGATAATAATATTTCATTTCATATATGGTTACTTTAATTATCTTATACCCTTTGATTATTCCAAGGTTGATTTAGTTTATTACAAATAGTGTAACATATACTCCCTCCGTTGCCTTTCAATGTTTATATTTCTATTTTACGCGTCTCATTTCAATGTTTACGTTTTCTTTTTTGGGATATGAGACCACCTAAAACAATTAATATATCATCTAACACTAATACACTTACCCACATACATTATATTAAATATTATATCTTTCCACCCACCATCTATTAAAATATTATATACTCCTTAATCAACGTTAATTAACATGCAAAAAAACAAATATAAACATTGAAACAGACGGAGTACTACATAGTTGGTACAAATTTGATTGTCAAAGCCAATAATCCCGAAATCAACTTTGGCAGAATTTCGTATTTGAGAAAGGAATATAGCTGACTAGTAAATTGCACTAATAACATGTTTGTGCAATAGGAAGTTGGGCGAAATTAAGTTCAGTCATTCACTTCAATATCACCATCGTTTTAGTTTCGCTTAAAATACAACATACATCCACATAACTTCGTTATTTATGATCTATTTTACCTTATAGTTTACTCCCTTCGTCCCGAAAAGTGTGCGCACCTCTTTTAGGTACGAAGATTAAAAAAGTGATGAATTTTAGGGGTATAATGGTATTTTTTTTAATAAATAAATGATAAAATATGTTTGATAGAGATAATTTTTTTTGTAAATAGAGTGTATGGAGAGGGTGATTGTTTTAACTTTTTGTTTTTTTTTAATGTGCAAACTTTTGTGGGACAGTTCAAAATAGAAAGTGTGTTATTTGAAAGGAGACAGAGAGAGTAATATTTATTAATTCTAAAAGTATAATTGTTAAATATTATTAAACAAATATAGTTAGTAATATATTTTGTGCGGCTATCATTCTTTGCATGTTTACGTTCTTTCACCGTCAACCTTTTCAAGATAAACATTCTGCATTACAACTTACACAATTAGAAATTTGACCATTTTGAAAGCCATTTTCTCACTCTGACCATGTTCTTTCTCTTCACCATGGCAGGATTATGACAGTGAGGAGAAGTTCTACATTTCTGATGATCGTATCAGCCGCTACCACTTCAATATCACCATCGTTTTAACTTTGCTTAAAATACAAAATGCACCCATAACTCGTTATTTATGATCTATTTTACCTTATAGTTTAATATTTATTAATTCTAAAAGTATAATGTTAAATATTATTGAACAATTATAGAATTGAAGAATTGAAAAATAAAATAAAATAATTTTATTATTAATAACTCACCAAATATTATACTCCCTCCGTCCCGGGTATTTTTACCGTTTGTACGGGCACGGAGATTAAGACGTTTTATTTTTTTAATATATAATGTAAGAGAAAGTAGGGATAAATTAGTAATTTAAAAAGAAAAAGTGAATAAAGTTATTGGGAATGATGAATAAAGTGTAAAAAAGTAATTAAAGTTGTTGGGATTGTAAAAAGTAGGTAATAAAATATTATGTATTTTTGCCAAAAATGGAATGGGTAAAAATACGTGGGACACCCCAAAATGGAAAGTGGGTAAAAATACGTGGGACGGAGGGAGTATAATATCAAAACCAACTGCTTATCACCTATTTATAGGATAGAACTTAGAAGTTGATTGATTATCTATTAATTCTATAATTACCTATTACCTAGAATATTTTTATGGATAAACAGTCATCTAAATGTTATCTTCATTATTCTATAGTCTAATTTGATAGAAAATTCTAAATAATTGATTACTCTTAAAACTTATAATTCTAAATCTTTCATGAAATCAAAAAATTATGTTTCTAGTTACTAAAAATTTACCTCAATCAAAATACTTTCACCTTTTTCTTTTTTCTTTTTCACTCCAATAAAAGACTAGTCACCGTCATCTCATCTGGCTTAATAAAGTGGAATTTATCAATGGTACAAATAATTGTCATTAAAAGTTGGAGATAAAAAGATAAAAATTCAAAAATGAGAAACATTCTAAGGGCAACCCAATGGCTGCTACGCAACAAATCACTAAAATTTTAGTGATTTTGTAGATACCTCCTCCATAGTGGAAAAAGAAATTTTTATGAATCTATAATTAGCCATATCTTTAATATAGTAAAGAGAGTTTAGTTTTATAAGGTGTCACCATCAGAATTAATTTTAATTATTTTAATATAAGAGATTAAAATTAGATCGTGGAATTAGTTAAAGTGGAAAAATAAAAAAATTGATTAGAGATGAGAGTGTTGTTAACTAGATGAAGGAGGGTATTAGCTGTCTTTAGATTTATATTCATAATAATTTATGTGATGTTAATTGTATCGTACGCTGTATATTGGATATGAGGTAAATCTCTTGTCCCATATTAATTATAATAATAAAACTTTTTCTTACCAAAAAAAAGTATAAAAAGACTACAGTTTTAGATGATATTGGATTTGAGTACGTTGGTGGATGCTCGCAGAATTGCTCCAAAGCCGAATAGTGGGGCTGGATTTGGTGCAATAACTATTTAGAATCGAGAGTATGCATTGATGGACCTCATGTTCAAAGAAATTCGGACTATATTAGGGAGTTAAACCGTTATGGGGAAGATCAATGGTGTCTTCAGGATATACCATTTGACGAGGTTGATTCATTGTCATCTTCGGAGGAGCTAGGCGTGCAGTAATCGTTGTTCACACTGCGGAGTTTCTAACCATAACAGGGCTAGTAGGACGATTTCTCAAAATGATAACGACAGTGGTATGGTTTCATCATCAGCTTCAGCCGATGGTGTCCCGTAAACGGAAATGCTCTATTTGTAGACTTCCGGGACATACACGGCGTACTTGCCCCTGAACGAGAAGCCGTTAGAGAAGATGTGGAAAGGATCGATTGAGGCTCTTCATTAGTAGTGTATTTGTAACCTTGTATTTTGGTTCCCAACTGCCTTTTTTTCGTCATGTACCCCAAAAATATTTAAATTGACATAATTATCCTTGTAAAACTTATATCTGTTCGGTTGTTGCAACCGAACAAAATAAAGAATTCATTTATCTTTATGTGTTTGGTTGCAGCAACCAAACACAATAATTTTTATTTTAATTTATATCTACACTACCGAATAGATAAAATAACAGATAAGTTTTATGGACATCATTTGATGATATCTATAAAACTTACTAACTGTTATCTTATCTATTCGATAATGTAGATATAAATTAAATAAAAATCACAAATCTTATTGTGTTCGGTTATAAGATGAATGAATTTTTTGTTATATTCGGTTGCTGCAACCAAACAGAAAAGATAGATGAATTTTTTATTCTGTTCGGTTTTTTTATTCTGTTCGGTTGCTTCAACCGAACACATATAAGTTGGATAACTGTTTGGTTGTTGCAACCGAACATATATAAATTTTATAAGGATAATTATGTCAATTTAAATATTTTTGGGTACGTTTAGTAATTTTGGGAGTGCAAATAGCTGGTAATGGACAGCCAGATGTGAATATGTGATCATTTATTTAAACTTTGTACTCGTGACCTTTTTGAATGTTTTGAATATGTGATATTATATGGTTTCAAGGACAAAAAATCAATTTTTGTTACTTGACAAGTAGTGTATTTGTGAGTTTTTTTATTGGTATCCATATGTGTTATTTTCTATTCACTCCGTAAGAAGAACAGTTCACCAAACCCAATTAACATGCCTTCATTATTGCTGCAAGCAAATCATGAAGCAGTGTTACAACAAGGAAAATTAACTCTAAAAATCATTGCAATCCAAACATTATGTTCATTGATTTGAAAGAAGAAAACATCGCTATAAATGCATAACACATCCCCACAATGTGGAGCATATTGCAAGTTTGGAAGTACATCACAAATCATAAAAAAGGATAAAAGAGCATCTTGCTACTTTTGATTCCAATAAAATACATTAGTTAAAGTGGATAACTTTACATACTTCATCAAAACAACTCGGAGTTTTCTTGTCCTTCCCTGAATTAGTTTAGTATGTAGACAGAGTCATGACTGCTATTTGCTATAAACAGACGACTATCAATGTACCAATACTAATGAAGGATGCTTACGAAATTTGATATAAACAGACAACTATCGATGAATCAAAATAACATCTCCAGTGTTTCAAAACCAAACAACTCTAAAATATATACTCATTAGGTTTAATACTGAATGTGAGATTTCCAATGACAAAAGCGCGATCCATTTCCTATGACAAAAGCAAGCGATCCAAGCCACCTTCCAGCTACGAGGACCTGAAATAAAGAAACAAACTCAATGTTACTTAACAAAATGATTGAAAAAAAAAGAAATATTGGATTAAAAGTAATCTTAAATGAAACCATTGTTCCATAAAACACTGCCATATGAAGCATAAATATGATTTCTTATTCTTAGCTACTATGATTGGATTCTTAGTAAAGGCCAATGGAGAATAGGACACAAGTCATTCTAAAAGAGCATGATTGATGAAGTTCTAAGGTTAAATACAAATATTATAAGGTTAGTGAATTATAAAGTTGTGAATGGCATAACTACAGAAAATGTAGATAGTAATTATTTTGGAAGGAAATACTAAATATTACAGTTCTTCTTATGATATTATTGTTCATGAGGACTACATTTGGAATTAAGGAATCAAAGAGAGAAATAAATATAACAAGGTAATCTGAGAACAAGCAAATCAACATAATGGTGCACAACTAGAGTACTTCTACATGAATATGACATTTAGCATTTACACACATCTGTGGTACTAAATGAAACCAGAATTATGGGAATGACAAACAAACAGTTGGTTACAAAGAGAATCACAAAACAGAGCCACATATCAAAGGATCAAAGTTGATCAATTATGTAAAACCATGAATAGCAATAATGCTATTGTCCAAAATCTAGACAATGAGAACATCATTAACTTAAAACTGCACATACACCTCCAAATGCATATTATCAGTGAAGTTAAATCAACATTCTCCAATTCCATATATTGCTCCACAACCAGATTGCAATTGGATTTATATAAGAACAAAAGTAATCCCCATATCGAATTCACAAACATAAAAAAGACCAAAACGAGATATGTACGAATTTTTCCACAGTTTTTATTTATTTATTAACTATTATGAGAAGAAGACCACAAAATTAAACGCAAGTTCAAGACGAGAAAAGAGCAGCTGGTTTATCTCGTTGTTTTCAAATCCTATATTATACTGGTTAGGCATAGTAGAATTAGACACAGTTCTTTGCATCATACACTGATGTGTTCTCTGTTTCCAATCCAATTCATCTCATTTGTATTTCTCACAAATACCTCCAAACACAGAAACTTAACACTTGAAAATCAACGCAGAAGCTCAATTCGTATCGTCTAAAAGAAAATCAACACAAATTCTGAACGGAACTTATAGAGCAGCCAGCTAATTTTTGAATAACAACACGATTATCCTCCAATTAACAAACAAAAATATTATGCCTATAATTCTACTAACATATACCGTCAGAATAAAAAATTAGGTATGGAATTACAGAGAAAGAAGGAATACCTGGATGTAGTAGATCTTATTATTAATGAAATGAGTGCGGAAATCCCAAGTCCTATATGTAAGCCATCTGAGAGCCTTCGTAAGCCAGTTGATAGCCTTTCCAATCCTCTAATCCAGGAGTTATGCGGTCGATCAACTCCACGCACATAAACGAACCTATTATTCCCAATAATAGCCATAATAGCTTCCTTTTCTTGGTCTGAGAGGTTCTCCGCCAAGCTTAGCTCCACCACGCTGTGTGGTTTCGCCTCCCTTGCCGCGGCGGAGAACGGCACATATTCAACGCTGCTTACTGTAAAATGTAGCCTACTCCTTGACATTGCTGCAGCTCCACTCTGTGTACTGTTGAACCTAGCCGTTCCTTTCCCTCCTTTTTTTATTTTTTTATTATTATTATTTTTTTTGTGTCGTCTCTTTGGCAACAAGAGAGAGAGGGTTGAGATAATTGGGCCTTTCCTTCCTGATTATAAATTTGGGCTATTCCTGAGAGAGATGGTTGAATAAATATGGTCCAAATCTCCAACTTGCAAAATCGGCCCAGCTTATTTCGAAATCGTGTGGGTAAAAGAAATTATTTGTATGTGTGACTTTCACTGATGTGAATGTTTATAATTTTGAGTTGTTCTCCCTTTTGAAGTTCTTCTTTATTTATGAGGTCAATAATATTCATTCGTAAAATTATAATACGAAAAAGTGTATTGTGAGATAGGTTATTTGTGAGACGGGTTGATCAATTACTAAAGTATGTTTATTATTTAGATAAAATGTGTTTAATGATTATTAAAGAATATTTTCAAAAGTAAAGTAAAACCTTCATAAAATAATACTCGATAAATTAATAACCTCGATAAAACTAATAATTTATCTGGTCTCAACTCAGGGCCAATTCAAATTCGGGTACCAATCAATTAAATAATAAAATAATACTTTTTAGGAAATCTTAAAATATACTAAAGGTCCCAACAAAACTATAAATTAATAATTTATTAATAAAATCAATATATATATTCAAGAGATTCACAATACACACATTATTAAAATATTTAAATTGTATTATTTATTATATTTTTTCATCTTCGTATCGATGTATTTATAAATATACTTAGTAATGGCAATCAAATAATACAATTAACTATTTAGTGTTAATGTGTAAATTGAGAATTTCCTAAAATATTGCATACTTATATATTTATAATCAACATTTTCTTAATAATATAAGTCCATAAAACATTTCTTTTGTATATAACCTCTCTAAATTAATAAATTATTAATTTATCGATTATATAATATCTCTCTAAATTAATAAAATTCTCTGGTCCCAACAATATTAATTTATAGAGGTTTTAATGTATGTTAGATTATGCATTAAAATATGATTTTAGTGTGTTATAATATGATTTATTATTGACATACATTTAAATACAAATAAACATAAAATAAACATACTTATGCGATGAATCAGCCCATCTCACAAATAATCTATTTCACAAGAGAGTGTTTCTTATAATACATGTAATTGTCATTTATAATTTTTTAAGAAATATACGTGTCAACACCATGATATGCTATTGCCGACCTACCAAAATATAATTGAATTTCGACTTACACTTATACTTAGTATAGTGGCAAATATGGATTGAACCTAAGAGAGTATAATGAAATTTAAATTAAATCTAAGTGTTTCAAACAATTAAATAAAGGGGGATTTTGATTTGGTGAAAGATTAAAATTAACAATAAAAATAAATCAACTTAATTTTTGAATACCAAGTAGATGAAAATTACTTATTTAAATTAACCAAGAGATAAAAGCTTAGTTTAGGATATCGATCCCCTCCCGTTTACTAAATTAATTAATTATACGAATTAAACATCTAACCTAATGTGTAAACTCAAATCCCTAGATTGACGGTACGATCAGTCAACCCGAATGTTCTTATGTTTATCAACTAGGGTACAACCACTAAGTTGAACTATTTATGAGTGACCCTATGGATTCGAACTCATAAACGCATTAAAACTCTAAATATAGGATTACTAGGCTACGAAATCTGGCTAGGTATCATACAACCTAAATTCTATTACACCTAGAGGGAATAATCTCTATTTGTTACTTGTTCCAATTCCTACAACAATTACGGATTGTAGTTCATAGATTAACATTAAGCAATAAAATAATTAAATTAGTTGATCAGGCCAAACTAATTATTAAATTACTATAAGGAACATCAAAGCATGTAATAAAATAAACTTTCACACAAGATTCAATGAAAAACACTTAATAATTAAATTAACAATTCTACGGGAGGTTCACGAATCCTAAACTAGAGAAGGGGATTAGCCCCACATGTTTATATGAATTACAGAATTAAAAATATAAAAATTAAAGAGCCGATGGTGTCTTGTTTGTGATCTTGAAATTCACGTTAAACTCCTTGGGGAGAAGACCAATCTTCACTTCACGCCTAATCTGCTGCCAATCTCGTGTATTATGCCTTTGATGATATTTAACGTGTTTTGCAGCCTCCCAAATATAAAAATATATCTTCTCTTCTTTTGCTTGATCTCTTTCCTAATTTATTTCTAAACCAAGGAACATCTACCAAGACAAATGAAAGTTACAACACATCAAGAGAAAAGTAACCAATGAGCATTCGGAACTAAATGAAACATAACTCCTCACTCAAAGTTTGCAACTTTCATGGCATCAAGTCTTTCAAAATTCCATGGCCTCACAAAGATTCACTCAGAAACACTCAATTGTATATAATTTAGGTAGCAAGATCACTCAAAAATTGAAAAGAAAAGTCATTACCATAGGCTTGCTCCCAAATCAATTCTCCATCAATTTCAGATGGATCATGTACAACAATCAAAGGGTCTTTGAATGGGTTGTAATGGGGCTTTAGGACAGGGTGAGATAATAAAAGGAGATAAGAATTGCTAAATGTATCACTTTACAGCATGTGATCTTTACAAATCAAACATCCATCATCATCCCCAAAGTTCCCTTCCAGAACATTTTCTTGCACTTTTATTCTCCCCACACCTGCTCCTTTTATAGATTTGGAACAGCAGGTGTCACACTTATAAGAATAACTGCTTTCTAGATAATTTCAGCAACTCAATACAAACAGTTTCCTTTTTTCCTTTCTTTTTTTTTTTCAAGAATTTTTTACTTTTTTCTTTTTTTTTTTCTCATTTTCTCCTTCCTTTCTTTCTTTTTCTTTTCACAACTCTTTTTTTTTTTCTCCAATTTTTTATCAACTAACTTCTCCCTTCATCATCAACCATAAAGTATTTCCACAAAATCACACATTGCAAAGTAATGAAGGGTTCAAACGGAAGATTTTAAGAAAGAAATGGGAATTTCGGGTTCATTTATGTGCTCATAATTCAAAGAAAAGGCTTAGGCTCAACGTGGCTTCCCTAAAGTTTTCATAATCAGGTGGGACAATTTAAGGCAAGAGGGTTAAACCTAAGTGCCCTTATCATTTTATCACGCACAACCAATCACATGATCTTGAAATGCATTCTGAAGAGCAAGTTCTAGAATGAGCAATTCAAATTCAATGCACTCAAGAAATAAATTCAATAGAGCTCATAGATGATAGCTCTTTAAGGCTCAAAAGCTCACCAAACATTGGGTATATTTGCCATGAAATTCGAAAAAAATTGAGCTACTACATTCACAAAAAATCTTGCAAAGAATATCAAGTTCCAATAGCTCCTCAATATCATTGCTACCTCCTCCATCATGCATCACATTCATCACCTCAAAAGAATTTATTCCTCAAATTTTTCAAACTCCACATCAATATAAAATTCAGAGGACAATAAGAGTAAGACATGAGACAATTCAGCAAAGAGTCTCAGCAAAATATTCAAAACAAACCATACTTACATCACTTTTCTACCCCAATTATCATATTAAATCCCTCCCCACACCTAAACATTTGCTTGTCTCCAAGCAAAACACAGTATAAGAGAGATCAAGTATGTAATTGGGTAGAATACACCTGATTCAGTTTTGGGTAGGGCTTTGACCACAATCAACCCTTGCAATTTGTGTCACAGTTGCTAATCACAACAGAAAATTAAGAGTGAACAATCAGACAATTTATTAAAAATAAAAACAAAACAAGAAAATTGGGTTGCCTCCCAATCAGCGCCTTTTTTATTATTATTGGCTCGACTTAGGCAAGGTGTATCATCATCAATTGTAGACCACGTCTTTCAACTCCATTCGGTCCACCTCAACCGTCTGGAATCCTTCATGATATTCTTTGAGTTGGTGTCCATTTACTTTGAAGCTTCTTTCAGAATTTGAGCTTCTAATCTCAACTGCACCATGAGAAAAAACATTAGTCACAATAAACGGTCCAATCCAGCGAGAACGTAACTTACCAGGAAATAATTTAAGCTTTGAATGATAAAGTAAAACTTTCTGCCCAATGTTAAAATTTTTCCTTGAGATTCTTGCATCATGAAATGTCTTTGTCTTCGCCTTATAAATCACTGAATTTTCATAGGCTTCGTTCCTCAATTCCTCCAACTCTTGCAATTGGAATTTCCTTTGCTCTCCGGCCTTGTCATAATCCAAGTTGCATTTCTGGATTGCCCACCATGCTTTATGTTCAAACTCCACAGGTAGGTGTCATGGTTTTCCATAAGCAATTCGACATGGGGACATGCCAATCGGTATTTTATAGGTCGTTCGATAAGCCCATAATGCATCCTCCAATCGTGAGCTCCAATATTTCCTAGACGGATTAACCATCTTCTCTAAAATCCTCTTAATCGCTCGGTTGGATACTTCTGCCTGACCACTCGTTTGAGGGTGGTATGAAATGGATGTCTTATGAAATACCGAATACTTACGCAACAACACTTCCACTGTTCGATTACAAAAATGCATGCCTTTGTCACTGATGATGGCTCGAGGAATTCCAAACCTACAAAAGATGTTAGATCGAAGGAAACCTGTAACCACTTTAGAATCACTAGTTCGGGTGGCCTTCGCTTCCACCCACTTGAACACATAATCAACAACAAGTAATATATAAGTAAAGCCAAACGAAGAAGGAAAAGGTCCCATAAAATTCATCCCCCACACATCAAAAATCTCACAAACAATTATAGGGTTCTGGGGCATTCCATTTCGCTGAGAAATATTTCCTACACGTTGACATCTATCACAAGACTTGCAAAATTCATAAGCATCCTTAAATAGTATCGGCTAATAAAATTCACACTCAAGCACTTTGAAAGCAGTTCTCCTAAAACCAAAATGACCACCACATGCATGACTATGACAAAAGGTGAGTATTGAATTAAATTCAGTATCAGGAACGCACATTCTTATCACTTGATCGGAACAACGTTTCCACCGATACGGATCATCCCACAAGTAATACTTAGCATCACTACGGAGTTTATCACATTTTACCTTGCTCATACCATCTGGAAACTGATGGGAAGTAAAAAAATTCGCCAAATCAGCGAACCATGGAACTGAACCTTCTAACACTGAAGGGGTCAGTGTCAGTTGATCCGAATTTTCCAGATTTTGCAGAATGCCAGCAGCTGTTCTTCAGGGAATTTTTCAAGGATTTTCTGCTCATCTTCATCCCTAATCAGCCTACTTAGGTGGTCGGCCACTAGATTCTCCGATCTCTTTTTGTCTTTGATTTCCAAGTCGAACTCTTGAAGCAGCAAAATCCACCGAATCAACCGAGATTTAGCTTTCTTCTTCGTCATAATGTAACGAAGAGCTGCATGATCAGAGAAAATAGTAATTTAGTACCCAACAAATAAGATCGAAATTTTCTAGAGCAAAAAACACAGCTAGGAGTTCTTTTTCCGTAGTGAAGTAGTTGGCTTGAGCGTTACTTAAGATTTTTGAAGCATAATAAATCACATGTTCAGCCTTGTCCACTTGTTGCCCCAACACTGCTCCTACGGCATAGTCACTAGTATCACACATTATCTCAAAAGGCAAGCTCCAATTCGGCGGTTGAATTACAGGTGGTGTAGTTAGCAACTCCTTCAACTTATCAAAAGCTTTCTTGCAGGCATCAGTCATCTCAAACTTCACTTCTTTTTGCAACAACTCACATAGTGGCTTGGCTATCTTTGAAAAATCCTTGATAAACCTTCTATAGAAACCTGCATGACCAAGAAAAGAACGAACTTCCCGCATAAATGCGGGGTAAGGCAATGTAGATATAAGGTCTACCTTAGACTTATCAACTTCAATCTCATTCTTTGAAATGACATGACCTTAAACAATGCCTTGTTCGACCATGAAATTATACTTTTCCCAATTCAAAACAAGGTTTGTTTCTACATATCTTTTCAAAATAAATTCATGATTTCTAAGGCAACTATTAAAAGACTCTCCATACACACTAAAGTCATCTATAAAAACCTCAATTATATTACCCAAAAATTCAGAAAAAATACTTACCATACACTTTTGAAATGTGACAGGTACGTTGCAAAGCCCGAAAGGTAACCGGCGACATGCAAAAGTCCCAAAGGGGCATGTGAATATTGTTTTCTCCTGATCTTCGGGAGCTATAGCAATCTGAAAATAACCAGAAAAATCATCAAGAAAGCAATAATAAGAATAACCTGCAAGCTTTTCTAACATCTGATCAATGAAGGGTAAAGAAAAATGATCCTTTCTAGTCATGTTATTAAGCTTGCGGTAGTCCATGCATACTCTCCAACCCATTTGCAAACGTGTCGAAACCATATCACCCTTGTCATTCTCAACTACAGTCACTCCTGATTTATTTGGCACCACTTGTGTTGGACTAACCCACTTACTATCTGAGATGGGGTAAATGATTCCCACACTCAGAAGTTTCAACACCTCATTCTTTACCACATCCATCATGGGTGGATTCAACCGGCGTTGAGCTTCTCGAGATGGCTTCGCATCATCCTCAAGCAGAATACGATGCATGCAAATTGTGGGACTGATACCCTTCAAATCCGCTACCGTCCATCCAATAGCAGTCTTATGCCTCTTCAACACATCAAGCAACGAGCTTTCTTGTTTATCCGTCAGCTTGGATGAGATGATCACCGGTAGAGTGGAATCCAGTCCTAAGTACGCATACTTCAAGTGTTCAGGAAGTGCCTTTAACTCCAGCTTCGGTACCTGTACTATAGATGGAAGAATTTTTGAAAAAATGTCAGGCAATTTAACAGAAGCTATATCTAAGGTGTTCGGTCTCTGAGAAGAACTATGCAAAGCGTTGACATAGTGATTCAGCTCTTCATTCTCCCATCTTTCATCATCCTCCTTCTTGATTCCATGATCAATTACTGTGTCTAATGCATCTCTACTAGTGAGTTCAAAGTGTCCCTGGACAATAGGCTCAATAGTACTCACAACAGAAAGTAGGTTAGCATCATCAGGATATTTCATAGCATCATATATGTTAAATTTAATGATCTGCCCATCAAATTCCATCGTAAGAGTACCTTCACTCACATCTACCTTAGTGCATGAAGTGTTAAGGAATGGTCTTCCTAACAAAATTGGAGTGGAATTCGATGGGTGGTCATTCATTTCTAACACATAAAAATCAGCAGGGAATACGAGTTTATCTACCTGAACAAGAACATCCTCAATGACTCCATTTGGGTATGCCAGGCTTCGATCAGCAAGCTAGATGACAACTCCAGTCTTTTTCAGCTCTCCCACACCCATCTTCTCAAACACTGATCGAGGCATCACATTGATGGACGCTCCAAGGTCCAACATGGCTCTCTCCACCTTAAAACTCCCAATCTTACAAGGAACCATAAACATGCCAGGATTCTTGCACTTCTGAGGTAACATTTGCTAGAAGACAGCTGAAATGTTTTCTCTCATCACCATTTTTTCATCTCCTTTCAACTTCTTCTTATTGGTGCACAACTTCTTCAAGAACTTGGTGTATCTCAGAATCTGCTTAATCGCCTCAATGAGAGGTAAGTTGATCTCCACTTTCCGAAACACTTCAAGTAATTATTTATCCTTTTCAGTGGTGTCCGGTTTCCTGAACCTACTTGGAAAAGGCAAATGATTAATGTTAAAAGGGATAGGGTTAGAAATTTTAACCTAATTTTTTTCGGACCTTCTGACACTGATGGGGTCAGTGTCACGTTTTGAACATCAGATTTTTTCGACCCAATCTGATCGGTCTGATCCTCCACTGTTCCAGCAGGTTCTACATCATCTTTTTCCACTTCTTGATCAAGCTTTTTGGGCAGTTCAACCTCCTCCAACTGTTTTCCACTCCGCAGTGTAATGTCATTCACATTCTTAGGATTAACCTCCGTTTGTGAAGGTAACTTTCCACTGTTTTGAGCTTGCATCTGGCCTACAGTTGTAGCTAATTGACTCATCTAATTTTCCAAGTTTTGAATGGATGTCTGAGCAGACACTTGGAATTTCAGATTGTTGGCAGCCATTTCTTTCATCATTTCCTCAAATGAAGCTCCGGAACTTGAACCACCTTGTTGGCGATTTCCACCATCATGAGGGTAATTTTGTTGCCTATTCACCAATCTGTGCTCTTGAAACTATTGTGACCCCCTATTTCCTCCTTGTCTACTTCCATACCTAAGATTAGGATGATCTCTCCAACCCTGATTGTAGGTTTGAGAGAAGGGATCATAGGGTCGTCCCATGGCGTTTACTTGCTCTTCACTGGGTGTAACCTTGCAATCAAGAGTAGAATGATCGTTAGTTAAATAATATTGACAAGATGGAGGATTTACCTCTTTTCCTTTAGCAAGATTCTCCATAGCAAGTGTCAACTTGTTCAAAGTTTTCTCCAACTTAGAATCATGGACCTCTTTGACTTCTCTAACCGATGGATCATGTGTGCCAAACTGTTGAGTGTTGGCAGCCACGCTAGCAATCAAATCTCTAGCAGCAGTAGGTATTTTCTGTTGGGAGATTGGATCGTGCGGTTCAACGTGATCCGTTAGGATTGACAGGCAAACAAAATCAGCGGAAGCAATAATGTGTTTACCGTACTTCAGGGTTGATGTAGAGTCTGAATCGCCGCAGAAGAACACCTCTTGATCTTCTGCTGTATGTCCCAAGTCAACTCTGGTGTTGGGTGGTCAACAATCCCCAGAGTTCTCTCAATCTGCTTCTCTCTAACTCACGTCAAAAGAGGCGCAGGAAGTTAGGTTTCCAGAAGCTGAGATGACTATTTATATTGGGCTACAGCAGGGACCAGGAGGAGAAATTGGGCTGGGCCTCAATTGAATTTAATTAACCAAGCTTAGCCCAAAGCTTTTAATTAAATCCAATAATAATAATATAGTCCACTAAAATATTATTATTGCACTACCCGTCCAATCCCAAAATTATGTTCTGGGCTCCTTCTTATTATAAGCCCGATAGTCTCCCCATGTTTAAGATATACAATGTCCATTAATTAATTAAGTTACTGACAACTCAAATTAATTAATATCTCATCCAAGAGTAGTACCACTCAACCTTTTTATCATGCCGGAAATTAATCCACTTGCAAGATTTACATGATAAACCTTATGAGCTCCTCAAGGGGACATCATCATCCTATGACGGACATGGATTCCTTCTACAATCAACAGCACACCATAGATACAGCACTACTTCCCAACTCACCGAGTTTGTTGATTTAATACTTATAAATCTCACCCATTGATGAATCAAAGAAATACATACTGCCCTACGTGTCGAGGTTATTGTATAGGGATTAAGAGCACGAACTTCCATAATAACAGAGATCAAGTTCTACTATATAGTCAGTATAAGAAGAACGATCTCAGGCGGTCCTGCTCAATACACACAAGTGCACTAATGTGATTCTATAGCCAAGACAAGCTAATACCAAACCACACTACAACCATACCGATAGAGAGTCCCCGTCTATCTCAGTTGTGAACATCTGTTTATACTTTATAAGGAAACCGATAATATGATCTTCCGCGTGTTGTCGCACAACATATTATCTACAGTATAAAGTAATTGGATTATTGCATCATGCATATAAAATAAATTATAAGATGCAATCATTTGATCAATGATTCTCATTTCAAATATTGTTATAACATTGTCCATACTAAAGCTAGACTTTTAGTATACAATCCAACAATCTCCCACTTATACTAAAAGACTATGCTGTCATGTCTTGTGCCATACATCTGATTCCTACTCCCACTACACGACCATTAAAAGCTCTCGCCTTTAGGTCCTTGTAAATGGTTTACTAGGTTATCATCCGATGCAATCTAGGCGACAACAACCTTCGCCTCATCATACGATTTCTCGTAGCAGGTGGTACTCGCGCTCCATGTGTTTAATTGCCTTATGGACTCGTGATTCCTTCAAGTTTGCAACTGCACCAATATCATCAATATAAATTGTGATATCCTTGGGCAAACTTAGAAACACTTCGAAGTCCATCTTGAAGTTTCTAGAGTCATACAGATACTTTGGCTGCCTAATAGGCTCCAATTTATCATCATTCCATGATGGAGTCCGGAGTCTGAAATATATTTCTATATAACACTCCTCCACATTATGACTCTACTTCCTAAAATTAAACACATAACCTTTGAGGAGAATTTACTGCCGTCCAATCTGACTAAAAATCCGAATCTACGTAATCCACAAGAAGCAGTGAATCTGTCCAGTAAGTGTATATATGATAACCAGTCCTTCTCAGGCACTTCATATATATCTTACCACAGTTCATCATTCTTGTTCCGGGTTACGTTGATACCATCTGTTCATGCGTTCAGCAATACAGATATCCAACTTCGTTCATAGCATTCCTTAGATTAAGCTTCCTTATTCGCCGAAGCATAAGGAACCGCTTTCATCTACTTTATCTTCTTCTTGTATCTCACAGACACATTCACTTAGATAAATTTACATGCTAAACGAGTATGGATTGTATCATTTATGAAACTTGAGATAAGCATAACATCCTTTCATATGATCCGTATTACCGTGATCAAAAGGATATATTTTACTTTTCTTAAGTCCTTCATATCTACCGCTTTAATAACCGTACCCATACGCCCGATAATACTCTTTCATTGTCTCCAATGAGCAAGATACTATCTACATATAGTCCAAGAAATACCACCACGTTTCCGTCACTCTTTACAATACACAAGACTCATCCGCTCATTGATTTAAATCCATGCCACTGGATTATCTAATCAAAACAGATGCTTCACAATCTTAAAGCTTGCTTTAGTCCATCGCTGGACACTTTTAAGCTTACTTTCAAAATGCTATTAGTACTTTGCAATGAATCACTCTGGTCGCTCCACATAGATGTTTTCCTCAAGACTTCCAATCAGGAAAGCTGTCTTGACATCTATTTGTTGTCCCTCATAATTTAATATGAGCAGCAATAAATAAAAGAATCCGGATCAACATAAGCATAGCTACCAGTGAACATGTTTCCTCATAATCGAACCATTTCTTTCTGAGTACATATTTTCGCAACAAGCTTTGCTTCCAAGATTTTCACCTTTCTGTTTGATCCTCTTTTATTTCCTTTGATCCTTGCAATGGCTTTTACACCATTTAGTGGTCAAATAAGCTCCCAGATTTAATTTAGAATCCGTAGATTCTATTTCAACGTTCATTGCAACTTACTAAGATTCCGCATTTTTATCTTGTAGTGCTACGTCGTATCCGTGGGATAATATCATGTTCACTAGGGATCAAGTCTCACGACTCTCCCAAAACATATATTTATGGGTTGTTACACAACCCTCCCACTACGACAAGGCACTACATGTAATTGTGTATCAGACTTGACACGCGTTGCAGTTTACCTTGTGGTATATCCTCTTGTACACTTGGTACTTATACTTAGTGTTTTCCTCTCACTTCCTTTAGAACAACTTATACATGGGTTTGTGATTTATTTCATAGTCCTTTTCCAAAAATCTGGTTATTGTGTTAACAATTACCCTTCGATCTTTTTGGACTAAATAAATTACTATCCATTTTTCTAGAATATCCCATATACAGACAAACATTTCACGAATTACTGTATCCAGGGCATATCCATAAAATGAATTTAATTATTCCAAATAATTCATCATCTATCTAATCATAACCATAAGAGATAATACCTTCTATTCACCACACCATTCCACTGGGGAATGTCCGGTGTTGCCATCTTGAGATTTAATCTCAACTTCTGATTAATAGCTGCTAACTATCCTAAGAGGTATTTACCACCACGGTTAAACCGTAATGTCTACCTCTTGCCTGGATAATATTAGGTCCGCTTGAATCAGACTGAACTAATTCCAACATATATATCTTTGGCCCTATACCCCACAGCCTTGAAAAGGCAGTTAATCATTTTTACTTCCAAGCAAGACTCGCAAGTCCGATAGTTTCCACTTCAGATAAACCTTACGGTCTATCGGCTATCAACTTTTGAATCCTACTCAAGTAAAATGAATTAGTCATAGACGCCAAATGTATGTTTAGTTCATTTCCGAAGGTTCCTTTCTCTTACTAATATTAGAAGATGCATTATTTAATTACTATTTATTGCATCTGTGGGATGTGCATGATTCAAGAGTATCCAAATTATCCACCAATGTACTTTAACGGATTATAGCCTCATTCCTCATTTCTATGACCATGTCATTTAAATGAAATGAAGTATCCATCCGTTAATGCATAGAAACCGAAATTAAATTCTTTCTATGAAACGTACGTAAAGATAATTTCTCATAATCAATCGTTTATTCTTATCATGAGATAAATAAACAACTCCCACTGCAATAGCCACTACCTTCGTAGTTTTACCCATGTTATTAACAATCTTATCCTTACTAAGTGAAAAACATTTAGTGATTCCTGTATCTACACACTTCGTGTCAGTAGATGCCATCACTAATCATGTTTAGGCTATTAGTAAATAAGATATTAAACTTGTTCACTTTATGATGAAAATGGCTTTCCTTTGCCACATGTTTTGTTAGAAGTTTCCCACCATTTACATCCTCTTGTAATTGAGGTGGAACTTTCTCAAAAACATCTAGGCAATTATGGAAAATAAAATTGACTTAGGTTTCCCTTTCAACTTCTATTCCATATATATTTCCAATTCATTCATCAAATTCTATCATGATCTTGCGCCTTTTAAATTACTCAAGTATCTGAAGAGTTACATGAGTTCATCATATTTCTATGATCCTCTCATCTCTTCACTAAAGACTTTAATAGGCATCATGAGCCGTCCTTTGAGAGAACACATGTATTTTCTTAAGCAGTAAATTTCAAAATCACGATTCTTTTCTAATCAACTAATTTGGACAAGTAAATATAATGTCTTTTAGTTAACAATTAGTGAGATAATACCATTCGAAATTCAGAGAATCAGAAATAAATATACTGATCAAAACTTCGAATTTTATCCTTTTATATTGTTTCCCTCAAAACAATATAAAATAAAATTCACCGACATCTCAAGCACCGTGAGTCTGCAAGCCACGTTAGTGTGGACGTTTACAAACCCGAACATTTACAAGAGAAGGTTTTACCCATTAATTTCATTTGTCAACCTAACTTTATGACAAAATAATTAATAGTCGGTTACTCTTTAGCCATGCAAATAATAGCAGTGACTCCGTTGGGGAGGATACTAATTATTTACACCTAAGTGTACACCATTATTTGATCCCAAGTCCACTGCGCGAGCTTATGTGCCTTACAGTTGGAGAAGTACACACGCGCTCAGGTAGTTTCCTACAATCATCAATTATAAGTTTGTACCAGTGTACCGCACACAAACTCATCCGTTAGGGAGGAAGGCCTATGCCAACACGCAAGTTTATGTGCCACATTACAAACAATAATTATTTATGAAGTCTGTACCAGTGATCCGTGAATAAACTCATCCGTTAGGGAGGAAGGCCTATGCCAACACGCAAGTTTACTCACATCACTTACAAACCAATAATGGAGGCCGCGGGAATTTATTACCAATCCCCTTTCCCACTTAGTTATTTAATACCGAGGGTTTTAACATGCATATAATATTCCAGAATAAAATATACAATTAAGACATGCTTCTATTAACAGTAATTTAAATAAATAAATCACATAGAACATATCTTTCACATATACAACAATAATTGACAATTAAATCAATTAATCAGTTATATAACATTAATTAATTGCATAATTAGTGGATCAATCAATTTTGGGCTCAAGAGCAACAAATAAGCACAAAATGAACAGCAGATTAAATAATTAATCAAGCTCATTATCCATGGCCCATAATCTTAACCCAAAATTAAATTAAGTCCATCAAGCCCACTAGCACAATTAGTCCATTAATATAATTAATTAATTATGCTTGGCCCATTACTCACAATTAATTAAATTAATTAGTCCAGCAGCTCATTGCCATTTAATTAAAATTGGGCCCAAAAGTCCAAAACCAAATTAAAATTGAGCAGCATCTAATATAATTACTGAATTGGGCCCTTTAATCATCAGCCCAAATACTCCTTAATTAAAATAGGGCCCTGCAGCCCAATATCCTTTTAATTAAAATTTTGGGCCCAAATAATTAAACCAGGCCCAACACCATTTAATTAAAATTGGGCCATGAGAACAGCCCAAACCATAATTAAACACAAGGCCCTAAAGGCTTCCTGCTTATAATGGATGGCCCAAAACCCATTGTTATGAAATTAAGCCCAGCAGCCCAATCACCACATAACAAAAATTGAGCCCCTTTAACTATTTTAATTAAAATTGGGCCCATTAGCCCAAAACTAAAATTAAAATAAGGCCCATTATGTGACAGCCCATTATGAAGCCCACAGTCTAAACTGCTGCCCTACCAAAACCAGCAGCCGCCGTTCTCCTTCCAAACACGAGCAGCAGCGACCAGCCGACAGCCACCGGAAATGAGCCGCGCCGACAGCTGCCTTCATCCGTCCCTGCCAGCCTCGTCGGCCGCCTATAGCCAAGCAAACTCCCAGCCTGCTTTCGCGCTGTCAGTCGCCTCTGCCGCCGGTGGCCGCGCCAGCATCCGCCGCCAACAGCGCCGCCGCCCGCTGATTCGCCACCCTCGATTCCAGCTCCGCCAGAGCCGCCACCAATCGAGCCCGGATCGATGCTCGGCACGCCCGAAACGCCGCTGCTTCAACCGACGGCTGCGCCCACAGCCTAATGCTGTCGCGCCATCAGACCGCCCGGAAGCTCGTCGTCCGCCGATTTGCTCCGATCCATCCGCGCAGCCTCTCACTCCTCACACGCGCCAGTCGAGACAGGCACCGTTCCTCATCCGCCGCGATCTACAACCGCACAGCAGACCCGCTCGGAGAAGACGAAGGCTCGCCGGCCTGAACCCACTGCAGCCTTGCCAGGAAACCTCGCCGTGGATCTCCTCCCAGTGGACTCGCCCAGGTCGCCGATCTCGCTCGGAACTCCATCGATGCGCCACTGCTTCATCCATTTTCCAGCGCCGCCGTGATATCTCTGGTCCGGCCGAAGCCACCAGCCGTCGATTGTCGACGACGATCAGATGCCGCCGTCAGCTCCAACATTCACGCGCCGCCGGATGCACACCCATCGAGCAGTGTGTGCGTATGTGATAAAAAGATTACAGTTGACTTGACTTTTGACTGATTCTTCTTGGTGTATGTGATAAGTGTGTACAGTGTATACAACCAAAGAAAAATACACAAAAGCATATCACAACAGTAGATAACCAAGCAATATGCGATTACAACAGGTTATACTCCAATCACATAATCACAAATTGACTAATCAATAAACATGCGATTAATACAGATCAGATCATATAATCATATAATCACATTAACCCTTACCTTACGATTCACGTTTCACCACGAAACCAACGCTCTGATACCAATTGTTGGGAGATTGGATCGTGCGGTTCAACGTGATCCGTTAGGATTGACAGGCAAACAAAATCAGCGGAAGCAATAATGTGTTTACCGTACTTCAGGGTTGATGTAGAGTCTGAATCGCCGCAGAAGAACACCTCTTGATCTTCTGCTGTATGTCCCAAGTCAACTCTGGTGTTGGGTGGTCAACAATCCCCAGAGTTCTCTCAATCTGCTTCTCTCTAACTCACGTCAAAAGAGGCGCAGGAAGTTAGGTTTCCAGAAGCTGAGATGACTATTTATATTGGGCTACAGCAGGGACCAGGAGGAGAAATTGGGCTGGGCCTCAATTGAATTTAATTAACCAAGCTTAGCCCAAAGCTTTTAATTAAATCCAATAATAATAATATAGTCCACTAAAATATTATTATTGCACTACCCGTCCAATCCCAAAATTATGTTCTGGGCTCCTTCTTATTATAAGCCCGATAGTCTCCCCATGTTTAAGATATACAATGTCCATTAATTAATTAAGTTACTGACAACTCAAATTAATTAATATCTCATCCAAGAGTAGTACCACTCAACCTTTTTATCATGCCGGAAATTAATCCACTTGCAAGATTTACATGATAAACCTTATGAGCTCCTCAAGGGGACATCATCATCCTATGACGGACATGGATTCCTTCTACAATCAACAGCACACCATAGATACAGCACTACTTCCCAACTCACCGAGTTTGTTGATTTAATACTTATAAATCTCACCCATTGATGAATCAAAGAAATACATACTGCCCTACGTGTCGAGGTTATTGTATAGGGATTAAGAGCACGAACTTCCATAATAACAGAGATCAAGTTCTACTATATAGTCAGTATAAGAAGAACGATCTCAGGCGGTCCTGCTCAATACACACAAGTGCACTAATGTGATTCTATAGCCAAGACAAGCTAATACCAAACCACACTACAACCATACCGATAGAGAGTCCCCGTCTATCTCAGTTGTGAGCATCTGTTTATACTTTATAAGGAAACCGATAATATGATCTTCCGCGTGTTGTCGCACAACATATTATCTACAGTATAAAGTAATTGGATTATTGCATCATGCATATAAAATAAATTATAAGATGCAATCATTTGATCAATGATTCTCATTTCAAATATTGTTATAACATTGTCCATACTAAAGCTAGACTTTTAGTATACAATCCAACATTTTCATCATAAAAGCTCTTCCGCTAGCTGCATCAATCATGTTTTGATCCATGATCGACAACCCTTCATAGAAGTATTGCAATAGCAACTGGTCGCTTATTTGATGCTGGGGGCATGCTGATGTGAAGCGCTTAAACCTCTCCCAATACTCATGTAATCTCTCTCCTTGCATCTGTCGAGCTCCAGATATCTCCTTGCGTAAGACAGCAACTCTAGTGGCCGAAAAGTAAATTTGGAGAAAAAGTTTCTCCATCTCGGCCCACGTATTTATCGATCCAGAGGGGGAGATAATACAACTAATCCTTCGCCATGTCCTTTACTGCAAAGGGGAATGCCCTAAGCTTGACTTGTTCCTCCGTCACTCCATTTGGTTTCATGCTCATGCATACAATCGAGAACTCATTCAAGAACTTGTGAGGATTTTTACCTGAAAGACCATGGAAAGCAGGAAGTAAATGAATCAATCCCAATTTCAATTCAAATACAGTATTATCAGTGATCGCAGGAAAGTTAATGCATAATGGCTGATGGACTACGTCCGGATTTGTCAATTCATTCAAAGTTTTTTCATTATTTGCAGCCATGTTTTCCTCTCCCGACTCAGAGTCTGCAGTATCCTCCTCCTTTAAATCAGAGAAATCAGAATTTTCCTCTTCAAGATGAAGTGGACCAGCTGCAAGTTCAAGTTCGGTAAGATTTTTGGCAGTTTCGTCAGTGGAAGAACTTGTTTCCTTCTTCTTCCAGGACTTCTTTCTCAACTTTCGGGCAGTTCTCTTAATTTCTGGTATGTATTCAAGCTGTTTTTTACCTGAAGATCGAGTAATCATTCACAGAAAAAATTTCGAAAACAGGGGTCTTCTGAAGTGTCAGTGTAACTAAAAAATTTAAAAATTCCAGAAAAATTCGAAAAAATTCCAGAACCTGTAAAAATGCAGAAAATTATCAGAAACACAAAAAATTTAATAAAATTCAATTTTACTCCCCAAGCAAACGACGCCAAATTTGATATGCTATCCCCGGCCTACCAAAATATAATTTAATTTCGACTTACATTTATACTTAGTATAGTGGCAAGTACGGGTCGAACGTAAGAGAGTATAATAAAATTTAAATTAAATCTAAGTGTTTCAAACAATTAAATAAAGGGGGGTTTTGATTTGGTGAAAGATTGAAATTAACAATAAAAATAAATCAACTTAATTTTTGAATACCAAGTAGATGAAAATTACTTATTTAAATTAACCAAGAGATAAAAGCTTAGTTTAGGATATCGATCCCCTCCCGTTTACTAAATTAATTAATTATACGAATTAAACATCTAACCTAATGTGTAAACTCAAATCCCTAGATTGACGGTACGATCAGTCAACCCGAATGTTCTTATGTTTATCAACTAGGGTACAACCACTAAGTTGAACTATTTATGAGTGACCCTATGGATTCGAACTCATAAACGCATTAAAACTCTAAACATAGAATTATTAGGCTACGAAATCCGGCTAGGTATCATACAACCTAAATTCTATTACACCTAAAGGGAATAATCTCTATTTGTTACTTGTTCCAATTCCTACAATAATTACGGATTGTAGTTCATAGATTAACATTAAGCAATAAAATAATTAAATTAGTTGATCAGGCCAAAATAATTATTAAATTACTATAAGGAACATCAAAGCATGTAATAAAATAAGCTTTCACACAAGATTCAATGAAAAACACTTAATAATTAAATTAATAATTCTACGGGAGGTCCACGAATCCTAAACTAGAGAAGGGGATTAGCCCCGCATGTTCATATGAATTACAGAATTAAAAATATAAAAATTAAAGAACCGATGGTGTCTTGTTTGTGATCTTGAACTTCACGTTAAACTCCTTAGGGAGAAGACCAATCTTCACTTCACGCCTAATCTGCTGCCAATCTCGTGTATTATGCCTTTGATGATATTTAACGTGTTTTGCAGCCTCCCAAATATAAAAATATATCTTCTCTTCTTTTGCTTGATTTCTTTCCTAATTTATTTCTTCCAAAAATATCTTCAAGATCTTTTTCTTTATCCTCTTTTCTCATTCTTGATCGACCAACCTCACAGATTTGGAGAAAATTTGGTTGTGCCTGATTTGTTTCCTAATTTAGCCTATTTCCACATCAATTCATATAATTAAAATAATTATCTCCAAAAAATAATATAAGTCAATATTAGCACATAAATATATATAATTAAATCAAATAGACTTTAATTACCACCAAATAATCACGCTAAAATATGACTTATTACACCATAATTCTTTTCATAGTTGTCATGTATAATTAAAATAATAATATTTAAAAGCAATCTATTTAATTAAATTACTCGTGTCAACACAATAATTCTTTTCATATACTGTATTAGTGATATATATGAGTTTACCATTCAAAAAGAAAAAAATATATATCTTTGGTGTGCAATACTTGCCTTTGCATTATGTAACATTAGATACGTGCAAATTTTTATAATTCGAATCGGGAATCGATTATTTTATGCTCGATTAACTTTTCTGGACCGGATCTTGATGGTTCGGAATGAATATATGTTCAAATTTAAAATTTTCTTTTGAAATACGTTAGCAATTTTTCTGTGAAATACTTCTTAGGTTTTTGCGAATAACGATGCCGGTCGGCGGCGTATACTTCTGTTATCAAAGCCGTCGACGACTTTGTCCAGTGGGTGCTGTTGTAGGGACTAACTTGCGATGAACGTGTTTGATGAGACCAAAATTTCTAAATTCTAGGGAATTCCAATTTCAGTAGAGTAACCTCTAAACAAATTGAAGCAATGATCTGTAGTCAACGGTTTTTCTGTATATTATAATCCACGATTATTCCATCTGCCCATAATTTTATTCCCTTGTAATCTGCAATGTTATAAGATATTGCTGAACTCTAAGTTGGAATTTAAATTTGAGTTTACTTGAATACATCAAAAGCAGAACTAATGCAGCTCCACTTACAGTTGAATGATCTTTTTGTTAGAATTTTAGACATACGCACACAATGACACAAATAATACGAGATTTGTTTATCCAGTTCGTCTTTCGACTATGTCTGGGAGCGATGCCAAGCTAGGTATTTTCTTTTCTTCTTGATCAAGTTAACTACAATGAGAAACAATCTATTTAATAAATAGTATGTCCTAACCCTAAGCCCATTAGGATCAACTTGGCCAAAGGAAATATGGGCCCAAATAATTCAGGCTTCATACTCCAACAATCTCCCACTTGGAGACTGAATCCTCTATGTAGTCATATCTTCTTGTTCCCCTCTCGTATCCGCATGGCATCGCCTAGTCTTTTCTTTAAGTTTCAAGGTCAATTGAAGCTATGCATAGCTTCAACTCCTCTAAGGTCACTACCTTAGTAAACATGTCCGCTGGATTCTCATTTCCAAGGATCTTCATAAGCTGCAAGATCTTCTTCTCCAAAAGGTGACGGATGTAGTGATACTTCAACTCAACATGCTTTGTTCTTGAGTGAAATGCCGGATTCTTTGCAAGAAATATAACACTTTGACTATCACTGAAAAGAGTACTATTTTCATGCTCCTTCCCAAGTTCTCCCAAGAAATTCTGCAACCATACCATCTCCTTACTTGCCTCTGTCACAGCTACATACTCTGCCTCCGTGGTGGACAATGCAACAACCTTCTGCAACTTAGAAGTCCAAGATATAGCAGTGCCACCATAAGTAAAGACATACCTAGTTGTACTTCTTCTCCCATCAAGGTATTTGATGCCAGGTCTGCATCCACATAACCCACCAGTGCCACACTTTGCCTTTGAAATATAAAACCTTGTCTGTGGTACCTCTCAAGTATCGCAGGACCCACTTCACTGATTCCCAATGTTGCTTGCTCGGATCACTCATGAACCGGCTTACTACTCCCACTGCATGAGCAATATCTAGTCTTGTACACACCATGGCATACATAATGCTACCAATTGCTGAGGCATATGGAACACTCATCATTTGTGCATGTTCCTCCTTGTTCTTTGGTGACTCCTTCTTTGAAAGTTTGAATTGACTTTCCAGTGGAACACTCACAGGCTTCGACTCTGACATGTTGAATCTTTTCAGGACCTTCTGAATGTAATTTGCCTGCGAAAGATACACATTTCCCGTCGCCTTATCACATTCAATCCTCATGCCCAAAATATGTTTTGCCTCTCCAAGATCCTTCATGGAGAACCGTTCTGACAACTGCTTCTTCAACTTATATGCTTCTCTTGCATCAGCTCCTACGATCAACATATCATCAACATATAGCAAGAGAATAAGAAAACTATTGTCAAACCTCTTGTAGTAGCAACAATGATCAGTGTGGCATCTATGATAATCAATCTCCATCATGAAACTGTTAAACTTCTTATACCACTACTTTGGGGCTTGTTTTAGGCCATACAAGCTTTTTTTTAACTTGCATAGAAGTGGCTCCTTTCCATTCTCTACGAAACCCTCAGGCTATGTCATGTACAACTCCTCCACCAATTCACCATGGAAGAATGCCGTCTTCACATCCATCTGATGCAACATCAAATTTTCTGCAGCTACCATACTCAACACCATTCGAATAGTGGTCAGTTTCACAACAGGAGTAATGACATCAGTATAGTCAATACCATATCGCTGCTCAAACCCTTGACAACCAGCTGGGCTTTGTAGCGTCTGCTATCGTCAGCTTCATTCTTGATTAACCCACTTACAGTGCAAAGCCTTTTACCCTTTGGAAGCTCAACAAGTTCCCAAGTGCCGTTCAACAGAAGAGATGCTAACTCATCATCCATAGTAGCTCTCCATTTTTGTCTATCTGCACTCTGCTCTGCCTCTGCATAACACTCAGGCTCACCACTATCAGTACGTAACAAGTAGTAGTTAGAGGGCGATACCTATCAGGTGCACGTCGCTCTCTAGTTGGTCTCTGCAATGAATCCTCCATTGGCGGTGGTGTCCTTGGTTCTTCAATAAGAACCTCTTCCTCATTCTGACTCTCCTTACTCCCACTCGAGTTTGAGATGTCTAACTTGACTTCTTGGGTATTAGTCTTGTCAGAATTTGATGCCTCCAATCTGTTCTTGTACATAACCTGTTCATTAAAAACCACATCTCTACTACGAATAATCTTTCGGTTGTTCTCATCCTAGAGTCTATAACCGAACTCATCACCACCATAACCAATGAATGTACACTTAACAGATTTAACATTTAACTTGCTTCTATTATTAGAACTAATATGAGCTTATGCAACACAACCAAAGACAGCAAGTAAGACAGATTTACCTCTTTTCCCATCCATTCTTCCTTGGGTAATCTGTTTTCCAACAGAACTAATGGACCTCTATTAATTAGGTACGCTGTTGTGTTTACTGCATCTGCCCAAAACATCTTAGACAGTCCACTCTTCAACCTCATGCATCTAGCTCACTCATTCAAAGTTCTGTTCATTCGTTCTGCCACCCCATTCTGCTGGGGAGTTCCTCTCACAGTCTTCTCCATGCGAATCCCATTCTTAACACAATATTCCTTGAACTCACGGAGTTCATATTCACCTCCATTATCAGAACGAAAATACTTTACTTTCGGCCTCGTTTCATTCTCTACAAGGGCTTTCCACTTCCTGAAAGTATCAAATGCTCAGTTTTATTTTCAGAAAATAAACCCATACCTTTCGAATGGAGTCATCGATGAAGGTCATGTAATACTCCGAACCACCAAGGGACTTCGTGGGCGCTGGTCCCCATAGATCGCTATGCACCAACTCTAACTTTTCTGCCTTCAAGGTTCTGCCACCTCTTGAGAAACTTACCCTTCTCTGTTTCCCAAAAACACAGTCCTCGTATAGGCTAACTTCAACAGATTTCAGCCCTGGAAGTCTCTCTTTCGAACACATTACCTTCATCCATTTCTCACTCATGTGACCCAGCCGACAGTTTCACAAATCAACATTGGTTGTAGCTCCTGCAAGATCAATGCAGTCCTTGGAGTTAGTTGTAGTATACAACGTCCCCTCCTTCTTCCCCCGCACTACTATCGTTGCTCATTTACTGATCTTCCAAATGTTGCTGCCGAAAGTCACTGAGTATCCCTCTACATCAAGTTGTCCGATTGAAAGAAAGTTTCTTTTCAATCCTGGAATGTGCCTAACACCATTCAACTTTGATGTCGATCCGTTTGGTGTGGATATCCGAACATCTCCTTTCCCCACGATCTTCAAGGGCTCATCATCAGCAAGGTAAACTTGTCCGAATTCACCAGACACATAGTTCTTCATTATTTCAGCATCACTACATGAGTGAAATGATGCTCCAGAATCCAACACCCACGATTCCAGCGGACTATTGACACTTAAGACCAACGCATCTCCAATATCATCTGTGATTGCGTTTGCTGTCTTCTTCTCATTCTGTCACTTCTTGTTTTTCTTGGGTGCTGTACACTTATTCCTGTAGTGACCAAACTCGTCACAATTCCAGCACTGGATTGAGTCTTTGTCTTTCTTGGATTGGCTATTTCCTCTGAACTTTGACCTGCCACGATTTTGCCTACCCTTCGATCTGTCCCTATCCTTCATGTTCAGTGCTGGCCCTGAAGTAGATCCAGACTCTTTCCTGTGAACCTCCTCGCTAATCATCAGATCTCTCATTTCGTCAAGCTTCAATTTATCTTTCTCGGTTGAAGCGCTAACTGCAGTTACTGTGGCAGCCCAACTATCTGGCAAAGAAGATAACAAAAATAAAGGAAGTACCTCGATTTCGACTGAACACAACTGCCCAATGATCATGTTGAACTCATTCAGATGTTGCTGCACAAGTGTGCTCTCCGACATTCTGAGGTTGAACAATCGTCTGATCAGATGAACATTGTTCGCGGTTGTGGGCTTCTGATACATCTCCTCCAAGATTTGCAGCATCTCCCTTGCGGACTTGGCTTTAGTTGTGTGGTAGGCTACGTTCATGGACAACGATAAACGTATCGCAATCATTGCCTTTCTGTTCAACAGATTCCACTCCTTCAGTTCCATCTTTTCGGGTTTCTCCTTTTCTTCTAAGGGCACATACAGATCTTTACCATAGAGATAATCCTTGATCTGCATCTTCCAGAATTCGAAATTTGTTCCATCAAACTGTTTGATTAAAATCTTCTCATCTCTCATCGTGACTGCTCCCTTCGAACCCGAGGCTCTGATACCAGTTGTTGGGATTTTAGACACACGCACACGATGATACAAATAACACGAGATTTGTTTACCCAGTGCGTCTTTCGACTACGTCTGGGGGCGATGCCAAGCCAGGTATTTTCTTTTCTTTTTAATCAAGTTAACTACAATGAAAAAAATCTATTTAATAAAGAGTTTGTCCTAACTCTAAGCCCATTAGGATCAACTGGGCCAAAGGAAATATGAGCCCAAATAATTTAGGCTTCATACTCCAACACTTTTGAATTTAGGAAACTGGTATGAATCTTATTTTTTTCTTTCCTTTTTTTTTGTTCATTCCTTGCTGAAGATATTGGTTTGGTGAAACGCATCAGAACATCACTTTGATCATCTTTTGTACGTTCATTATAATAACTTATCTTCTGTACATGTTCGATTAAATGCCACACTCAAAATTATCACTGTTCAGATGCTGTCATCAGAGTTTTTTTATTAAGTAGATATTGCGCTCATGTTATCCAGTTTAAATACTGTAAAGTAATCAAATACCTAACATATACTATCATTTAGCAACACGTAGCCTTGGTTGTACAATTGATTCAATTCCTACATGATTATATATTGATTTCATATCATGACCTGCCTATTCTGGTGCATAATTGTTTTACTTCTTGTATAGTCTTATAAGCGATTTGTATTGCAAACATGAATGGGTCAAGTCGGGGCTCCAAATCAAGAGGGAATGCTCTCGAAACAGAGTTTGTGACGAACTCAGGAGCAGAAGAAGAGCTAGTTAATAAAAAGAAGGTCCCATTTCACAAGCTATTCTCATTTGCTGATTCAAGGGACAAATTTCTGATGATCTTAAGCACCATTGCTGCTATCGGCAATGGCTTATCACCGCCCATTATGACCATGATCATAGGAGACTTAATAGATGTTTTCGCCAAAGACCAAAAGAACGAAATCGCATCCATGGTTACTAAGGTATGGGAAAAATACTAGGATTCAGCTAATTAAGAAGAGAAGCCATCTTTTTATATCTGTCAGTTT
Organism: Pogostemon cablin; assembly: GCA_023678885.1. Classification (NCBI taxonomy): domain Eukaryota; kingdom Viridiplantae; phylum Streptophyta; class Magnoliopsida; order Lamiales; family Lamiaceae; genus Pogostemon; species Pogostemon cablin. Next base: position 22,206,003 of record CM042977.1, on the reverse strand, counting down.
TAACTCCACAGCTAATAGATTTGAATTGTAGAGATGCCCTTTTCGTTGCTTAACTTCATCATCAAATGCACATAGGTATCACTTAAAAATGTGTACTTGGGTCTGGGGGGCAGAACAGCAGCATTTCTTAGTAAGTGCAGATCGAACAAGTTTGTCTTAAACCAACAATGTTTTCCTGTAGCCTTTTTTCTGAAAACTTATAACCTTGTGATTTTTCTAGAGGTTTATTGCTGGACGATCACTGGGGTGAGACAAGATGTTGCTTACTATTACCAGGAAGAAGAACAACTAACATTGCTGGCTTCCCTTTTCTTAATATTTAAGCTTTTTGCCTAAAGTTAGGAAAATCTTATACCTTAGTCTATACTAAAAAATAGTATAGATACGAAAAAATTTCAATGCTCAACGAATGTTCTAAATGTCAAGAGTAAGGTGTATGGTGAAGCTGAAGAAATAGTTTGAACAAGGAAGTAGAAGAGGATCTCTGGAAAATACTTGTGGTTGTGGGAACCCTTGGATGTGAACTTGCATTAACATGTAGATTCTTGATTCTATAAGAGAGAAAAATTAAGAAAGTCAATGAGGATGGATAACAAGCTTACAGTTTATGTGAACACTATTAGGAGTATACAGCATTTTCAATGCTCTATTCAATCAAACAACTACAACAGTCGTCTCGTCTGTCAGTTGCATCATATTGTTCTTGGCAGTATCCTGCTTAAAAAATCTCTAAAGATACTGAAACTGAGAACTTATTCCACCATAATACTTATTTAATTAAGTTAAAACTCTGCACATTGTCATTTGTTACATACTCGAGCTTAACAGATGGCTGGTATTTTATACAAACAAACACAGCACTGACATACCTAAGGCAACTTCTAATGTCATGACATCTAAAAAGAGTGAGCAATGAAAAAAAAAAAAAAATTGGACATTATTGATGACAAACACAATATATCATATGATCAAAAATAAAAGATAAGACCATTTTTATCCTGCCTGTTAGCTTCACAACGAGCGAGCATTGTTCATATGGAGTATGTTTATGAAGAAAACGGAGTACTAAGTTGCTTTCAAGAAAAACAGCATCCCCTTAGGAGACAAAAAAAAAAAAAAAAAGGAAAAAGGAAAATAACAGGAGGGGATTTCTCACAATTGATATTATTGCCTTCATTAACCCAATTAACATGCCTTCATTATTGCTGCAAGCAAATCATGTATGCACTGTCACAACAAGGAAAATCAACTCTAAAAATCATTGCAACCCAACCCAAAGATTATGTTCATTGATTTGAAGGAAGAAAACATTGCTATAAATGCATTACACATCCACACAATGTGAAGCATATTGCAATTTTGCTAGTACATCACACATCATAAAAAGAAATAAAGCAATCGTGCTGCTTTTGATTCCAATAAAATGCATTAGGCAAAGTGGATAACTTTATATACTTCATCAAAACAACATCAGGAGTTTTTTTTCTCTTTTCCTGAATTGGTTTAGTATGTAGACAGATTGATGACTGCTATTTGTTAACACTCAACGATTAACATAAGCAAATTGCAAATTTGACACTAATCTAATTTTAAATTCGTGAGCTCAAAGTCAACAATTTTGTTTCGGGGTAATAAACAATTAGGAAGCTACAATTTGCACACCTAATAATCTGAAAAATGATTACAATTAGTAAATTATAACCTATCATTTTTCAGTCTCACTCATGAAAATAAGCTAAAAGACTTATTCAAGAAAGTTTTTTTTTTCCACAAATAATTGTCCAATTTTTGGAAATCATTCTGGCCTTAAGGATTAAAGAAAAAAAAATTAAGCGAAGCATGTGTTATCAAGCACTCCTGTTTAGTTTTTTTTTTTTTTTTCGAAAAAAAAAACCTTACCACTTGCATTCCAATTTGATTTTTTAATTTTAATTTTTTATTATTTTAATGATCATACTTGAAATGGCATTACAATCTCCAAAGATAATGGCACAGGTTACAAAAAATTCATGGGTGAACAGAGGATGAAACCCGTGAAACATGGGCCAATGCACTCTAGGAATTTATATGATAAATTAAGACGGAATGACTAGTTATTAAAATTTTATTTAATTTAATAGTGAATTCTAAAGAAATTTTTAATTAATGGATCAGATGATCTAGACCCTAGCGCAGGACACATTACAATTTAATGTCAAAGGATGCTTACGAAATTTGATATAAACTATCAATGTATCACCCGTGTTTCAAAACTAAACAGCTCTAAAAACGGTAGTCACAATGACTAAACAGCTCTAAAAACAGTAGAGTCACAAAATCAACCACACTGGGATTGAGACACGGCCCGAAATCCCGGGGTGCCAGCTGTTTCAGTATTTGCTTGACCCCTATCTATCTAGAATAAATAGTCAGACCAGACGGGCTAAAAGCATCTGGAGAAGAGTCACTCTACACTCTAAGAGTAAGCGGTAAGCCGATAGTCAGGAATTCATAAGCGATCCAAACCAGGACCTGAAATAAAGAAACAAGCTCAATGTTACTTGATCAAAATGATGGAAGAAAACAAAAGATAATGGATTAAAGTAATCCTTAATGGCCACAATTTGTTGAACAATCTGAATTATGTACACAGAATGCTCATTTCTTGTCCAATTTTTTTCACCAAATGTATTTCCACAATAACATTATCATATATGAAGCAGATACATGATTTTTCTTATTCTTAGCTATGAATTCTTAGTAAAGGTGAATGGAGAATAGATTCTTAGTAAAGGTGAATGGAGAATAGGACACAAGTCATTCTAAAAGAGCATGAATGATTGATGAAGTTCTAAAGTTAAATATAAATATTATAGGGTTGCAAATTACAGAACTACAGAAAATGTGGATAGTAATTATTTTGGAAGGAAATACTAAATACAACAGTTCTATTTAAGTATAACAAGGTAATTTGCCCCCAGGGCATAGCTCAAGTGGTAGAGGGGAGGGTGGAAAGGTCTTCCAGCTGAGCTTGATTGCTGCAGGGTGAGGTTCGAATCCTGCCTTTGGCATGGATTTGCCTCCTTGCAAGCACAAGGTTTAACAGTGAGCCCTCCATATAAGCCACTTGAGGCACATCCTGCGATTTACCTCCTCCACCAATCCCCAGGGCAGGGGCGGTGGGGGCCCCTAATGGTGGGTACACCATTTCAAGTATAACAAGGTAATTTGAGAATACATAATAGTGTACAGCTACAGTACTTCTGCATGAATATGAATTTAGCATTTACACAAAATGAAACCAGAATTATGGGAATGACAAACAATCAGAGAAACACAAAACAGAGCCACATATCAAAGAATCAAAGTTGATCAATTATGTAGAAACCATGAATAGCAATAATAGTATTGTCCAAAATCTGGAAAATGAGAAGATCATGAACTTAAAACTGCACATACACCTCCAAATGCATATTATCAGTGAAGTCAAATCAACATTCTCCAATTTCAAAGAACAAGACTTATTTTACACTGTTCTTTTCATCTAATTTCTATTTTTAAAAAATAGAAACACAGAAAATCAACACACAGTTCTAATTTGTTTAGATATCCGAAATTAATCACAAAAACATTAAACAAAATATCTTACCCCCAGAATGATGCCTTATCAACTTTCTTTTCATTGGTGTAGAAACCCCCGCCAATTTCCACCTCCCCCAGTAGCAAGGCAACCATTACTGCCGCCATTACTGCCCCCGCCCCTCCCAAGGCTCCTAAAAGGAACGCCTTAACGTCCGTCTGCGGCCTCGGAAGTATTGGATCCCCTTCGACGTAAAGGTAGGGAATTCTCCTAAAGATCTCCCTCAATTGAGTTTTCTCTACTTCCGGCATGTCATCCTCGAGGCGAATCTCGAAGAGACTCTTCGGCTTTGCCGCCATTGCTACGGGGCCAAGGGAACCCTTTCCTCCGCATATCTCACTCCACCGATGGTAATCTTAAGCCGATTATCCATCTTCTTCAAACGAAACGTCGAAATGTGGAACGAAACGTGGAATGTGCAGCGAAATTCAATAATATAATTGGGCTAGGTCAGGTTTTTGATATTGGCCCATTATACTTGGGCCCTCCCCAATTCAATAATGCACTTGGCCTTCTCCAATTCAATAATATTTTAATTATTTTATTTCATTTTATTTAGTGTTAAGAATTAAATAAAAGTTTGATGTAATGTTTGACATTATTCAAATGATCTCAATTAGACTCTAAGAATATACTACTATTTTATAAATTGACTGAAATATTCAAAAAATAGTTTTTTTTAATAAAATAAATTACATAGAGAACCTAATGGAACGGTTCTCCAATGATTCAATATTGATTCATTATTATCGAAATATTATTTTTAAATAGTTATAATATACTCCCTCCGTCCCACGCTAAGAGTCACATTTGCTTTTGGGCACGTGGATTAAGGAGTATTATTATTTAATGTGTAGTGGATAATTGTATTAGTGGGTGTGGGGGTCCCATGTTTTAAATGTATTAGTGGGTGTGAGTGGGTCGCATGTGTCCAAAAAAGGAAATGAGATTCTTTGGGTGTGATGACCAAAATGATAAAATTACCCTCTTAGCCTGGGACGGAGGGAGTATTCTTTCTTTAAAACGTATCTTCCAGTATTCGTTCCAAAAATGTCTATTTTCCTTTTTTTACACATATAAAACTCATTTATATGCACAAATACAATTAAATATGAAGCATATATACGTGCAAAAAGTAAAGAAGGTTCTTTTAATTGGATGAAGGGAGTAATTCATTAAATTATACTCTCTCGATCCTAAAATTAAGTAGGATAAGTTTTGGATGAAACTGTTTCATAGATCCCCTTATAGGAGAATGACTATACATAAATAAAAGAGTGAGGCTTGCGTGCGCCCGGGTGCACGGGAACACATTCCGTGTGCCTTTAAAAATTTAGTATTATGAGCAAGAGGACATTGCTTTGGTTTAAAGAGTATACACTTTAATTAATAAAAGGTACACTATTTTATTCTAAAGAGTATAGTATTTTTTTTCTTTAGAAAATAAAGGGTACACATAAAGGTACACCATTTTATTCTAAAGAGTATAATATTTTTTTCTTTAGAAAATAAAGGGTACACATTTTTATACTAAAGGGTATACAATTTAATACAAAATTCTAAAGGCGCACGGAGTGTTGTCCATGCACCCAGATACACATAATAATTTCTTTAGAAAATAAAGAGTACACATCTTTTTACTAAAGAGTATACAATTTAACACAAAAATTTAAAGACGCATGGAATGTGGTCCGTACGCTCGGATGCACAGAAGCTTTTATCTAAATAAAAAGAGGTATATTTAAAATTAAATTAAAAAATAGTTAAATGAAAAATGGCCTGTTTGGTTATGTTTATTAATTATAATTAGGAGTAAAAGTTGATTGGGAGGTAAGAAGCAGCCAAGCATGCGCTTGTGGAAGCAGCGCTTTTGCCATTTTCTTATACAATTGAAACATTTAACTTTCATATTTTTTAATAAATTATTTTATTAATTATTAAAAATTTATATAATTTTTTTATTTTTTATTGATCTAGTATTACTATCAGGTACAATCCATATGCCAATATTACTATTAAGTATATATAAAAAAATACTAATTAATACAAAATAAATGCATGAAATACCACTCTTATTCTTCTTTTAATTGATTTAAAAATTAATAATGATATGACATGTAATGTGATAATAGAAATATAAAAATTCCAACTAATTTCTCCACATAAATAAATAGGACTGTTTGATAACATTTATTTTCTTATGAGGCACTTTAACCTTCACTTAATATTACCTTAAGGTTTGTTTCAAATTACCATTCTCATTAAAGTTTCACATTGCTGTCATTGCAATTATATTCCGAAATTTAAAATAATTTTGGTTGTCTAAATTTTAATTATTGTGTTAACCTTGAAGACAATCTAAACAGAACTAAACCTTAATATTCAGATTCAGGTCAACTTTGTTTACCGTAGGACTTAAATTTGGATTCTTATTTGTTCATTTTTTCTATTCATTCATACTCTCTTCCCAGGATTTGTGATTTAAGCAAAATGGCTTTTGATACAACCAATTGTAAGGCATTAGATTGAAGATAAAGAGAGAATCATTTATGATCGATCTCCTGTTACATTTTGGTGATACATGATTGACATGTATGCAAAAAGAAAAATCTCAACATTTCACCCTAGGATTGATTGTTAGGGTATAGAATAGTTTATCATAATTGTCAATCATCCAACGGATTGTAATAGGAAATGCAATACCAAAATGTAATATGAGATTCGAACCGCTATTCAACCTACCCTTTCCATTCCAAATGAGATAACCTGTTACACTCTCATGTTTCATCTAATATTCCATATATTAAAATCTTGACACGTGTCACAATCAATGACCAAAATTCAATACTTGCCCCAAGGATTTAATGGTAAATTGTAGGGTATAGTTTTATTACTTTATGAAATGTCAATGGAATATGGAAAATATAACAAGGATTCAAGTTGCTTCCATTCCCTCCTTTATAAGTTTATTCCTTTGCAGAAAGTGAGAGATATATTTGGGCCATAATTACGGCCCAAATCTCCAACTTGCAAAATCGGCCAACCTTATTTAAATTATTTCCAAATTCTGTCTATAAAAAGAAATTATTTGTATGTGTGATTTTTACTGGGATGAATGGCTTTAATTTTGAACTTCTTCTTTGCTTATGAGTCCAATAATGTTGGTTCGTAAAAAATTACTTCCTCCGTCTCGGAGAAGTTGGTATAATTTTTTTTGGGTACGGAGATTAAGGAGTATAATAATTTAATGTAAAGTGAAGTAAAGTGAAGTGAGAGAAATAATATTTAATGTGTAGTGGGTAGTTGTATTAGAGGTGATATGTGGGGCCCATGAAAATAGATTAATTATTTTTGTGAGTGTCCCATATATTAAAAAGGAAATATGTCAACTTTAGTAGGACAAACAAAAAAAAGTGTCAACTTCTATAGGATGGAGGGAATACTATAAGGCTAAATATAGTGTGCACCCGGGTGCACACGAAGCTTCGTGTGCACCCACATACAAATATAAACAAAAACATATACAATTATGAGTAAAAATGTATACAATTTAATTGTTAATTTTTTTAATGAAAAATTGAGTGTAAAAAAATATACAATTATTAAAATACATGTATATACTATTGAATAAAAAGTTATACACATATAAATGATGGTTTTTTTAATGAAAAACATAGTGTGAAAAAAGTATACAATTATTACAAAACACGTATACAAAAGAGAATAACATGTATACAAAATAGAATAAGAAATTATACACGTATGGGTGCACCCTTGCACCTGGGTGCACCTAATATATACTCATACTATAATACATTTGTTGTCGTTTATAATATTTGTACAAATATACGTAACTCTCAACACCATAATTCTTCTCATACTTGTCATTTATAATAATAATAACAATAATATAATTATTATTAATATTATTATGTAGCAACACCATGATTCTTCTCATAATAAAATCAAATAAATTAAATATAAAATAATTATAATTAATTATTTTGCATAATACACGGAACTTGACAAAGATTTGTGTGAGACCGTCTCATGTAAAGACTTACCAGAGATGTCCAAAAAGTGATAACTATTATGAAGAAAAATAATAATAAATTAATGAAAAGTGATAATACTCTTTCGTGAATAATTTATAGTATAAATAAAAAGTGATACTCCCTCCGTCCCATAAAGAAGTTCACAATTACTGTAGATACGGAGTTTAAGAAAAAGTTACTTTTTGGGGGTAGTTTGGTATTTTTAGGTAATAAATAAATTATAAAGTAAGTTTTGTGAGTTGTAAAGGGGTGGCAATTTTGAAATTAAAGTATATTATTGGGTTATTGATTTGTGTGTATTTCCTTATTTGGGGGTGTGAACTTGTTTATGAGATGGACAAAAATAGAAAGTGTGAATTTGTTTATGGGACGGAGGGAGTAATAGTTTTATAGCGAAAGTGTTAACGATTTATAGCGAAAGTGATAACTATTTTAAAAAATAAAAAAATAGTCTAATGTGAGATGATCTCACGCAAGGTTTAAAAAATAAAAAAAATAGTCTAATGTGAGATGATCTCACGCAATACCACTATTTATGAAATTTAGTTTTTTTATAAATTATTTTATTATCCATCCTAATATTTGCAAACTTATATTTTTGTTTATGTCCCAAAATTTACTTCAACATTACAGAAGTAATAACAATTTTCAATATTAATACCTTCATAATATAATGACTAATTATAGTGTGTACTTGGGTGCACCCTAAAATAAGGGTGCATTCATATACAAATATACACAAAAATATTTATAATTAAAAGCAAAAATGTATACAATTTAATTGTTAGTTTTTTTAATGAAAAATTGAGTTAAAAAAATACTACTCCCTCCATCCCACCCAAATAGTAATATTTTACTATATTGGGCATCCCATTCAAATTGCAACATTTTCCCATTTTAGTAAAAAAGGCCCACCAATGCCCACCAATACTTATCACATCTCTCTAATACACCTATCCACTTTACATAAAATAATAACACTCCTTAATCTACGTGCAAAAAACAAATGTAACTCTTTGCTCGGGACGGAGGGAGTACAATTATTAAAAAATATGTATACACTCTTGAATAAAAAGTTATACACATATGGATGTTAGTATTTTTATTAAAAAATTTAATGTGAAAAAAGAATACAATTATTACAAAGCACGTATACAAAATAGAATAACATATATACAAAACAAAATAAAAAGTCATACACATATGAGTGCACCCTTGCACCCAGGTGCATCCAATATACACTTTAATATAATATATACTCCATATATATATATATATATTCTCTCCATCCGCTTTAAGCGGTCTATTTTTTCATTTTGGACGTCTGACAGAAGTGGTCTCATTTCATTTCTTTACACATAAGAGTATAGAATTCACACACTCATTAATACAACTAAAATATGAGGCTCTCACACTCACTAATACAACTACCCACTACATATTAAATAATATTCCCTTCATTTTATAACTCACTAATACAATTATCCACTACACATTAAATAATATTCCCTCCATTTTATAAAACGCTTTGCGTTTACCTCCCCACTTTAAAAATAAATTGTTCATTTTTATTAACTTTAGAGGATATTATAGTATCTTGGTTTACTGATAGATATAGATGTGGCAGTTGGAAAATATATTTGATATTTTATTATGTTATATTTTCCATATTGGTATTTAATCAAATAATTTATATTTGGATAAGATTAAATTAGTTATTGATTGAGGAGAATATCACGGACAAGATTTGATCAAAGATATATTGAGTTTCCATATTTAAAGGATTTGATCAATATTTGGAAATATTCATGGATATATTAATTTATGGTGTTTGAATTCTGGACTTCTTGGAGCAGATTACATGCATCCATGCCAGTCACGTGTTCTGAGATTACATGATCGGCTACTCTTCTGTTACTTGACATATCTATAAGTAGCGATCACAATAGATTGAAGAATGTATTTCTTTAGTATCAGTCTCCCCACATATATTCTATTATATTCACTCTCCATTGTTCTTAATGTGTTAATCATATTTGGAGAGTTAGAATTAGGTTTTTATTATTCTGTTTTGTTCTTGTATGAACGTGTTTATACTTCCATTCATGTGATTCGGATTCCGAGTTAATGTGTTAATCATATTTGGAGAGTTAGAATTAGGTTTTTATTATTCTGTTTTGTTCTTGTATGAACATGTTTATACTTCCATTCATGTGATTCGAATTTCGAGAGGGAGTTCATCTATCAAGATCGGGAGATCTTATAGCAGCGTTGGAGGGAGTCCACTGTACGTTGTCAAGTCCACTTGGTGGCCAGATAAGTATTTAGAAGTTGTAGGTATTGTCGATTAGCATAGAACGGAGTTCATAGATGCTAGATTGAAGTATTTGTACAATTCTAATGAAATAGATCTGAGGGATGAGGCGAAGCCTATCCCGTATTTGTTTAGATCGTGTGTTTTAATGTCTTCTGCTGATATTTCTTTCATGCTTTATTAAAATGCACTTCTGAATTCTTACATCAGTAAGATCATTACTTTTGAGTTCTTACATCAGTAAGAACATCAGCACACACGAGCCTATTTTCTAACAGTGGCAATCCACTTGATGGCTCTTGTGATTGCGCAGTCGAATCGCTGAGGTTGGAAACTCTATACACAGATTGATGACTTCTGTTTGCTAAGACTCAACTATTAACAAAAGCAAATTGTAAATTTGAAGTCATTGAGCTTGAAATAGCAACCCCATGACTTTAATCTAATTTTAAATTCGTGAGCTCAAACTCAAGAATTTTGTGTCAGGGATATAAACAACTACGAAGCTACAATTTCCACACCAATACACTAAAGAATGATCAAAATTAGTAAATTACCACCACATGCCATCTATTCAACATGATGACCGATATCTTTCAAGAAAATAATTTTTTCCACAAATAATTGTCCAATTATTTGGAAATCATTTTGGCCATGAGGATTATAGAATAAAAAATCTAAGCAAAACATGTGTTATCAACTTATTAATTACACTCTGAGAAAGAAAAAAAAAACATCAGTTATACTCCAATTTGATATGTTACTCTCACAATCCTGAATAACGTTTATTCTCTCGTCATTGATTCGTTCACATAATCTTTATCCTTAAAAAATGAAATATTATCCTAATCTAACACTAAAAAAATAAAAAATTAATATAAAAAATGTCTATTTCCTCTTTCCACACTAATTTCTTCATTTCCTAATCTAACACTAAAAAAATAAAAAATTAATATAAAAAATATCATTTCCTCTTTCCACACTAATTTCTTTTTTTAATATATGTGTATTTTTAATATATGTGTACAGTAAAGATGAATCATTTTAAGGAAAGGGGAAGTAATTTTTTTATTTATTTTTAATCATTTTAATAGTGTTGGCGTGTTATTGGGAAATTAATGTTGTTAAAATGGTGGGACAACTTTTGAGAAATAATCTTTTTATTTTTTTTATTAATGTTGGGCCCGTTGGGCCTGTTGGCCCAAATTGATGGTCTTCACTTCTCATTGGGCCAATGTGTTTGGCCCATAGCCTTACACCAACGACCCTTATCAACCCCAATTCGTGACCCCCAACGAAGTATGGGCGGGGAACATTACTCTTCGTGAGTTTGAATAGGAATCTGGGCACCATCCGTTCTGCCCCCTCCTCCGGCGATGAAGATGACCGGCGCGAAGACGAGGACGGCCGCATCCACCCAACAGCGGCATCAGAGCTTAGTCTGATCGGTCGTCAGTCGTCCTCCGTCACTGTTCGCCGCTGCCAGTCCGTCCGGAGCCGCCTGCTGTCAGCCGCCGGTGGGAGATCCAGGACGCCGTTGTTGCTGTGCGCCGCCGTCAACCGCTGCAGTCCGCTGCCCCTCGAAGCCCGCCGGAATCGCGATTTGCAGCCGCAAGGAGCGCTCGCCGTCGCTGCTGCTCATCGATACCGCTGCTCGTCGCTGTCCGTCGGCACTGCCAGCCCGGTCAGATCGATGCTGCCGCTGCTGCTTGCTTCCAATTGCCGCCGCCGATCTGCTCTCAATTGCCGGGAACGCGACGCCAGCCTCCACTCACCTCCAGCTGGAATTGCGATCTGTTCGCATCGGCGATAGGGTTCCACCGCTCGTCGCCACTGCCGCTTGCCACCGAAGGGCTCCAGCCGCCCATCGCCTGTGACACCGTCGTCCGTCGACCGCCACCGCCAGCCTCCGTTGCTGGATCTACCCGTTGCTCGCCGTTGCTGCCCGTCCGTCGCCGCCCAGCCGCTGGCTGCCACCAGCCTGGCCGCCGCCGGCCACCGTCTCCTTCTGATCAGCTAGGTGATAGGGGAGTCTCTCTCATCCCACCGGAGAAAGAAAGGAAAGACTCTCTCTTTTCATGCTATAGATTAATTCTATCAGTATTTTTAAAAGATTTGTTTTGCTGATTGGGACCTTTACTAACTTTCCCACTACTGTTTGTGTCACTTTGTGTGTGTTGAGTTCAAGCTTGGTGGCCATTCCGGGTGTAATTCAGTAAGTGGACGCAAGGGTGGGCTGCTACTCGAAGAGGCTGTTGTGAGTTCAAGCTTAGTAGCGGGCAGGGTGCGGCTCCAAGGTGGGAGTTGCTCGTCCGGTTGCCGCTTGAACAAGTCTTCGAGGGGTGCTTGTGGCTCGTAAGGGTGGTGCGGTGTTTGTCCACCACTTCAGGGGAGTTTTTCGTTCCTTTAAACTTTGTGTTTTTCTGATTTGTTCAGTTATATTATATCTGTGTGATATCCTGAGACGGTTGGTCCTCCTTTGTACTTTGTGATGCTCTGAGGCGGCTGGTCCTCTTGTGTGGTGATTTCTATGCTATAGAATTAGGGATTTTTTGTGATTTGTGGCCTGATTGGTTAATTTCTTGTTATCTCTAGTTTTATTTGCTTGAAATCTCTCGTGGGTATATCTGTGTGATATTTTTCTTGGTTTGCTTTCGCTGTTTATCTGATTTTCTGGAATTTTTTGTTCTTTTTGTTATGTGTGTGAATTGAGTTTGTTTCCAGGCCTAAGATAACATTTGTCACCTGTGTGTGTGATTGTGTTGTTTCTTGAATCTGTGTGAGTCGATTCACTCAACTTTAAGCACCTATGACTTCTCCTAATGCATTTGGGCAAGGAGACTTCAATATATGGAAATAGAAGATGAAGTATGAGAGTGTGTTCAAAGCTGTGAATGACTCTTATGTTTAAGAGATAATTTTTTGTGTGAATTATTTGGTGTCTTTTAAAATCTTGTGTGCTTTTTAATTGGCTAGTTAATTCCGCATGTTGATTAGAAAATTTATTTTTCTATCTTGTTTCACTTTGAATCTATGTGCTTCTTTGTGAATTTGTGTTTTCTTTGTGAGAAACTTGTTAGAAATGTGTTTTCTACGTTTGTGCTTGTTTATGTGTTAAACTTGCTATGTTTTAGGCTGTTCCTAGTGAGGTAGAGTATTTGCATATGTGTTAACTTTATGCTTTTGTGCCTAGTATACATGCTTGTTTGTTTCTCTTAGTGAGGTGGAGCATGTTGTATGTGTTCATATGTGGTGTAACATTTGATTTTTGTTAACTGTGTGTGCTTCTGTGTGAAGTGTCTTTGTGACGTTATGTGATAGCTAGCTTATATGTCTATGTGACTAGACTGTGTGTCTTTAGAATTATGTATTCTATTCTGTGTGATAAATGTATGAATTGTGTATTCATGATCTATGTGATATCATGTTAGCTTTGTGCTTAGTTTTGTTTCTGTGTGAACTGTTCGTGTGTCATGAGAACTGTGAGTTCTAATCTATGTGATTACATGAATATGTGAACTTTTGTGACTTTGTATCATTTTTTGACTAACTTTGTGTTTGTCAAATTTTCTAGATCTTGCATCTAACTTTGTGTTTTTCGTTTTGCAGGTGTCCAGAAAAAGGTGCGATGATGAATTCCTAGTTGAACACAATGGTGGATGATTTGGGCCAAGGTGGAGATTTGTTAGGCCCGTTGGGCCTGTTGGCCCAAATTGATGGTCTTCACTTCTTAAAGTATTGAGCCAAATGTGTTTGGCCCATAGCCTTACACCAACGGCCCTTATCAACCCCAATTCGTAAGCCCCAATGAAGTGTGAGCGGGGAACAATACTCTTCGTGAGTTTGAATAGGAATCTGAGCACCATCTGTTCTACCCCCTCCTCCGGCGATGAAGACGATCGGCGCGACGACGAGGACGACCGCATCCACCCAATAATTGTCCAATTATTTGGAAATCATTTTGGCCTTAGGATTAAAGAATAAATCAAAACATGTGTTATCAACTTACAACTTTTAACACTCCAGACGCCAGTGGCGGATACAAGCAGGTACAAGGGGGTACAGCTGTACCCCCAAAAATTATATATATATATATATTACATTAATTAATTTATAAAAAATAAATATACCCCCAAATTCATTGGCCCAACCCATTATATGTTTTTATATATTTTTTGTTTGGCCCATACATACAAAAAATAATCAGCCCATTATTAAGCCCATCCAATTGTCCTATTTAACTAAAACAAGTAAATACTTATTCACTAAATTTTAAATTTCCAGCAGCAACAGAATCGTGTGGTGACTGGTGCGGCTTCATCCATCCACTTCTTCCCCCATTTCAACTTGCACCTTTCACTTGTAAGAATTTATTTAATATATTAAATGATTAATTCATATTAATTAGTATTATTTAATATAATTAATGAGTTTGTGTATTTTGGTAAAATGCATTTTAAATATATTATTGAATGAATTAGGGTTATGCTATATTGGGGCATTGCTATAAAGGATATATTTGTGGGATAATAAAATGTATTTTTAATGTTCGATATAGTATTATTTTTTGAGTGTTACATAGTATTATTTAGTATAATTAATATTTTTTTTAAAATTAGGGCTTATGCTATATTTTAATTTATTTCTTTAATTTTGATGATTTTTTTTAATTATTAATTTTGAATTGACAAACTAAAATGATAGAATTAATAGCTTTATTATTTCTAACTAATTAATTCAATTAGGAAAATGACAAATGATAAATCCAAATCAAAGAAACAAAAGATGATGATAAAACAGCCCGATCTTCGTCAATTTATGCTCAAGAAAATGAATCAAGGGGCTCCTTGCACTTCGTCAAAAGATGTCGACGTTCCTCTTAATTGTGAGTATTCTTCAACCCCGTCATTTAATTCTCCAAAAACTCAAGAAAGCAAAACAGAGTTAAGTGGTTCAATAGATAGTAATAGTATCTCTTTGGAGGATGAAGAATTGTATGATGTTGAGCTTCTTCCTAATGATCCGGGCAAAAGAATAGATATAATGGATTATCCACCGAATCAACGAAATGCAGTGAGAAGAGCATATATTCTTAAAGGACCTTGTCAACCTAAAACTCACAACTTTCCTCAAAGAGATCTCGGAGGTATGCGTCGGTTTAGTGTAACTTGGTTCAAAAGATATGATTGGCTTGAATATAGTATTGAGAAAGATGTGGCATATTGTTTTAGTTGTTACTTATTCAAGCATGAGATTGACTTTAGTGCGGGAGGAGATGCATTTATTACCAGTGGATTTAGATCATGGAATAAACCAAGTAGACTTGATACACATGTTGGTGGGGTTAAAAGTTCTCACAATGTTGCTCATGAGAAATATGTAAATTTAAGGGATTCAAAAAGAAAATCTATTTTACATGCTTTTAGTTATGCAAGTGATGTGATACGGAGTGAGTATGAAGCTCGTTTGAAAGCTTCACTTTCTTGTTTGAGATTTCTTTTGCGACAAGGATTGGCATGTCGAGGGCATGATGAGAGTGGTGAATCAATAAATAGGGGAAATTTTCTTGAGCTTTTGAAATGGCTAGGAGAGCATAATGAGAATGTTAAAAAAGTGACTTTTGAAAATGCTCCGGGCAACAGTCAAATGACATCTCCCATAATCCAAAAGGATCTCATTAATTGTTGTGCCAAAGAGATATCTAAACGCATTATAGAAGAGCTCGGAGATGACTATTTGGTATATTGGCAGATGAGTCTAGTATATATCTCAAAAGGAACAATTAGCTCTTTGTTTGCGTTATGTCAATGGTAAAAATGGAATGGTGGTTGAGAGATTTCTTGGATTAGTACATGTTGGTGATACTACTTCTTTAACACTAAAAAGTGCAATTGTATCTTTGCTTGTAGAACATTCATTAAGCCCATCTAAAATTCGTGGGCAAGGATATGATGGGGCTAGCAACATGAAGGGTGAAATAAATGGGCTTAAAACTTTGATTATGAATGATACACCATGTGCTTACTATGTTCATTGTTTTGCTCATCAACTTCAATTGACACTTGTTGCTATTGCTAAGAATAATGATGATTGTGGTTGTCTTTTTGAGTTAATTGCAAACTTATTGAATTTTGTTGGAGTTTCTTGTAAGAGAAGAGAATTAATCCGAGAAAGTCAAGCGAAAAAGTTGTTGAAGCCTTGAAAAGTGGAGAAATTGAAAGTGGATCGGGTTTGAACCAAGAACTTGTTTTGAAGAGGCCCGGTGATACTCGGTGGGGATCTCACTATAAAACTCTTTTAAATATTATCCACATATTTCCTACAATTCTTGAGGTGCTTGAAAAGGTTGGGAAGAGAGCTACAAGTTCAGAAGATAGAATAAAAGCTCAGTCTATTTTATACTCGTTGGAGTCATTTAATTTTATTTTTGTGGCGCACTTGATGTTAGCTCTTTTTGGATACACTAATGACTTATGTCTTGCTTTGCAAAGAAGAGATCAAGATATTGTTAATGCTATGTCTCTAGTTACCTTAACTAAGGAAATGTTGCAGAGAACAAGAGAAAATGGATGAGAAACTCTCTTGGATAAAGTAACTTTATTTTGCACTAAACATGACATAGTTGTTCCCAATATGGATGCATCTTATATTCCACAAGGAAGATCAAAGCGCTTTGTTAGACAAGTGACAAATCTCCAACACTTTCGAGTTGAAATTATGATGGCAGTGATTGACTTACAACTTAGAGAACTCAATGATCGATTTGATGAGGTTAATACGGAATTGCTCATATGCATGTCTTGCTTAAGTCCTAAAGATGGTTTCTCTGGTTTTGATAAGAATAAATTGCTTAAACTTGCCACATTTTATCCATGTGAGTTTACGAGTATTGATTTGATGGCTCTAGAATGTCAGCTTGATATATTTGTTGAAGATATGCGAAGAGATGTAAGATTTCAAGCTTTGCATGATTTGGGTGCCCTTTCAATGATGCTAGTGGAGACAAAGAAACATGTGACTTATCCAGAGATTTATTTGCTAATCAAGTTCATGTTGATTCTTCCGGTTGCTACGGCAAGTGTGGAAAGAGTATTTTCCGGAATGACATATGTGAAAAATAAATTGCGTAATAGTATGGGTGATCAATTGCTAAATGATAGTTTGGTTACTTTTATTGAAAAAGATGTATTTTTACAAGTTTCTGATGGCGTTGTCCTTAACCGTTTCCAAAAAATGAAGACTCGACGGGATCAACTGTAACTGTAAGTTTAATAAAATATTTTTATGTAAATGTATATTTAATTATATATAGTTTAATATTGAATAATATTTTATAGTTATATATTGTACCCAAATTTATAATCCTGTATCCGCCACTGCCAGACGCGGATTTAGAATAAAAAATTTGGGTTACGATATGTTTTTATAAAAATATTATTTATTATATCAAAAATCATAAAAAAACAAGGAGAAATAAAAGATTAAAAATAATAGATAAAGAAAGAAAAGATCCAACGCCAGGATCATACTGGCAAAAGTTGACCATTTAACTATTAGTGAAATTGGTAAATATTATTTCACTGGAAAAGGTTGCATCGAGTACTTACGTACGATGCGAATACAAAGACAAACCTTCCTATCCAACCTACTCAAGCAAGGTGCTTGAGGTGAATAATAATAACAAAATACTTCAAGAGTTCATATACAAGGATGCTATCTGAATGCTAATTCTATCTGCAATGTAGTTCGGAGACATCATCCTTGTGCCATGCTGAAGAGCGTTCCTTTCCATCCATATGTGGTATATCATGGTAGCAAAGGTGATGAAAAGGAGCTTTCTTGCTTTTTTGTTGGTTCTTGTGTCCTGGTGTATCTTTCTGAAGGCATCTGTGACTGATAATAGCCTTCTTCCTTGCCATCCGATCCATCCTCTGACCTGATTCCATATATGTGTGGTGTAAGGGCAATGGAAGAAGAGGTGCGATGTGGTCTCCTGAGCAAAGCAAAAAGCACATCGCTTGTCTTCTTCTGTGCACCACACCCTATCCTTTGTAGCAACTCTGTCTCTGTGGACCAGCCAAAGTCTGAAACTGTGTTTCCTCACTATCCACTTGTGCCATACCTGTTTGTATACAAAGCTCGAGTCCGCTATATATCTACTTCTCAAATGATCATACATGCGCCTGGCTTTGAATACTCCATTCTCACAACACTTCTCCATAACTCCAATACTCCATCGTCCCCTTCTGATTCACTCTCGATTGTGTTCCTAATAGCAATGAGAACTCTCCATAAGTATGTAGAGTTGTTACCTGGAGAGCTCACTGTCCATTGAGAAGATGAGAGGTAGACAGTGTGGATCCATTTCACCCATAGGGATGAGGCTTTCCTATGTACATCCCACAGTGCACTTGCCAAAAGAGCCTTATTCCAAGTGATAATGTCCTTCAACCCTAGCCCCCCTACATTCTTGGGTTGAAGAATGTCATTCCAGCTCACCGGGCTCACCTTCGTTCCCCACAAGAACCTGCGAATAATGGTCTCTATCTTTTTGACCACAACAATAGGAATTTTGACAATACCATACCAAAAAGATAGAATACCATATATCCCAGAGGTGATCAATTCCAATCTCCCCGTGAATGACAACAGCTTAGAAGACCAAGTTTGTATCATGTTGGTAATGTCATTCAAAAGGGGTGTAAAAGCTTGCACACCTATTCTCTTGCTACAAATAGGAATACCCAAGTATTTGAAGGGAATAGTACCTGGAGTAAAAGGAAGAATCTGAGCAATCCTATTTTGGACATGGGTCGAGACACCCGAGGTGATGAGGTTTGACTTCTGAGGATTTGCAGTTAGCCCAGAGACTTCAGAGAATCCCTTCAATATCCCCTCTACACACCTTGCAGTCGCTACATCTCCATAGCCCACCATCAAGAGATCATCCGCAAATATCAGATGTGAGATATCTACACGTTTACAGATTCTAGAGTGGAATCTGTACTCATGTAGATCTACTGCTCTACTCATCAATCTACTAAAATACTCCATGCATATAACAAAGAGGAGTGACGAAATTGGATCACCCTGTCGAAGACCTCTCTTCCCTCTGAAGAAGCCTTCCGGTTTGCCATTGATGAGTAACGAGTAAGAAGTAGTAGTAACGCACTGCTCAATCCACTTGCAGAATTCTGGGGGAAATCCCAATCCCCTAAGCAATTCAAAGAGATATGTCCAGCTAACAGAGTCATAAGCCTTGGAAATATCTACTTTGACTGCCATCCTAGGGGAGATATTCCCCACTCTTCGTCCGTAACCCCTGAAGATCTCCTCCGCTAACATCACACAATCTCTCATCTTCCTTCCTTTGATAAATCCAAACTGGGAGTGACTTATTAAGGAAGGAAGACAACCCCTGAGTCGGGCGGCCAAGATTTTAGATATGATTTTGTACACAGTGTTGCAACAAGAAATGGGTCTAAAATCTTGGACTCTCGGCTCATGGTTCTTTTTCGGTATCAAGGAAACAAAAGTAGCATTCAACTGTTTAAGAATTTTTCCTTTCCGAAAGAATTCCTTTACAGCCGCCACAACATCTCCTCCCACCACATTCCATGCACTCTGAAAGAAGGCTGAGGTGTAGCCATCAGGACCCGGAGATTTATTTTTGTTGATTGACCACAATGCTTCTTTGATCTCTGCCTCATCAACCGGAACCTCCAAAGAAGAAAGAATCGGACCTCTCTCCAACACCTCGTGCTCCACGGACTGAGTAGGCAGACTCTCTTGGCCCAGAATTGATTGATAATAATTGAGGAAGTTATCAATCAGTTCTTGTTAAGAGGAAGTGGGCCCAGTATCAGTGTGGATAGAATGAATACCATTTCTCGCTCCATTGCTACGAATAAGAGAATAGAAGTACTTAGTGGCGCGGTCCTGGTTCTTTATATGCTTGTGTTTGAGAACCTGCATAAGAAAGTTAGTCTCACAATCCTCCAAGTGTTTCTGTCTTCTTAACTCCTCACTGAACTGCTGCTGTAGCTCATGGTTATTCAGATTAGACATAAAGAGGGTCTGTAGATGTTGCAGTTGTTCTCTTCCTCTAGATACTCTTTCAGAGATGTGGTAAAAGTTTTGTCTGTGCAATTCCTTCAATGGCTTTTTTAAAAATTTTAACTTCTGGCATAATATGAACTGTTTTGTGCCCTCTACCTGTACCTGCCAATAAGAAGAAACAAGAGCAATAAAATTCTCATGGTTAGTCCAAAAATTACAAAATCTGAAGGGTCTAATATAGTGGGGGCTTGGACTTTGGAAGGAGGTAATGGAAGGGCAATGATCTGAATGGGTGCCCTGAGGGAAGAAGGTGGTGTGAAGTTCCCAACCCATGCTTCTCCAAATCTTGCACGTCATCACTCTATCAATTTTTGAGCACGAAACACCATTCGACCACGTAAAGAAGCAGCCTGTCGAATGAGTATCCTCTACTCCCATAATAGAACAAGTTTCATGCAGTTCCCTGACCCCCGAATTCTGAGTATGACTATTCCTCTCCCCCTCAAATCGTACACAGATGAAGTCACCTCCTAATATCCAAGGTAACGGATTTGAGTGGAAAAGAGATATGAGGTGCTGCCACAAACTCCTCCTTGAAACGTATCTATTATGAGCATAGATGACTGAAATAAGGAATTCCTTTGAGGTAGTAAGACAACGAGCAGCCATCGTAATGGACTGATCACTCATGATAAAATTCTCGCAATGAATCCTCATTGGATTCCAAACAACTACAATTCTCCCACCACTACAAAGCTCAAAATTGTGAATATGGTTCCAACTCGGAAAAACTTTCTGAATAATAATATGAACAGAAGAACTATTGAGCTTTGTTTCTACCAGACCTGCAATGGTCACATCATGATCGCGCACAAGTTTCTTTAATGCGGTGTGGGTTGGCATGCGCCCCATCCCACGCACATTCCATAGAAGAAGACTCATGGCGAAATAACAGAGGGTGGGTCACCTACTGCCGCCATCTTTCGATTTATCCTTTCTCCATATGTGTTCAAGTCCCCCTCTTCAATTATCTCCTCAAGATTCACATCAGACAAATCTAAGGATTTTGATTTTTTATGCTTGTAGTTCCTCTCAGTTGACTCTGAAGACTCTCCACTATATAGCTGCTTCCAAGTACCTTTGTCTTTATAGGAAGAATTCGAAGGCCACTGGGCGAGAGGAGTACCTGGAATCTGGTCTGTGTTGTACTGCAGTGGAGTCGAGTTACTATTATGGGTGGGCTTGGGTTTAGTAGCAGGAATAGTGATGGAGTTAGTGGGCTTATTAATTGGCTGGTATTTGGGTTTATGGATAGGCTCAGTGGGCTCTTGATTTAGAGGGGAAAACCGGTTGGGCCCAATGAAAGAGGAGGAGGGATTATTAAGGGTGTTGGGCTTAGGGATGTATTTGGTTTTGGGCCCAGAAGAAATGGGCTCCAAATTAGAATTAGGTTTGGGTTTGGGATAAGATTTCGGCCGATTACCTCGCCCCCTGGTTCTTTTCCTTCTGCCATTCAGAAACGGCCGACTTCCCTCCTCCGTGTGCTCCGTTTCCTGGAATTCTGCCGTTCGTCGACACTCCGGCGCACGATGCCCAAGAGACTTACAAGAGGTGCAATACTTAGGATTGAATTCGTACTGGATCTTTTGCTTGAATCCACCAGTTCGATTTCTAATCCATACCTCATCCGGAAGGTTCTTCGATGCATCAACATGGATCAGAGTGCGAGCAAACGAGACTCTCTCCCTATTCGTGGTGAAATAATCCATCATGATGGGTTCACCAATGGCTGAGGCGATGATGCTGAGGTGATCAGTTGCCCAATATTTGAGGGGGAGAGATGGAAAACGAACCCATACAGGGACGATGGATAGCCCTTCCTCATCAAATTGGAAGTCTTCCGGCATTCTTCTCAACATAAGATAGACAAAATTCCCTTCATATGGTCCATTTTGTAACACAGATTGTACGTCTTCCTCATTATTGAGTTTGAAAATAAGCCAACCACTATCATGTCTAAACACTCTGACTTCAATTCCCCATTTGGTGGTGATATCCTTCACCGCTTGGAAACCGGGGTATTTGCCTGCAAAGCATCCAATAAGGGTGTGAGTCCATTCCTCATCTTCAATCAAATCATCGGGGATTTCTGCCACTCCCTGCTCTGTCGGTGGAATGAATTTGAGGAAGTGGGAAGGGTTAGGACGGCGATTGAAGCTGGGATCCTGGGGGATAGAGTTGATTTGTAGGGAGTCTGTTGGTTGGGGTATGGAAATGTTAATGTGGTTGGTGGAAGAATTCTGAGGGGGGCCGAGAGGAGAGAGGGATGCTTGGGGAAGAAGGGGGTCGGGAATAGAGTGGTGAAGGAGGAGAGGAGGATTAGTAACTGTATCAGTATGTTGTGAGGTCTGAGGAGAAGTGGAGGGAGCTGAGGCGGTAGGGAACGGCAACGGGGCAACTGGCCGGAGGGAAGAGATGGCTGGATTGAGGGCTGTCAACATGGAGGTAGATGGAACAGAGTGAGTTGAAATCGAGGTGGCATAGGGGGTAGAGTAGGTAGCCAAGGGTGTAGGAGAATGGATAGGATGGATAGGGTGTATGGAGCCCAACAATTTTTGCTTAAAGGAACAATTTGTGGCAGGCATAGGAGCATTGTCAAGGGGGTAGGTAGGTTGAAAAGGGAAATTATTTGACTTGAGGAGAGAGGGTTTCTGCAAGCTACCATGTGGGGTTTGGTGAGGAGCAGATGGAAGGATGGAAGCAGCTTTACCCAATTTTTGCTTTTGAGATTGATTTTTTGGATTTGAAACGGATTCCAACGCGGAAAGTATGAGAGAGTTCAAAGTATCAGGTTTGCTTCCTCCCAGATTGCTATCAGTCGAGTTCGTAGTAGAATCCGGCGAACGAGCCAGAAGGTGTTCACTCCGGTGAGTATGACTGATGCTAAATTCTTCCTCTTCTCTTCTGACGTCCTCAACGGCTAGAGTCGGAGAAAGATCACAGTTGGACGATTGAGTGTTGAATGTACACTTCATACCAGCAATTGGAGGAGACTCCTTTTCTTGAGAACTTCTGTTATTAATCTGAGATTTCTTAACTGGGACAGATTTCCTACCTGCTCTCTTCTTACCGGAAACTGGGGAGGGAGGAGCTGACACAGCTCGCCGGAGCTTCATGTGGAAGCCTGACCCTCGACCCATTACGACCGATGAAGCACACAACTAGATGATGACTACTTCGGAGTAGCCAGCGCACTGGCCATCATCTAGGTTGCAAGGAAGAAGACTATGAACTGCACAAAAACTAGAGAGAGAATAACTTTGAATTTAACTATTAGGTTAAATTTAACTATTAGGTTACTATATAACTTTGAATTTATATAAGATCTATATCTATATAATTTTTTAATTTGGGTACATACCAGGTTGGCTCAGTCACTCCAACAACTAACACGCAATAAATTAAAAAAATATATATAATAAAAAACTTACCACTTACACTCCAATTTGATTTTTTAATTGTTATTTTAATAATCTCACTTCAGATCGCATTACAATCCCGAAAAAATATACTCCCTCTGTCCTGGTCAAACTGCACCATTTGACTGTATAAAGCTGTCACAAAAGTTATAGTAAACAGTGTAATATGAACGGGATAGAGGGAGTACTACACATTTTTAACTAGAATATGATATGATAGAGGTAACAAAAATTCAGGGGTGGAACCAGGGTGAAGCCCGTGAAACATGGGTCAATGCACTACCTGTGAAACATGGGTCAATGCACTACAGGGATTTATTTATACGATAAATTAAGATGTAATGACTAGTTATTAAAATTTAATTTAATTTAATAGTGAGTTCTAAAGAAAATCGATGGTCTGGACATGGCAGGATGAAGATCAATACCGATTTTTATAGAATGATCTGGATAATTACATAAAGGTAGAATTATATAGACAAAGCTAGACACCGACAAACAGGCAATGAGACAATATACTTGAGAGCCATGAGACAATATGTGAGTGAAAAAGTAGAAGAAATATACTTTTCCATCTTAACTTACTTTCCTAGCTTATCTATTCCACAATTAACCCGTCATCACATGACACATCACAAATTTAATGTAAACGTATATATATCAATACTAACAAAGTATTCTTAGAAATTTGATATAAACAGCCTACAATTAACCCATCACAGCACACATCACAATTTAATGTCTAACATATACCAATACTAACAAAGTATTCTTAGAAATTTGATATAAGACTATCACAGTGTCAAAATATCATTTGCATTTGCAGTGTATCACAATATCAAGCATGCGATCCAGACCACCTTCAAACTACGAGAACCTGAAATAAATAAACTAACTCAATGTTAGTACATTGATCAAAATGATAAATAAAGAAATTAACTCAATGTTAGTAGATTGATCAAAATGATTGAAGAAGTACAAAGCTGAGGGATTTGTTCACTGCTCATCTCTTGTACAAAGCTGAGGATTCATGGACAATTGGACATGGTTCTTTTTAAGATATTCATAAGCAAAATATTGTTTGTGAGGACAAAGCTAAGAATACTCAATGTCACAGTCCTTTTTAAGATATTCATAAGCAAAATAGTGTTTGTGAGGACAACATTTGAGATCACTATAAGGAATCAAAGAGAGAAATAAGTATAACAATGTATTTTAAGAACAAGCAAATTGTAATATGCCATTTACATCATATGTGAACTAAATGAAACCAGAAACATGGAAATGACGAACAACCAGTTGGTTGAAAAACTAAATTTGAGAATCACAAAACAGACCCACGTATTAAAGATCAAAATTTCATCAATTATGTAAAACCATGAACAGCAATAATGCTATTGTTCAAAATCTAGAAAATGAGAAGATCATATCAGTGAAGTCAAATCAACATTCTCCAATTCAAAAAATATTGCTCCTAACAAACAGATTGCAATTAAATTTACAAAAGAACAAAAGCAAAACCCCATATCACATTTACAACATAAAAAAGATAAAACGAGATATCAGAACAAAAATTAAGAACACAGTAGAATTAGAACACAGTTCCTTTCCCATGATTTCAAATCATCTAATTTTATTTCTAACAGATATCTCCAAACACAGAAACTCATCAATTGAAACTCAACACAGAACATAAACGGTGATGTTTATTCCGGATCGGAGGAGTATTTTATTTACTCCATTACTTAAAAATAATACATTACCAATTTGTCAAAATAATTTATTTTCAAAAGTGTGAGATTAACTGGTTTGACGAAAATCTTGCTAAATTTCGGCGAGAATTCACCGAAAATTTTGTAAAAAATTCGATTGGTGACTGCCAAAATTTTGTTAACTGTACGTATCGTATGAAAGAAAATCAACACAAATTCTGACGCTAATTTTTGAATAACAACACGATTATCTTCCAAGTAACAAACAAAAACATTATGCCTATGATTCTACTAACATATACAGTCAGAATTTAAAATTAGGCATGGAATTACAGAGAAAAAAGGAATACCTGGATGTATTTGCTCTTACGTATGTAATGAGTGCGGAAATCACAAATCCGACATATACACCAGTAGTGAACGCTTCCAATCGTCTAACCCAGGAGTAACCCTGAGGTTGATCAACTCCACGCACATAGACGAACCTATTATTGCCGATAATGGCCATAATTGCTTCCTTTTCGTCCTCTGAGAGGTTCTCCGCCAAGCTTAGCTCCGCCACGCTGTGTGGTTTCGCCTCCCTTGCCGCGGCGGAGAACGGCACATATTCAACGCTGCTCACCGTAAAATGTAGCCTACTCCTTGACATTGCTGCAGCTCCACTCTGTCTACTGTTGAACCTAGCCGTTCCTTTCCCTCCTTTTTTTTTTCTGTCGTCTTTAGCAAGAAAGTGAGAGAGAGGGTTGAGACAAATTTGGGCCTTTTCCTGATTATAATTTGGGCCATTCCAGAGAGGGAGATAAATATGGCCCAAATTTCCAACATTCAAAATCGGCCCAAGTTATTTCAGTTATTTCCAAATTGTGGATAAAAGAAATTAATTGTACATGTGATTTTTACTGAGGTGAATGGTTTTAATTTTGAATTGTTCTCCCTTTTGAAGTTCTTCTTTATATATGAGTCCAATAATATTGGTTCGTAGTTTTCAAAAAAAAAAAAATAATATTGGTTCGTAAAATTATACTCCATGTAATTGCCATTTATAATTTTTTTTTAGAAATTTACCTGTCAACATTATAAATCTTCTCATACTTATCATTTATAATTTTTTTTAAAAATGTAGCAAAACCAAAATTATTCTTATAAAATAAAATAATTTAAATATAAAATATTTATAATAAATTATTTTACATAATACAGGAGAATTCTACTGAATATTAAAGCATCATTATTTTTTTAATAAAGTATTTATGAAATTTAGTTTTTTCATAATTTTTTTTAATTATTCCCTCCGTCCTAATATTTGCACACTTATATTCTCTATATGTCTCAAAATTACTTCAATATTACAAAAATAAAAACAAGCTCCAATATTAATACCTTCGTTATACTTACTTTATGCTACAAGAATACTGATTTTTTCAATTTATTTATGAATATTTATGATTTTTAAACTACACGTCACCTCAAATCAAAACATTGTTGATTTTTATATTTATAAAAAAAAATTGATTTTTATATTATTATATGATTGAGTGTAAGTAATATGAAAGAAAATTCATGTTGCCAAGAATACTAAATACATGTTGGTGGAAGTTATAGATTTTCTGTATTATTATATATTAGAATATTTCTTATATTATTATATAATTGACATATAAGTAATATGAAAAGAAAATTCAATAATTACACTTAGGGTAGTTGGGTTTATATTTGTCATTTTAGGTAACATTCAGAGATAATGACACATAAAATATCACAACGTAGGTCCATAATGACATAAAATATTCGAACCAATGCAAAAAAAAATACTCCCTTCGTCTCTTTAATATGCATTCATTTATAATTTGCGTGTGAATTAAAAAATATAATAACTTAATGTTTAGTGGTTGAAATATACTCCGTCCGTCTTACTAAACACTTTATTGTTACTGTAGATACGGAGTTTAAAACAAAAAATTTTGACCAATTTTATTAACTTTTAAGGGTATTATGGTATTTTTAAGTTTTAAATAAATAATAAAGTAAGTTATGTAAGTTAGGTAAGAGTGATATTTTTGAAAATATGATATAGTGTGAAATTATTTATTTTGAGACTTTTACTATTTTTGGAGAGTTAAGAGTGTAGTGTGACAAACAAATAAGGAAAGAGTGAAGAGCTTGTTGAGACAGAGAAAATATAATATTTTAATGTGTAATACAACTACTTATACCACTTATTTTACATGTAAAAAGTAAACATAAACATCTGTTTGAGATGAAAAGATTATACAATATTTGTATTTTAAAAATATCATACTAAAATAACAAAAAATTAAGATTAGAAAGATTAGTAATATTTGCATTATGCAACATTAGACTACGTGCAATTTTTAGTAATTCGAACCGGGAAACGGTTATGGTCTGGTTAATTGACTTTTTTGGACCGGGTTTTTACGGTTCGGTATGAACATAGGTTCAAATCTAAAATTCGCTTTTGAGATACGCTAGCAATTTCCATTCGAAATGCTTCTTAGGTTTTCGTGAATCACGATGCTGGCCGGCGGCGTATACTGCTGTTATTAGAGCCCGCGATTTTTCAAGTTTTATTAATTAAATAGTTTGTGTGAAATAAATATAAAATATTATCTTAAATTATCTTAAATTATCTTAAGAGAGGGTATACACTTTAATTAATAAGGTACACCATTTTGTGCTAAAGGGTATATATTTTTCATTAATATTTTTTATTTTTCTTCAAAAAATAAATGGTTTACATTTTATGCTAAAGGATATACAATTTAACACAAAATTCTAAAGCACCCCGTGCGCCTCAATACACACAAATTTTTACAATAAGAGCAAAAATGTATACAATTTAATTGTTAGATTTTTTAATGAAAAATTGAGTGTAAAAAAATATACCTATTGAATAAAAAATTATACACATATGATGCTAGTTTTTTTAATGAAAAACTTAGTGTGAAAAAATTATACAATTATTACGAAACACGTATACAAAATAGAATAGCATGTATACAAAATAAAATAAAAAGTTATACATATGTGGGTGCACCTTTGCACCCGGGTGCACCCAATATACACTCTTAATTTATAGAGGTTTTACTGTAAGTTGGAAATTTTCAATTTTATTTATTATTAATTTCACATAATAAATTCATTTTTTTCAAGTTTTATTAATTAAATAGTTTGTGTGAAATAAATATAAAATATTATCTTAAATTATCTTAAGAGAGGGTATACACTTTAATTAATAAGGTACACCATTTTGTGCTAAAGGGTATATATTTTTCATTAATATTTTTTTATTTTTCTTCAAAAAATAAATGGTTTACATTTTAT
Source organism: Pogostemon cablin (assembly GCA_023678885.1). Classification (NCBI taxonomy): domain Eukaryota; kingdom Viridiplantae; phylum Streptophyta; class Magnoliopsida; order Lamiales; family Lamiaceae; genus Pogostemon; species Pogostemon cablin. Next base: position 22,177,423 of record CM042977.1, on the reverse strand, counting down.
GCTAAAGGGTATACAATTTAACACAAAATTCTAAAGCACCCCGTGCGCCTCAATACACACAAATTTTTACCTTATCTTAATCTGACACTCCGTGCGCCCAAGTTCACATAAGTTTTTACCTAAGTATCATTACGATTTCATAGCTTCAAAAGCGCTACCCAGTAAAACGCGTTTTTAACTTTTTCAGGGTTTTACTCTTTCGTCGGTATTTTCTCCGCCACCACCATGGCTCTCCTCCGCCTCCTCCACCTCCGCTGTATCCGCCGGTATTCGACCTCCAACCCCCACACACTTCATGCCCCTCTTCCTACCTCCTCCACCCCCAATCACAATCCTCCATATCCGAACTTCTTCAACTCCGCCGGTAATCACCTTCCTCATAACCCCCACCCTCCCAATAACCTTGATTTTCTGGCCGCTTTGGTTCTCCACTAGATTTTTGAACTTCTTGAAGATAGAGAAAACTTCTGATCTTTCTTTCATAAAGTACACCCAAGTCATTCTTGTGTAGTCGTCAATGAAGAGAATGAAGTACCTGTTCTTCTCTAATGTTGGCGTCCTCATTGGCCCGCATACGTCTGTATGAACCAGCTCCAAAGCTTGTTTGGCTCGCCATGCTTGTCCTGATGGAAACGGCTTCCTGTGCTGCTTGCCTTCCATGCATTTTTCGCATATATCCTTCTTTTGTTGGATTTGTGGAAGATCTCTCATCATATTCTTTTGTTGAAGTAGTTTTAGCCCGTAGAAGTTCCAGTGAGTGCTGTTGTAGGGCCTAACTTGCCATTAACGTTTGATTGAGACCAAAATTGCTAAATTATAGGGAAAAACGATTATTCCATCTGCAGAATAAGCATAATAGATTCATAGAGAGGCTTAGAGTAAGTACCATAGTACTTTCTTCCAGTCCTTTCTTCCATCAAATTATATTATCTAAGCTGATTTTTTTGTATGTTGGTTAAATCTACTCTTTATTTCAATCCTAGGACAACCGGACATTATTGCTAGTATTGAGTACTATATTATACTATAACACTCGATGATACAAATAATTTTCGGACACTAGCAGGACACAAAATTCATTCATCACAACATAATGGACTGTCAATGTATCATAATAGCATATCCAGTGTTCCGAAACCAAACTGCTCTAAAAATATACTCACGAGCACAAAAAAAAAAAAAAAAATATGTAGCACTAGAATCATAACAACTCCACTTTACACATTAATTAAGTCAAGAAAACAATTAAAGTTATGGTCACATTTTAGAATGCAAGATTTAACATTAATGGAGTCAAGAAAACAATTAAAGTCAAGGTCACATTTTAGAATGCAAGATTTAACATTGAATCTAATAACAAAGCGTCCAATCACCTCCCACCCTTTATTAAAATGATTTAAGAAAAGAAAGACATTGGATTATAAGTACACACAAACGCAAATTTGACAGTTTGAAGGATTTTGCAGTTTTCGCAAATTTGAAAAATTTTACAATCTGAACCCCAAACCTCATTTACTGTAAAAAATAAAAATAAGCTCCAATATTAATATGTTCGTAATGTCCCTTGAGGACATCCGATAAAATTAATATCTTCGTAATATATACTTACTACGTAGCCCAATTATGCTACAAAAATACTGAATTTTTTGCAATCTATTTTAGGCAAAAACTTGTGTATTCTGGTACATACCGTGTGTCCACACTTTTTAGTATTAAATTGTATATCATTTAGACTTGTATTTTTTATTTTCTGAAAAAAATAAAAAATATTACTGAAAAGTGTAAACCCTTTACAATAAAATGTTTTACCCTTATGAATTAAAATATATACCCTTAAAATAAAATGTACACATTTTGTGCACCTGGAACACAAGAGATCAATTCTAATTTTTATTGAGCGACATGTTTGTTTCCGGTTTTTTAACTCGATTTTCAAAACCCACGTTTAAATTTTAAAAACTACTCTTATTTATACCTACTATCAGGATATGACACAATAGTCGGACAGCATATGGTGACTTATGCAGGGATATAACACGATAGTCAGGGAGTATGGGTACAGCTATCAGGCGGCCAAAAGCAGCGCGTCACGAGCCATAATAAATAATAAATGGAAGGATAGTGGAGAAGGGAAATCACAATACACTTATCAATATCCCAGATGCTTTTTACTCCTCTCTCGTAACACTTCAACAAACTCCTCTCTTTCGTCAAGCTTTTTAAGGTCTCTTAATTATTTTCGTCAAGCTTTTTAAGGTAGTCATTGCATTGGTAGTCATTGCATTAATTAGCTTCATACCTTCGTCAAGCTTTTTAAGTAATCATTGCATTAACTAGCTTCATACCACTTCCAAGTGGTATTTCATCATTGGAACACAAGATGTAATACTACTTGAAATAGGGAATTCGAATTCGTTTCATAAAGGATAAATGAGTGATACTTCAAATAACATCAAAGTCTCTCTTACAAGAGTCTTTTATTCTTAATATTTATTGCATTAACAAATGATTTGTGCATTAACATATGGAAAATTTTATATTGAGAATTATATATCATTAATAAGTAATGATGACATCTAATTTACTATGTTTTGTTGTTTTTTTATACAATATAAGAATAATTAAAGAATGAAGATACACTTAATTTATCTAAATTTCAATTGACATATATCATTAATATATCTAAAACTTTAAATTTTTCTTTGATTTTACTATGCTTAAATTTGTAATAATTCATTGTTAATACTAGAGCAACATTTGATTTATTCAGAATTATTTACTCATATTTTAATTTTATTCTTCGGTAACCCTTTTAGTCCAAGTCTACTAAGGTTAGGATAAGGTTGATATAGAGGTTCGTTTAACGTGAACTTATTTAACCTGCTACCCATTTAACCCGCAACCTTATAGGACTAGAATTAGTCCGTTTATCATCCCTAATCGTAACATAGGGAAACATTGTGTCATTTGTTATTTTACTTTTAAGATTTGATATTTATTTTTAGAGTTCAATATGAAGTATATAATTATAATTTCACTATGTAATCCATGAACTATGTTGTCGATTCTTGGAGTCTTGTGGTTACTAGACATTTAAGACATCATAAGTATATTTTAATGAAACGTTAAGGAGAGGAAAGAGTATAGTGCGAAAATATACGACTATATCTATAATCATGAAGTGTATGATATAATGTAGGGAACCAAGAATATAGTTTTTGCAGCTATATAATGTAGGGAACCAAGAATATAGTTTTTGCAGCTTAGAAAGATTTGTAAATTCGAGTCTAACAATATGCAATCTTGGATGCAGAAATCTTGTTTTTTTAAAAAAAAATAAATTTCCATCTGCATTTTATCTAGGTTTAGTGGTAAGTTACTCATGATATCAACATCTGAAACCCTTCTCATTGCCTTTTGAATCTGTTCTCATATGGTGATGAGATATCTGTATGCTTACATGATTCTGCAATGCATTGAAGGCAAGCAATAGTCAATATAGGACATTATCCGTCTCACAAAACACGTGATTAAAAAAATACAATAAAATTAACTAGAAAGTAGGCCAATGTAATTCCTGCCTTCAAACTCGACATTCTTTCGTGCATTTAAAACTTATAAAGCGTGTTTTGATGAATTATCAATGCATTGGACATTTTAATTTTACACTTGCTCATGTACCCTCAGCTGCAACATTTATACTTGTATCTTGTCTTGCTTTTAAGAAAATATAATGTCTCAAACTACTAAAGATTTGCCTCAGTTAAAATACTGTTCAACTTTTGTTAGACTTCAATAAACTGCACCTTTTGTTAGACTCATGACCCAAAGCTGTTTTTTATTGGTATAACAATTTACTTCTTCTCCTATCTTGCCTATGTGTCTGCTTCAATAGTAAGCGCTTTAATAACTTAAATAAATAATAATTTAAGATCATACCAAGGAGGAAACCTCACCAACAAAGTTCATAAAATAGCAGAGATTTCCTCAAGTTACAGGTTGGGAGAATCGACTCAGGCAAGAAAGGACGTCCTTGATAGGCTCGTGCCTAGTGTAATTCCTCGTCCTGCCCTTGTAAACAATTTTGATCACGGAACTTGGAGGGGCCACAACGAGCCTACTGCGTATTTCCATTATGCACTTATCAACCAGACCGATAGCCAAATGCTGCTTTGTTGAGCTTGTTTAGGGACGGAATGTAAACGATGTAGTAGAGAGAAGGGCCCATCTCCTTGTCGTATCCAGCCAGAATGATGTTCGCCATGTATGGATTCTGGAATTACCAAAGTAGAAGATTAAATGTCAAGTAAGATGTCATCTGAACTTTAGTCTGAAAATCGAGACAGTGGAGTTTAATGTTCACATTTTAATCCAGGACATTATGTGAGATAAAAAGTAAAACTAGCACAGAAAATTACAATTAAAGGAACAATGAGACTTTATTTAACCAGAATCTCGTGAGACAAATGTGCAAAACTAGCAATTAGAAGTATAGGCATTTCATGGTGTTAGCAGCTTCAAAAGGTAAGCACTGAATACCAATTCGAAAAGATTGACACAATTTTTTATGAAAGAAGAAATAAAAGGAGCCAGCCTTGTAATTAATATTGCAGATTAAAACAATACAAAAAAATAAAATAAAAAGCATTCAGCTTCTACACGTCAAGTTAAGGAAGAAACGGAAGTATCAAGACTCTTACGAAGAATAGTTTATAGGTCCGATTCATTGATAGCCTAAATATCATGCAAAACAACTTCTATAAGAAGAACAAAACACACAAAAGCTTATACACCTTACTGTTATTAACTTATTACCAAATTACTGAATGAAAAAATAAGTTAAATAAAATCATTTTGACCAAACAAAAGTGTCACGGATAAAACAAGTTAAAAATTAGAGTATGATAAGCTATAAAATAAGCATAATAGATTCATATCCTTTCTTGTGCCTGTTTGAATCTACTCTTGATTTCTTAGGAAAATAATAATAATAAATACTCAACTTTTGCTTATACATCAAAGCTAATCTTGTCAAAATATTTAACCAACATGTTAACAATATTACACCATTGTGAGGAGTAATCAATGAAACAGAGAGTCGAAGGCTGAGGAGAAGCGTCCAACTACCTCTCAGCTACGACGAGGACATGAAATAAAGAAATAGTACATTTATTAAAATGATTGAAGAAAAGAAAGGCATTGGATTAAAAGTAACCTGATGTGAGACCAAATTTGTTGAACGATCGGAATTAAGTACAGAGTATACTCATACACTGATGTAGCAAAAGGATACTTAGGGTAGAGCAATTGTTTTCTCTACATTTTCTTAAGCTCTTAAATCATTTATTTGTAAGTCTAACAATTACATGGGGACAGTATTGTACTAATGCATACTAGCTTAGACCAAATCTAAAGATGGAATCTATGTGGGAAATTAAAGCTTTGTTATACATCAAGTTTAGAAAATTGATTTGAATTAAAGCCAAAATGTGCATAATACTCTGTTTCCCATCCAATTTGTATTTCTAACAAACACCCACAAACACAGAAACTCAAAACCTATCTCTTCTGACAGAAAAATCAACACAAATTTCGATCGGATTTACATAACAGGCAGCTAAATTTTTGAATGATTTATAATGATCTCGGTAACAACACAATTATTATCTCATAAGCAAGAAACAACTACGATACGATTCTACCAACAGATGCAGTGAGAATTGAAAATTAGGTATGAAATTAGAGAGAAAGAAGGAATACCTCTTTCTTATGAAAGAATACATTGAGCCAACCGCCATTCCGAAGTAAAAGCCAAGTAGAAACATTCGAAATAGTCTACCCCAGGGGAACTCGTCGGGCTCCATTTGATTCAGAAAGCGCTCAGCGTCAATGACGCCGAGGTTAATTTCGTCGTCGACGTGGTTATCCATCGCCTCCCTTTGCCCCGTTACTTTCCCTCCCTTTTGCTTTCGTTTCGTAGTGTGCAAGGAACTGAAGTGAGGTGAGACCGTGAGAGAGGGAGGGTTTAAGATAAATCAGCCGGCCCATTAATTTGGGCCACTCTTCAATCTTCATCCCAAATTACGGCACCCCAAAACTCCAACCAATTATCGGCCCGGCCCAACTTATTTCATTATTTGTATGTGTGATTTTTGTTAAAGTGAACGGGGATGCCCTTTTTAGCTAATTTCAGTTTTGAATTGTTCTCACTTTTCAGGTTTTTCTTTATTTATTTATGCATCCAATAAAAGGCATTCATACATATATATGAATAAAAACTTTGCAAAAAAGAAAAATCTTAAAGTCTACTTGGCAAAAGTTTATGGTATACCAAATAACTACTTAGTGAATACAAAGGCTAATTCTGTGTACAATAATCATCTAAACATTGGTATTACATCCTATAAGGCTGCTGAATACGAACATAATTGCAGAAATTTGATATCAGCAACAAGCCACTGCAAAGAACGCGCAATGGCAGAAATTCGACATCAGTAACAAGCCGCTGCAAAGAACGCGCAATGGTGACTCCTAGTATCCGCACAGGTCGATAGCAGCAGCACAGTGGTTGAGGACGGATGAGGAGAGAGCATCCTGCCCATCTATCAAAGGAGCTTCAGAAACCTGTTGTTAGCAGCAAACAGAACAGAAATGGTTGTGAACAGTTTATATCAGTCCAAAGTTCTTCCTAGAACGAACAGATCAGCAAACACAGCTGCGGCTTCCACTGAGCATAGCAAGAGAACAGGTACGTATACTCCGCTATTCACTATGCTCAAGCAGCTTAGCAATAAGCTGAAATTTCAACACTGAGATCGGGTGCACAGCATGAATATTAGACCAAGGAAGTAAGTTCTAACAATTAGGCCAAGGCAAGCTGCAAAACTGACTGCCGTGGCAGGGCAGCAAGCACTACCAGCATATGATCCAACAGGGATGAAAAATTGGAACTACTAGCATGAGGCTATAGTAATTAAGACACCAGCAAACAGCCTAACTAAAAGGAAGGCAACACAATAAGAGAACACAGAATTCCACAACACTCCACTTATCGCAGTTTTGCAGGAGGAGAAGCTGAATTTAAAAAAAATAGCAGCAACAGGGTGCCATAATCCAAATCTAACAGTTTGTAGTTTATCCTCGAACTGGATATCAAGAAGCAATTCCAGTGAGGCTTGAAACTGGTGAATAACTTCCAGAAGCCACTAACAAAATATCAGACCATAACAGAACACAGCAATAACGGAGCAGTTGCTGTAAACAACAATTAACTCCACTGTCTATGAAGCCTAGAGCAGGGGAGCAGACACCAACTCTGATGTGGAGCAGTTCGGGGAGGCCCCGCCGAGGCCATTGCTGGTCTACCGGCGCCGGCGCCGGGATCGGTCGGGCGTGGACCACGTTGGGAAAGCTTAGTTATTTATTCTTGTCATCGTATCTTTACTATTGGACTTATTTTCATTATAGTAGTTGGGCCCGTACGTTTGGGCTTAGGGTTTTGCTTGTTATTTATTCTTCATGAAGTACTCTTTGGGAATTATCTTTGAATATTGATCATTGATTTGGGAGCCGTATCTGGCTTTGGCAAGCGGAGTATTACGCTTGATTTCTGAGTGCTAACAATTGGTCCGACCTGCCGGATCAACTCACCCGTGATGACGCAGACCCGTGAACAGCGCCTTGAGGATATGGAGAGGAAGCAATCGGTGATGGCTGAACAAATCGGACAGGTTGCGGAGGAGCAGGGTAATATCCTACAGCAACTGGCAGCGATCACTAAGTCGGTCGCCGGCTTGACCGCTTCCATGGCTGGTTTGTCAGTAGCGACGGCGCGAGCGGGCCCTGGGAACGCTCCTGGGCCCCTTACGGCTGAGGAAGGTTCTGGTTCTGCAACGCAGCAGCGTGGCTTGGGCATGGCAGACTCGACCCCCGAGACGGGGTTGACGGGTGCGAACACCGCGGCCAAACCGCCGGCACCTCTGGCCTCTCCTACGCCCCCCACACTTCCAACTTTTGATGGTGCTGATCCTATTGGCTGGCTGGCCCGAGCCAATCAACAGTTCAAATTGCATCAGACGCCGGAGGAGATAAAGTTGCCGGCAGCCATGGTGGCCATGGAGGACTCGGCCCTTTATTGGTTCACATGGATGGAGTCCCGTAAGCCTGACATGTCCTGGAGTGAATTCGCAGAGGCTCTGATAGGCCGTTTTGACTCTCGTTTCATGGGAAGCCCTTTTGAGCGCTTGTCTTCGGTACGACAGAATAAATCGGTGGAGGAATACATAACAGTCTTTGTGCAACTGGCAAGCCAAGTGCCTGGCCTGAGCGACAAGCATTATTTGGGTTATTTCATGGCCGGGTTGTCGGATGAGAATCGCAATTGGCTGCGTCTCTTGCGGCTGCCTGATCTGCAGACAGCGATGGAGCTGGCCCGGGATATCGAATTCAGCCTTGGGTCGTCAGGGAGCGGCCATTCTATGAGGCCACCGGCAAATTCTTTGGGACGGACATCGACCCCCACACGTTTTCCACCGTCCGTGAGCTCTTCCTTCGTGTCCGGGGGGAGGTTCAGCGGCCCATCCGCCGGTTCGGTGGCGAGCTCAGCACCGAGGCCTCCTTTCCGGGGGCAGCCGTACAGGTCAGCCACGCCAGGACAGATATCGGGACCTATACGTTTTGGTCGGATGTCCCCGCAGGAGATGTCGGAACTGCACGCCAAGGGGCTTTGCTTTCGCTGTAAGAAACCCTTCGGGCCAGGACATCAATGCCCCCTGCGGCAGCTTAATGTTTTAATGGCAGAGGAGGATGAGATGTTGGATTTACATCGCTTTGAGTATCATGGGGACACTGAGGTGCGCGGAGGAGAAGGGGCGGAGGAAGTGCCGGTGGTGGCAGAGTCGAAGGAGGAAGTGGAGACGGTGCTACCTATGTATTCGATGGCGGGTTTCACGAGCCCGCATACCATGCGTTTGGGTGGCGTGTTACGGGGTTGTGGCGTCACTATTTTGGTGGATAGCGGGGCTAGCCACAACTTTATATCTCAAGTATTGAAGGACAGGCTTGACTTGATTCCTGATAAGTCAGCCCAGTTTATAGTACAGCTTGGTGATGGGCGGAGGTTAGAGTCCGAGGGATTTTGTCGGGATCTGGGGCTCGAAATTGGCTCCTTCAAGGTGGAGGCGGATTTCCATGTGTTTCCGTTAGGAGGGGTCGATGTGATTTTGGGCATGGCCTGGTTGGCCACTCTGGGTGAAATGCGTGTGAATTGGGCTGAGTTGACAATGCGGTTTGAGAAGCAAGGTGGCGGCGGGGTGATGTTGAGGGGAGATCCGTCTCTGTGTCGGGGTCCCATTAGCTTTAAGGAGTTGGTGCAGGTGGAGGACGTGGAGTTTTGTGTCTTAGTGGTGGAAGGCACCGTACCGAAGGCATGGGATCCGGTTGCGGGGGAGATCGCGGGGGTATTGTCACGTTATGGGGCTGTGTTTGGCGAGCCGGACGGACTACCTCCGGTGCGCGAGGCGGAGCACCGGATTGACCTACTGCCGGGCACCGGGCCGGTATCTGTTAGACCATATCGCTATGGGCAGAGTCAGAAGGATGAAATTGAGAGGTTGGTCGACGACATGCTCTTAGCTGGAATTATCCGCCCTAGTTCTAGTCCTTTTTCTAGCCCGGTACTGCTTGTGAGGAAGAAGGATGGGAGTTGGCGTTTCTGTATTGACTATCGGGAGCTCAACAAGGTGACGGTGTTGAATAAGTACCCCATACCGGTTATCCAGGAAATGCTGGACGAACTTTCGGGGGCGGTATTGTTTTCAAAGATCGATCTCCGTTCGGGTTATCATCAGATCCGCGTGGCGGAGAGGGATATCTTTAAGACAGCTTTCCGTACTCATAGCGGGCATTATGAGTTCATGGTGATGCCGTTTGGCCTTACTAACGCCCCAGCAACTTTTCAGGCGGCCATGAATGAGCTATTTCGTCCTTACTTACGTAAATTTGTTTTGGTGTTCTTTGATGATATTCTGGTTTATAGCAGGACTGAGCAGCAGCACAAGGAACACCTGGGGACGGTGTTGCGTATTCTGCAGGAAAATCACTACAAGGCGAATCAAAAGAAGTGTTCATTTGGCTGTCGACGAGTGGAGTATTTGGGGCATGTCATATCTGGCGCGGGGGTGGAGATGGACCCGACTAAGGTGAAAGCTGTGGAGGAGTGGCCGCAACCTAGGAGTGTCCGGGATGTCAGGGGATTTTTGGGTTTGACGGGATATTACCGTCGTTTTGTTCGCGGTTATGGGGCGTTGGCGCGTCCGCTGACGTCGCTGCTTAAAAAAGAGGCTCCTACTCCTTTTGTGTGGACAGACGCGGCCAGCGAGGCGTTTCGAGGGTTAAAGGGGGCTTTGACGACTGCGCCAGTTCTGGCCATGCCAGATTTCACGAAACGTTTTATTGTGGAATGTGATGCGTCTGGTGTCGGGATTGGTGCCGTGTTTATGCAAGAGGGGAGGCCGATTGCTTATTTTAGCAAGTCCTTGGCGGATAGAACACTCACTCGATCAGCCTATGAGCGTGAAATGATGGGGCTGGTATTGGCCATACAGCACTGGAGGCGTACTTGATAGGTCGGCAGTTCACCGTGCGAACCGACCACAGCAGTTTGAGATACTTGTTGTCACAAAAAATTGTGACCCCTTCCCAGCAGGTTTGGGTGGCAAAGTTACTGGGCTACGATTTTGTGATTGAGTATAAGACGGGGTCGGCTAATTCGGCGGCTGACGCACTCTCGCGCCGGGGGGAAGAGAGCATCTTGTTAGCACTCAGCAGTGTAAACTGGGGTGAGTTGGCGGATGTGCTATCTGAGCAGTCAGGTGACGAGTTCGTGCAGAGTGTTATGCGTGACCTTCAGTCGGATCCGAATAGTCGTGCAGGTTATGAAGTGGTTGGCGGGAAATTGTATTACAAAGGGAGGATAGTGCTGCCATCTAATTCCGCATGGATTCCTAAGTTGCTTGAGGAATTTCATGATACGCCCATGGGGGGCCATGCGGGAGTCCTGCGTACTTACAAAAGATTGGCAGCCAGTTTTTTCTGGAGAGGGATGTTCCGGGCAGTGAGGGATTATGTGGTCAAGTGTTTGATTTGTCAGAAAGCGAAGTATGAGTCATTATCACCAGCAGGTTTATTGCAGCCCTTGCCTATTCCGGAGCTGGTTTGGGAGGATATCTCGATGGATTTCGTTACCGCGCTTCCTAAGTCGCAGGGCTGTACAACTATCATGGTGGTGGTGGACCGATTGTCAAAGTATGGCCACTTTGTCGCTATGAGGTGGGCTATGACAGCGAGATCCGTGGCTACTGTTTTTGCACGGGAAATTGTCCGATTACATGGGATTCCGGGGTCCATTGTCAGTGATCGTGATCCCATTTTTGTGAGCGCTTTCTGGAAGGAGCTGTTCAGAATGTCAGGTACTCATCTTAAGTTCAGCTCAGCATATCATCCAGAGACCGATGGGCAGACGGAAGTGTTGAATCAGGTGTTGGAGACGTACTTGCGTTGTTTTGCGGGGGTGCAGCCGAGGAAGTGGGTGAATTGGCTGCCTTGAGCTGAATTTTGGTACAATACAGCTTACCAGACGGCGGCCCGTATCACCCCGTTTGAGGTAGTCTATGGGCGGCCGCCCCCGGTGCTTCAGCGGCACCTGCCGGGAGAGTGCAGGGTGGCGGCGGTGGCTGACATGCTCCAGGGGCGTGAGGCGATGCTCTCGCGTTTGAGGGAGAATTTAATGGTGGCACGGGAGAGGATGACGCGGTCTGCTAATAGGCATCGTCGCGATGTAAGCTTCGCAGTGGGTGATCGGGTGTTTCTGAAGGTGAGGGCGCATCGACAGCACATGTTGGCTTCGAAGCCTCACCATAAGTTGGCGGCCAAGTTCTATGGTCCTTTTACGGTGTTGGCTCGTATAGGTCCTTCGGCCTATCATCTTGAGCTTCCCCCAACTAGCCGCATTCATCCCGTTTTTCATGTCTCGCAGCTCAAGAGGGTAATTGGGGATCACCCCGTGGAGTCCAACTTACCCGACTCTTTGGGGTTGCCTGAAGCTCCGGTGTTAGAACCAGAGGTGGTGTTGGCACGGAGGCACACGAGTGCGGTAGCGGGAAAGGAGGAAGAGTTGTTGGTGAAGTGGGTTGGCTTGCCGGAGGAGGCCAAATGGGTACAGTTGAGCGAGTTCCGTCAACAATTCCCTTGGTTCAATCTTGGGGACAAGATTGTTTTTGAGGGGGAGGGAGTTGATGTGGAGCAGTTCGGGGAGGCCCCGCCGAGGCCATTGCTGGTCTACCGGCGTCGGCGCCGGGATCGGTCGGGCGTGGACCACGTTGGGAAAGCTTAGTTATTTATTCTTGTCATCGTATCTTTACTATTGGACTTATTTTCATTATAGTAGTTGGGCCCGTACGTTTGGGCTTAGGGTTTTGCTTGTTATTTATTCTTCATGATGTACTCTTTGGGAATTATATTTGAATATTGATCATTGATTTGGGAGCCGTATCTGGCTTTGGCAAGCGGACTATTACGCTTGATTTCTGAGTGCTAACAAACTCACAAATGCAGAAATTTCATCAACCAAGACCAAGGTAGTATTAGCAGGGCAGAAGGCACATAACAAAGAAATCAACTAAGGCAGCAGAAAAATTACCACAGTAATAGATCAGTAAATTACAGAAAATCCGGCCAACCTAAGTTACAGAAATTAAGAACTCAGTTGGAGCGTGTTTTGATGGATTCACAACACATTGGATATTTTTTTATAGCAAATCTGCAGACAGCTTAAAATCCAAGTTGACTAACAACTTTATGCTTGCCCATGTATGTATCCTCAGCTGCAAAATTTATAGTATCTTGTCTTGCTTCAAAAGGAGAGAAAACATAATGTCTTACGTTACTAAAGATTTGCCTCAGTAAAAATACTTTAAACTTTTGTTGGACTCCAATAAACGACTACTCATCAGACTTGCTAAAAACAGAATCTATCAATGCTACAAATAATTATCATTACCAAGGTGGAGATAAAAAGATAAAAACTTGAAAATAAGAAACATTCTAAGCAGAGCAAATAGCACAACATTAATTTGATTTTAACAAGAAATCCATGTCGAAATCCACGTCAGATTGGCTGTGGATGCAGAAAACAAAATAATCCTAGAATTCGCATATAAGAAGCAACCAAAAGCCTCAACTCATTAACCCAACACACAAACTCGCCCAAAACTCGTGTTTTAATTGGTATAACTATTTACTTCTTCTCCTACCTTGGCTATAAAACAAAGCCAAGTGTTTGCGCTTCAACATAAGCGCTTTAATGGCTCAAATAAACACCAATTAAGATCATACCAAAGAGGAAATCTCACCTACAAAGTTCATAAAATAGCACATAACTTTCCTCAAGTAACAGGTTGGGAGAATCAATTCAGGCCAAAGAAACAAAAACGTCCTTGATAGACTCACGCCAAGCGAATCCCTCGCCCCGTCCTTGTCAACAATTTTGATCACAAAATTTGGAGGGGCTACAACGAGCCTACTATGTATTTCCATTATGCACTTATCGACCAGCTTGATGGCCTCTTCAACTTTCATGTTCCCATCCATCATGGCAAGGGCAAAGTAGGACTCATAGCCAAATGCTGCTTTGTCGAGCGTGTGAAGGGACGCAATGTTTAATCGATGAAGAATAGAGAAGGGCCATCTCCTTGTCGTATCCAGCCAGAATGATGTTCACCAAGTGTGGATTCTGGAATTACCAAAGTACTAATTAAAGGTCAAATGAGATGATATCTGAGCTTTAGTTAAAAATAGAGAGACAACATCACACAGAGTTTAATTTTTTACTTTCTAATCCAGGACATTATGTAAGGAAGTAAAACTAGCACAGGAAATTATAATGAAAATAACAATAGTACTCAATTTAAGCAGAATCTAGTGAGCCAAACGTGCAATTCTAGCAATGTAGTACAGAGGAGGATAGGCATCAGTGATAGCAGCTTCAAAAGGTAAGCACTAAACACCAATTCGAGAACAAGATACAATTCTACAAAAAGAAGAAATAAAAGAAGCCAATAACCTATGCTCTCTCTCTCGCATAAAATAAAATCACACGCTCCACATGCCTTATAATTAATATTGTAGTTAAAAATATATAAAAAGTAAAAAACAATCAGCTTCTACATGTCAAGTTACAGGGAGAAATGCAAGTATCAAGGAAATTAAAAAGAATAGTTTGTAGTCCGATTCATTGACCAATATTATGCGTAACAAATATCTTTAAGAAGAGCAAGACGCACAAAAGTTTATACACCTTAGAGTTTTTTATTAATTATCAAATTATTGAATCAAAAAATGCGTTCTCAAGTACGAACCACTTACAGAGGACTCCAATGCTAAATTAAAAATAAAATAAAAAAATCATGATTCACACAATATAGAAAGGGACCAGAGGTCCTTAAAGTTCAATTCAACTTGAACAAAATAATCATCAAGAAAATCCCAAGAACTTTATTACCTTATGCAGGGATGTGGCGAGCTCGCCTTTGTTGAAGTTTGCAGCAGCTGCTGTTGTCAAGGGAATGCCTAAGCGAAATTGGTACAAAGCTACATTCTTTTGTATGTACTCACTAAACTAAGCCCTGGTATATCATACATAAAAAGTTTATCACTTTCACTTTTAAAGTTCGTATTTGAAATAATAGAACAAGAAATCATCAGCCAATAAAAGCAAATAAATAAGTGAATCAGACATAAAATTCTCCCTTATAATACATAAATTTTATCAAATAAACATTACAGGAGATTAATATGTATTGTTTCAACCTAAGGGTAGGCTTTCTAAAGTCAAAATTTATTGACAAATAAAGAATCCACCAAAAATTTGGGTGGTTTTCGAATTAATTTGATATTGTTAAATAAAGGGTTAGAGATTAGAGATATTGGATTTCCAATTCGACTGCATGCTTTTAAATTAAAATCTGTAATCTCAATGAAATTTGTTTCGTAAATTTTTTTATTAATTATGTTTCATGAGTTGGATGTTAAATTTTGTCTCAAAAACTATAATATCTAGCGTACTCTTTACCCCATTTCAGAAAGGACATTATGAAACTTCATATCTGTGTGCAATATATATAATCTTTTGAGTTTCGCTAAAAATGACATTCAACTCATTAGGCTACAAACATTCAATCACAACCTTAGGCGTATAAGCACAACTGGAAAACAAACCAACAGCTATTCCTAATCAAGCATGAACACATTTCCACCCATAATGCATAATGTACCATCAATTTTACCCTAATCACAGCATAATCACATTCTAATCGGAATAACTCAAACTCTTTCGTCCATAACTCGAATTTACAGATGCATTCCATCTTCCAGAATAACAAACACATTCACGAGAAATTCGAGAAGAGAAGGTTCACCTGTCACCAGTTTCGCCAGAGGGCTGTGAAAATCCAGGAAAATTATTTCATCCTCGTTGGCTTTGAGTACGAGAATGCTGTGAACCGTTATTTGGACTCAAGATCTATCAATTTGGGCCTTAGAATTTGGGCTTTTTTCTTTATAAATATACATCAAGAGACATTTGCAGTTTTCCACAGCGCGCACACTCTCCTGCCTCCTCTGCAACTTGTATGTAATATTCTATTCATTTATTCATTTTCTGCTCGCGCTTAAGTTGATTTAATTTTTTTTGATCGGACTTAAGTTGATTTAATTTGATTATCAATGGAAAATAATAATTTTCTTTAGTATGATTTTGGTGTGACCATTTTATCTTTGGCAAAAACTCCTGTGCCGTGTTCCCATGTGAATATAATCCCCTCTCCATATTTTATTTAAACCTTTGTATTACACAGTTTGGGAGGATATTCAAATACTCCCTCTGTCCCAGAGAAGTTGGTATAATTTTTTTTTGGGCACGGAGATTAAGGAGTATAATAATTTAATGTAAAGTGAAGTAAAATGAAGTGAGAGAAATAATATTTAATGTGTAGTGGGTAGTTGTATTAGAGGTGATATGTGGGGCCCATGAGAATAGATGAATTGTTTTTTGTGTCGGTCTATGTATTAAAAAGGAAATGTGTCAACTTTAGTGGGACAAACCAAAAGGAGAGTGTGTCAATTTCTATGGGATGGAAGGAGTAACATTTTGATCCTTCCTTCCTTTTTTTATTAAATTATTTATTTATTTATGACTGAATATTGTAATTTCTTTCTTTCTTAATTTTTTAATCCTTCCTTTCTTAATTGATTAATCATTCCTTCTTAATTGATTATTTAAATTATTTATGATTGAATATTATAATCTCTTCCTTTCTTAATTCTTTTTAAATGAAATTTAAAATTAACTTTTGATTGATTATTTAATTTATTTATGATTGAATATTATAATCTCTTCCTTTCTTAATTCTTTTAAAATGAAATTTAAAATTAAATTTTGATGACCTAATATTTGTGAAGTAGTCATGAAGTTTGTCTCTGTCCCAACCCGTCAATTTTATTTATTTTGTGCTAATTAAAGGGGCTACATTGATTTCTCACATCAAAAAGTTTTAATCTTGTCTCTTTGATTATTTTCTGCATGTTTTACCTTAATGTTTATGGTTTTCTCACAGCACATATGTATGACCAAATGCTGAAATTGTTAAATTGTCCATAGTAATAGTTGATCTGCAAAAACAAAGATTCACTGCATACATGGTTTTGGCCATTATCAGTCATGAATCCCGAGTTTCTCTTAAGGTAAGAGTTTCCAATCATGTGTACTCTATACTATAGAATAAGTATGATATTGATGATAAGAATAGAAGAAACTGAAGGATGATATATATTGATGATTGATTCTAGATCTTACTGTGTCCTTCATGTTTTGCACAGCTTTTCGTCTTACTGTTTCTTGTGACTAAATGCTTAAAATTGATATAAGAATGTTACTATATGTGATTAGTGTGAATTTTAATGTTCTAGTATAATTTAATCAAAGGGCTATAAGCGTAATCATTATATCTTGAGTGGATAAGTGATCTACTGGGGGAACCCAGAGTTCCTTATTCTTGATTAGGCTCTAAAATACAATTTGAAATGTACATTTGAAGTATATATATATAGTAGTCTTACTCAATCTTGAATCTTGATGCCATATCTTTTGAAAGGTATCAAAAAGCATTGGATATTCTGTCGAATCCAGCTAGTAGTTATACCTTACTATATGACCCGCATAATATTCCAAAAACCAAAACGTGCAACAACACGAAGGCGGGTGTGCACAAGGACAATAAACGTGCGAGTGCATTCAATCAAGCATCTAAAACCAGACCCGAATCAAAAACTCTGTCGCGAAAAAAGGTCACTACAACAAAAGTGTTTAATAAAGTTTTAAGTAATGTCAAGACATTAACAATGACTGGCGTGCTTGATGGGGTACCTGTGAGATATGTTTCTAAAACAAAGAAGGTACTTTTTTAATTTAGCTATCACTTTGTTTTTTCATGTTTCATTTTCTTGTTTTAATGTTGTTTATGATGTTGTTAGTTAGAGCTTCGTGGGATTATCAAAGGAGCTTATTATCTCTGTGGTTGTCAATCCTGTAATTACACAAAAGTAAGTCATTTATACATCTAATCCTTTGCAATAGGAGTGCAATTAACGACTAAGTTATTGTTAAACTGTTGAGCATTTTGTAGGCAGTTAATGCTTTTGTGTTCGAGAATCATGCGGGTATCAGGACAAGCCACCCGAACAACCACATACATTTTGAGAATGGGAAGAGCTTGCATATGGTTGTTAAGGAGTTGAATAGAATCCCAAAGAGTAGAGTCTTTGATTTTATTCAAACTCTGACTAGCTCTCCTATTGATCAAAAAGCCTTATCTGCTTTGATGGGTATGGTTTGCACATCAATGGTTTCCTACTCATAAAATGTGTATTTAACTCTTGCATTTTTGTTATCAACTCATGTTTGCACTCTTATTGCATCATTTTATATTAAAGGCCATAACTTCGCAAGCCGATTCATGTAAATAATCAAAAGCGAAGGGACCATAATGTATGACTATAGTCCTCACTCATTTTGTTTCCTTGTGACAGATACATTTCAATCAGCTTAGCCTCGACAAGCTTCAGCTTATTTTTGGGTTTGGATGAATGGCTGCAATAACACTAGCTGATTCACTTAATTAGATACTATTATTCATGATTTTTACAATTCCAGTGTGGAGGGGAAAATCACTCATTTTTAAAAGTTTTTTTTTTTAAAAAAAAAATTAGTGATTTTCACTATCCATTAAGGGGTTGCAAGCAGGCTTTATTAAAATTATTCTCCAGATATTGTAGCTTTTAGTAGTTGTTTCTCTTTAGTTGATGATTATTTCTGATGGATTATTATCACATTTTAAATTTATTCTTATTTATATCAATTATTTTGTTAATGTTAACAAATATTAATTCCTCCAGCAAGCTTAAAGTAGCAATAGCTTATGACGTGGCGTGATAATATACTAATTTACCGATCCCATAAGTCACCTAAGTGCATTCTTGGCTCATCAAATTACTTAAATTACAGGAGTGGATTTTGATTAAACACATTCTTACCATAATACTACGCCCAACCTTAATCTTCACCGGGAGTTAAGAAAAATTGTAAATTGTTTCTTTGACCCAATTTTATTGATTTTTAGGGAGTATTGTGGTTTTTTGAAGTAATTAATATGATAGAGTAAGTTATGTGAATCATGTGCGAGTAATATTTTTAAAAATATGATGTATTAGATGTTATTTATTTTTAAACTTTTACAGTACTTTTTTTTAAGGTGGTGAAGAGTGTATTCTGATTGATTTATTGGAATTAATGAAAAGGTAGTTGAGACAGCTAGAGTATTGTTTAATTATTGAGTCAGACTGCTGTGCACCTGAACGATTTTAATTATTAGATTTTATTTTAAGTCAATCTTTACCATCAAATAAAATATAATAATTATTTAAAAAAAAAAACTACCCACCCCCTTATTTTAACCTACTAACCGCAAATTGGAATATACTTCAAATTAAAATGTAATGGGCCTTTATTTTGATTCTAATTGATATAATTTGAAATGGGCCTTTCAATATAATATGTAATGGGCTTGCTTAATATAATAATATATAATGGGCTCGATTAATGAATAGTGGGCATTTTCTTATAAATTCATAGGAAAAGATCGGCGGCAAAACTTATCAAGATTTCTTTCGCTCTTTAAATTTCAGGAGCGAGGTTTTTTCCCTGTGATTCATGGCGTAGATGATTGCTAAATGTTTTTATTTCGATGCAATTTTATTAAGAAAGGAATAAAAGGGCATAAGATGAAGCAAATCAAGACCAGTAGCTTTCTTGTCGTCGTCTTCAATACCTCCTCTGTATCCGTGTTTGTAGTGTAAAGACAAATTAGTAGTTTTCTTGTCGTTGTCTACAATATCACCTCCCTCCCGACCCGACGAAGATAGTGTTTGCAGTGTAAATATAATGATTTTCTTAAAATGTTTGTTTTGAATTACTTATTTATTTGGTTTTTAAGTTTTCATGTTTTATTGGAGTCTGAGCTGTTGAATTTTAAGTTTAAAAAGAGTGTGATTTTGGTGGGAGGGTACTAATGTTCTCTTGTGGATGCTTTATTTGAAGTTATGTTTGGTCTAGTGAAAACTTTCATTGCAAGTGTTAGACTGATTTGATTAAGTATTAAAGGATTGTTTAGAATTCAAACCTCACCGTCTGCAAGGCTTGAGACAAAAGTTAATCCGTCTGCATTTGAGAGGGCGTGAAAGAGTGATTTGATTAAGTATTAAATGACTCTCCTCTCTATAAGCTTAAACTTTTAGATAAGGTGGTCAATTAACTGGAAGAACTAACATTGATCTCTTGTGATTGTTCCAGGAGCTAGCCATGATCTCTCCTAGTTTGTTTACACCTTTACTATTGTTAATGCCCAAAACTCGTGTTTTAATTGGTATAACTATTTACTTCTTCCCCTACCTTGGCTATAAAACAAACCCAAGTGTGTGCGCTTCAACATAAACACTTTAATGGCTCAAATAAATACCAATTAAGATCATATCAAAGAGAAAATCTCACCAACAAAGTTTGTAAAATAGCACATAAATTTCCTCAAGTAATAGGTTGGGAGAATCAACTCAAGCCAAAGAAACAAAAACATCCTCAATAGACTCGCGCCACAATTTTGATCACGAAATTTGGAGGGGCTACAACGAGCCTACTATGTATTTCCATTATGAACTTATCAACCATCTCGATGGCCTTTTCAACTTTCATGTCCCTAAGGTAATGTCCCATCATGGCGAGTGCAAAGTAGGACTCATAGCCAAATGCTGCTTTGTGGAGCATGTGAAGGGACGCAATGTGTAATAGATGAAACAGAGAGAAGGGCCATCTCCTTGTATCCAGCCAGAATGATGTTCACCATGTGTGGATTCTGGAATTACCAAAGTACTAATTAAAGGTCAAATGAGATGTTATCTGAGCTTTAGTAAAACATAGAGAGACAACATCACAGAGAGTTTAGTTTTTACTTTCTAATCCAGGACATTATGTGAAAAGGAAAGTAAACCTAGCACAGGAAATTATAACGAAATGAACAATAATACTCAATTTAAGCAGAATCTAGAGAGCCAAACGTGCAAATCTTGCAATCCAGTACATAGGAGGGTAGACATTTTACAGTGTTAGCAGATTCAAAAGGTAAGCACTAAACACCAATTCGAGAACAAGATACAATTCTATGAAAAGACGAAATAAAAGACACCCCATCCACTTCA
The DNA here is from genome assembly GCA_023678885.1 of Pogostemon cablin. NCBI lineage: Eukaryota > Viridiplantae > Streptophyta > Magnoliopsida > Lamiales > Lamiaceae > Pogostemon > Pogostemon cablin. The sequence goes on along the minus strand of CM042977.1, from coordinate 22,156,564 downwards.
ATAATTCAAAAAGGAATGCCTTTGTGAAATTGGTACAAAGCTAAAGCTGAAATTGCACATTTTGTGATACTAATATGTATTGTTTCCACCTACGATTAGGCTTTCTAAAGTCAAAATTTATTGACAAATAAAAAATCCACCTAAAATTTGGGTGGTTTTCGAATTAATTTGATGTTGTTAAATAAATATTTAGAAATTAGAGATATAGGATTTCAAATTCGACTGCATGCTTTTAAATTAAAATCTGAATGAATTTTGTTTCGTAAATTTTTTTATTAATTATGTTTCATGAGTTGGATGTTAAATTTTGTCTCAAACAATTATAAATATCTAGTGTACTCTTTACTCCATTTCAGAAAGGACATTTTGAAACTTCATATCTGTGTGCAATATATATAATTTTTCGCCAATGGCGTAAAAATGACATTCAACTCATTAGACTACAAACATTCAATTTAGGCGTACAAGCAAAGCTGGAAAACAAACAACAGCTATTCCTAAAACAAGTATGAACACATTTCCACCCATAATGCATAATGTACCATCAATTTAACCCTAATCACTGTAGAAATCTAGTGAATCCATATTCACAATAACAAAAAAGCTACAATAAGCTATGAAAATGGAGAATAATTTTATTACTTCTCAAATTGAAATATGATATATAACATCTATATATACTGTAAAAATGTAACTGCTTAATAAATATATGTTAATTGTGATTGACCAATCACCATTTATTTCTAACCTATAATAATCATTTCAATTTATGGAATATATATATTCCAATAATCACAACATAATCACAGTTTAATCGGAATAACTCGAATTTACAGATGTATTCCATCTTCCTGAATAACAAACACAATCACGAGAAATTCGAGATGAGAAGGTTCACTTGTCACCTGTTTCTCCATAGGCAGTGAAAATCCAGGAACATTATTTTATCCTCGTTGGTTTTGCGTACGAGAATGCTGTGAACCGCCGAACAGTCCACAACAACTAGTGTGAAATCCTTTCCGACCAATCCAAAAAACAGCGTACAAGAAGGCTGGCCCGGGGCCATATGCGCGTTTCCCGCATGAAAAATGTTGTTTTGGTATAACTTATTTGGAGTTGAGATCTATCAAATTGGGCCTTTGAATTTGGGCTTTTTTCTTTATAAATATACTCTCTCTGTCCCGAGCAAACGTCACTATTTCCTTTTTGTGCGTAGATTAAGGAATACTAGTATATTATTTGTAGTTGATAGTTGGAATACCACTTTTACATATTTACCCTTGCCACTTTTACACAATTTGTATAGTACATATTTACATGACAGAAACGAATTTTTTAATTAAACAGTAATTAAACTATAATTAAAATTTAACTACTTTATTAAAAAATTATAGAAAAGTAAATTCAACCTTCATTATACTTTCTTTCCACCTGTTTGATAACCAAAACATAAAAATAAAAATAAATTACAAATCATGTCAGAAACTACATTTGCATTTTCCTCCCATACATTTTCACCATATTTCAAAATAAAATTCCCACCTGCACCAAAAGTCTTACTTCCCTCTTATCACCTAACCCATATTTCCCTCCAAAAACAAGTTTTAATTCCCTCCTAATTTACATCATAAATACATTTACTCCAATGCACAAAAATAAGTTCTTACATACAACAAAATGGGTAAAAAAAAATCTAAGTAGCAATGAACTCAATATCATTGCTCAATTCATGTTGGAGGGCTCATCAAATGGCAAAGTAGCACATGGAAGGATCACTTTAGCCACTTCTACATTTGGTGTTGACAGAAACGTTATTAGAAGAATATGAAAAAGAGCAAAGGAGCAAATGACAACAGGTAATGCAATTTCATTGGTGAATAAAAAATCAGAGAGACCACATGGTATTAGCAAGATGTTTGATAAAGAAAAATTAAAAAGCATTCAGTTTAAGAATAGGAGAACCATTAGAGATTTAGCAACAGAAATGAAAATATCTAAGAGTACAGTTGGGAGGTGGATAAATCAGAGACTGATTAGAGCTCATACTAGTGCTATAAAACCATTTCTCACACACAAACATAAGATTAGCAGGCTGAAATTCAGCCTTTCAGCATTGCAAGTTGATATAGAGGAGAAAGTGATCAAATTTAAAAACATGTCACAGATGGTTCACATAGATGAGAAGTGGTTCAATCTTATAAGATCAACAGAGAGATACTACCTAGTATCAGATGAAACAGAACCATATAGAGCATGTTGAAGTAAAAATTTCATTGGTAAGGTCATGTTTTTATGTGTAGTGGCAAGACCTACTTATGATTCAAGTGGTGAGTGCATATTTGATAGGAAAATAAGTCTTTTTCCCTTTACTGAACAGAGTAGCAGCAAAGAGGAATTCAAAAAATAGAGAGGTAGGTACAATTGAAACCAAACCAATGCTGCTAGTTTACAAAATCAGTGACAAAAAGCTTCATGATCAATCAGGTATTTGATAGGAAAATAAGTCTTTTTCCCTTTACTGAACAGAGTAGCAGCAAAGAGGAATTCAAAAAATAGAGAGGTAGGTACAATTGAAACCAAACCAATGCTGCTAGTATACAAAATCAGTGACAAAAAGCTTCATGATCAATCAGGTATTGTCACTTTACTATGTTACTAGCATACATTTTTTTGTAACTCTCAGAGTGTATTCATCATTGAGTAGTAAACCCAAATATATGTAGAAATAAGAATTAATGCATAAATTTTTATTGTTTATATTTATTTTAGGTAATACCAGTTATAAAAGCAAAATGGCCAAGTGGAGCAAGCAGGGATATATACATTCAACAAGATAATGCCAAGCCACATATAAAAGATAATGATCCAGAGTGGAGGGAGGCAGCAAGCTCAGATGGATTCAATTTCCATCTAGTTTTTCAACCTCCTAAGAGTCCAGACACTAATATTAATGATTTGGGATGGTTTAGAGCCTTACAATCTCTACAATTTAAAACTGCAACTAGGGGTGGGGAAAAAATTGAAAACTCGGTATGCCGAGCTCGTCGAACCGAAAAATATCAAAAAATACCAAAATTTAGGTATATCAAAATTTTCGGTACGACATAGTCGCCGTACCAAAAAAATCAGTTCGGTATCGGTATCTGCCAAGATAAAATTTTGGTATTTCGGTATATCGAAAAAAATTATACATTATTTTTATTTTTTATTTTGGGTTTTATTTACGGACCCAAAAGCTCCTGGTCTAGCCCATTTCGAACCCTTTTCATACTTACTGGTGGAGCTCTAAGTTATTAGCCCATTTCCAAACCTTTTCATACTTACCGATTTCACTTCCACCATCCACGCTAAGTCAAATCACCCTCTTCACAGAATACGCCGCAAATGGTTCTCTATTCAAATTTCAATTTAACCCAAATCTTTTTCGAAATTCCTCGTCTCAACAACCCAAATCTTCGTGAAGTCCTCGTAGAAATTCCCAAAAATAGAGAATCAAAGCCTTCAGCAGAGGAGCGTTCGATTTCTTCTACAACTCGGCATTGGAAGTTTCGACGGAGCTCAGACCCAAGTGGGCATTCAATTTCTTCTCTATATTGGCATCCCTCTGCGATTCTGGTATTTTAAGGAAGGTGTATTTTTCTTTTCCCATCTAAATGTCCAAATGCATGGGTTATGGAAGGTAAGTACATGCTGTGAGTATTGTGTTGAGTCATGAGTGCACATAGTGAGGATACTATGGACTATGAAGATTCATCTTGAAGTTTGTGATGTAATATGTCTTGGTGGGTTGGAGATTAATTTCTTGTTAAATGGGGAGCAGCAATTAATTACTGATTTGAAAGATGAAATGCAAAGAAGAAATGTCTACATATTGCATCATGATTTTCTTGTGATTCTGTCTATTTGGTCATTTGATGCCAAGAAGATATTAATTTTGATTTAGTAATTAATCATGACAAGTTCTTTATTGATGGAGTATTTATTTTTAAGTGTAATATTTTTTTATAATTTAAAGCTCATTATTCGGACCTACTTCCTCTTTTCCAAAATAACACTCTTTTTCGTATTTTTTGGGGCATGAATTTTGGTATGCTGATAATATTCAGTATGACTCGTCATGTTGAACTTTCGATATATAATAATTTTTTGGCATTTCAGTATAATCGGTATATATCGAAAAAATCGTCACAATATTTATTTCGGTTTGACAACGGTATGCATTTTCATATATCGAAATTTCGGTATACCAAAAATTCGATATACCGAAATTTTGGTATTGGCTTCGGCATGCAGAATAGCATACCGAAAATTTCGGTACGGTATCGATACTTTCGGTATGCCGTGTTTCCTCACCTCTACTGCAACAAACAATGTTGAGGATTTGTTAAAAGCAGTGAACAAATCATTTGAAGACTTGTGCCACGTCAAACTCAATTCAGTTTTCTTGAGCCTACAAGGTTGCTTGCGGGAAATTCTAATTTGCAAGGGATCAAATGAGTACAAGACCCCTCACATGGGGAAGGAAGCATTACTTAGATCAGGACATCTCCCAACTGATTTAGAGGTGGAACTTGAATTAGTCCAATCAAGTATTGAGTATCTTATCCAAGAGAATGAAACAAATGGCTTGGAAGAACTCATAGAGGATTTGGAGGCATTAGGTTGAATATTTTGGATTTATAGAAAGCATGAACATATTTTGCAGGCTGGAGATAGGTATGTTTTTGTATATTTCAGCCTTTGGATTAGCATTTTATAGGGGTTTACATAGGAATAGATGGGGGATATTTTGTTGATGAAAATATTATTATTTACAGCTAAAAAAAACTCTTATAATGAGTTTGTTTAAGCAGTAAACAATCATCACTAACAGGTTTTATTTAAGCTATATATATAATGCTACTTATATTATTAATTGATTATAGAGAATGCTTGTGTAGTGTTGATGAAAGAACAAATAAATTTATTTCTAGCACTAAGGCTATAAGTAAAAGAGAACAACCATTTTGCTAGCATCTTAACAAGGCAATAAACAATTCACAAAAAAACATGACTCTCAATTCACAAAGAAAACAACATCAACAAGAAGTCATGGTTCTCAAGTCATAAGAAAACTATGCAGTAAACAACATCATTTCAGCTCAACTATGCAAACCTACTAACTCATACACATAACAATCATCATTTCAGCTCACGAGAACATAATCCAATTGGTTATATGAGCAACTATTAGAGGAGCTATTGTACCTCAGAGTATTTGGGTAGAGTTAAGGCTTGAGGGCACAAGATCTTTAGCATCCGAATAAAAAACCTGTGTTGACTCATAAACTTGGGACACATTCATCGAATCACCGGCCGATAGATCTCACGAGCATTCACTGTCTCATCATCGGAGTCAGGCACAACCAAGCCCTCATCAATAGGGTTGATGACGGGTTGAATCTCGAAGTCGGGCAAAACCATACCCTCATATATATTAGAGGATTCTGGCACCACAGATCCAGATAGATCTGAGTCGAATAAAGTCGAGAACAACGATGAATCTATAGATTTGCCAACATCAGAGTCGGAATATGGAAGAAACTCCAAAATGTTGGTGGAAATCGCTTCCAACTGTGAGTCGGCCTCCGCCACCAGCGAGAAACAAATTCCACCTTGAAATCTGGGTTAATGATTTTTCTGGTCTTTGTTTAGAAGAAGAAGAGAGGGGTTGAAGGTTGAAGGTTGAAGGTTGAAATTAGAGGATGAGAGAAAGAAGGTTCAAAGTGTTCTTAATTTTCACGATAGAAAAAGAATAGGTCATGGGTTTTGATTTTGTTTACTTTTTGGGTGTGCGATAATTAATGTGCTTCCAAATTAAAACATGTTCTTTAATTGTTTTTATTTCTTTAATTTTGTTTACAGGTTTTGGGTATTAATAATTAGTAAATTCATTTTATTAAAATCTCATGGCATAAATGAAAATAATTTAATTTTTTAAGGGTAAACATGTCAATTGGTGGGTCACTTGCTTTCCTTAATTAGAAACTGTGACATTTGAGTTGAACGCCCAATACAGTAAAATGTTGATTTTTCGGCGGGACGGAGGGAGTACATCAAATCGAAAGATACATTTGCAGTTTTCCATAGCGGCACACTCTCTCATGCCTCCTTTGCAATTGGTACGTACTATTCTATTCATTATTTCATTTTCTCGTGTTTAAGTTGATTATCAATAGGAAGTAATCATTTTCTTTGGTATGATTTTGGTGTGACATTACGCTGTTGAAAGATTTCCATGTAATAAAGAAAAAAAAATTAAATTTTAATCTTCTGAATCTAGGGTTTATACATCGAATTAAAATATGGGTACGACTATTTACATCCCGAAACTACTTAACACACCCAAAAAATCCTTAAATTATAATTTCTTTTATTAATATTACTTAAATAACTTTTTATTTAATATAATGTTAAACCTATTTTAAACTTATTAAATATACACCAAATATTAATGGAATGTTAAATGAAACTCTCTTCACTCTCTCTCTTCCAAGCCGTGCAGAGCATCATTATTCAACAAGGATTGTTTTTACCATATTTAATCAAATTTTGAATTAAATTAACTTTATCACCAATTTTTTTATTGCTGATGATGGTTATTTTTTATGAAACTGAAATTTGGTGTTGTGGTGTGCAGCGTGTTAAGGGTTGGGAGGGTTATAGTTTCTGCATTCCAAATTTATCTGTGAATAATAAGCCCTTATTTTATCATCATAAATTTAGCTAAAGTTCGATAGTGTGGTGCAATAACTACATTAATTCTTGCCAGTGAAAAAGAATTTGATTTTTTCAGACTGTTTTATTTTGAGTGTAAAGGGAGAGAAAATAGAAGAAAGAACTTCCATTGAGAGAGATAGAGAGTTGGAATTGGAAACAAAATCAAAATAGCTGCGTCGTTTGAGAAGAGAGGAGAGAATTTCATGTTAAGATTAATGTAGGAGGCATATTTAGTAAAATTAAAATATAATTTAGGGGATATTTAGTAATAAGGATATGTAAATAATATTAAATAAAAATATTATAATTTAATTATTTTTGGGATGCGTTAAATAGTTTTGGGGTGCAAATAGCCGGACCCTTAAAATATAAAATTTTCTTCTCTCTGATATTGTGACATGGATAATATTACATCAAGATGTCATGTAACAAAGCACTTCTCAATATATTTTTTGCCTTTCATAAATAGTTGTGCAATGGGCTTTTAATGAATATTAGCCTATAGTATGATATGTAATGGGTTTCATCATTAATGTATAATATGTAATGAGTTTGATTAATATAATCTGTGATGGGCCTTTTAATGAATTGTGGGCCTCCTTTTGTAATCGTAGAGGTCTATTGATATATAATATGTTATTAGTTTGATTAATATAATTTATGATGGGCCTTTAATGAATAGTGGGCCTCCTTTTGTAATCGTAGAGGTTCATCAACCATCGGTGTGTGACAAAACTTATCAAGATTTTTTTAACTTATATAAATAAATTTCAAAGAGTTTCAAGATCAATGATCCTGTAGTTTTTCTTTCTTTGTTAATGTTTTTTATTAACATTTTGATCCTTCCTTCCTTTCTTTATTAAATTATTTATTTATTTATGACTGAATATTGTAATATCTTTCCTCTTTGATTTTTTTATCCTTCCTTTCTTAATTGATTATTAAATTTATTTATGATTGAATATCATAATCTCTTCCTTTCTTAATTCTTTTTAAATGAAATTTATGGTTTTCTCACTGAACATATGTATGACCAAATGCTAGGTTGTCAATGGTAATTGTCGATCTGCAAAAAAGATTCACTGCATACATGGTTTTGGTCACCATCAGTCATGAATCCCGAGTTTCTCTTGAGGTAAAAGTTTTCAATCATGTGTACTCTATACTATAGAATAAGTATGATATTGATGATAAGAATAGAAGAAACTGAAGGATGAAGGATCATATATTGATTATTGATTCTGGATCTTACTTGTGTCCTTCATGTTTTGCATAACTTCTCGTCTTACTTGTGACTACATGCTTAAAATTGATATCATGATGTTACTACAAGTGATTAGTGTGAATTTTAATGTTCTATAATTTAATAAAAGGGTTATAAGCATAATCATTATCTTGAGTGGATACGCTATCTATTGGGATAAGTTAGTTTATTGAAACCCAGAGTTCCTTATTCTTGGTTAGGCTCTAAAACACAATTTGAAAAGTACATTTGAAGTATAGTAGTCATACTCAATATTGATGTCATATCTTTTGAAAGATATAAAAAAGTGTTTAATAAAGTCCTAAGTAATATCAAGACATTAACAATGACTAGCGTGCTTGATGGGCATGGTTTTCACATCAATGGTTTCCTACTCGTAAAATGCATATCTAACTCTTGCGTTTTTGTTATCAAGTCATGTGTGCACTCTTATTGCATCATTTTATATTAAATGCCATAACCTCGATGTATATCAAGCCGATTCATGTAAATAATTGAAAGCGAAGGGACCATAATGCATGAATATTAGTCCTCACTCATTTTGTTTCCTTGTGACAGATACATTTCAAGCAGCTTAGCCTCGACAAGCTTTAGCTTATTTTTGTGTTTGGATGTTTGGCTGCAATAACACTAGCTGATTCACTTAATTAGATACTATTATTCATGATTTTTACAACTCCAGTGTGGAGGGAAAATCACTTATTTTTGAAAGTTTTTTTTTAAAAAAAAAATAGTGATTTTCTTTAACCATTAAGGGGTTGTAAGCAGGCTTTATTAAAATTATTCTCCAGATAGCATAGCTTCTAGTAGTTGTTCCTCTTTCGTTGATGATAATTTTTGATAGATTATTGTCACATTTTAAATTTATTCTTGTTTTTGTCAATTATTTTGTCCATGTTAATGAATATTAATTCCTCCCAACAAAATTAATAAAATTCATGCTTGTGACATTGTTACGATCCAACATCGATTCCGCACGCAAGTGCGGAAGGGCTTATAAGTGGGGGTCAAACCTTGACCTTTGACCATAGTTTTGGGTTGAGTAAGGGCTCCCTTGCTTATATGCCTAACAATTTGGTCCGACCTGCCGGATTCGGACGGGTCACGGGAAGGGGCTACCCGGATGTGGGCCCAGAGGAGGTTGCCACCCCGGATGTGGGCCTTGGAGGGGGTTGCCACCCGGGAAGTGGGCCTGGACTGGTAATGCCACCCGGCGTGTGTCGTCCGGTTCGAAGGGGGGATGGATTGTTACGATCCCACATCGATTCCGCACGCAAGTGCTGAAGGGCTTATAAGTGGGGATCAAACCTTGACCTTTGACCATGGTTTTGGGTTGAGTAAGGGCTCCCTTGCTTATATGCCTAACAGACATGGCGTGGGAATGATACTAGTTTTAATTTACCCATTCCATTAGCCACTACATGCATTCTTGGCCCATCAAATTACTTAAATTATAGGCGTACTGGATTTTGATTAAAGTTAAACACATTCTTACAATAATGCTAGAAGTAATGAGCAACAAATCAATTTTTTGATCTTATATTTAGGAGTATATTGTTTAAAATGCATAATTTAACAAAAATGATTCAGATTGTTGACTAGATTAAAATAAATAATTTAATTGCATATATTTATGACTCGATTGTATATATTTATGACTATATTATAATTTTTAAATAGAGGATTTACTTGAAAACCCATTTCACATGAACTCACTCACATACGGTATGTGATTATGGGAACTGTGGTTTGATAGAATTGACATAGGTAGTGTAATTAGAGTTCGTATTTGAAGGCCTATGATGGTTGGGATTGTGAGATTATTTTATAGAATTTGGGTTAGAAAAGAAGGAAGGTGAGTAATCAGAAAGGGTTAATTTATATCAAAGGTTAGTATAATTTGGAATTGGAATGAAAGCACGCAAAGTAAATAATTAGGCTGCGTTTACTTCATGGGTAAGGGTCAGGGTTTATTAATCCTTGGTAATGGTTAATGGAAGGTTGAGTGAAGATTAACCATTATGGTTAAGATTGAAATATACCATTTACTTCACAGGTTAATTTTGAAGAACATTACCATAATACCCTAATTTAAATATGAGTGAGGCTCCTGTGCACCCGGGCGCACGGAGCAAATTCCGTGCGTCTTTACAATTTTCATGCCCCTTTACAATTTAAACCCCTAGCAATACATTGGTTTAAATATGATTGGAGGAGAGGCTGTGTTCACACGGGGACACGGAGCATCTTTCCGTGTCCCCGGGCGCACATGAGCTTTTGCCTTTAAATATTTTAAAATAAGTATGAGATAATCATACAGTATAATTTATACATAAAAAAAAGGGTTTCAGAGAAAACAAAGTTGGAGGCGCGCTGCTTATTCCGTCGCTGATTTGTCAACGATCGCGACGGAGTGTTCAAGATCTGTGATGACATCAAATAGGTAAGGCATCGGTATATTCAGAATCCTTTTTTCCTCCTACACTGCATATTAATTAATTAATTAATTTTTTATTCCCTTTTCAATCTTGGAAATCATATGAAGGTGTGAACGTTTCATTGTAACATCCAAATCTTAATTTCAGGTTCGTTGTTATTTTTCTTGAACTATAGCAGGTTTCTTGAGTCTAATCTATTAAGATAGCCGTAATGTATTTTTATAATTTTTTACTTAAATTTGTGGTGATTTTTCGTAATGGTAGTGGACATGCAAAAGTTCCACTTTGATAGGAGAAGTTGAACCTGGTATGATAAGATTAGAAGAAAAGTCTAGAAAATGCAATAATTAATCTAGATTAATCTAATATGCAGAGAACAAGCAAATGAACCGACATGATCCGCTACAAATAGATGATGTACTTGTAAAAATTTGATGTAAGAATCTAGAGCCCAATTACTTTTACTCCTCTTTTTTTAACTTCCTGTTCCTCACACTATCTTATACTAAAACCCATCTACTTCCATCAACCCATCACATATATAAAACCCATCTCAATCCATCATACATATAAAAACCATTTACTTCTATACTAAAACCTCTCAGTTTCTTAAGTTTCATTTAAATATTTTGACTATCATTTACTATTTTACAAGATAATTAGTAGATGAGTTATTTGATGGTAGCAGCAATAGTTGAGTCTTATACATAGTAATTAGCTAACTGCATTATTTATAAGTTGCATTTTTTTTCATATTCTATATTTTTTTATTATATTTCTTATTTACTATAGTTATTTTCAATTGACATGAAACCCCAGCAGAAGCATTCAACTACGATAAGGGAAAGTAAGTGTGTGTTCTTCCTTTATTGTTTGTATAATTTGTGTAGAAATTTAATTAAATGTTAGGTTATTAGTGATAATTTGTGTAGAAATTTAATTAAATGTTAGGTTATTAGTGAACGAATTTACATTGTGTGAGTTAAATGAGTAGGACTAAGGGTGGATTATGGGTTAGATTTTTATGGTTACTTCATGATTTAAGTACCACTTTTTACCGTTATTTTTAAAACTGATAAGCTCTCCCATTAATCATCTCTTTTAGCTTGTGTGTCAATAGGTGTATGTATCTACAATCTTCCTTTACCAACTTGTTCCTATTGGCCTTAATAATACCTAAATATGCACCATTTTGTTGACTGTTCTTGGAAATAAAATCCTGTGGAATCTTAATAAACCCATGCTTCATGTGTTTATAATTAGTTTGGTGATAAACCATTTTGTTGACTGTTTTTGGAGATGAAATCATGTGAAATTTTTTGTTATGCTACTTAATGTTTAAACAAATATGTAATAAATTAATTACGGGTGTTTACCTTGTAGTGAGCTCGTTAAGTTTACAGTCATCGGATTCCACAGGCAGCAGCACACGTAGAGTATGCTATTATGGGGAAGCTGTTTAGAATTTGTTTCTCGTAAACCAAATAGTCATGGGCGTAGATTCATACGCTGTCGGAAACCAAAAGTATGATATTATGTCTACATGTAAATTCTAAATAGATGGCATATTATTAGACTTTTGTTTGAATTGATTTTTTTTGTGCAGCTAGAAAATTGTGAGTTCTTCAAATGGATTGATGCTGAAGAGTGTGCACGCTGCAAGGGTGTCATAGCCGAATTGGCAGGCAAGGTGGAAGAGCAAAGAAAACTCATTGTTGAACTCGAAGAAATTGAACTGAATTATGTGGCCACTATTACGGAAATGAAGTTTGAGTTACGAAGAAGTGAAAATGCTTTTGGCAATACATGCATCAAAGAATGTTGGCCATTTAATTAAGTTATGGTCTCATAATATGAAAATGGATTTACTGCTCGTATCGATTATTGTATTGTGTGCATTTGTTGTTTATTTGATATCACGTAAGTTAAGCGTCAATGTGAAATATCTTTAATTAGGTCCCTAGACAAAGCAGCTAATAGTGTTGATCATTATCCAATGCACGATGATACATGATGACTTTTGTGTAATATCTTACTTCCAACTATAATTATGTATGCAATTGTTGTTTTAGTTGTCAATATTGCTGGTAAGTAATAGATTTTTTTTTTTAAAATTTAGTATTATATGTATATAAGAAAATGGGGAATGAATGTGTTCATATCTATTGTGACTCATTATGTCTTACTTAAAGGATGTAATACTCCAAATTTTGAATGACATGGTGGGGTTCCAAGCACGTGGATGAACAATGTCATGAAGGACTCTGTGACTCATTATGTCTTACTTAAAGGATGTAATACTCTAAATTTTGAAAGACATGGTGGGGTTCCAAGTACGTGGATGAACAATGTCATGAAGGACTCCAGGGAAATATCAATTTTGGTCATTTAGGATATGCCAAATTCATTTTTAGTCCTCAAGTTTGGTAATTTCTAAAAAATAGTCCTTTTTGGTCCGTTTTTGGTCCTTTTGATCCACTTTTGGTCCTTTTTGTCCACTTTTGGTCCTCTAGGATAGGCCAAATAAGGACTAAAAGTGAACAAAAAGGACCAAAAGGACAAAAAAGGACCAAAAAGGGCCACTTTTTAGAAATTACCAAACTTGAGGACTAAAAATGGATTTGACATATCCTAGAGGACCAAAATTGATATTATCCCGACTCCAATACATATTTGAATTGACATCTCACAATGCCTGACCTATTATGTCTTACTTAAAGGATGTAATACTCTACATTTTGAATGATATGGTGGGGTTCCAAGCATGTGGATGAACAATGTTATGAAGGACTCCAATACATATTTGAATTGACATCTCACAATGACTAACCCGGTAGAAGTTCAATGAGTTGAATTAATTTCCAGCATATTACTGAGTATGGGATCCACTATATGAAAAGATGAATAAGGAGTTCAATGAGTTGAAATAATTTCCATCATATTAAATGAGTAAGTATGGGATCCACTATTTAAAAAGATAAATAATCAGATCAAGTTATGGTCCATAGACATTAGATTAAACAAATGAATTGCATTTGTACTCCACTCCAAACATAAAAAGAAAATAGGATGTCGATAGAATTTTGTATATAATACCTCCATACTTCATTTTCAAGCACACCACCACATATCAAGTTTTAATATACCAAACACACATGGCGCTCCGGGTGTTCCGTGGCGATACCTTGATCAAGACAAGGTATTTTTCAATTCAGATTGGACGCGAGAAGTTGATCAATAGTGGGTGTACTACTTGGACCAGACACGAGAAGCTGGAGTTTGGGTTGTGGGTGACAAAAACAAAAGTGCTATCGTGTATGCCATGATGGGTTTTAATCAAGCAGTAGGCAAAACTTATACGTTCGAACAATGCATGGAGCAAACAAAAAATTTGCATAAGCAATATAAGATATGGAAATCATTGACAAATTCTCCGTATGGGACATTACACCCAATCGATGGTGGCGTACATTTTACAATGGCTGTATGGGAGATGAAGATTGCCATGAGTTATATATTATTTATATTAGTAAAGTCTAATATTGTAAAATACTACTATACATGTGTGAGAATTTAATCGAATTTTTCTTCAGTCGGAAAAGTTAACTGCGGCATACTATCGTGAGGGTGAGCAGTTAGTAATGACTCTCAGACGTCTTTTTTAGCCTGTGATTGATGTTGAAGAAACTTTTATTGTACATTCTGTAATTCCTATATCAAGTGATACAGTAGGTGGAGAACTTGATAACGACTCATCCATCGTCGAGATTAATAATCCCTACAAGCACGAATCATCTGCAAGTGGTTTGTACTCCCTAAATAGTGGGTCTATAACTATTGAAAATGCTTTTTGGGATGAATTTGCATGGATGGATCATTCACATACAAGTACATCACAACACAACCATTCCTCGTCAATGATTTCGTGTAACTCTCCTGGGAACCCTATGCACGATGCCACAAGATCATTCGTGGCCAGTTCCCACCGCCATAGTCCAGGAATTGGTGACAACTCGGTGGCGGAGTGGTCGCCTAGAAAATCATTCTAAGGTAAGCCCATTGTTATTGTGAATCACCTCAGTTGTAATAAGTAATAACCTTCTACTTTGTTTTAATTTATTATCTATGGGTTTCGACGTATCATCTTTATGATTTAATATTCTTGTGCAATATACTATGTATGTAATTGTGTTTTGCATTTAATTAAATAAATTCTGATGTATCAATAAAAATAATAATCTCCTATATATACATACTTTTGGATATTTCGACAAAACTAAATTTTTAAATGTTTACATATGGAGAATGTAAATTTTGATGTAGACAATGTAATTTTTGATGTAGTTAGAATGAATACGGACAAAGGTGGAGAAGCATTTGTTAAGTTCAAATACTTAACACACTTGTTATTAATGCTCCTACTTTATTTGTATTATATAATAAAATAAGAATAACAATTTTTTTTTTTTAAATACGTCTGCCACCTATTAGAAGATCGATCAACCATTTTCACAATCATTTCAGAGAACAGAAATAGTACTAGCAGATAACACAAACTACAGGATCAATATCTTTTGTTCCATTGCAATTACATAATACCAAAAAGTAACACAACCAATTACGACATCATTTCACACTAGCTTCCACCCTACACATAAAATAGCAAAGTCCAACAACACAATCATACAAGACACCCAAACATATTAAGCAAAGTAGCAACTTTTTTTACACACAAAATAATTAGTTCTAGTCTAGGTTAATGGCATCTTACCACAGCATGACAAAACGGGTTTTTAGAATACCCACCAAAACCACATGAATTTAAACCTAATGATTCCCACCCAACATGTGCATAACAAACGCCACCCTATTCTCTCGATTGAAGCAGAAGAACAATTCCACCTGCTTGTTATTGTTAACAAGCATGGAGGCTATACCCATTATTTGTGATTGAGTGAATATACCGAGCTCTTCCAATGCTTCACCCAATGCCTTTCTCATGTCTATCATCTTACACTCGTACCCTATGTTGGCCACGATTTGATCGAGCCTTGTATCTGTGCGATCATTAAAATTATTTAGAAGTTGTATCATTTTTTCCTGATTTCACTAGATCCTTCTAAAGTCTTGTGTTTTCTGCGTTTCTTGGCGAACCAGTCGAAGCATCCGACTGTGAGGGATGAGACTTGTTCAACTCATTCGCGATAGGAGCATCACTTGAGGCATTAGATGGTCCTATTCCGGGTTGGATGTGATCCGCAGCCTGCTGTCGCCCGGCCTCAAACACGTCTTCAGCATGTTGCTCGGTATAGCGATCATTTCCAAATATGTCACGCCACTTAACGAAAAAAGGATACCTCTTATATCGCATGTTTTTTCCAGCATTCTCATTCTACAAAAAATAAATTTAGGTTAATTTTGCTAATTACATTTCACATTTCCAATCAAATTTATATGTACACCCGATATGTACCTTAACATATGCATCCCACACTTCATCGTCTCTTACAACGATCTGTTCTGACTTTTCATCCCATGAGAAACCACTCGTACCCATCATCATATGAAGAAGTCGATGGTCTTTTTCTCACGCATGCATCTTGGATGAGATATGAGGCTCTACACGGAGATTGCAGTGGGGATCCAACCTCTTCATTGTCCTCTCTAACTCTCCAGTGTAACCTGGACGAAAATAATTATATGATCTCCAACTGTTTTCAATAATTATCTCCAAGGCCACTATCAAATTTTTCTCTTCATCGGGTGTCCGAATATGGCGTTTGGGCATAACAGGCGAAGTTGCTCTACTTTCTGCTTGACTCATGTTCACCGCGTCCCTATGAAAATGAAGAGTAAATTACACCATTACGTAAAAAGATCAGCACAAAATTAGCTTTGTAGGAAAAAATAAGATATGTTCTCTAGTTATAGTATCTCATCACTAAATAGATAAAGACCACCAACCTCAAACAACTTTATTTACAAAGATGAACATAATTTTATTAATCAGGAGAACAAGTTAATGTTAATCGTACCCAAATGATCAGTAGTTCACCTACTATAGCACAATAAAATTTTACCCACCAAATTTCCGAGAAACACACCTAAATGCACAACTTATATCATAACAAACAACCAATATTGAAAAAAATATTGTACAACGTTAGAGAGAGACATATCTTCATACAAGTGACATAAGATGTCAAGTTAAAATAAACTAAAACGCCAGAACCCATAACAAAACCAATAATTCGAACTAATTCCATATTACAACATTAAAAGATTTTCAAAATGTAATATACGCTTAACAATATGTTGGGTAGACAACCATTACATTAATATTTTACATTCACTAGTAATTATTTTAACCCCTCCATGCATTGTACATTGAAGTAGCCAACTCATCCCTCTAATTTCTCCAGCGTTGTGTGGACTCATACGTCTTATATTCATCGTGTTCTCCTTGATCTTCCCCACCATTTCGAGGCACCTCAATATCAGTTTCGTCCACACCCTCGTGGAAGTTGATGAAATTATGAAGCAAGTGACAAGCCATTATTATTTGATTTTGCACTTTAATAGGGTAGAAGGATGGACTACGAAGTATGGCCCAATATTTTTTTGCTACTCTAAAGGTTCTCTCGATCATATTTCTCGCCCTTGCATGTTTCATATTAAAATATTCTTCCTTATTCATGTAAATGATAATGAACGCCCCTATATGGAGCCAAATAACCTTCTGAATGGGCATAACCGTCATCGCAGAGATAGTAATTTCCTAATGGTACAGATGACAAAAAATATGACCTAATTTTTGTAATTTTTTAAACAAAAAATCGGATAACTAATTAAAACTACAGAAAATCAGATTACCGGGTGGTACGCGAAATCCTGGATCTCTAAAATTGGCATTCCGAAGGAACCTGGAATCATTAGCACTACCCTCCCAACCGCTTAACACAAATGAAATCAAGATTCCAGTCAGAAACACCTAGGACATTAACCGTATAATTTCCATCGCAGTCACAGTATCGTCCCTGATCCGCCTTCGGAACAGTAACTTCAATATGCGTACCATCTAGCGCCCCTAGGCAACCTTAAAGAGATACACATACACATGTACTTAGTAACCTATGCCAATAGTATTATAGAGAAGTTATAATTATAACAACACAACTATATTTACCTTAAAACACTTTAACCAGTTATCAGTATAATTCTCATCAATAGGTACAGGCTGTACGAGCAACAGTAGATGAAGCTTGAGGATGACCATCCTAAATGGAAAGGCCAATGTAACTCATCCCTTCAAACTTTATGTCTTTCTAGCATTAAATTACTTCCTGGTTCTCTAGAGTGTATTTTGTCGAATTGTTTGAGGCTCGACACATTGGACATTCTTGCTTGCAAATCTCCTCCAAAACTGCTCTTCCGTGGCCCTGATCTCCAATTGAAGAAGCTCATGATCCGACTGTGCCCAGACGTAAAAGAAGTAGAGATACATGCCAACAATCTGCTCACACTTGAGGCTAGCAATGTCGGTATGATCAACTTTACATTTGCTCATGTGCCTCCTCAGTTGCAAAACTTATATCTTGCTTCAAAAAGGAAAGAAAATATAATGTCTCGTGTGTTCCAAAGACTTGCTAAAGATTTGCCTCGGTTAAAATACTTGATCCTTGGTCTTGCTGGTGATTTTAATCCGGTTAGTGCCCATATATTTTGTGTTTATAACTTCATACAAGTGTGATTTGCTTACTAATGAATTGACTCAACAGAACAACATGGGAGTTTATTTGATTTGGAAATTCAGCAACCTCAGGCGATTAGATTTGATTTATACAGCGACCTCCAATCAGTTTGCAATTGCTCCATTTCTGCAAAGATGCCCCCTCTTAGAGGAGCTTAGAGTACTGATGGTAAGTAATGATATTGTTGTGCACACATGATGAAATAAATAAGGTTGTTATTTACTGCTTGTAGGGGTGTTATGATGATGGGGAAACACAGAGTAGGGATGTCGTGATTCACTCAGAGCTGAAGAAGGTGGAAATGAGTGGATTCGAAGGGACGAAGAAGCAGATAGAGTTGTGTCTATATTTGTTGAAAAGTGCAGTTAGGCTTGAGGAAATGCTCATCTGCAGGTGTGCAAGGGAATACATTATGAGGGGTAGATGGCTGATGCACAGAAACTTTCCATGGAGTGACGACACTTACAAAATGATGGTACAACGACTGCAACATCGAGCTGTTTCTCCTGTTGCTAGGCTAAAGATTCAGTATTGTGCACCTGCTTAGTTTTTACTTGTAATCTTGACTAAGATCAAACAATTTTAGTTTGATTTTCTGACTCTGATTCACCCAACAATTATCATCGATGTCAGATAATTAAATCATATATATGTACAATTCGAGCTAAAATTGAGTCATAAATATGTACAATCGAATCATAATTATATACTCTCTCCATCTGCCGGCAAGTATATATTTTGTCATTTTGAACGTCCGTACAAAGATATACATTTCCCTTTCTAAACACATGAGACCCACAAATATTACTAATACAATTAATATATGAGACACACTCGCTACTAATACAATTATTCAATAGACATTAAATAATAATACTCCTTAATCTACGTAATACATCTACGTACATTAAATAATACTCCCTCCCGTATTTTTACCCACTTTCCATTTTGGGTTGTCCCACGTATTTTTACGCATTTCATTTATAGTAAAAATACATAATATTTAATTACCTACTTTTTATAATCCCAACAACTTTAATTATTTTTTTACACTTTATTCATTATTTTCAACAACTTTATTTACTTTTCTTTTTTTAATTATTAATTTGTCCCTACTTTTTCTTACATTATATATTAAAAATAACACGTCTTAATCTCCGTGCTCGTACAAATGGGTGAAAATACCCGGGACGGAAGGAGTAATAATCTTTAACCTACGTAATACATCTACGTGCAAAAAGCAAATATGTAACGGCTAAAACTTGCATGCCACCGTATCCCCAAATCCCGCATTTTTCGAAAGTTGTAATATTTATTATTAAATGTTACTCCCTCCGTCCCATCCTTATAGTTACATATTTTCATTTTGGGCGTCTCATCCTAATAGTTACATTTCCTTTTTTAGTATATGGGACCCACACAAATTAATTACTTCTCTCTCCATGGGTCCACACATCCCACTAATACACCTATCCATTTTACATTAAATTATTATTTCTCTTGCCTCAATACACATTAAAATACTATATTCATTAATCTCAGTGCAAAAAGCAAACGTAACCATAAGGACGGGACCGAGGGAGTATACATTTATAGTATAAGAACTTGTACCCTTTATTTTCTGGGAAAAAAATTAATTCTTTTAATCAAACGTTTATACTATTAATATTTAAATAGATATTTTCAATGTAAAAGTAATACTCTTATTAATTAAAGTGTATACCCTTTAAAACAAAATATTATCCATATGCACAAGTAGACCAACTCATATGTATCAATCCTGCGGACGAAGGGAGTATAAATGAATGTAAACCCATATAGTATACGCCCTCTGTCCCAATTTTAATTTCACACTTTTCATTTTAGTTCGTTCTAATTTTAGCTTCACACTTCCATAAAAGGAAAAAGTACCTAATATCCTTTTAACATATTGTAATTTCAAATTTTGTAATCACCTTTTTAATATACATAACATATTTTATTTTTATTTATTATTAAAAATACTATATTACTTCTAAAAGTAAGTTAAAAAGTGATTTTTTTAAAAAAAAAATTGTATTTACATTTAACGTGGAAATGAATTTGAGATGAAGGAATTTAGGGTCATTTTCACTAAATTCAAAGTTTCACATATAATTGATAAAATATTTAAAATAATAAATGTTAATTAATGAGAATAAATAAATAAATAAATAAATAAAGGGAGAGTCTCATGTGAATTCTGTTTTACATAAACCTTATTTAAAAATTATAAAAACAATGGTATACTTTAAAAAAATTTGAGAATAAACGAAGAGCATAATAAAACATAAACCACTATAATTTACAAAACTAAGTTATCAAATGTTTAACAAGTACTACTCATAAGAAATGTTTATGAAAATTAAGAGTATTTGATCCCAGACTCCCAGTCTCATTTTTGAAAAGTACCATTCATAAGAAATGTTCATGACATTTTACTGAAGAGCTCCTGATTCTACCTGTCACACCTTGCTAGACTCTTTAATTTGGAAAAGGAATAGTATAGGGCCATTGGGGTGAGCAAACCACTAGCAGCTCTGTCAGAAAATAATTTGTCTACTCCATTCCTCGGGTATTTTTACCTATTTGTACGGATACGAAAATTAAGAAGTGTTACTTTTTTAAGTATATATAATGTAAGAAAAAATATGAATAAATTGGTAATATCGAAAAAAAAAATTGTTGGGAATGATGAAAAAATATAATTAAAGTTGTTTGGATAGATGAATAAAGTGTAAAAAGTAGGTAAGATGTATAGTGTATTTTTACCATTAATGAAATTGGTAAAAAAACGTGGGACACCCCAATATGAAAAGTGGGTAAAAATATGTGAGACGAATGGAGTAAAATAAATACTCATGCATCTACGTCAACTAATACACATATACAAGTATTTCTTGATGGGTCCCCACTAGTCGACGATGAATTCTAACCTCCTCCGAATTAGTCGGTCTACGAAATGGATACCGGTGCATAAAATATATATATATATATATATATATATATATATATATATATATATATATATATATATATATATATATATATATATATATATATATATATATATAATTATTTCTTGTCATGATGATTGAGCACTGAGCAGAAACAATTCCACAAGAAAGTTCATGAGACGAATTTGAATCAAATATGTACCACAAACCCACTTACTCTCAATCAAATTTGAAATATACTTTCTAGACTGGAAAGAAGTAACAAAAATTCTTTTAAAAGAACTCTATATCAACATAATCTGTACAAAAAAGAGGATGCTTTTGAATTAGTATGATATAAACCGACTAACAATGTGTCAAACATAACATCTTTCGTGTTTCAACACCTAACAGCTCTAAAAATATATGCCAGACCGTAGCGGTAGAGCGTGATTTAACACCCGAACAGCTTCGCCTATACTTATGCATCGAGTCTGTCCCTGTTTGGAAGACGACAACATAGAATACGGGAAAGAAAGCAGAAAAAACACGAACCAGGAACTTTTCATTTTCAAAGTGTACTGCTGAAATATATTAAAACTATCAGCAGTTCTTAATGGGTATACAGCATCCACAATTCTGTGGTTTCTAATACATAGGATGCTAAAAATTGGAAGAAAGTGATTACCTAGAACTAGAAGATCCCGTGGAGCTTTATTCGATTGTCGGAAGATAGATACCAACGATCAATGTCATAATCTCAAGAGCAAAATTAATGTTGAAGCGGAGATTCCCAGTAACAAAGGTAACGATCCAAACCAACTTTTAACTCCGAGATCCTGAAATAACAAAAGAAGTTCAATGTTTATGGGTAATGATCTAAGAAGAAAATCAAAGATGACATATCTGTAGTGCAATCACATTTGAAAAACGATCATGAAAAATTCATTCAGTGCAGGACACAGAACGTTCATTTCTTGGTCAAGTGTTCATTCCTTACTCGAGTGGTGGGATTTTTCACCAATTTATTGTCGTAATATTAGTTGTGGGGAAGTAATGTGCTGGTAGGATTCGATGTGTAATCGTGCATGCAAGACAAAAATACCTCCATATTAGTAATAAAATGCATGGGACACTGGACATAGCTGCAATTGAACTCTCTTAGAAAAGGTGAAAAACAAGAATAGATTAGAACTCATCCTGAAAGAGCACAATCGACGTGGCTATATTTCGACATTTGATGAAGAACTTGATTTAGGTTCAAAATAAATGCGTGGTTATGATGGGAAAAACGTAAATGCTAAAAATCTTTAACTTTAAGGTCGTGACAGAAAGTACAAGTAATCTTCATAGTATTATTTTTAAAAGAAAAAGATTGATATCTTAACAGTGGATTGTTGCAGCGTAATCAAAGATAAAGAGGTCACATTTGAACTATACAAGCTCCTTTCAAGACATTTACACAGCATAATACTGGTTGTAAGAAAAAGAAAAAAATTGAAATAGTAAGCAATTTAAGAGAGAAGTAAAAGACATGGGAACATGACAACCAACGCATCTATAAAATTGTGCATTGCCACAGTTCTTCAACACCGATATGCGATTTACACACATCAAGTAGACAGGTGGTAGTAAACAAAACCAGCAGTACAGAATTGATAAACTAATTGATTAGAAAAACTAAATGTGAGAATAAAAACAGTCCACGTACCAAAAACCAAAGTTAATCATGTATGTAGCAAGAGCACAACTTTTTATAACAGATAAAAAGATGCTATACTCCGAATTTTATAAAATGGGTTGGGCGTTAACTTAAAACAATAAGCACAAACATAAAAAAGTGCATGTTTCAGTGAAGTCAACAGTTTTGTAATTCCAAAAATATTGCATATTAATTGCCAGATTGTTATTGAATTTAGATTATATACAAAAGCAAACCTGATATAGAATTCACAAATATATAATTGACAAAATTCGACATGTGTTCAATTTTTATTTTTTAACCACCGTATAAACATTATTTATAATAATATCAGAAGAAACCCCCTAAAATTATATGCTAGTCTCCAACATGAAAGCTTCACAAGGAAAAACAGATGTGATCACCTGGTTTAATTTCATTAATTTCAGACCAAAAATAAGTTCTATTTAGGTTACAAAATGTTCTCCATCAAATTTGTTTTCCGAACAAAGTGGAATTAGATCACAGATATGCATTGATATCCTAAAATAACATATAGATCTTCTACGCTGTAGTAACCAGCTCTACAGGGAAGAAGAAATAATTATAGAAGACTTGGACTTTCAGGATTAAGATTTGTAGTATGCTAAAGATTCAAAATGCAGCAACACCAAGCTTTTCAACAACCTCTGATTTTCAGCTTTACATTAGGAAATTCACAAATAACTGTATTACATCTTTAAATTTAACAATTCGTTCAATTGGGATAAAATTAAGCGCACTCCTCAACCTCCATCCAACTCATGTACACTTCCTGACATCCAAAATAACATGTAGATTCTACACCTATGCCAGCTTTTTATAGTGTCCCACTGTAATAAAACTGTAATAAAAACTTTAAACCTCCATTGGTAAATTTGATACTAGCTTTGATCAAGTCTGATTATTGGCCACCTAAATTGGAAACTTAAGCTTTGGTATATATTGAATTTAGGGGATTGATTAGTTATTTATTATTTAAACATTATTTCATGAAGGCGTAATACTGCATAATAAAGGATATTTACTTTTCGAAATTCCAGAAATTTTGACAAACCAGGACACTCACATAGGAGAACATTCATTTACACGTAAGCATTATTGAAAAGATTCTTCAAAGAAAATCTAACAACTGTAATGCCCATGATATTCTAGAAAAGAGATGAAGTACCTTAAAGTAAACATGGGAAGAAGCAGAAGAGGAAGATTTAAGTCCAGGAAACCCAAGATCATAAGAGATGCTCCCATCTGCTTTAAATAGTCCATAATATTTCTCCGAGCCCGCCCCAGGTTTTGAATTCTCATTAAATAAGGCAAATATGTACGCTTTCAGCACATGTTTTGGCCTTAGTGGAGTTCCTTTCCTCTTGGCTAACCGTTTGCGCAAATTATAGTGGTAAGTTCGTGCATTACTCGGTGTAGCTGCAGGTTCACTTTGGTCCCCATGAGAAGCCCAGCCTGTTTCTGTAATTATAACTTCCATTTTCTTGATTCCAGCATCGTCTAAAGCAGCATAAGCTGCATCAATCTGAGCATCGAGCAAGTTATCATAATGTAAATCAGTTTTCTCATCATATATTCCCTCGGTGGGCTGAAAGAGAGCATAATTTATATCAATTTTCCCTGGGTTATAAGTATAAGCCAGAAAAGGGTATGCATTTAAACAGAACGGAGATCCAATTTGTGAAAAGAACTCCAAAAGGGGCTTCATTAAATGAGCAACATCCTCCTTGAAGATACAAGAAGAGGGAGGGTATGAATTTACAAAAACGCCCTGCGAATGAGAAGTAGTAATCTGAACCACATGATCAATCTCAAGCATCTTAGAAGCATTGTATATATTTTTCACAGCACCCAACAAAGCAGCTGCAAGATCATTATCACCTCCTCCCATAACTTCATTCCCTACTGCAATCCCAACAATATGCGTCTCGGGAAGAAATGCCTTCACATTATCCTTGACCCAACTCAGGGCATGGTCTTCATTAGAACTCATTTCCTTCACAAATCCATTTGGAAGTCCTATTACTAACTCAAGCCCTGTACCTTTAAAGGCGTTGAGAACACTACGATCTGCGTCGTAGATCCTAACATTCTTGATTTTTGCAGCCTTGAGCAGCATAACAACTTTTTCCGGGGAAGGGATGTTATCAGCTATCCTACCATAATTGATTCCATAAGTTCCAGTAAACGCCGCAGCCAGAGATGCTGAAAGAAGTAGCAGAGACCTTAAGCAACAAGCCTTTACAAAATTAAACAAGAAACAATGGCAGTATATTGGTTCATTAGATGCCCTAGAGGGCCACAGTTCACAATTTTACTGAATGCAAATGCTTACATAATCAAACAATAAAAAGATCCTAAATTCAACTTGATCCCTTTTTAATACTTTAAGACAGTACAAAATCAAATTGATCAATACTTAAGAGGTTATGCATGCTTCCACTCAACATAGTAACTATTATGTTATGCCTAATCTGTATATCCTGAATCAGTGAATCTTTAAACTCAAAACCATAATATTTAATAATCAGATTAATTAAAACCAAAATCACCAATCTCTATCTTGGGAAAGTGATGATGATCAGTGATCCGAAACAAACTCATACAAATCGACGCTATATCTGAATCAAGAGTTTCAGAAACACATACAAATTACAACTAATTCTCTATCACAAGAAAGTAAAAACAAAAAAGTGTTCAAAAGAATCAAGAAATCAGCAGTTACCACTTATCCCGAGAAAGGATACCACCAAAAGAATTCGAAGAATCCTCATCGCTTCAAGATTCCACCCGAATCCCTTCAATTATAATTCTTGTTAACCTTCCCCTCACACAGAAGGCAATCCATCAGCCGCTTCTCAACCTTCCAATCCAAAGACCACCCACGAACTAATTTCGCTATATTTCAAGTATACAAGAAGTTAACACCCCCACAAAAGGGCAGCAGGCGACGCCGTACACGGCGGTTCACGGCGGCAGAGGCGGTGGTTTAAGAGTCGTTTTTGGTGGGCTTTTAGGCGTCGCTTTCTGGAGTTGTTTGGAGCGAGTGAACAATTGATTTTGATTAAATTCTGGAAAACCTCTCAATAATGGTGGGTGGAATTATAATCAAAACGTAATATATTAGGCAATTTCTGTCGGGTGGTGATTGGATTGTCTTTTTTTTTTTTTCCTTCGCCACTTTGTAAAGGAGTTCAAAAATGTTGCTTAGTCTGAGTGTATTTGCATTTTGCACTTTGGTTTTAAATTGGGAGAGTCGTGGCGAAAAGAGTATTTATTCTCTTTCTACAAATCTGGACCACTTTCAAATGCTATTCCGTGTCTTCGACGCGCCATGATTTTTAAATGTGGAAATAATTGCATTTGGTTCTTAAGCATGTGCGAAATTACTTTTTGTCATTTTTATTGCTTACTCGTAATTAAAAAGTATATTAATAATAAATAATATTATAAGACGTTAAATTACTTTAATGTATAATTCATCATAATTTAGAAAACATATTTTATCTACACAATAAACATATTTTAATGATGAGTATACCTGTTTTACACTCGTCTCACAAGAGAGTGTCTCGAAAATTTAATATTAATATTGGTGTTTCACATCACATTTTTTAAATTAAAATTTTTAAAAGGCAATTACTTTGGTAGAATAGTCCCTAATACCCAATTTCAATTATTACAGACACTCATATAAACCCAATTTACATAACTTATTATGTAAATTCTGATTTTTTTTCATTCTAATCTATCTTCCTTCCAATTCTATTATATCATATGTTTGCTAGGGGTTTAAATTAAAAGGAAAATAGAATTTACAAGGAATTGTGATGTAAATCTGATTTACAAGAGATTAACTCTTCAATTATTCGCTATACTCTTTTCTGTTTTTTTTTTTTCATTCTTTTTTAAATTTAACTTAGAGCTATAATTGTAATTCATCCTTGTGTTCAGTGTATATTTTATCTAGTGGTTTAGGACATATTTTATCCCTATGATTTTAGAGTAATTTTAGGGTATAATTGTAAATGCACGCTTATGGCTTAAGATATATTTCACTTCTGGAGTTTATGATATAATTATAATTTCACCCTTGTGTTTAGGATATATTTCATCCTGAATATTTAAGATTTAGGGTATAATTATAATTTCACGTTATAGTTTGTAATCTTAGGGCTTAGTAAATAATGACCTTTTAAATTAAAAAAAAAAACTAAAACCAAAAATAAAACAAAAGATAACATTAATTGGCAATGAGCGCATGTTAATTAATTAGGGAGAGTGAGAATATTTTATAATTCATTATTCATATTTTAATAGTAGGCAAAGTCTATTGTACCCCAATTATTAAGGTACAATCGGGTCAATTTTGATCCGTTGACCCGATATATATAAGGTAAAATAAAACCCTAATTCCACTTTCAATCCCCCCATTCTCTCCTCCTTTCTCTCTCTGCTCACCCGCCGCACCTTCTCTCTCTCTTCACTCACACTCACCACCGCACCTTCTCCCTCTCTCGATCGCACTCCACCACCAAACTGCCTCAAGTCGTATTTTCATTCCGTCATCTCTCATCTCTCCACCGTCTCTCTTCTATCGATCGTCTCTAGTGCTATTCCACTGCCGTCGATGCTCATTTTCTCTCCGAAATATGGTGAATTGTCGTCTCTCCTCCACCCATTGTCCTTGTCGTTACTCCACCGCACGCCTTCGCTGATTTTCTCTCTGAAATATTTCATGATTCAAATATGGTAATTTTGCTTCTTCGATGTCTAATTCATCTTGAAAGATTTCAATTAGATTATTCGATTATTCATGTTATCTTCTCTTTTTTAAATCTTCACGTTATTTTTTATTAGATCTGACTATTTGAGTTGTTAACTTTCTCATTTCCGTCAAAATTCGGTCAGATCTCGCTGTATGTCTCGTCCTGTGAGTTGGAAAAGTTGTTTGGTTGCCTTCACAATTAGTGAGCATTGAAAATTCTGGTGGAGGATTCAAATGTTTATTAATGTATACTTTTTTACTATACAGTGTATATATTTTATTAAACAAATGTATATCGTTTTATTAATAAACAGTTTAATGTATACTTTTTAAATATATAATGTATATGTTTTATTGAATAAGTGTATAACGTTCTTTTAATAACAGCTGGAATATTCAAATAGTGATTTGTTGCAATTGATGAAGAGATTTATCGTATTCATAATCAGAATTGTGTTGGAGGAATGCTTGATTTTAACTCGTTTTATAATTAAAGTATATAAGTTTTATTGAACAAGTGTATAATATTTTATTAATAAATGTATATTTATTAATAACTAACTGTATTAGTGAGCAATGAGAAAAAATATGAGTAAAAAGTAAAAACAAGAGGAGTGAGGAGGAAAGTGACGGCTGCATCAGATTTCAACATTTTTTATACTTGACCCATTTATAAATATAAGTTAGGTATATTAGTGTACACTAGTGTACAATAGATCAACTCTTAATAGTATACATGCATACTTAATTATCATACTAATTCATAATTTAAATAGTAAATACTATTATGATTTAAAATTATAAAAAATAAAAATGAAATACAAAAATATATAATTATATAAATAATGCATAAATCGGTACAACTGATTTCTTTGATTTTGATCGGTCTACCCGTTTCAATTCAGTATTTCAGTTCAATTTAATCGAATAAATAAAATGATTTTTAGGGTATTTCGGATCAGTTTCAATTTCAAATTCCAATTCAACCGGCCGATATAATTTGATTTTAAAATCATTAAGGTTGTGTTTGGATGGAAGGATTTGAGGAGGGATTTATAAATCCCTCCCTCAAATCCCTCCATCATGTTTGAATAACATTGAAATCAATGAATTTATAAATACAAGATTTTAAATCAATGGATTTCAAATCAATGAATTTGATTTTGAATTTTTTAGTTGTTTTTGAATGGATTTTAAATCCTCACTGAAACCGTGTCATTTGAAATCCTTACGTTGTTGTGTAATTATATCAATATATAAAAATAATATATAAAATTAATAAATTAATTAAAATATATATAATATTAAATATATATATATATATATTTTTTTTTTATGTTTTAAACTCTACCACCCAGTCTATCCCTACCCATCCCCCCACCCCGGCCACCCACCCCCCACCCTAAAAATTTTTTTTTTTTTACAAAATTTTAGATTTTTAATATTTGAATAATAAAAATATTACCACCCTGCCCCACACCCACCCCCCAACACCACCCCCACCCAAAAAAAAAAATATTATAAAATTTTAAATTTTAATATTTAAATAAATAATAAAAATATTATCACACAACCTACCCCTACCCACCCCCCTCCACCCACCACCCAAAAAAAATTTTTTTATAAAATTTTAAATTTTAATATTTAAAAAATAAAAATATTACCACCCAACCCAACCCACCCACCTCCACCAACTCCACTCTACCCCACCCAAAAAAAATTAATAAAATTTTAGATTTAATTTTTAAATATTAAAATCTAATTTTTTTTTAAAAAAAATTGGTGGGTTGGGGGGTGGTGAGAGTGGGGGTGGGGTGGAGTGGGTGGATGGATAGGGTGGTAGGATTGGGTGGTAATATTTTTATTATTTAAATATAAAATTTTATATAAAAAAAAATTGGATGGGGTAGTGTTTGGTGGGGGGAGTGGGTGAGTGGGTGGGTAGGGGGTAGGGGTAGGTGGTAATATTTTTTATTATTCAAATATTAAAAATCTAAAATTTTATTAAAAAAAAAGTTTTTTTAAGTGTGGGTGGTGGGAGGGGGGTGGGTAGGGGTAGGTTGGGTGGTAGAGTTTCCTCCAAAAAAATATTTTTAATAAAATTTTAGATTTTACTCCCTCCTCCCATAAACAAATTCACACTTTCTATTTTTGTCCGTCCCATAAACAAGTTCACACCTTCAAATAAGGAAATACACACAAATCAATAACCCCACAACACACTTTAATTTCAAAATTGTCACCCATTTACAACTCACATAACTTACTTTATAATTTATTTATTACCTAAAAATACTAAACTACCCCTAAAAGTAAAGCAAAAAATAACTTTTTCTTAAACTCCGTATCTACAGTAACAGGGAACTTGTCTTTGGGACGGAGGGAGTAATATTTAATATAATAAAATTTTATTATTTTTATTTATCATAATAAAATTCTATTTTAAAAAATAATTTTTGAATTATGGATTTAAAATCCATTCAAAAATCCATAATTTATCCAACAATAGAATTTAAATGAATTGATTTAAAATCCAAGAAATTTAAAATTCACTCTTTTTCAAATACATTGAATTTGAAATGACTCCATTCAAACACAACATGAAGGAAATACTAAATTATCTTAAAACACGCCTTTTAATCTACCTGTAAATACTTTTTCAAAGGGAAGAATATTATTACTCCTTATTTGCTATAAAAAGTTTGTTATTTATTCTTAAACTATTTGCTATAAAAAGTTTGTTATTTATTCTTAAATAAACGAAAACGGAGAAATAAAATTATTTTCCAATCAAAGTTTAAACACAGTGATTAAGTTGTTACAACGTCACTATAAAGCTAGGAAAATGTGTGGATTAAAAAGTGAAACGTCATAAACGTCCGACTTAAAAGGGATGCCTTTCGAGTTATCTCTTAGTCACACTTATTTGTTCGGATTAAGGTTTGTTTTTCTATTATTTAAAGAAATAATATTATTTTACTTTAAATTTTTTATTTTATTTATTTATTTAAAGGAAGAAAGTTATTGAGGAAGTTTCTTTACAAGTGTTTACAATGACTCACCATTTGGAATCTCTTTTATGACTATACCCGATTGGTTCACCCACTTTTTTATCTTAGAATATTCAACAAATAATTTCCTTTTTCCTTTTCCATTTTTCTCGTACAGTCATGTAGACTAGAGACGTAAAATGATGTATGACATGACTCACAACATTATTTTGAAAAAAAAAAGAGACTCTCGACGATACTTACGTTTTTCTTTAACAATGCTCCTTTATTTTATTTTATTTTTCTCGTCCAACAATATTTTTTGCACATTCTAAAATAAATTAAATAACTTAATTTTAAAAATATCTTAATTTTAGAACTATCATCAACATCTATCATATACATTCTCCCTAGTCTTGTTCAAATACTCGTATCTTTAATTTTACAAGTAGATTAAAGAATACGATATTTTAATGTGTAGTGAATTGAAAAATATAATATTTTAATAAATTGTGGATAATTATATTAATATTATGTGTAGGCTTCATTAAAATATATTAATTACAAAACACCACTTTATCCAACAACCTCAAAAATTACTTTAATTTCAAATTTATCACTCCTTTTTTACACACATATATGCAACCGGGTGCACCTAATATACACTCCATTACTTTATACTTTTTTATTACCTAAAAATACTACAATACCCTCCAAAGTCAATAAAGTTAGTCAAAAAGTGTAACTTTTCTTAAACAACGTGGAACAGTAAAGGTGAAAAAGTTTTCCTTGACGGAGGGAGTATTATATATGAGTTTCATATACAAAAAAAATGTAACTATTGAGATAGGACGACCGAATATAAATATTATTGTGGGACGGATTGAGGGAGATATACTCCATCTGTTCCACAATACTTTTCGCGTTTACCGTTCTATGGTGTTTAAGAAAATTTATTTTTTTGACAAAATTTGTAGTTCTTTTTATTTTTTTTATTTTAGTATTTATAGGTAATAAATAAATGTAAAGTAATGTTATAAGTGTATGGAATGAGCGACACATTTGAAATTAAAACATCTTTGATATTATTGAACAGAGCGTTGTTTTATTTTTTGAGATATAAAAAGTTTTATGAGACAAATAAATAAAAAAAATGTGTAGGATTATGTATAACAAAGGAATAATTAATTTATTACTTAAAATGGTCGTATTATCACAAAAATAATGATGAGCCTGTCAAAGAAAAATACCATACCCACAATATCGATACAAACTACTTCTCCGTCGTGATCAGAGGCCACCGTTTTCTTTTTGCACGTGGATTAAGGAATATTATTATTTTATTTGTAGTGAATATTTGTATTAGCAGTGAATGGTGGACCATATCTAGGGGCCCTTTTACTAAAAAGGAAAATGAGGATATTTGCATGAGACACCTAGTATAGTAAATTAGGGACTTTTCGGTGAGATGAAGGAAATATTTTTTAGTTCTTAACTCAATTTCACACTTTCTATTTTTGTCCGTTCTTAATTTCTCTTTACACCCTTATAAAATGACACAACAAACTCAATAATGTTATAATTAATTTAATTTAAATTTTTCATAACACATTATATACTTTATAATTTATTTATAATTAAAAATTAATTTTTAATTAAAATATGATGAAGAGTTAGAGAGAGGAAATATTTTATGAGAATGGATTACCAAAGTATTAAATTAAATTGATTTTAATGTACATGCAAAAAGAAAAAAAAAAGGATAAATATTTCTATGAGATTGTCTCACAAGTAGTATATCTTTATTTTGGGCATAACTGTATCTCCATGAACCTCATTGAATTGGCCTATGGATTCTAGATTTTATCTAAGAGTGAGTTTGGTGTGAGTCTTATTTTATATTAATCTCCAATTAGCAAAGTTTACAAATAATTTAAGTGTTTGCCTTTTTCGGCCAAACTCAATTTTTATCTAAGAGTGAGTTTGGTGTGAGTCTTATTTTATATAAATCTTCAATTAGCAAAGTTCACAAGTGTTTGCCTTTTTCTAAACTCTTCTAATTCATCGTACATATGTATGAATATTAATTTTCATTCATTTTATGGATCTCAATCTTATGCACAAGTACACCCCTTAGCCTATAATTCTACGCTTAAACTCCAACGAGTATTTGAAACCAGCGGACGAGACGGAGTTAAGAGATGAGCAACAACCACTCCAACCAAGTTTATTAGTTTATTCATTTTTTTTAATAGTTTCCATTCAATACTATATACTCCCTCCGTCCCACCCAAAGAATCTCTTTTTGCCATTTTGAGTGTCCCACCAAAGGGTCCTCTTTCATTTTTTACACACATGGACCCATACACACCCTCTAATACAATTAAAATATGGGGCCTACACTCCCACTAATACAACTACCCACCATACATTAAATAATAATACTCCTTAATCCACGTGCCAAAAAGCAAAAACTACCCTTAGTGTGGGACGGAGGGAGTATCAAATTTATGAGTTACACTGCAGTGCATTCAGTGCATCGGTGTACGTGTACTGAATAATCTGAACCGTCCAATCAAATACGTATTTAATTCTAACCACTAAATAAAATAAAATAATAAAAAAATACAATAATTACCCGCTACCCAAAAATTTTTATTCCATAAATCATTAGATGCATCACAGAATAATCTCAAATTTATATATTCCGTTTTATGGATTGCATCAATACTTCAATTTATAAATTGTAAAGTTGTAATAGTGTGTGAATCCTCTTATTTAACTTAGGGTTGGGCAAAAATTTTTGAAAATCGCAAAAACCGCCCGCACCGAATTGTACCGCACCGCTATATACAATTATTTAGATAAATCGCAATTTATAATTTAAGGAAAAATCGCACCGCACTTTATGGTGCGGTTTTATTTTTATAGTCGAAACCGCACCGACCGCACCGCTAGTTTTTATTAGTATTATATTATATTTATACATGTTAGTATTTAAATAGTTTAGTCATTACTCATTAGTTATTCACTACTCCTATTTAAAAAAAATTTATTAATGTTGATCTTCACTCTTACCATACATGTGTCCTAACTTCTATTCTTCTTACTTCAATGGAGTACTTCTTATCTTTATTATTTATCTCATATATCTATGTAGAATCTCAACTATAAGTTAATCAACTAGTCTAACCTCCTATGTATTGTTAGATCAAGGTTGCAAATATTTTCACTTAACTATATATTTCTTTTTATATATTAATGTAAATGGGATCACCTATTATATTTATAAGTTTCATCACCTATTCTACATATTAAATGTTTGCCATTTGTTATTATCATGGCTAAATTATCGCCAAATGTACAAGGATGTAATGATCATTACTTATGGCATAGGTTTTTTTATTAGAAAATAAGTTGTAAAATACGAAGTGTAGTACAATTATAAAATAAGAGATCCTGATCGATATTTATGTAGACTAATCTATTAATAAAACCGCCAAACCGCACCAAAACCGACCGAAACCGTTTAAAATCGCATAATCAACATTACTTGAATAACCACGGTTTAAACTTGATTACTAAACCGAACCGTATATAACAATACAATTTAAATTATATCCAAAAAACCGCATAACCGCACCGTACACACCCCTAATTTAATTCTATATATGCATATTTCTCTTATGTGTATTTATTTTACTACATGAATAATTTAAAGAAGTGTTAAATTGATGAATTGCTGGTTTGACTTGGTTTGGCCCGTGATCGACTCGACTAGTAATTTTCGAACTCGGGTTTAATTTAGTCTCATGCTCGATAAAATATACCCTCTCACCTCTCACAAAAAATTTTCACATTCTAAAAAAAAAAAAAAGTCAAAACAACAACTCTATCACATACTATATTTTATTAAAAAAAATATCATCTATATCCAACACATTTAACATACTTTATTATTTATTTATTATAAAAAATACAATAATACCTATATTTATCTTAATCTCCATGCATAAAGTTGAAACTTTTGTGAAATGGAGGTAGTATAGTAATTATTAAAATATACTCCCTCCGTCCCATAGAAGTTGACACACATTCCTTTTTGGTTTGTCCCACTAAAGTTGACACATTTACTTTTTAATACATGGACCCACACAAAAAATAATTAATCTATTCTCATGGCCCCACATATCACCTCTAATACAACTACCCACTACACATTAAATATTATTTCTCTCACTTCACTTTACTCAACTTTACATTAAATTATTATACTCCTTAATCTCCGTGCCCAAAAAAAATTATACCAACTTCTATGGAACGGAGGGAGTAATAAATTTAAAATGTATTAATTATTATAAGGTTTGATGAAACTCAACACATTTTGCTTAATGAACTAAATCGAATTCGAGTTCAATCTCTGAAGAGTATATTTGAGATGAGCCTAAGCACTTTTATAAGCTCGTTACTTCATCAAGCTGAGCTCAGTACGATAAGTATTTGAGTCGAGCTCGGTATAATAAGTATTTGAGTCGAGCTCCGCTTTATGATAGGTTATTATTGATAAAAGAAATAAAAAGTTGAAAATTTTAATATTAAAGAACTAAAATCAAATTTTAAAAAATTTTGGTGGAAATAATATAAAATTAAGAGAATTAAAAATATAATTAATTTTTAAATTGAATTTAACTAATAAAACTCAACATCTATTAGATAGGTGACATGTACAAGAAATAAACAATTTGGGTCTCAAATTCTATATTTCAGGCCAGTTGATGCCCATTTTAGAAATCCCCATTTTCATTGTTATATTTTTGTTAATTTAAATACTCAAAATTTTAGGGGTACAGATTAGGGGTCTAAAATAAAAAATAAAAGGGAGGTCCACCCATGTCCAAATAAGGGAGGGTGGAAATCTTGTAATCTTATCTTCTTCCATATTCCAAACTGCCACAACACCCAATCCTTCCCACCAAAACACTACTACTCAAACATGGGGCTGATAATAATAACCCTAATTATTAAATTAAAAATAATAAAAGAAAGAAAGAAATGGCAACAATTTTTCTCTCAAATGCAAAACTGTTTCTCCCTCCTCTTCCATCCACATCCCCCACATTTCAGACACAGATTGTCTGTAGAGCAGCTGATGAGGCACCCCCCATTGTCGCCTCCAGAAGAACCATTTCTCTCCACCTCACCGCCACAGCCGCCGCCGCCGCCCTTTTTGTAGCTTCCGACAAGGCCAGAGCCGCCATTTTGGAGGCGGATGATGACGTGGAGCTACTGGAGAAGGTGAAGAGAGACAGGAAGAAGAGACTGGAGAGACAGGAATTTATCAAATCATCATCTATAGAAACAGGTTCACTCACCCATCCCCCCCCCCCCCCCCCCCCCCCCCCTCAATTAAATTAGTAGTAGTATCTTTCTAAGACTGTTTAATATGCAATCAATTTCAGTGGCAATTGATTAGATTAAGTTATGTTGTGTAGAATGTGAATTCCATGATTATGTGGAAACTATGAAATAATTATTGGAAAGAAAATATTTAAAATAGTTTAGTTAAATAAAGCTCTAATGGAGTTCTTAGTGACTAATTTAGGCTTTTGTGTTCCAATTCTCATGATCAATCCAATTCCTGTTGTAAATCAAGTCACATTTTCAGTTACAGATGTGATTTTAATTTATACTATCAGTATATTGACAATGGCATGTTAAATAATGGATTTGTATTATCAAGGATAGGTGAAATATTATTTGAAATAAAATATGAAAATTGGAAACATCATAAGGTTGAGGATGAGTTATAGTGCCAGCTTTCATTCATATCTTGAAAAAATTGATACCATCACTTAGTTCATGATAGACGAAAAGTGATCATTGTCCAGTGAACTATTTCATGAACTATAAAATGGTGAGGCGGTTGTGTTGCTCTAAAATAAAACTCAGTTACATAGGAACAAATAACTTGCAGCCTCAGTGAATTGACTTCGGCAAAAATCTTGGGAGAGATGGACTTTTTTAAGACCAGTTCTCCGACATAATGTGATCTAAGTGGATGAATTTTAGGCGAACATCATACTATTTCTTTCGAAATCTAAGAAAAGAGACAAATGTTTGATGTTGCAGTGGAAATAATGCGTAAGAATTCACTAGAAATTAGGGGAGTGTTATATGTAGGGTATATAATGTTCAAGTTGAGGTGCACGCATGCCCTGATACGTGTATTAATTTTTAGTTTTTATTTAATAGTGTATGTGTTTCTTAATAAATGTATAAGTTTTTTGTATTCTGTTTTTCATTAAAAAAACTAAAAAATTCGCTAATAAAGTGTATAAGTTCTTATTCATTAGTGCATAGTATGTTTTTATTTATTAGTGTATACGTTTTGAATGTGGGTGCATCAGAGAATATACGTTTTGAATGTGGGTGCATCAGAGAATTTGCCATAATGTTTATTGCTAGATTGTGGTTATAAGTTATTTGTATTGATGTGGAATGGTGCAGCATATTTGCAAGATGTTGTGTACAAACTGAGCAAAGTAGGGCAAGCACTCGAAAACAATGATATTTCTGCAGCCAATTCGGTTCTTGGCTCTACCGAATGGCTTCAGAATGTCAATTCTGCCCTCGTCAAGGTATTCCACTTTTTCTATGGTTTGGATTTCGAACGTTAATTTTGAGATACAAAAACTTTAGAACGATCATCCTGGGTGATTATGAAAACGTAATAACGTTGTAATATTGTAGTAATGGCCAATTGATGTAAAATTAAATTAATTTTCACCAAAATAAACGTATTTTGTATTCATCAAGATTCAAAGTACTTGGTAAATTAAATTAATTTTCACCTCCTATTATGTTTGCAGTTGAGTTCAAGTGAGGAAGAAAAAAGAGAGGTGGATAACTTCAATTCGTCACTGGGCTCATTAATCTCATCAGGTCAGCTCAATTCTTTGGGAAAATGCTTTTTTTTCCCCCCAAAATAATAATAATAATCTTAAGGGCAATACTTGCGAGACCACCGTCTTTTACGTTTTTTAAAATAGTTATTAATTTCTATTAAAAATATTATCATTTTTCATAGAAAAAATCACTCCATCTGTTCTATAAAAGTTTTCATATTCTTAAAATGATAAAAAGTCAAAATACTAACATTTCTCTTACACTTTATTTGCAAAAATAACACCCCTCACTTAACATAATTTATCATCTATTTATTATCCAAAAATATCAAAATACCCTCCAAAGTAACTACTTCATTTTTTTAATTTACATGAAAAAAACCATGAAAATTTCATTTTTTTTTGAAACAGAAGAGATATTATTTTTTTATTTATACTAGGAATTATTTCATGAAATAATAAAATGCATCACTATCATTCCTGATTAATAGATTAAGCAATTCTTGAAATTGGAGTATTTATTTAATTTAATAATAATATAATTCAAACAGTTTCAAAGAATGACGTGGAAGCATCAAAGGTAGCTTTCGTGGCATCTGCCATTGCATTCGAGAAGTGGACTACGCTTTCCGGGTTAGCCCAACAGCTCAAGGGCCTTTGAAGCTCCATCCAACGACGTCGTCTCCTCTTTTTTCCTCACTCCATTCTAACTCATTACAATTTCATTCTTTCTCTCATCAAAACTTGTAATGTATTTTGTTTTGCTCATACCCTTAGTGGCTGCGGATCCACAACACAGAGAAAATACCATTTTACATCGTGAATCTTTTATCGAATTCAATTTTAGTTTCGTAACTTTTCACATTTTCAATTTTAGTTATTTGTGTATCGATTTCAATCATCTATGTACAGTTCAGTCTTTTTAAATAATGTCAGCCAAAATTGGATATCCGATCAACCCTAATGGCAAGATTATTTATGTTGCTCGTTATTTATGTTCTTGAATCAGATGTTATATGAAATAACTCAAAATTGCTTGCTGATTTGATCTGGAATGAGTGCATACACCAATACTTTGATTTTTTTTTTCAATTATATTGTCTATTTTTTGAAAAATTTGTATCGGTATGTATCGGTATATTGGTAAGGAGCAATATTTCGGTATACGGTAAAATTCAGTTCAGTATCGACAATTAGCATACCGAAATTTCGGTATATCGAATTTCGGTATACCGAAATTTTCGGTACGATATCGGTATACATTTTTCAATACCGAAAATTTTGGTACAGTATACGGTATGCATAAAAAATTTCGATATACCGTACCGTCCAGCCCTAGATCTCCATGCACCAATATTCCTACTGTAAAATAATTCATGATAGAACATGTACTACTGCTACACTTTATATATACTATATAAGTTGAATTTTCACGAGTATAAAAATGAAAAGTTCAAAGAAAAGAAAATTCTAATATTTCTTGATACATAAAAATATAATTTCAAACTAAAAAAAAAAATAAAGGAAAAATATTTAAGTTAAAGATTTCTCAAAAGTGAACGTGTAATACAAAATGTTCGTTTTACTAAGTTAAATAAAAGGTTTACACAGACACGAATGAAGGTGGCAATTGGGTGGGCCTAATGGGCCTAGCGTGTACTCTGGTTGGGCTGGGCTACAAATTACTCTATTAGACCCTGAGATTCGAGATTCCACAATTATTTTTCCTGTTTTACGGTCTTTTTCAGGTTCAAACAAGACAAATGTTTAAAGTATTTTAACAATTTTTTTTTTGTTATCTTCAATTTAATTATATTATTTTAATTTTGGGATTTACTTATTAAATTTAATTGTAATGTATCCGTATAAGATGCGCCATTTAAAATTTTTATAAATATCTTTATATAATTATTAACTAATTTATTAATATTTAAAATTAATTTAATGGTTTTTGGAGTGGTGAAGTCTTGCGTAGGACCGTCTCACGTGAGAATATTTTACACTTTTTAATTTAGTGTATATTGGGTGCACCCGGGTGCAAGGGTGCACCCATATGTTTATGAATTTTTATTCTATTTTGTAGTATGTTATTCTATTTTGTATACGTGTTTTGTAATAATTGTATACTTTTTTCATATTAAGTTTTTCATTAAAAAAGTAGCATTCATATGTGTATAATTTTTTATTCAATAGTGTATACATATTTTTTTAATAATTGTATATTTTTTACACTCAATTTTCATTAAAAAAACTAACAATTGAATTGTATACATTTTACTCATAATTGTATATGTTTTTGTTTATATTTGTATATGGGTGCACCCTATCTTAGGGTGCATTCGGGTGCACACTATAATTAGCCTTAAATTAGTCATCACTTTCGTTATAAGATGTTGTCTCTATTCATTTATATACTATAAATTATTTATGAAATAATATTTTTACTTTTCATTAATTGAATATCATTTTTTATTATAAAAATTATCATTTTTTACACTTGTCACACAAGTCCACGCCTTCTAAAGTTAGCATGTTAGTAGATGATAATTTATTTGAAGATAATATAATATATGAACGATTTTTTTACAATATTACTTTATTGACAAAAAAATTTATGAGTTAAAAAAAAGGCTAAATTATAGTGAAATATATATATATATATATATATATATATATATATATATATATATATATATATATATATATATATATATATATATATATATATTTACGGTAGAATTACTAATAATTTTGGGCAGTCTCGCGAGACCATGTCAAAGTGGAATCAATTTACACTCTCATATTTAATTATCGTTGTTTTTTTTTACATAAATAAAGGAATATAATATTTTAATGTGTAATGTGTCAAGTAATATACTAATATTTTTTAATGTGTAGTGATAGTTATATTAGTGTTGTCTATGGTCCTTATACAAGGATATTAATTAATTATTTTATGTGAGTCTCATTTATAAAAAAATAAAAATATATACTTTGTATTAGAACAGATATAATAGAGTATTATGATATCAAACTATAATTCTCTAAAAAATAACATCCGACATTTTAAAGATTAATAATACATACCGATCTACTATTCTCTTTTAAAATATCAGCGTCCCCTAATTCTAATGTGATTTCATAAACCAAAAAGAAAAAGAAGATGATCCCATATTGAGTTTCCTTAATTGTTGGCGTTCGATTCTTTGGTTAACGTGAACCGTTAGGGTTCCATACATTTCTAATATGCAGCGGAAGTAAGAAAACATGAAACGTATTACATTTCATCAGGGTATGTTGAAGAAAGTTGATTCTCGCCGGCAGCCTGCACAGTGTCACGAGAATGACCATAACTTCTTCATCTGAATTCCGATTCGTGCTCTGACGATCCTCTCTTCGGTGGCTTTCCGTCAGTATATGAAACATTAAATTCGGAGTACTGTACGATTTTATATGAATTTTGTAAGGTGGCGGACAGCAGCAGCAAACAACCTTCCGGTTTTCTACTGTATTCCCAAGTCCAATCTCGATGTCGTGTGGGCGACGATCCTCGAGATCTTCTCAATCTGCTGTTCCCTCACCCCCTCACAGTGTTAGACGTGTAAAAAAATAGGGTTTATGGACAGCTGAGATGACTTATATATGGGCTACAGTAGGGACCAAGAGGAGAAATTGGGTTGGACCTCTATTGGGCTTAAGTATTCAAGCTTAGCCCAAAGCTTATACTTAAGTCCAATAATAATAATATAACCCACTAAAATATTATTACTGCACTACCTTTCCAATCCCAAAATTACGTTTTGGGCTCCTTCTTATTATGAGTCTGTTAGTCTCCCCACGTTTAAGATATACAATGTCCATTAATTAATTAAGTTACTGACAACTCCATTAATTAATATCTTATCCAAGAGTAGTACCACTCAACCTCATTATCATGCCGAAATAAGTTCCACCTGCAGGGTTTATATGATAATTCTTATGAGCTCCTCAAGGGGACATCATCAACCTATAATGGACACGGATTCCTTCTACAATCAACAGCACACCATAGAGACAACACTACTTCCTAACTCACCGAGTTTGTTGATTTAATTACATGTAAATCTCACTAATTGATGAATCAAAGAAATACATACTGCCCTACGTGTCGAGGTTATTGTATAGGGATTAAGAGCACGAACATCCATAATAACAGAGATCAAGTTCTTCTATAAGTCAGTATAAGTCGAACGATTTTAAGAGGTCCAGCTCAATACACACAAGTGCACTAATGTGATTCTATAGCCAAGACAAGCTAATGCCAAACAACACTACAACCATCCCGATAGAGAGTCCCCGTCTATCTCGGTTGTGAGCATCTGTTTATACTTTATAAGGAAACCGATAATATGATCTTCGCGTGTTGTCGCAAAATATATTATCTACAGTATAAAGTAAGTGGACTATTGCATCGTGCATATAAATAAACTATAAGATGTAATCATTTGATCATATGATTCTCATTTCAAATTAATTGTTAACAAATTGTTCATGCAAAAGCTAGACTTTTAATATACAATCCAACAATCTCCCATTTATACTAAAAGACTATGCTGTCATGTCTTCTGCCATACATATGATTCCCACTCCCACTACACGACCATCAAAAGCTCTAGCCTTAAGGTCCTTGTAAATGGACTTACTTGGTTATCATTCGATGCAATCTAGGCAACAACAACCTTCCTCTCATTATACGATTTCTCGTAACAGGTGGTACTCGCGCTCCATGTGTTTAATTACTTATGGACTCGTGATTTGTTTAAGTTTGCAACTGCACCATTATCATCAAAATAAATTGTGATATCCATGGGCAAACTTAGAAACACTTCAAAGTCCATCATGAAGTTTCTATAGTCATACAGAAACTTTGGCTGCCTCATAGACTCCAATTTATCATCTTTCTATGATGGAGTCCGGAATCGTAAAATATATTTCTATATAACACTCCTCCATATTATGACTCTATTTCCTAAATTAAACACATACCCTTTGAGGTGGATTTACTGCCGTCCCTATCTGATTTGAAAAATCCGAATCTACGTAACTCATAAGAAGCAGTGAATCTGTCCGGTAAGCCCACATATAATTTCTAGTCCTTTTCAGGTACATAAATATATGTCTTACCACAATTCAACATTCTTATTTCGGGTTACCTTGATACCCACTGTCTATGTCATTGGAAATACAGTTATCCATTCTCGTGCATAGCATTCCTTAGATTAAGCTTCCTTATTCGCCGAAGCATAAGGAACCGCTTTCATCACCTTTATCTCCTTTTGTGTCTCAAGACATATTCACTTAGATAAATTCACATGCTAAACGAGTAAGGATTGTATCATTTTGCGAAACTTCAGATAAGTATAACATCCTTTCTTATGATCCGTATTACCGTGACCAAAAGGATATTTTTTTTTACTTCTCTTAAGTCCTTTATCTCATACCACTTTATCAACCATACCTCTACGCCCGACAATACTCTTTCATTGTCTCTAATGAGTAATATATCATCTACGTACAGTACAAGAAATACCACCACGTTTTCATCACTCTTTTCAATACGCAAGACACATCAGAGCATTGATTAAATCTATATCACTGGATTTCATCATCAAAACAGATGTTCTATAATCTTGAAGCTTGTTTTAGTCCATCGATGGACACCTTTAAGATTACATTCAAAATGCTCTTAGCCCTTTGCAATGAATCACTCTAGTTGCTTCACATAGATGTTTTTCTCAAGACTTCTATTCAGGAAAGCTGTCTTGATATCTATTTGATATCCCTTATATTCCGTATGAGTAGCAACAGATAAAAGAATGCGAATCGACTTAGGCATAGCTACCGGCGAACAGGTATTCTCATAATCGAACCCTTTCTTTCTGAGTATACCTTTTCGCAACAAGCTTTGCTTCCAAGGTTTTCACCTTACTGTATCATCCTCTTTTATTTTGTATGACTATTTCCAATGCCTTTTACACCATTTAGTAGTCCTACAAGCTCTCTGATTTGATTTAGAATCCATCGATTCTATTTCAGAAACCATTGCACTTGCTAAGATTCG
Source organism: Pogostemon cablin (assembly GCA_023678885.1). Classification (NCBI taxonomy): domain Eukaryota; kingdom Viridiplantae; phylum Streptophyta; class Magnoliopsida; order Lamiales; family Lamiaceae; genus Pogostemon; species Pogostemon cablin. Next base: position 22,112,912 of record CM042977.1, on the reverse strand, counting down.
GCATTTCGATCTTGTAGTGCTTCGTCATATTCGTGGGTCCATTCCATGTTTACTAGGGGCCCAGTCTCACGACTCTCCCAAAACATATATCTTACAGGTTGTCGAACAACCCTCCCACTACGACAAGACACTACATGTAATTGTGTATCAAATTGAATTAGAAGTGAAAAGTTAATATTAGTGATAATAAAGTGATATTCTACTTTTTTAAGAAAATAATAATAATGAAGAATTGCATAAACAATTAAAAAATAATCCTATAAACACCTGATATTTTGATTTAGATTTTCATTGATGTTTCCTCTTGGATACCTATATATAGGGGAATCTAGGCTAGCATCTAGTTTCATGATCCACATGTTTCCTTTAATACTACATCATTTTGTGCTTCTCCACTATAAATCTTTCCCTTCACCCTCCACTATCCATGCATACATTATTTTTTGATGTAATATCTCGTGTATCGTATTATTACATAAATTTGTAGCTTATCGGTTGAGAGTTGCGAACTGCAAAGAAAAGAAAACGAATAAAAGTCAAATGCTTAAAAGAAAAAAAAAACAATAATTGGATTTTGTTTTCCTTTTGCATATGAATAATATTATCAATGATAAATGAAATACTAACACGGAAATGATATAAGATCTCGTGTCGTTTCAAACCAAATTAGAATTTAGAAACACCAATTTATAAGATAGAGTATTTCTTATAATCGTTACTTATAAATTTTTTCACACCTTAGTGATTGATTTATGTTTTATTATATTCTTATAGTTTAATGTTTATTTTGATGTATTAAAGTTAAATTGTAATTTAATCATAGCGGTTTATAATCTATCTTACCCTAGTGATAAATGATATATTTTATCATTTTGGTTTATAGTGTATCTTATCATTGTAAACCATGACATGTTATTTAAATATATAATTGTCATTTCAACTAATAATTAAAAATAATTTAAGATAAATTTAGTTTCACAAGACACCACTCTTTAAATTGAATAAAAAATTAACTTTCTATACATACACACAGAGTTTACAACATAAATTGTCCCGTATCTTTTTACATTATTCGAAAATGTCCCAAATATATAGTTAGCCTATTCATATTCTGTCACACATTTCTTATTGGGTTGTCCTACAAAAATTAACATATTTCCTGAGATAGTAAATTTTATATCAAAATAACATCTCAATTTTTAAATATTTAAAAAAAATGTGGCTCTACTTATATATATATATATATAAAAGTATATATTAACAAACAAAACAAATTAAAACAATTAAATTAATTTAACATTAACCATAAAATTAATTATACTAACAAAACAAATGAACCCTAACCATTTTTCGATTCCTCACCCACCAAAATTAAACCTGTTATTAATCAATCCCTCAAACACTTCCTCACCTAGTCTCTATTCGCTTATTTCTATGCAATCAAAAGTGTTCCCTTAAATATAAGAGATCTATTGTAGTATTCACACGTAATCAAGTTGAATATTGAATCTAAAGGATGTAACAAATACTTCTCAAGCCTAATTAATTAAATTAATTAAGATTAGTAACCAATTATCAAGTTTGTTGAATTATTAACCTACTAATAAACTGAAAATTAAATAACTAGTAAAAAAATCATTAATGAAAAGTAATGAGTGTTTCAAGAATAGAGATAAGATAGTTGGAGGGAATCCAGTTTAAATCGATCAACTTAACCCTCTAAACAAAAAAGTTATAGAAACTATTTTTTAAAAATATATTTAGTTTCAAGTTAAATTAAGATATCTAAACACAGATCTTTTTCATATCCTAGGATGCTGGAAAAATAATCCTTATTCTCTTACTAAGCACCAACAGTGTTAATATATTTTCCCCTTAAAAATTACTTATATCCTAACATGCATTCTCTTATGGGTACTGAAAGAATCAACTCTAATTTCTTGACCTAATTATCTAAGATGATGATCACAACATCTCAAATTCTCAGTTTTGATTAAGAAATTTTATATGGTCAAATTCCCTAATTAATCATAACATATGACACAAAAATTTTGACTTACAAAATCAACAATCATAAACATGCATCTAACTATGACATGATATAATCGAAAATAGTTACACGACAAAATCTATAAGTTTTAAATCAAAATCATCAATAAATTAATAAGCATTTTTTAGAAATCCATAACTTAGTGTAGAAAATCAGATCAACATGATTAGAACTTATAAAACCCTAGAACTAAAAAAAAAAAAACTAGTTCATAGTATTACAAGCAATAATCATGATTATAAATGATTGAAATCATTAATTAAAATAATCTGATTTTTTTTTAAAAAAAAATGCAAGTCAAATTAGGGGGCATTATTGTCAAACTACACTGAATAGTTTTGATTTTCTAATATTGCCGGGGGATAGAAATGATTATTCCCTTAAAAATATTATTTCATTTATGAAAAAGCAATGAAAAGACTTGTGTACAACCTTCAATTGGTACAACTTCCGGTACAACATCCTTCCTTCACCTTCAGTGTGTGTTTTCTTTTTCTTTTCTTTTTTAATGTTGTTGTACGTTACTTCTTTTTTTTTTTTTTAAATTTTAGGGATATAATTGCAATTTTACCCTTGTGGTTTAGGGTATAATTGTAGTTTTACCCTTGTGGTTTAGGGTATAATTATCCCCTAGGTTTAGGGTATAATTGTAATTTTACCCTTGTGGTTTACGGTATAATTATTCCCTATGGTTTAGAGTTTAGGGTATAATTGTAATTTTACCCTTGTGGTTTAGAGTATAATTATCCCCTAGGAATTAGGGTATAATAGTCATTTAAATAAAATTAATTTAAAAATAAAATAAAAAACAATATTAATGAAGGAGCAGGAATTAATTAAGAAAGGTGGGAACCAAGGTTATACCAATTCAATTGATACAACCGATTGCACCCTAGTCCCTCTCAAAAGCAATTATTCATTTCATGATGAAAAGGATAAATATCCCAGGAATTTGATTCAAGAGTACTGGCTTGTATTATTCTCAACACTCAAGAAAGTAAAGCTAAAGAAAAAAGAACAAATCCTGAACACACTGCAAAATCTTTCCACTAATGAAAATATCAGCATTTCCAGCTGATCAATTCATCATAAAGAATGATCAATAGCACAACTCAGCCATAACAAATATGTGTGTATCTATATATATGATTGTGTGATGATATACTTTTTAATAAGTTTCACCGTTATTTCTTAATTATAATAAAATTAAAGTGTATGGTGAGATTAATTTGAGTCTGAACTTATTTATAAGATGAAAAAAAAATAGTAAGTATGATGAGAAAATATCACTTTTTTATCTGTTGCGAATTGAAAGTTGTCTAACTGGACGGCTATAATTTTCCATAGATTAACTTTCACATTTTATTAAGAAAATTTATTATCTTTTTCACGAGCCTATTTTTGTTAGATGTCTCATATAAAATTTTGCTAGTATCTTTTAGATTTCATATGATATTTTGATGTATATGAATATATATAAATAATGTTCCCTTCATCTCATGAAAATTGTCACATTTTCCTTTTGAGCTTATCTTCTCTGAACCCATTTTATGGTACACTCGAATTGTACGTTACATAAAAGTTTACTCTTCATAGTAATGAACTAATACTCTTTTGAATAAAAAAAAATATTATCTATCTTTTATGGTACACTCGAATTGTACGTTACATAAAAGTTTACTCTTCATAGTAATGAACTAATACTCTTTTGAATAAAAAAAATATTATCTATCTTAATAGGAATATGAGTCATAACATATTTGAATTTGATTAAGATTAATATTTTCCAATAAAAAAAAGTAACAATTCATTACTCTATAGAATAATTTTTCGTGTGTTAAGAAACAAAATCAAAATATATGTAAATCCAAATACAATGGACAATTTTCCTTTTTCCTTTTTAATTTTGTATTTTTCCAACAGGAAACACACTCAAGAGAACTAGTATCTTCGTTTGTTTTAGTTTAAAAAATTTCAGTTTAGTTTAATACCCATTATACTTTACACTTTATTTATTATAAAAAAAATAATTCAAAACACTCCTAAAAAAAATGCATTTTCATAATCTACGTTTAAAAAGAATGAGCCAATTAATTATTCTGGACGGAGGGAGATATATTAATTAGATAAAATAGAACAGATGAAAGTAATAATATCTTAAATAAAATATATATTCGATTTAAAATAGGCAAAAGCTCCTGTGCGCCCAGGGACACGGAAAGATGCTCCGTGTCCCCATGTGAACACAACCCTCCCCTCCAATCCTATTTAAACCTATGTATTGCTAGGGGTTTAAATTGTAAAGGGGCATGAAAATTGTAAAGGCGCACGGAATGTGTTCCGTGCGCCCGGGTGCACAAGAGCCTCACTCTTTAAAATATGATGCAATTTTTCACTATGAAATGTTCTCCTACATAACTCGTTCATAGTTAAATGTTTCGCCGGAATAGTAGATTTTTATAATAAGAAGATTGAATTAATTAAATGAATTAGGCGTATTAATAATAGTTGGGCAAAAAACAAGATTGTAAACACTTGGTGGACTGTCTCACAAGACATTTAATAAATAATAAGTATTAATATTTTAATAAAAAGTAAATTTAGGTGATGTTTGTTTTGGAGTTTTGTGGAGTTTGAAAATCTTAAATAGTGATGTTACGTTTGTTTTGCGTTTTTGATAGAGTATGTTTTAACTTTATTTCAAATGAATGAGTGAGAATATATTAATTTATGTAAAAAAAAAAGATGAGAGAGGAGAGATAAAAAGAAAATGTGTATTAACTGAGGAGAGTGAAGATATATTATAAGTATATATACACGTGATTTTTGTATTAATTTATGTAACAAAAAATTATGAGATAAGAGAGATAAAGAGAAAAAAATGTATTAATTAAGGATAAAAAATGTATATAGGTATATACAGGAGTGATTTTTAAAATGTAGGTGTGGAATTTGAATTTCAATTCGGAGTTTCAAACCCGAAAACAAACATCCCATAAATTGGAAAAAAATGACAACAATTCAAAAAAATTTTGTAGTATAAATAAAAAGTGATGATAATTTTTAATAAAAAATAAATTAATTAATTTTTTTATATTTTTTTTAATGATATCACTCAAATGTTCCTCTCACTACAAAAAAATCTTGAATAGAGACGGTTTTAGAGACGGCTTTTAATGATTTGAGACGGTTTTATGGCCGTCTACAATTATGCATAGCTAAAATAGATATGGTATTAGAGACGATTTTATTTTGAGACGGTATTTGAGACGGTTGTAAACCGGACCAGTCGATTTAATTTGAGACGGTAAAAAATCGTCTCTAAAGCCCTCTCTAACTACTAACTTTGCAAAAATGAATGGATCAAGGTTTGAACCATAGCTACTATGCCCACGGTTGAGGCTCAAGACCACTAGACCAGCATCATCTTTTTTTTTTTTGCCAGATTTTTTATTTATTTTAATGTATATGAATATTGTAATTTCAAGCCTTGAAGAGGGTTCGAACCCGGACCTGTAGGCATCGGGGACTTTATGGGCATCATGTATGCCAAGTTTGCTAGAAGTGATTCTTAATATATATTCATCACTATATATGTATATATACACTTATTTCTGCTCATTGTGGACATGGGTTGAACCTCGATTCATTAATTTTGAAAAATTTAATGGTAAGAGAGGGCTTTAGAGACGGCTAAAAACCATCTCTAATTGAGACGGAAGAAAACCGTCTCTAATACAGTCTCAACTATAAACCATCTCTAGTTAGAGATGGTAAAAAATCGTATCTAATTTGAGGGCAAAAATCGTCTCTAATACAGTCTCAACTTAAAACCGTCTCTAATACCGTCTCAAATTGAGACGGTTCGCATCCGTCTTAATAATTAAAATGGTCAAAAACCGTCTCAAAATTACCCGATCCGATTCTATAGCCTGCAGACACATTCCGTCTCTAGTACCGTCTCAAATAGAGATGGAAAAACTCCATCTCTAATTGAGACGGAAGAAAACCATCTCTAATACCATCACAACTTAAAACCGTCTCTAATGCCGTCTCAAATTAGAGACGGCAAGAAACCGTCTCTAATTAAAATGAAAAAAACCATCTCTAATACCGTCTCAATATGAAGCCGTTTCTAATACCGTCTCAATGTTAAATTTGTTACTGTTGACCAATAGTCAACGAGAATGTCGTCTCTAATTTTAAAAAACCGTCTCAAATAGAGACGGCTAACACACCGTCTCTAATTTTGGTCTCTAATCAAAACTTTTTTTGTAGTGTCTGAACACATGACAATTAAAATATAGCGGTATTTTTAGATATTTTAAATGTACCTATAATTACTCCAATATATTGCTCTCCTTGTTACATGAAGTATATATTTACTAAAAGTATGTAAGTTTAAAAAAAATTATTTTTAATTTATTTTTAAATATCTTTTAAGCAATAAATAATTATAAAATTAGTTATGTAAATAGTACAGCGATGACAATTATTATAAAATTAAAGTGTATTGTAAAATTATTGAATTGTATTTTATTTTCTTATTTAGAGCTATAAATTTGTTTATTGTAAATTTATTTATAGGATAGATGAGGTATATTATAAACACGATCTTAAACATTCATATATTAATAATATAAATAAATAAATATATAATTATATTGAAAATAATAAATAATTAAATAAAATAAATGGCGAGAAGGCAATTAAGTATTCTAAAATAAAAAACTGGTAATATTTCATCCAAGTTTAACCATGTCTATTAATTCCCTAGATGCGAAATTCATATTCACGCAGATACTTATAAGAGGATCATATAAGCATGTCAAACCAATATTATCAAACGATATTTAATTATCAATCTTAAAGAACAAAAAATCTTAAGATCAAATAGATATTAATTCCTTTACCATACTTATGATGCTCAACGTTCTCTTACAAGGTAATTATGTATCACACTACAAAAAAAGTATTTTTTAGCAACAAAATTTACCAATGGATTTCAATCAACGGAATTACCAATGGAATAGCAACAATAATGACATTTTTTGTTTCAGCAACGGAATGCCAACGGATTTATTCTCTATTTTAGCAATGGAATTCAATTTGTTGGTAATTAGCAACGGATTACCAAGAGAATCATTATAACCGATTACCAACGGGAACTTTTTATCAACGGAATTGATTTTTCGTTGCTAAAATTTAGCAACCACCACTTTACCAACGGAATTTTACCAACGGATTCCGTTGCTAATCCGTTGGTAAGCCAATTTAACAATGGAATTAAAGCTTTTAGCAGCGGAATATTCTGTTGCTAAAAAATATTTTTTTGTAGTGTAAACAGATTTTTCTAATAAGTACTAGTACAAGAATTGAATTTGTAAATACCCACAACATCTTATTCCCTATCTAAGCGATTCTCATGTAAAATTTCATTAAAGGTTAATGTATACTGATTCTCTATAGGTACTTAAAGGAATTGAATCTAGAGATTCCTAATTACCAAATATTTCTACAATGATATTTTGAAAAATTATTAGATATTTTAAATTGAATGTCTAAAGGTTATATGGAAAAATTCCCTTCAATTACCACATTTGACTAATGTAATCATTATACATTCAAATTTCAAATATCATGATACATTCAAATTCTAAATTATATAGAAATTCGAGTTAATTTTATGCATCTATAACAGAAATAAGAATGAAGAACACAATCATAAAACACTACAAGAAAATTGTCGAATTCCAACGGCGAAAAATCGTTGGAAAATGCAAAAATACCGTTGGAATTCATGATTCCAACAGATATTCCAACGAATTTTTCTGTTGAAAAAGTGGCCGTTGGAATGTCATTTTTCCAACAACATTTCTAACGGTTTAAAAAATCCAACGGTGAATCCAACGACATCTTTTTGTTGGAATTTTTTTATCTAAAAGTGATTCAAAAAATTTTCCAACATAATTTTCTTTTGGAATTACCGTTGTAACAAATTCCAACGATCTTCAAACTACGTTGGAATTTTTCAACGATAAGAAAAAATATTTATTCGGATTGCCCCGAAATGACCTGGACCAATATGGAAATTCCAACTCATTGGGCCTTTCGATACAATCAAATAGAAAGCCCCAAGGATGCCATATTTTAGGAGCCCAAACTATGTGATTGAATAAATCCTCCTCTATCTGTTGCGGGTCGAGGGCTCCTTCCCCCTTCCCTTCTTCAAACTCCGATTCGTATTTTTCATAGAGAAATCTCTGATCAAAGATAGAATAAGATCCATTTTGCATCGAACCCTTGACCTCTTGCGTATATCACCTTATCATTTACCAACTTAACTAATATGTATTATATGTTATTAATTGACATTTAAATTTATTGAAGTCTCTTTTTTCGATGGAATTTTCATAGGAATTTTCCAACGGCTTAAGTTTAATTGGAATTTTTATTGAAAATTTTCAATGGTTTATCAAGCTATTGGAATTAGCATTGGAATTTTCCAATGATTTAAATTTATATGGGAATTTTTGTTGGAACTTTCCAACAATTTTAGGTTTTATAGGAATTTTCGTTGGAAATTTTCAATAGTTTATCAAACTATTGGAATTAGCATTGGAAATTCCCAATGGTTTAAATTTCCATGGAAATTTTCGCTGGAATTTTTCAATGGTTTAAAGTTTCATTGGAAAATTCGTTGGAACTCTAATTTCCAACAAATTTGCTTTTCGTTGGAATTTTTCTATTGGAATTCGGCAGTTTTCTTGTAGTGAAAGTCTTACAAGTTTGCTTCGAAATAAGAAAAACAAGAATACTAAATATGTTGTCTAGATAAGACATTATTTAAACCTTTAAACCCCTATCACCAGCAAAAAGAAAGTTAGCTCGTGGTGTAACAAGCAACATCCATGAAGATGGATGAAAACTTACCGATATGTCTAAAAACTAAAGAGTACAATGTAAAGAGAAGAAAAACTCTAATTGTGTGATTCTACGTCTTCACCTCCGTCGACCTTGCTAGGAACCTCATCTCCGATCATATAGACGAGCACTCTTTTGAATCTTTATTCATTGATTTACGTGCACTCACAAGTGTAACCTTAAGTATCAAGGGATTAATTGAAACTTAGCGTGTGATAAAATAAAATATTAAACCCAAAGGATAGTATATTATGAGTTTTGTTATATTACCCTCACTAATTAAGACAAGTAACCTTTTCTTATACTAGGTTTAAAACATGCGTTGCACGTTGTATACACGTTAGTACTTTGTGATGTACACTTTAAAATTATATATATGAAATTAAAATATATTATGTATTCAAGAGTTGTAGTCTTTTTTTTTCTCTCTTATTTCAATAGTCATTTCTATTTTCCACAGTTTTCATTGAAATAAAAAGATTTGTTAGTTAAAAATATTAAGAAATATTATTTTAAAAAATTATAATAATGGCAATATACAATGCACAAATACATGCAATTGTAATAATAATAATAATAATAATAATAATAATAATAATAATAATAATAATAATAATGTTTTAGTTTTCAAGACACATGTCGCAGGTTGCATGTAAATTATATTTTGTAATGTGATTTTTTTTTTGTAATTTTTTATTTTTATTCCAAAATTTTTAATTTAAAACAAAATACATATATTTTTTAAATAGAATTTTGAAGTGTGGGGTTTAACGTATCGTTTATTTAACATTCATAAGATATTAAAATAATAATAATAATAATAATAATAATAATAATAAATGTACATTAACAAAAGATTTAATATGTGAAGTGGTTTGGTTTGATGTTTGATTTAAAATCTTTTCACTTCTTTGCTAAATTATTTATTTATTTATTTTTATATGCTAAATTAATTATTTATTTATTTATTTTTATATTAAATTAAAATATGATAATATATAACGAATACCTTAATTTCAATTGTTTAATAAAATTTGATTTAGAAATTTGTTTGATTGTTTTATGAAATTTGATTCAGAAATTCTGTTCATTATTTTCTTATTTAATATGAAATTATATGTTGTATATCATTCCACCTCTTATTTTTTTCAAGTTAATATAATATGATAAATATAGGAATAGTATTATGTTGAGTATAAATAAATTTAATAATACAAAATTTCAAATTTTCAAAATGAAATTTGATTTTTAGAATTTTTTTTCATTATTTTATTATTTAATATGGAATTATATGTTATATATCAAAATCATTAAATATAATGTTTCACCTCGGCTTTGATTCCAAGTTAATATAATTTGGTAAATATAAAAATACATATATTATTTAAAAAAAAATACATCATCAAAAAATTTCAAGTAATGCAATAAGCTCACCCCATATTTTGTAGTACTAATATTTAATTTACCTATTCATATTAGTCATTAAAAGATATGGCGAATTCATTGTTTTAAAGTTAAAAGGTGTTGTGTATTGTATTATAATTAAATATATAGCTAATAAATTATTAAGTATACATAATTTATTTAATTACTCACTAACATAAATTAATTAATACTTATTATGAGTGAATTATAAATAATAAAATATATAATTATTAAAAAATAATATTTTGTGTGCGTTTATATATTATTTTTATTATGATGATTAATAGATGATGATTGGTTAAACATTCAATCTAAATATCTTGTATCGATTAATTTTAATTAATTATGAAAAGACACTAAGATAATTAATTATTCATAAAAATTTATATTAAGAAAATACAATAATTTTTTAAATTAATTATTATAAGAATTATAAAGTTCATATATTTAATATCTAATTATTAGAGAGAAAAAATTATCACGAATTTAAAGAGTCATCATTAATATAATTAATTTAATATTTATTATATATATATATATATATATATATATATATATATATATATATATATATATATATATATATATATATATATATATATATATATATATATATATATATATAAAACTTAAATATTAAATATCAAAATATACCATTAATGGATAGAAGGTAAAGATGTAATAATGAAAAATGAGTAGTATTAGAATTTAAAAAAAAAAATCACAAATGCTTGTGACTTTAATATACTATATGATTCATTCCAATGTATTCATACTCTCTTATATCTGGAGTAATAATTATAATTTACTTTTTGTGTTTTACTATCTATGATAACATATATGTTATACACACATATTTTGTTTAATTATGATAATGTTAATGTTAAATTTCTATTAAAGTAAATGTATAAACTCTTTTTTTATCTTTTTTTTTTATTCTTATGTACATATATATATTTGGATATTCCTACTTATTACATTCTTAATTTAATTAACAATATAAACAAAATTATAATATAAATAAATTTTATAATAATAATATTATCATTATTTTAATATTTTTTAGAGACATTTACATTTATATATTTTAAATGTCTTATTTCAATAAATTATTATTAATTTAATATTTTTATTAGTCATGAATATTGAGATTCACGATTTTTTTAAACTTTTCGATTATTATATCACAATGCTAATTATTTAACTTTTTATTTTTTTTATTTATAATATACAATATTAAATAATTCAAAAATTACAAAAAAAAAAAAAACAAATAAAAAAACTAATAAAATTACACATGAGTTCATCAACTACTGCAGAAAACAAATATGGATTTAATAAGCAAATAGGCATATTAGATAAATAAGTATAGAGATGTATAATAAAATAAAAATAAAAATTGCACAACTCTTTCCTTTTGCATTCTGATTTGGAATGTCACTCTCCCTCTTCACTTCAACTTTGTTTTCACGGCTTATTTTCATCAAATTTGTGAAATTCTCCTTTCCATTGGATACATTTGTAGACATTGTCGTCTCCTCTTCTGATGCAGCATCCGACTCCATCTCAATTCCCCTCTCATCTAACCTAGTAGTTATGAAGCACTCTATTAATGTCGAGGATTCGTTCTAAAACTGCGCCTCCAACGATCCCATTACCATCAAAGGCCACTCCACAATTTATAACAATTAATTTATCTTTTCATATTACTTGACATTATGAATTCATTAATGTGATAATGTGAAAAGGTTAATAGTAATAATAATAATATTATTATTATTAAGTATGAAATTGACTAAAGTATTAAATGATAATATATCATTAATATGTGAGAGGTTAAAATTGTATTAAAGAATATTAGGTAGGGATAAAATGGGAAAAAAAAGTTTCTCAACTCATTCACACTTTTAATATATTAAGATAATGAATAGTTAAATGAATAACACATAAAACACATAAAATATATACGCTAAAAAAGAAATATAAGCAGTTACTTATTTAAATAATGCATGTAAAGAAAATATAACCCTTGATATAAAAATTATTTCATAGTGATACAGTCACACAAACCAAAATTGTATTGATAAGAAATATTTATATTAAGTATCTGAATTTCGCCACTCCTCGTCTTGAAATGGCTAGACGATATAAATTAAAGGGTAGGGCAGTTTCATTGAAGAAATACTAAATACCCTCCAACTCAATTCAATTCTATTATTATTGATGAATTGTATATGTCTTCAAGAAATTTCCCATCTATTTACTATCTATTCTCCAACTGCAAATAGCGGTCCAAAATTTATTTGTTTTTCTAATAATTGTGACCTTACTTGAATCAATTTTAATTACCTCAAAATTTTTTTACTTGTAACCATTGCACCATGATATTTTATGAAATCTTCTGATTAATTCTTAAACTATTTTAATTATAGAATTTAATTTTTATTTTTAAAGTTTAGTGTTAATTTTAGGATGTAATTATAATTTTATCATTCATATAATATTTTATTATTTTGGTTCATATACCGTTATATATATACCAATTTAATATTTAACCTTTATGTTTAATGTTAATTTTAACGACATATTTATAATTTCACTTCTCATATAATTCATTAGAAAAATATTCTACTTTATAGTTAGTGGTCTATTGTACACTCTATTAAAGGTTTTACTTTATATTATAGTGTTAATTATTAAAAATAATTATTTTTTCAACAAGGAGTCATAGGAATTTATTTTACATAAAAATTTGTTTTGAATTAAATTATTTAGTAATACAAAATTATATGACATATCATATGTTCTTGTAATAAATGTAATATTACAAAATATTACTTGCATTTGTGTTCAAGAATATATTTCAATTAAGCATCTCATGCAATATCTTTCTATTTTAATTTTATAGTTTAGGGGTTATATTTCACACTTAGCCAGGGTTTTATATCATGTTATCAACTTTAAAAAAAATTATTGTGATTTTATTCATAATTAAAAATTTTAATTGTATGGAAGTACGATACGTCCCTTTGGTTTGGGACTTAATTATCCTATATCATTTGAATATATATAATACGTCTTTTTCTAAAATTTTTCAATGTCAATTAATTTAAAATTAATTAGATGTGAATAATTCTTGAACGTTATATTACTAAATAACAACTTTTTTTTTATACCCCCACAAGCTTTTTTCACGTTGTAAATTTTGAGACCCGTGATTAGCCATAACTTGTAGTCGGGTTGACCAATTCAAGAATTTATCGAACCACAGGGAGGTCGATGCTAGCACTTAAGCGAGATCACGTTTATCACGATTTTATAGAAACGAATCATAGATGGATGGTTGATTAAACAAGTAATTAAATGAAATCAATGAAAGTAGACAAGCAATTATCAAATTACAAGATTAAAATGATGAATGAGATGTTTTCCAAATTGAGTAGAAGTGAGATTAACAACACTAATGAAGTGGTAACTTATGGACTCATGCATTAAACTCATATGTATCAAGGGTTAAGACTAAGGGCCAACACATATACCACCTAAACTTCCTCTCGAAATGAATAAGATGTAGATCATTTGCACAATTTCAAAATAGCTCAAAGGTTGGTTCTCAATTAAACAATTCTAACTAGGTACTAAGTTCAATTAAAGAATCCCTTCATATAATTAATTGACTTCTCAATCTAACTAATCACATGTCCTATCAAAGGGTTCTAAATAATAAAGGACTTCTCAATCACTTTACAATTTATAATGCACATGAGGTGTTTGATGAAATGATTCACTTGACTATCCTAAGCACATAATTGATTTCTCAATCTAATCATATAATTAGAACAATCAAACACACAAAACATCATAGATCTCAAGATTTGTAAGCACCAATGATAGAAAATCAAATATCCCCATCAACATATGAATTTAATTACATAGATCCACAAATTAACCAACAATCTTCATGTTGCTAATCTCACAAGGGAGATTAGCCTACAATCTTCATAAGATCCATAACATAGACATTAGAATTCTTACAAATCATGGTAAACTAAAGGATAAACACAAAATTGGAATGAAAACTCTCTTGGAAATGGATCCAATTGAATCTCCCTTCTTCCTTTGGTGATCACCCAATCTTCCTTGCTTCTTCATTTGATTTGGATGGTAGAAATTATGGAGAAATGATGTAGATCTAGAAATGGATGAATGGGATGAAGAATATGGTGTAAAATCAAAGAAAAGGTGTGTGAGGTGTGTGTGAACAGTAGAAAATCGGATCTCCCCTCAAAATGTTGAATGGATTGGTATTTATACCCCATGGAGATCTTCTAGAAGAATTAGAAAAAATATTCTGTTCTGGTGCCGACACGAGTCGTGCTGCGTGGCACGAGTCGTGTCGTGTCAGGGCAAACAGCACACGAGTCGTTCTGCGTCGCACGGCCAAAGGGTGGCCGTGTTGAATGTATAGACGTCGCCGCACGGCCACCGCTTACAGGCCCGTGTCTGGTACACAGGCCGTGTGCTGCAACACGGGTCGAGCTCCGCAACACGAACACGTGGTGGTCATGTTGGATAAATAGATGTCGCCGCACGACCATTCTGGACAGGCCCGTGTCTGGTACACGAGCCATGTGCTGCAACACGAGTCGTGTTGCCAGCACGGCCAGCCGTGTTCTTGCACTTTTGTTTCTTCTTTCTTGTTTGATCTCCCGTCTTCATTTTTACTCCATGTTTACCTGTTATACATATGTTTAAGATCATTCTCACACATTCCCATGAAAACACATAACACCACCAAAATACACGAAAATACGGATAAAACAATACGAAAAAATACACACAAAAAGGCACTAAAATCTAGGTGAAAATAACGATAATCACACCCCCAAACTTAAAGTATTGTTCGTCCCCGAACAATGAAAATGATAAACCGAGGGAGAAGTTTTCACTTAGTAAAAAGACTAAACGAACACAAGTAATAACACATCATTAGCAACAAGAATTACAAATCATGCTAAGCTATCCTACAACATTAGATTTATGATATGAGAAATTAACAAGTTCAATCAAAAGAGAATAATGAGCAATATAGTCCCTTTTAGTCTAAACCTCACATAAGTTTATCAATGTCACTCGACACTCTTTAAATAAGGTAAATCAACACTCCTCAATCAATTGGTTCGAATCACCATACACTTGCTCGTAGACTCTATTCACAAACCACCAAAATTTTAATCAATGATCAAAAAGGTCTTTAATTAAGGATGTAATGATGGGCTCTTTGGTAGGGTAGGAAAAATATAGGTAAAAGTGACTAAACGAGTGTAAGTAATCGAAGAGGTAGCTACTTTCTTCCATCCCTTCACATTCTTTTTCTTCCTTTCTTTTCTTTATTGATCACAAGCACTAATCATCACTTCCTTGGATTTCTTGAGCTTCTTATAGATTCATGCCTCTTTTCTTTGATTCTTAAGTACTTAAGCATATTATTGTTGCTTTGCTCATTTTCTTGTTTTGAAGTTGCATGTCCATTCTTTCTTGTGCTCTTTTCATCCTTTTTCTTACTTATTTACCATTTTCTCTTTCTCTTTTGTTATTTCATCACACCTTTCTAGCCACCATCTTCTTTATTACTCACACAAAAGGTATATATCTTAGGCTCATGTGGGTAATTAAAGCTTGTAATGTGCTATCTTCACAATAAATAGGCTTATAGGCTCAAAGTGGTTGACTAGGGATGATTTTCATAGTATGAAAATATTTGGTAATGACTATAATAACAAGGATGACCTTAGATCATTTCACTAATCTCCATAAATCGGGCTCGTTCCTATAGTCCTTGAGCAAGTTCTAGCTTATCAAACTCAATCGATCCACTCATGAAGGAAAAACCATGTATGCACGGTTGAGGCTCAAATGCTCCCAAGCTTATGCATTGAACCTTAAGAAACTTATTACACCACATTCATCTCAAAATTGAACAAGTTAAATAAAACATGTCACAATTCGAAAGTTTAGAGATTCTTAATCATAACTTGTTATCACTTATTACCACAACATTGTTGGCAATTGGATCGTGTGGTTCAAACGTGATCGTTAGGATTAACAGGCAAACAATAACAGCGGAAGCAATTAGAATTGTTTACCGTACTTCTGGGTCGATGTAGAGGATGATCGTTGCAGAGAACCACCTCTCGATCTTCTGCTGTATGTCCCAAGTCGAATCCTGCTGTTGTGTGGGCAATAATCCGCAGGATTCTCTCAATCTGCTCCTGTTCTTTCTAACTGTCAAATGAGACACTGACTTAGGGTTAACAGGAGCTGAGATGACTTATATAGTTGGGCTACAACAGGGACCAGGAGGAGAAATTGGGCTGGGCCTCAATTGAATTTAATTAACCAAGCTTAGCCCAAAGCTTTTAATTAAATCCAATAATAATAATATAGTCCACTAAAATATTATTACTGCACTACCCGTCCAATCCCAAAATTATGTTCTGGGCTCCTTCTTATTATAAGCCCGATAGTCTCCCAATGTTTAAGATATACAATGTCCATTAATTAATTAAGTTACTGACAATTCAAATTAATTAATATCTCATCCGAGAGTAGTACCACTCAACCTTATTATCATGCCGGAAATTAATCCACTTGCAAGATTTACATGATAAACCTTATGAGCTCCTCAAGGGGACATCATCAACCTATAACGGACATGAATTCCTTCTACAATCAACAGCACACCATAGATACAGCACTACTTCCCAACTCACCGAGTTTGTTGATTTAATACTTATAAATCTCACCCATTGATGAATCAAAGAAATACATACTGCCCTACGTGTCGAGGTTATTGTATAGGGATTAAGAGCACGAACTTCCATAATAACAGAGATCAAGTTCTTCTATAAGTCAGTATAAGTCGAACGATCTCAGACGGTCCTGCTCAATACACACAAGTGCACTAATGTGATTCTATAGCCAAGACAAGCTAATACCAAACCACACTACAACCATACCGATAGAGAGTCCCCGTCTATCTCAGTTGTGAGCATCTGTTTATACTTTATAAGGAAACCGACAATATGATCTTCTGCGTGTTGTCGCACAACATATTATCTACAGTATAAAGTAAATGGACTATTGCATCATGCATATAAAATAAATTATAAGATGCAATCATTTGATCAATGATTCTCATTTCAAATATTGTCATGACATTGTTCATACTAAAACTAGACTTTTAGTATATAATCCAACAATCTCCCACTTATACTAAAAGACTATGCTGTCATGTCTTCTGCCATACATCTGATTCCTACTCCCACTTACGCGACCATTAAAAGCTCTCGCCTTAAGGTCCTTGTAAATGGTATACTATGTCATCATCCGATGCAATCTAGGCGACAACAACCTTCCCCTCATCATACGATTTCTCGTAACAGGTGGTACTCGCGCTCCATGTGTTTAATTGCCTTATGGACTTGTGATTTCTTCAAGTTTGCAACTGCACCAATATCATCAATGTAAATTGTGATTACCTTGGGCAAACTTAGAAACTCTTCAAAGTCCATCATGAAGTCTCTAGAGTCATATAGATACTTTGGCTGCCTCATAGGCTCCAATTCATTATCTTTCCATGATGGAGTCCGGAGTCTGAAATATATTTCTATATAACACTCCTCCACATTATGACTCTACTTCCTAAGATTAAACACATAACCTTTGAGGAGAATTTACTGCCGTCCAATCTGACTAAAAAATCTGAATCTACGTAATCCACAAGAAGCAGTGAATCTGTTTAGTAAATCCACATATAATTTCCAGTCCTTCTCAGGCACTTTATATATGTCTTACTACAGTTCATCATTCTTGTTCCGGGTTACGTTGATACCTTCTGTTTATGCGTTCAGCAACACAGATATCCAACTTCGTTCATAGCATTCTTTAGATTAAGCTTCCTTATTCGCCGAAGCATAAGGAACCGCTTTCATCTACTTTATCTTCTTCTTGTGTCTCAAAGACACATTCACTTAGATAAATTTACATGCTAAACGAGTATGGACTGTATGATTTTATGAAACTTGAGATAAGCATAACATCCTTTCTTGTGATCCGTATTACCGTGATCAAAAGGATATATTTTGCCTTTCTTAAGTCCTTCATCTCTACCGCTTTATTAACCATACCCATACGCCCGATAATACTCTTTCATTGTCTCCAATGAGCAAGATACTATCTACGTATAGTACAAGAACCACCACCACGTTTTCGTCACTCTATACAACACACAAGACTCATCCGCTCATTGATTTAAATCCATGCCACTGGATTACCTAATCAAAACAGATGCTTCACGATCTTTAAAGCTTGCTTTAGTCCATCGCTGGACAATTTTAAGCTTACTATCAAAATGCTATTAGTACTTTGCAATGAATCACTCTGGTTGCTTCACATAGATGTTTTCCTCAAGACTTCCAATCAGGAAAGCTGTCTTGACATCTATTTGCTGTTACTCATAGCAGCAATAAATAAAAGAATCCGGATCAAAATAAGCATAGCTACCAGCGAACATGTTTCCTCATAATCGAACCATTTCTTTCTGAGTACATCTTTTCGCAACAAGCTTTGCTTCCAAGATTTTCACCTTTCTGTATGATCCTCTTTTATTTCATTTGACCACTTGCAATGACTTTTACACCATTTTAGTGATCCTTCAAGCTCCAGACTTAATTTAGAATCCGTAGATTCTATTTCAACATACATTGCAACTTACTAAGATTCTGCATTTTAATCTTGTAGTGCTACGTCGTATTCGTGGGTCAATACCATGTTCACTAGGGATCAAGTCTCACGACTCTCCCAAAACATATATTTATGGGTTGTCATACAACCCTCCCACTACGACAAGGCACTACATGTAATTGTGTATCAGACGTGACACGCGTTGCAGTTTACCTTGTGGTATATCTTCTTGTACACTTAGTACTTATACTTAGTGTTTTCCTCTCACTTCCTTTAGAACAACTTATACATGGGTTTGTGATTTATTACATAGTCCTTTTCCAAAAATCTAGTCATTGAGTTAACAATTATCTTTCGATCTTTTGGACTAAATAAATCACCCTCCATTTTTCTAGGATATCCCATATACAGACAAACGTTTCACGAATTACTGTATCTAGGGCATATCCATAAAATGAACTTAATTATTCCAAATAATTCATCATCTATCTAATCATAATCATAAGAGCCTAATACCTTCTACCCACTACGCCATTCAGCTGGGGCATACCTGGTGTAGTCAACTTGAGATTTAATCTCAACTTCTGATCAATAGCTCCTAACTATCCAAAGAGGTATTCATCATCACGATTGAATTGTAATGATATGATATATTTTCCATGACACTCACTGTACCAGCCTTACAATTCTTGAATTAATCCAAGAACTTAGACATGCAGTGCATCAAATAAATATATCGGTTCCCAGAATAATCTTCGAATATTCATAACCACCTCTCGTCTGGATAATATTAGGTTCGCTTGAATCAGAATGAACTAATTCCAACATATATATCTTTAGCTCTACACCCCACAGCCTTGAAAAGGCAGTTAATCATTTTTACTTCCAAGCAAGACTCGCAAGTTCGATAGTTTCCACTTCAGATAAACCTTACGGTCTATCGGCTATCAACTTTTGAATCCTACTCAAGTAAAATGAATTAGTCATAGATGCCAAATGTATGTTTAGTTCATTTCCGAAGGTTCCTTTCTCTTACTAATATTAGAAGATGCATTATTTAATTACTATTTATTGCATGTGTGGGATGTGCATGATTCAAGAGTATCCAAATTATCCACCAACGTACTTTAACGGATTATAGCCTCATCCCTCATTTCTATGACCATGTCATTTAAATGAAATGAAGTATCCATCCGTTAATGCATAGAAACCGAAATTAAATTCTTTCTATGAAACGTACGTAAAGACAATTTCTCATAATCAATCGTTTATTCTTATCATGAGATAAATAAACAACTCCCACTGCAATAGGCACTACTCTTTGTAGTTTTACCCATGTTATTAACAATCTTATCCTTACTCAGTGATAAACATTTAGTGATTCCAGTATCTACATACTTCGTGTCAGTAGATGCCATCACTAATCATGTTTAAACCATTAGTAAATAAGATATTAAACTTGTTCACATCATGATGAAAAATGGCTTTCTTTTGCCACATGTTTTGTTAGAAGTTTCCCACCATATACAATCTCTCGTATTTCAGGTAGAACTTGCTCAAAATATCCAGACAAATTGTGAAGAATAAATTGATTTAGGTTTCCCTTTCAATTTCTATTCCAAGCTTTTCCAATTCATTCATCAATTCAACCATGATCTTATGCCTTTTAATTTACTCTAGTATCCGAAGAGTTACATGAGACCATCATATTTATATGAACCTCTCATCTCTTCACTAGAGACTTTAATAGGCATCATGAGACGTCCTTTGTGAGAATACACATGTATTTTCTTAAGCAGTAATTATCAAACCAAGATTCTTTCTAATTATTTAATTTGGACAAGTAAATGTAATGTCTTTTGGTTAACAATTAGTGAAATAAAACCATTCAAAATTCAGAGAATCACTATAAATTTACCGATTAAATCTTCGAATTTTATTCTTTTATATTGATTCCCTCAAAACAATATAAAATAAAATTCACCGACATCTCAAGCACCGTGAGTCTGCAAGCCACGATAGTGTGGACGTTTACAAACCCGAACATTTACAAGAGAAGGTTTTACCCATTAATTTCATTTGTCAACCTAACTTTATGACAAAATAATTAATAGTCGGTTCCTCTTTAGCCATGCAAATAAAAGCAGTGACTCCGATGGGGAGGATACTTATTATTTACATCTAAGTGTACACCATTATTTGACCCCAAGTCCGCAGTCCAAGCTTGTGTGCCTTACTGATGGAGAAGTACACACGCGCTCGGATAACTTCCTACAGTCATCAATTACAAGTTTGTACCAGTGAACCGCATATGAACTCATCCGATAGGGAGGAAGGTCTAAGCCAACGCGCAAGTTCATATGCATCACATTACAAACGTAATTATTTAATGAAGTCTGTTTCAGCAATCCATGAATAAACTCATCCGATGGGGAGGAAGGCTCTAATGCCGACGCGCAAGTCTATTCACATCGCTAACAAACCAATAATGGAGGCCGCGGGAATTTATTACCAATCCCCTCTCCCACTTAGTTATTTAATTACCGAGGGTTTTAACATGCATATAATATTCCAGAATAAAATATACAACTTAGACATGCTTCTATTAACATCAATTTAAATAAATAAATCACATAGAACATGCCTGTCACATATACAACAATAATTGACAATTAAATCAATTAATCAGTTATATAACATAATTAATTGTATAAATAGTGGATCAATTAATTTGGGCCTCAAGAGCAACAAATAAGCACAAAATGAGCAGCAGATTAAATAATTAATCAAGCCCATTATCCATGGCCCATAATCTTAGCCCAAAATCAAATTAAATCTACCAAGCCCACTAGCACAAAAGTCCATTAATAAAATTAATTAATCATGCTTGGCCCATTACTCACAATTAATTAAAACCAGCAATAAAATAATAGCCCAGCAGCCCATTTACCATTTTAATTAAAATTGGGCCCAATAGCCCAAAACCAAATTAAAATTAATTGAGCAGCCTTTTATTTATCACTGAATTGGGCCCATCATCCAACAATTAAAATTAATCAATGAGGCCCAATAACTAATAAAACAAGCCCATCAGCCCTTGCAGGAGAACCCACATACTACAAGCCCATTGCCACCACATAAAAAAATTGGGCCTAGCAGGGAGCCCAAAACCAATTAAATTGAGCCCAAAAGGGCAGCCCATACACAACTGCTGCCCTAATATACCAGCCGACACCACCTGTGCCCCGCCTCAACCGATCGAACACACGGCAGCAGACACCTGATCGGTGTGAAATTCACCTAGAATTATGGGCTAAATTGCATGAATTTATGTGGATTTATTTGGATTTAATTCAATAATTAAGCATGATTTTAATGAAAATATTATTAATTGCTTAATTAGTTTGAGAGAGGTATCCATGAACTTAGTCTCAATTTTGGTACAAATTGATAAGAGTAAGCGTACTCTATCGTTGTGTGTAGACGTGGTGACCAAGTGCAAAATTTATAATATCGAACCCAAGGGAGAAAGTGTATGTATCCGTATTCGAAAGATGTTTCACTCTAGAAGGACTAATCAATAAAGAAGAGGTTGAATTACACTACAATTTAACTAAGAAAGCAATTAAAGATAGAACATGTACAAATGAGATGGATGATGGGTGAAGGTGAACAATCTAAGAAGTATGCAAGGCTAACAACATTCATGGAAAAGGTATATATAGACTCACACACACACACATGCATTGGTGATCTTCATGTTATGATATTAAGGACACTCAAAGAGTGTTTCCAATCCTCACTATTCCTATAGGTACTTACGGATATTAATATACCGGTATAGAGATATTATCACGAAGAATTTTCTCTAGTAGGTAGGGATGTTTTCCTAGTGTTCCCTTTCTAAGGTCAAGTGAGAATTAGCTTGGTTCCCCTCATCATATCAAACACTTTCACAAGTAATTATCAATAATGTCCTATCATGAGGTTCTAAGCATATGAAGGTTATGGTCAAACTCCCCACATTCTTAACATAGTCATCTCATGCAATCAATGATTCAATTAAATCACTAAACATAATATTGGAATGACCATCCTAACACTATGAATAGAGAATCTAATCACACAAATCATACATAAAATGAGAATAAGCATTCATGATAGAAAATATTCATAACAATCATTTCATCAAACATGTGGTGTGCAAAATTTACATAATCCCTAACCAATCATATTGCTAGCCTCACATGAGGACTAGCCACTACAAATCACAATAAAATCAATAAAATCCATGGCTTGCTCCACTTGAGCTAAATAATGAAGAAAATCACAAATTAAAGGTTGATTGACTTCCCTTTTGAAGTTGGCCTTATCTTCCTTCAACATGATCCAATCTTCACTCCTTGATGTTCTTCCCTTCTTAGATTGGTGGATTGGTGGAATGAATGGATGGAAGTGAGAAATCAAGAGGAATGGGTGATGAAAATGGAGGAATGGATGATGGAATGATAGAGAAGAGTGTGTGCAGCCCAAAACCCTTGATTTTTCTGCCTTCAAGTGGTGATATTGGGGGTATTTATACCCCCTTGGCAAATCTGGAAATCGCACTTGAGTTTTGACACTTTTGCAGGAAAACACGCCCGTGTTTTCTTGCATCTGCCCGTGTTTTTATGCAAAATTTCAGCATTCTGTAAATTTGGTCCCTGCAGAAAAATGCGGGCACTACATAAAAACACGAGCGTGTTTTTATGTATTTTGGCCAATTTTCTATTTTCTTCAACTTTCTCCTTTCTTCATGCTTTTTATCATCATTTATCTTCATAATCACCTATTCAAAGACATGAAAATCATCATCATCAATTTCCCAAAATACAATATAAAAAGATACAAAAATACGAAACAAAAAGACGAAAACACACACAAAAATGACACAAAATCTAGGTGAAAATAGCGATGATCAACACCCCGGCGCCGCTGCTGCACGCCGGCCAGAGTCCTCCGGCGCCATCAAGCCTCGACGTTCCAGCAACGCCCACCAGCCACGACAGCGACTTGCCTCCATCAAGCCTCGACCAGCCACGCCGACAGCCAACCCGGCTGCTGCTCCTCGAAAACGCCTGCTGCTGTGGACGGCTGTCCAGACAGGTAAGCCGGAATCGAACCCCTCAGACTCCATAGGAAACGTCGAGTCGACTGGCTGGGAACCACCAATGCCTCGCCCGTAGCCTGCAGTCTAGGTATGAAGCCTCTGAACGTCGCGCCAGCCACCACTCATCGTCGACTTCACAGCAACGTTCCTCTCTGACCTGATCGACTCACAGCAGACCCGATCGGAGAAGAAGTATAGTCGATCGAAACACCGGGGACTCGGCTGCAACTCTGTCAGACACGTGACGACGATCCAGCAGGGCGCGCCATCACGCCATGCCAATCTGTCCCATCGCTGTTCTCGATGCAGACTCCAACGAACCCAGCCTGACCCGACGCGTCCTTGTGTGCTAGATAGTCTTTACTGTATTTTCTTTTGTTCCATCATTTTCGTTCCCCATCATCATCAGAACGGCGTGTGCGTGTAAAGATGTGGCCAGTGTGATAGTTGGGAGAAAGAAATATGTGTACAGCAATAAACAAACAACAGTAATCACACAAATCATATTGGAAAACATGGCGAAAATTGAAAACAGTACAAAACTCTTCTGATTAAAACCAGATTAATAAAATAATCAAATAACCAGATTCATACATGCTATCAAAATGACCATCAACACACATATGGCAAAAGCCAACCTAAACGTCTCACGTTTCACCACGAAACAACGCTCTGATACCAATTGTTGGCAATTGGATCGTGTGGTTCAAACGTGATCGTTAGGATTAACAGGCAAACAATAACAGCGGAAGCAATTAGAATTGTTTACCGTACTTCTGGGTCGATGTAGAGGATGATCGTTGCAGAGAACCACCTCTCGATCTTCTGCTGTATGTCCCAAGTCGAATCCTGCTGTTGTGTGGGCAACAATCCGCAGGATTCTCTCAATCTGCTCCTGTTCTTTCTAACTGTCAAATGAGACACTGACTTAGGGTTAACAGGAGCTGAGATGACTTATATAGTTGGGCTACAGCAGGGACCAGGAGGAGAAATTGGGCTGGGCCTCAATTGAATTTAATTAACCAAGCTTAGCCCAAAGCTTTTAATTAAATCCAATAATAATAATATAGTCCACTAAAATATTATTACTGCACTACCCGTCCAATCCCAAAATTATGTTCTGGGCTCCTTCTTATTATAAGCCCGATAGTCTCCCCATGTTTAAGATATACAATGTCCATTAATTAATTAAGTTACTGACAACTCAAATTAATTAATATCTCATCCGAGAGTAGTACCACTCAACCTTATTATCATGCCGAAAATTAATCCACTTGCAATATATACATAATAAACCTTATGAGCTCCTCAAGGGGACATCATCAACCTATAACGGACATGGTTTCCTTCTACAATCAACAGCACACCATAGATACATCACTACTTCCCAACTCACCGAGTTTGTTGATTTAATACTTATAAATCTCACCCATTGATGAATCAAAGAAATACATACTGCCCTACGTGTCGAGGTTATTGTATAGGGATTAAGAGCACGAACTTCCATAATAACAGAGATCAAGTTCTTCTATAAGTCAGTATAAGTCGAACGATCTCAGGCGGTCCTTCTCAATACACACAAGTGCACTAATGTGATTCTATAGCCAAGACAAGCTAATACCAAACCACACTACAACCATACCGATAGAGAGTCCCCGTCTATCTCAGTTGTGAGCATCTGTTTATACTTTATAAGGAAACCGACAATATGATCTTCTGCGTGTTGTCGCACAACATATTATCTACAGTATAAAGTAAATGGACTATTGCATCATGCATATAAAATAAATTATAAGATGCAATCATTTGATCAATGATTCTCATTTCAAATATTGTCATGACATTGTTCATACTAAAGCTAGACTTTTAGTATATAATCCAACAAACATATCATCACTCATATTCAAAAATGACTCACAACCTCCCTAAACAAACCACCAAACATACCAAGACAAAAATAAGAAAACACACAAAACATAAAATAAAGACTCAACAAACAAGAAACAAAACAAAAACACATAACATGCAAAAATAAAAATCACTATCATTAAATAATAAAGCACACATTCTATATCATCCACAACATTTAAGCTCACATTCATCCCAACCTTGATTGAAAAGGAAACCTCCCAAACATAACAAATGAAGTAGCATGCTAATCACATCAATTCACATCAAAATATGTCAAGCAACTAGAAGTGATAAGGTGTAGAGTACTCCCTCAATAGTCATTTGGTAAGGAAAGCGTTAACTTCAAGCTCCATTTGTGCTTCCAATACCCTTCATTCATACTCAAAACTCATACAACACCATTAGTTCAACAATTTCATTAAAAATATGGATTCACATGCACTTCAACACAACCAATCATACAAAAATCAAAATAATACTCATGAGAAAAATTTTAAAATTAGCCCAAAAATACGAAAAGTATATGCCTTCAAAACAAAGTATGCCACACCACGCCATATCCCCCCCAAACTTAAATTGAAACAAGAGTTTTAAGATAAGTTTGCAAAAAGTGGTGTGACTTACTTTCACACTTCAAATCAAGCACTTATCGTTTCTCCAATACACATTCTCCTCATGAACACAATCAATCTACATGCCAAAAATGCAAACAAACAAATCCATCAACCTTATTGAAAGCATTAAATAAAGCAATAAAAGATAATGATGGGTTGCCTCCCATCTAGCGCTAAGTTTAACATCTTCAAGCCGGACGGGATATGGAGAACTCATCGGAATGGCCACGGATATCTTTCGTCCTTGCCATCGAATTTTAACCATTGTGCTTCTTCCTCTATTAGGCATTTGTGGCAAGTGACGACCTCAGTTGCATCCTTTGAGCATGGCTTCAAAAATTCGACTCTCTTGAGCTTACACTCCATTGCCCTCTCCATTCTTGAAAACCACTTATTCCTCCTTACCAAATAGACCCCCAACGTCTCTTCGAGTTCTCTTTTGTTTCTAAGGATATGAGAAAAATCAATGGGTAAGACAAAGTCAATGTAAACAATATTATCAAATTCAAAGCAACTTAAAGAGTTTAAAGGTTTAGAAATGCTCATTTCACTCTTCAAGTCATCATCATTTACTTCTTGACTTTGTTCCTTCTCTTCAACATCATGTGCTTCAACAGGCTCTTCGAATACCTCTTTTGATTCTACATCTCCCAAATTCTTTTCTTCCTCTAGCTCTTCTTCAACCTTACTTTCTCCTTCAAGGTCTTCAACTTGTTGAAAATTGGTCAAAACACTTATAATTTGGCTCACTTGATGCTTGACCAATTCAAGAATTTATCGAACCACAGGGAGGTCGATGCTAGCACTTAAGAAAGATCACGTTTATCACAATTTTATAGAAACGAATAATAGATGGATGGTTGATTAAACAAGTAATTAAATGAAATCAATGAAAGTAGACAAGCAATTATCAAATTACAAGATTAAAATGATGAATGAGAGGTTTTCCAAATTGAGTAGAAGTGAGATTAACAACACTAATGAAGTGGTAACTTATGGACTCATGCATTAAACTCATATGTATCAAGGGTTAAGACTAAGGGCCAACACATATACCACCTAAACTTCCTCTCGAAATGAATAGGATGTAGATCATTTGCACAATCTCAAAATAGCTCAAAGGTTGGTTCTCAATTAAACAATTCCAACTATGTACTAAGTTCAATTAAAGAATCCCTTCATATAATTAATTGACTTCTCAATCTAACTAATCACATGTCCTATCAAAGGGTTCTAAATAATAAAGGACTTCTCAATCACTTTACAATTTATAATGCACATGAGATGTTTGATGAAATGATTCACTTGACTATCCTAAGCACATAATTGATTTCTCAATCTAATCATATAATTAGAACAATCAAACACACAAAACATCATAGATCTCAAGATATGTAAGCACCAATGATAGAAAATCAAATATCCCCATCAACATATGAATTTAATTACATAGATCCACAAATTAACCAACAACCTTCATGTTGCTAATCTCACAAGGGAGATTAGCCTACAATCTTCATAAGATCTATAACATAGACATTAGAATTCTTACAAATCATGGTAAACTAAAGGATAAACACAAAATTGGAATGAAAACTCCCTTGGAAATGGATCCAATTGAATCTCCCTTCTTCCTTTGGTGATCACCCAATCTTCCTTGCTTCTTCACTTGATTTGGATGGTAGAAATTATGGAGAAATGATGTAGATCTAGAAATGGATGAATGGGATGAAGAATATGGTGTAAAATCAAAGAAAATGTGTGTGAGGTGTGTGTGAACAGTAGAAAATCGGATCTCCCCTCAAAATGTTGAATGGATTGGTATTTATACCCCATGGAGATCTTCTAGAAGAATTAGAAAAAATATTCTGTTCTGGTGCCGACACGAGTCGTGCTGCGTGGCACGAGTCGTGTCATGTCAGGGCAAACAGCACACGAGTCGTTCTGCGTCGCACGGCCAAAGGGTGGCCGTGTTGAATGTATAGACGTCGCCACACAGCCGCCACTTACAGGCCCGTGTCTGGTACACGGGCCGTGTGCTGCAACACGGGTCGAGCTCCGTAACACGACCACGTGGTGGTCGTGTTGGATAAATAGATGTCGCCGCACGACCATTCTGGACAGGCCCGTGTCTGGTACACGGGCCGTGTGCTGCAACACGAGTCGTGTTGTCAGCACGGCCAGCCGTGTTCTTGCACTTTTGTTTCTTCTTCCTTGTTTGATCTCCTGTCTTTATTTTTACTCTATGTTCACCTGTTATACATATGTTTAAGATCATTCTCACACATTCCCTTGAAAACACATAACACCACCAAAATACACGAAAATACGGATAAAACAATACGAAAAAATACACACAAAAAGGCACTAAAATTTAGGTGAAAATAACGACAATCAACCCGCTTATAATTTTTCAAGCTATATCTCTTAATTTCTTTGACAGAAAATAAATTTCTAATTAACTCAAGATAGAATCAATGTTTACACAAGAATCAGACAAAGATGATGAGAAGAAAGACAAAACACCATTAAAAGCAATAGTTGCTAAATTATGTGCTAAAGAGTTTCCTTCCCGTCGAGTCCAATTGAACCAAACTTGTTCAAAAGAAGGGCGAAGAGAGAGGATGTCCTTCACAATGATATCGAAGTATGAAAGATCTAGCCTGTTATTCACCAGTGCATTGTAAAGGATCTGAGAATTTGTTTCCACCATCACCTTCTTAAGATTTTGTTCTTTGCAATTTCTAGCCCTTTCAATGCTGCAAGTGCTTTACTTACTTCCACAGAAAAATTAGAGTTCTTGAATTCAACAAAAGACCACTCTATTTGCCCACTATGCCTTCTTGCTATGCCTCCCAAACCAGTTCCAACACCCGCAATAATCGATGCATCCGTGTTAATCTTCACAACATCACCATGAGGTGGATCCCATTCCTTTTGCTTCGGAGCAACCTGTGGCGCAGTGTTAGTGATATGAGACTTTGCCTGCAAAAAATCATGCACGTCGCTATGTGCCATTGATGAGACATATTCTGGGTTCAAGTCCTTGTTCTGGAAATAAAACTGGTTTCTGACGTACCATCCACACTAAAGTAAGATGGCAAATTCTTGTTGAAATTTCATCGACTTTCCTTAGTTTTCTTAATTGGTTCATTATACATCATTTGTAAGATTGGTATTAATTACACAAAATGGTTAATTAATATTCATAAGTTGTAACTCAAGATAGAAAATATAAAGTAACTATATACTATATCTGAATCAGACAAATGAATTAATTTTGGTTTTGAGAAAGACTTGGATCGGACTTCTGGATTCCAGACGTAATTGCTAGCTTTTATTGAACAATTATACAAATCAATATCATATGCAAATATCACGTGTTACAAATTAAAATACTGTGTACTTGCAGTATATATATAATTGAAGTGTTGAATTATTGGATGCATTATTTAGATATAATATATAATTATAAATAGGTATTTTAGAGTTTGGTGCTCACCTTAAGGAACTTGTACTGTGCTGGATATGGTGAATCAACTTAATTGTAGTGGAAAAATAAAATAGTTATACCTATACTAAAAAAAAAATAAAATTGTTTTCTACATTGGATGATAAAAGTCTTAATTTTATTGTTAAATTGATTTAATAACAAATTAATAATGAAATTCATTGGTACTTTTCAGTTGATAAGTAATGATTACTAAATTTTTAACAAAAAAATTTAATTATCTTAATAATCCGTTGCTAATTTCATTTATAATTTATACAATGATTATATTGGTAATCCGCTAAATAGTAATTAATATTATTCATTGATTATTGTTTTGTTAAAAAAGAATTTTTTTTCTTTTTTAGTGTTAAAAGATTAACACATTATTATAATTAAAGCGGGTAAAAAGGTTGAGTCGGGCTGATTTATTGGGCCAACACATTAGGTCGAGCGGGCTAGGGTTGATTCTTATTGAGCTTTTTTTTTTGTTTTTCTTTCTTTTTATTAGCATTATTTTTTAAATATAGATTCAATTGTTTCTATATGCTTTTAAAATTTTTATCAAAAAATAATTTAAATCAACTATTTTAACATGTACTAATAATCACATAACTCAAATATCCAACTAAAATAGGAACTTATGTATAAACTGAGGCTTAAAATTAGTTTAAGAGAGTTATTTTCACATATAGCCTTAGACTTAAAGCTTTTGTCAAAATATAATAGACCATGAATCAAGAAGAGTGAGGCTTGCGTGCATCTGGGGCACACCATGCGCTTTTAGAATTTAGTATTATGGTTAAAGGTACATTATTTTGTTTTAAAGGGTATACACTTTAATTAGTAAGGGTACAATATTTTGTTCTAAAGGTATACACTTTTTATTAATATTTTTTATTTTTTTTCAGAAAATAAAGGGTACACATCTTTATACTAAAGGATATACAATTTAACAAAAAATTCTAAAGGGACACAGTGCGCCCAGGTGCACACAAGCTTTTGCCTAAAAAGAATGAATAATCTCACATAAACCAAAGAATTATATTATACAATCTTAAAATTAAAACTAAACCTTAAGAATAGAGATTAAAACCTAATGGTAAAATAGTCATGATCACCATAAAAATTTATGAGTAGAAAATAATAGACCAGGGGCTAAGAATAAAATATTATATGAATAATGTCCAATGAAAAAATTATAATTATATTTAAAAATAACTAAAAATAAACATTAAATTCTATAATTAAAATAGTAACTTGGACAAGATTCAAGAGACACTCTTTTTCGAGACGGGTCGACCTATTACTAAAATGTGTTTATTATATAGGTAGAGTATATTCATTTGTAGGTACAGTATATCAATAATGAATTATATTATAATACTATAAAATCATACTTTAATTTATTATCTATCATACTTTAAAAAATATATTTTAATAATCATTAATCATACTTTATTTATATATAGCCTATAAAATTAGCTTATATTGCGGCTGGTGGTGAATATGATTATATGAGAGCAACCAAAGATGATATTTTCCGACAATATAAATATCCAAAGTTGTAAAGATAGAAATTATAATGATTGGAATAGAATTACACTCCGAAACATTACTCCAAATGTAAGATCTGATGAACCATCAAATTTAATTTTTGACATTATTATATTTACCATGCAACCAATGGGGTGACTCCTATGTATGTGCCACATCATTTATTGCACCACACACAGAGAAAGACCTAAGATTAACTGCAACACTACTATAGTGGCCATCCAATATATATTCCCTTTGTACCACTCATCAAAGGTTACTTTTTGCTATTTTGATCGTCCCAGGGTCATTTTTTCTTTTTTTGGTATATAGGACCCACACATTCCCTCTAATATAGTTAAAATATGGAGCTCACACTCCCATTAATATAACTACCCACCACACATTAAATAATAATACTGTTTAATCTATGTGCTAAAAAGCAAAAACAACCATTTGGACGAGATGGAGAGAGTACCTATTATGTTTTTTGATTTTCCACATGTCTACAGCCTACCACACACCCAATGGATGTATAAATCGTGTACGGGATTTCTAATAGCTATAAAATAAATAAAATAAAAATAAATTTTAAATATTATTTTGACAAACACTTGTGTGAGATCGTCTCACGTAAGCGGACTGGGCAAAAAATTTGAAAACCGCAAAAACCGTCCGCACTGAATTGTACCGCACCGTTATATACAATTATTTAGATAAACCGCAATTTATAATTTAAGAAAAAACCACACCGCACTTTATGGTGCGGTTTCATTTTTATGGTCAAAACCGCACCGACCGCACCGCTAGTTTTTATTAGGATTATATTATATATTTATACATGTTAGTATTTAAGTAGTTTAGTCATTACTCATTAGTTATTCACTCACTCTTCCAATAAAAAATAAATTCTATTAATGTTGTTGTCTTTATCTTCACTCTATAGATGTGTCCTAACTTCTTTATCTTTATTATTTCTCTCATACATCTATGTAGAATCCCAACTATAAGCTAATCAACTAGTCTAACCTTCTATGTATTATTAGATCAAGGGTTGCAAATATTTTCACATGATTATAGATTTCTGTTTATATATTAATGTAAATGGGATCACCTATTATATTTCTAAATTTCATCACCTATTCTACATATTAAATGTTTGACATGTGTTATTATCATGGCTAAATAAATTATCGCCAAATGTACAAGGATGTAATGATCATTACTTATGGAATAGATTTTTTATTAGAAAAAAAGTTGTAAAATACGAAGTGTAGTACAATTGTAAAATAAAAGATACAGATCGATATTTATGTAGGCTAATCTATTAGTAAAACCGTCAAACCGCACCAAAACCGATCGAAACCTTTGAAAATCGCATAGTCAATATTACTTAAATAACCGCGGTTTAAATTTGATTACTAAACAAAACCGTATATGACAATGCAATTTAAATTATATAGAAAAAATCGTATAACCGCACCGTACACACCCCTACGTAAGCCCTTACGTGAGACGACCAGAAAATGGTAACTTTTATAAAAGAAAGTGATAATAAATTAATGAAAAGTAATAATACTATTTCATGAATAATTTATGAGTGAGGCTCCTGTGCACCCGGGCGCACGGAGCAGATTCTGTGCGCCTTTACAATTTTCATGCCCCTTTACAATTTAAACCCCTAGCAATACATAGGTTTAAATAGGATTGGAGGGGAGGGTTGTGTTCACATGGGGACACGGAGCATCTTTCCGTGTCCCCGGGCGCACGGGAGCTTTTGCCATAAATTATAGTATAAATAAAAAGTTATAACATTTTATAGCGAAAATGATAACATTTTATAGCGAAAGTAATAACTATTTTACAAAGTAAAAAATAGTCTCACGTGAGACGATCTCACGCAACACCTACCCTATTATTTTTACTTCAATGACAATTTAATCTAAATATTTGAGATTTAATAAAAAAGACATAATTTGAGAAATTTATTGTAAATTGCACCGCATCGGGCAACCGCAACAGAAGTAGTTGACCTATAACACGTCAACTTCCACACCACCTAAGGTTCATTGCATAAAAATTCACTGCATTTTCTTACTTGCTGTTTAATCCTAATTTTTTAATTTTATGAAAAAAAAATCAAATTACTTTATTCGTCCCATGAAAAGAGTTACATTTATTATTTGCACGGAGATTAAAAAATATAATATTTTAATATGTAGTTAGCTGAGAGATATAATATTTTAATGTATAGTGGATATATGTATTAGTGTTGTGTGTGGACTCATCTACCAAAAAGGAAAATGTAACTCTTGTAGTGAGACACCTTAATTAGTATAATTATTACATTTGTCTTTTGCATGGAAAGTAAATAATATAGTAATATTTTAATGTCTAGTGAGATGAGAAAAATAATACTTTAATGTAAAGTAAGTAGTTATATTAGTATAGTGTGTAGATCTTATAGAGATATGGAGTATTAATTAATTGTTTTGTGTGATTTCCATTTACCAAAAAAGAAAACGCAACTATTGAAGTTTGACGCCCAAAATAGAAATGTTTAACCATTATTTTGGGATGAAGGGTATTTTATCTAAATTTAAATTTTCAAAAATGAAAATTGACGTGACATTGGTCGGCCATGTCAGCGATTGGTTAGCACTTGGCTTCCCAATAAATGGAAGGGCACGGCTATTTGCACCTACAGAACTACTGAACGAACCTCATTAATTTTTTAATTTAAAATATGTTTATGTGAGAAGACGTAAATATCTTTTTATAAATAATAAAATAACATATCCCAATTAAATTTCTAAATGCACCCCATCATCAACAAAATATTTTCAAAATAGTGAGGAAATTTAATCTATGACGAACAACTGCCCCTTCCCATCTCATTTCTTCGATGAACACGAACTACTTTTCCCTTCAACCAGATCACTCCCTAATGGGGAAAATTACGTAGTACCTCTAATGATGATCAAGATGCAGGAATAATGGGGAAATTATGTAGTAACCCTAATGATGATGAGCAGAAATCAAGAAATCATACCCCAGGATGATTATTGCTACCAATCATCAGCATAATAGAGAAATTGCTGGGGGATTCTCGCTGTTTAGCTGCTGCGAACACTAGTTTCATGGGATTTTTTGGAAATTGGGATACTCAAGTCACTTTGCAGTCATTAAACTCAAAATATTTTGCTTGTTCCATGTACTACACGAATGCAGAATTCATAGGTTTAGATTTCGGTTTAGTGATTATAATGATGGGGTGCATTCAGAATTCTAATTGGGGGTGCATTTAAAAATTTAATTGAGGTTTGTTATTTTATAATTTATAAAAGGGTATTTACGTCTTATCACATAAATATATTTTAATTTTAAAAATTAATGGGTTTCGTTTATTAAATTCCGGGGTGCAAATAGCCACCCCTAAATGGAATTTGCAACCAACTTCAATAGTGGATTTTTTTTTTGTTTTTCTAAATTTCAAAAATTGAAACTAAAATGTGATATTATAGCAAATTTTCTTCGATTAACCCTTTCTATTATTGAATATTGCGTTACATTTTAATACTAACTAGTATTTTTCATCCGTGCGTTGCACAGAAAGTATTTTATTATAGGATTGTTGGTTTTTTTTTTTTTTAATAATGTTATATATCTGTATGAATATGTTTGAGCTTCTCTCATTCAATTTTGGTCTGATTTGAATTTTGTTGTAGCATTATTTTTTTATTTATATTTATAACTATCCCATATATGTTTTGCACGGAAATAATAATATTTTGCAAATAATTTTTAAATATTTTATTATAGGATTATTGTTAATTACACCTTCCGTCCAATCAAAAGGTTCCTATTTTACTATATTGGACGTCCCACTCAAAGTTTACCTTTTTCTCCTTTTAGTAAAAGGGCCCCACATATGGCCCACCATTCACTACTAATACAACTACCCACTACATATAAAATAATAATACTCCTTAATTCAACGTACAAAAAGCAAATGGGGACCTATAGCCGGGACAGAGGGAGTATATTTTAGTTTTAATAGTTTTATCTCTACGAATATGTTTGAGCTTGTCTCGTTCGGTTTTGGTCTGGTTAGAATTTTGTTGTAATATTATTTTTTATTTATATTTAGAATTATCCCATATGTGTTTTGCACGGAAATAATTATAAATATTTTTATGTATAATTGGTTTTTTTTCTTATACTTTATATGTCCTCCCGGCCTTGTAGTTACATACTTCCAATTTGGAGATCAATTTCTAATGGTTTCATTATCCTTTTTGTTATATTGGACCTACACAAAATGATTAAACTATCTCCATGTGAACCACCTACCATTCTAATACAACTATCCACTATACATTAAAATATTATATTATTTAATCAACGTGCAAGAAACAAATATAACCATCCTTCATTAGGACAAGACAGAGAGAGTATTATTATTTTTTCCTCCCAAAATACAGTCCCCCCAAGAGTTTGGTTGAATTTTCTCCATTTTCAAGCTGCATGATGTCTTTCATGATTTTGTCAAGAGCCTCAATGCATTATTTATTGACCATGGCGCTTCATCCCAAATAATCAATTTGCGAATAGAAATAAGTTGAGCAAGATCACTTCCCTACCTCATATTACACGTTGAATCCCTGCACAGTGAAAGTGGAATACAAAATCTCGAGTGTGCTGCTCGGCCCCCTGGTAAAAGTAAGGATGCATTCTACTTGATGCCACATTGAACACTATATCCCCCTTTGATCTAATATAAGACAATATCGTCTTCCATAGGAATGTCTTTCCAGTGCTTCCATATCCATCTACAAGGAAAACTCTGTCACTTCCAGAGACAACGTCTTCCATCATCCGGTGATACACCTTGTTCTGGTCTTCATTTAATTTCTTCATCTAATTCAGACATTCTTTTCGTAGTGATGATGTGTTATACCTCAATTCACTTGATATTAGTCTGTTAATATGCTGAAGATTTTTTCAGGATTTGGAATGGGCATCCCTTCAAAATCTCTTAGTTTTGTATGCATAGATTTCAATGAATGATTAATCTCACACAAACACGTATTCATTATATCCGCCTTAGATATCAATTTGAAATAATCTTAGAATCTTAATGAAAATATGTATTTCAAAAATAAATACGAAAAATATGTTTATTTCATTTGTTAATGTGCCATACCCAGGTATCTCAATCTTTTCCCCTCGTTGTATAATATATCCTCAGATAATTCTTTCCAACTTGTATCCCACACAGTTTTTGGCATGCTTATACTTCCAGAAATTAATAGATTTACAAACATATTTCTCAATAGCTTACTGGAAGCCCATGATGCATATTTCTTAATTATATCTATATATTTCTTGTCGTTTTCAAGCAATCCTCTTGCATAACATGCTTCTTAAAAAATATTATATGTCTCTTTCTCGAATTTACGAAAATCTTCATAATATGTTAGCCCTCATACTACATTTAGCAGAATTCTCAAATAATAAGGTTTTCCAGCACCAGGAGGAATACAGAAAATCCTACCAACGTCCAATTACCAAATTTTCTTTTCACCCATTCTTTCGCGTGTTGCTTTTCCAGATAAAGTGCTATGGGAATTCTGTACATATCAGTTTTCTTGCCTTGAGGTATTTCTTATTTGCTTCAAACCAAGCTAAGAACATACTCTCCCTTATAAACTGTTAATTATTTATATATAATATATAAATGTAGTTTTTTTTAATATGATGTAATTTTATATTTATCAATTAAATAGTATTGTATATACGCTTAGTTTTTCATAACATTACTTTTCGCTTATTTTTAGGAATGACAACATATAGGTTACACGCTTATGTAGAGATATCGTATCCGTTTAAATATCTACTATTCGTATCCATAATTTTACAGTATTTATTTTCTATTTAATTTTAATCTTAAACGTCCATTTAATACTACTCCCTCCGTCTGTCCAAAATTGGTGCATTTACTTTTTGCACGTAAATTAAGGAGTATTATTATTTAATTTATAATGGATAGTTATATTAGAGTTTGTGGGCCCCATATTTTAATTGTATTAGTGGGTGTGTGTGTGGGTTTCATGTGTATAAAAAGGACCCTTAGTGGCGGACGCCCAAAATAGAAAAATGAGACTTTTTGAAGCGGACGAAAATAGATTTGATAATTAATAGAATATGCCAAAAGTATCACTCATATTTATTAAATTATTATATTTTTAATTAAAAAAATTATTAGCATAAATAATATTAATAGTTAAGATTTAATGTTTTAAATGGACTGCCAAAATTAAAACTGCATTTTTATAAATTTAATAAAATTAAAAAGAGGTAAAAAAAATTGAAGATAAAAATAAAAATTTAGGTTTGTTTTTATATATGTATAGATAGATAGATAATTTATGATACTCTTAAAATAAAATATAAAGATATATACTCCCTCCGTCCCGGAAAAAGGTCCTCATTTACTATTTGAGCGTAGATTAAGAAGTATTATTATTTAATGTGTAGTGAGTAGTTGTATTAGTAGTGAGTGGTGGGCCATATGTGGGGCCCTTTTACTAAAAGGAAAAAATGTAGACCTTTGAGTGGGACACACAATATAGTAAAATGGGGACTTTCAGTGGGATGGAGTGAGTATTAATTATATTGTGATTTTGGGGCACTCAATATTTAGGTTAAAGTACCGCAGTTGGACTCATTATTATAATATCGTATAAAAATTTTAATGATGGTCTAAGTATACTTAATGAATAAATATAACTTAAATTATATAGTATTTAACTATATTAATTTTTTAGAAATTAATTAATATTTTTATTATTTATTAAAATAAAATTAAAACGTTATCTAATTAATTGCATCAAACAATATTCAAATTGGTTGCAATTAATATAAAAAATACATATATCATATTCGATTTATATAATAATAGGGAGATTAAAAAAATGATAACTTTTAGGGGTATTATGGTATTTTTTGGAATAAATAAATGATAAAGTATGTTATGTGTGTTAGATAAGGGTGGTTTTTTTGTAAATAAAGTGTATGAAGAATGGTGATTGTGTTTGACTTTTTACGTTTTTAGGAATGTGCAAACTTTTGTGGGACAACCCAAAATGGAAAGTGTGTCATCTGAAATTCGACGGAGGGAGTAGATATTTAAAATTTAGGATTAATTATTAGGGTATAATTGTAATTTCACCCTTATGGTTTAGAGTATATTTACCCATAGAGTTTAGGGTTTAGAGTATAATTGTAATTTTACCCTTGTGGTTTAGGGTATATTTTACTCCAGGGTTTAATTGTAATTTTACCTTGTGGTTTAGGGTATAATTTATCCCTAGGGTTTAGGGTTAGCGTATAATTGTAATTTCACCCTTGTGCTTTAGGGTATACTTCATCCCTAGGGTTTAGGATATAATTGTTATTTTACACATAGGATTTAGAGTATAATTGTAACTTCGACCTTGTAGTTTAGGGTATATTTTACTCTTAGGGTTTAGGGTATAATAGTCATTTAAGTATAATAAATTAAAAAAATAAAAATAAAAACAACATTAATAAAGAGGATAAATTAATTAAGAAGGGTGGGAACCATTAGTAAAAAAGAGAAATTAATTAAGAGAATGATACCTTAAACATAAATTATAAAGTGTAATATTATTTTTAAGGTGAATGATTGAACCATAAAAATAAGAATAATAAAAAAAACTTTAAAAATAGAGTTTATGAAATATAAAGAAAAAAACATAAATCAAAGAGAAAAAAATAAGATAACAAAAAATTAAAAAGTATAATGATACTTTTAAAGAGAATGATTGAACCTGCATAAGATCAAATAAAAATATAAAAGATAAAATAATTAGAGTAAATTATAAATAATACGGAAGTGAAATCGTTAAAAGAGAAGAAAAAGAAGAAGCATTATAAAAAAACAAAAACAAAAAGAGGAATAAAAATAATGGTTTACTTGCGTAATACTTCGAGACAATTTCATATTTCACAAAAACTCTTATAAACTCGGTTTACATAATTTAGTATGTGAATTTGGATATTTTCTTACTCTAAACTCTGTGGTCCTCCTCCCAATTCTATATACAATATATATTGCTAGAATTCAAATTAAAGGGGAACAATAGGGTTTACACCATAAACCCGGTTCACATGAGACTAACTCTTCCTATTTTTATATTTAGTTGTCACGTTTTATTTAAGATGTTATTTCTTTTCATTAAAAATATTATCATTTTCTAATTTTACTTTTTCTTATATTTAACTACTCCCTCCGTCCTAAAGAAATTGACACACTTTCCTTTTTGGGTTTGTCCCATAGAAATTGACATACTTCCTTTTTAAGGATGTGGAACTCATACAAAAATAATTTATTTATTTATATGGGCCCCACATATACATCACACTCACCACTAATAAAACTATTCACTACACATTAAATATTATTTCTCTCACTTCACTTTACATTAAATTATTATACTCCTTAATCTCCGTGCCCAAAAAAATGTGTCAATTGTTATGGGACGAAGGGAGTATCACTTTTTATAAAGGATGTTATCACTTATTATTAAAAATGTTGTCACATTTTTTTTATAATACAAATTGTTCACTGTACCATCATTACTTTTTATCGATCGGGTATCACTTTTTATTAAAATATTATCACTTTTTATTAGTTTTAGGATTCAGAATTTAGGGTATTAGTTAATACGAGAAATTAAATTGAAGAGGAGAGAAAAAGAAAAAAAAAGTTCATTGAGGAAAGAGAGTATAAAAAGTAGGTAAA
Source organism: Pogostemon cablin (assembly GCA_023678885.1). Classification (NCBI taxonomy): domain Eukaryota; kingdom Viridiplantae; phylum Streptophyta; class Magnoliopsida; order Lamiales; family Lamiaceae; genus Pogostemon; species Pogostemon cablin. Next base: position 22,072,238 of record CM042977.1, on the reverse strand, counting down.
TTTTGAAGATAAAGATTCTCGTGAGATATTGATTATGTGAGATGGTTTGAGACGTGTTAAAGTAAGTTATAGATAAAATATTCTTAATGGTTGTTAAAGTATGTTTACGAAAGTATGATGAATGATATATTAAAGTATGATTTAGGGTGTTATAAACTTATAATATAATTTATCATTCTTTAACTATTTTATCTATATAATAAGCATATTTTAGTAATGGTCGACCCGTCTCATAAAAACCCGTCTTACAAGAGAGTCTTCCAGTTCGTAGGTGTATAAATGAGTAATTTTAAAAATTACCAAAATACCCTTGAGTTTTACGAAATTTTGGGGCTGCTGCCCCGTCCCTTCGTATATGCGGACAGACAATCCTGTTATGTTTTGTAAATTTTATACTTAAATTTAAAAAAATTGTCATATTTGATTGCTATCAAATGTCAATTAATTATAATTGTGACCATTATTTAATTAATTTAACAATATTAATTTACGAAATTTTAAAATAAATTATTTTATTATTGTTAAAAATAATATATATTTTTATTTTTTTATTTTTTTCACAATTCGATATTACTCTTTATTTATTTAATATATTTTTATTGATCAAGTAATTAATTTTAATAAAAATATTATCAATTATTATTATTATTATTATTATTAATTAATTAATTAATGTTAATTAGATAATTTTAAAAAAAATGTCCCAATATACGTTTTCTTAATTTAAGTGAAAAAAATACGTCAATGCTTTCGGGGGTGTATATTACGAAACGATCACCCATGTATTAATTGGGAAAAAAAGAAAAAAAAACATAAAGATTAAAGACAAAAGGGGCACATTAACTCATCTTTAGTTAAAAGAAGTCCTTCAATTAAATGATTTGACTTAGGAAGCCCAAATAAGATCCACGTGGCCTAATTACATATAGAGGTTTGGTATAAACGCAGCCCGTTTATTAATGGTGAATTTATAAGCTCATCAAGTAATTTTGAATTCTCAATCGTGTGATAAATATGAAATTTATGGTGACAAGAAATTTCTATTTTACATAATTAATTAAGTACAATATTCATACAAAGAAAAGAAAGGGAATGTATAACATTTTAAGACACCACTTCAATTATTATTTATTAGCGACTAGAAAACGAGTACTACTTCTCAATAAGTGGGGTAATAAATGGCTACTACTTTTTGTTGCAGTTATAAAACCACAAATTGTTGGACACATAAATGTAAATCAAGAATGTTTATCATTATTCAATTAGTTTTCATTTGATTTGCAAAACCCACGTATGAACATAAATTAACCTACATAACACTCCCTCCGCCCTCCCAAAAGGTCAACATTTTGCCATTTTGAGCGTCCGCACCAAATGTCCACATTTCCCTTTTTAAACACATGGGACACACACACATCACTAATATAATAAATTTATGGAACTCATACACCCCACTAATACAACTACCAACTACACCTTAAATAATAATACTCCTTAATCCACGTGCAAAAAGTAAATGTCCACCTTTGGGGCGGACGGAGGGAGTATATTTCACTTATTTATTTATTATTATTTTTTTAAAAAAAAAAAATAGAAATAGACAATATATATATATATATATATATATAGAAGTATAAAATCATGGGAAAATAGATTTTTTCGTCCGTTAACTTTGTCCAATTTTGAATTTAGTCCATAAGTTTTTCACTTTTTGAAAATCGTCCATTATATTTGCAAAATTTTGAAAATTATCCATTATATTTGAAAATTTTGAAAATGGTTCATCATGTTTACCAAGTTCAACAAAATCGTCCGTTTCAACAGGTCATTAGCAGGTTATTCTAAAAGATAAAAATAAAAAATATGTAATATATATATATATATATATATATATATATATATATATATATATATATATATATTATTTTATAAAAATAGCCCCCACTAAGAATTTATATTATACTCCTTCCGTCCGTCCGAAAGAGGGCATTTTGCTTTTGTGCACGTTGATTAAGAAGTATTATTATTTAATATGTAGTGGGTAATTGTATTAGTGGGAGTGTGGACCTCATATTTTAATTGTATTAGTGGGTGTGTGTGGATCTCATCTGTGTAAAAAATGAAGTGACCCTCTTTGAAACGGACGACCAAAATGGAAAAAAGATCATCTTTCGAGCGGATGGAGGAAGTATCAATATTTAGTTAAATTTGCTCCACTTTAGTATTGAGATTAATATTATTTGTTTGGTATACAGAAGTGAAAAATGTAAAGTAAGATAAAATTGGTTAAATAAAAATATGATATAAATTAATTGGAGTAAAAATATTCAAATGACCTGTCATAGCAGGCCAAAGGACCAAAATGTTGAATTTTATGAAGTTAATGAACTAATTTCAAAATTGTTATAAAATTAACGGACTAATTTCAAAATTAAAAAAATTAATGGACTAATTTCAAAATGAGTGAAAATTAATGGACGAAAAAATCTATTTTCCCTAAAATCATTTAACCAATGCAAACTTAAGAACTCTTCGAATTTTGTGTGGCCCTCCAAGTAAGTTAAAGTCGTATATTATTATATATGAAATAAGACAGATCAACTCATTATTGTATAATTAGTATGTTGAGATTTTAATTAGTTATAAGAATTAATTCTAATTAATTATCAATTAAATAATAATTAGAGTGAGTGAAAATATGATCACTTTATCATAAGATTAAATTAGTGAGTAATTATGATGATCCAAATCACCACACGTGCACAAGCGTACGTGCCACCAGCTGGCCGTGGCTTTGAACTTGGTAATTTAACTTTGGGCCTTGAACCCTGGTCCAGCCAATATAATTTTTGGAGGAAAATCGGACCACACTTTTTTTTTTTTTTTTTTTTTTTTTTTTTTGATACCGAGGTTCCGGGCTTACGCCCGACTAGTCCTCGAGGAAACAGTCCCGGCCCCTCAGAACTGCCTCCAAGTAAATCGCGGTAACCACACAATGGATCACAGGTTCCTAATATCTTTAACTACTGCGCACAAGGAGTCGATCCCCAAGTGATTGCTCCATGCTGGTGATTGCTCCATGCTGGCCCTTCCCCTAGCTCAGCCGCAGGTTCCCACCGAGCCGCAGGTTCCCACTGAGTTTCAGCCTCCCACACTGCCGCTTGTAGCCCTCAATATTAATTGTTCCACCATTGCGCTCCGGGGGGCTTGAACCCCTGACCTTTCAATCAGGGGCACCTCAATGTTGACCCCTCAACCACTGGGACCACACTTGATTGGGCATTATGCATGCCATGAAGCCCGAATTCTCTCCGAGATAAAAACTATAAACTTTATTCTTATTACAAATTAATCTCTATTTTTTAAAAAATTACAAATAAGAATTTAAACCAATATATATTCAATTCTTTATACAGATTTACTAATATTTTGGTGACTTAAAAACACATACATGTTGTTTTTAACTTTTTGAACGAAATGTGTTAATATTCTTAATTATTTTAATTCATAAAGTAATTTAAGAATATGTGATATTCAACACAAACTGTATGATATTTTAATTTTTTTAGAATGTGTGTAGTTAATAATTTTTAAGAATATGTGATATTCTACACTAACGTATGATTTTAATTTTCTAGATCTAGAATATGTGTACTTAATATTTTTTAAAATAAGAATACGTGTTGGCTTCTGTTTATAGAATAATTTTGTTATCATTTTCATTAATTATTTCAGCTTTCAACAGTAATTTTAAGTGAGTAATTCAACTTTTACATTTTAATGATTTCAGGTGGTTAACTGTATATGCTAAGATATACTTACAGTGTTCAGGTGGTAAGTTACAACTGTTCACTAACTTGTGACAGTGTAACGGATGCTTCCAACAATAAGGGGGTGTTTGGTATTTCATTTGGAATGGGAATAAGAATGGAACGAAAGTATTAAAGAATGGGAATGAGTATGAATATTATAAGTATAGTGTTTGGTTGAAATCTGGAATCACTATGATAGTCATTCATTTTGTTTGGATGGTTTCAAAAATCTTTGGGAATTGAATTAATATGATGTATTTTATTTTTTAAATTTTTTTTTTATATAAAAAAATTAATTTTATTTTTAAAATAATATTTAAATTAGAAAAAACAAAAATAGTTCTAAAAGAAATAAAGAACAAATACAGCATATAGGTTGGAATAAAAGTAATACCCCTCAAAATCTAGAGGAATGGGGATTTCCAATATTTGAGATATCAAATCACTGTACACGTAATCAAAGTATTGAATCAAACATAAACTTAAATTCCATTCCCATTCCTTTGATGCCAAAGTTGTAAACCAAACACCCCTAAATTCCAACTTAAAATCTATTTATATATTTATTTATTTTTATATAGTTAAAATGACTCTTTCTTCCACGAGAAATACATTTCGTAGATAGTGAAAAAGAGAAATATAATAGTGATCACACATATTTTTTTTGGCAAAGATTTGTGTGAGACCGTCTCACGTAAGGGTTTACGTGAGACGGTTAGAAAGTGACAACTTTTATATAAAAAAGTGATAATAAATTAATGAAAAGTGATGATGCTATTTCATGAACAATTTATAATATAAATAAAAAGTGATATCATTTTATAGCAAAAGTGATAATGTTTTATAGCGAAAGTGATAATTATTTTAAAAAATGAAAAATGGTCTCACGTGAGACGGTCTCACGCAAGACCTACCCATTTTTTTTAGAATAGTGATCACATTAGGTGACTTAAACTTTAAAATAATAAGAATAAAAAAAAAATTAACCTAATATATATATATATATATATATATATATATATATATATATATATATATATATATATATATATATATATATATATGGAAAAAAAAATTTTCGTTTAATACTAATGGTTGTATTTTAGTACCTTTTTTTTCCAGATATTTTTAGAACACCATATTTTAAATATTTCAAAAATGACAATTAAGCGCAAATCCCTATATATAGGGTGAATTTATCTTTTAAGAGCAAAATTTAATATTTAATGTTCAAAATTTGCTTACCAAGTAATAAATTGTTCTAAGATCGATTGCAAGCTAATTTTTTTTTTTTATACATAATACAAGTAATGAGAAAATTACTATTTAGGACGGTAATTAAAGCTGGGGTTGTTGCACTTTTAGGATATTGTACTTAAACTGCGAATATGATATATAGATATATGTATGATCTGACTATAGCATCGACGTAATTACATCATATTTTCGCAGAGTGTTAGTAATGATATAATTTGACAATGCTTAAAAGATTTCTTTTAAGGTGTCCATGTAACTCCGTCCCATTAAAGTTGTAGTAATATTTTTTTTACGGAGATTAACGAGTATAATAATATTTTAATAAATAGTGAGTTTAGAATATAATATTTTAATGTATAGTAGGTAGGTGTATTAGTGGTGTGTGTGGAGTGTGTGTGGATCTCATGTGAGTATATTAATATTTTTGTATGGATCCAATCATATCCTTGAAAAGAAAATGTAACAACTTATGTGGAGCAATTCAAAAAGAAAAATATAATAACTTCTATGGAACGGAGGGAGTATATACTAATTAAAGTGAGTAATTTTATAACACTATATTTTTTAATTTTATTTTATTATCAAATTCGGCCTAGATCATTTTAATCGGGCTTAATTAGTTGATGCTTTTTAAACAAAATTTAATATTTAAAATTTTGCTAAAGAAACGCTCCTATCAGGAAAAGTTAATTTTTAGACACGTAAATTAAGAAAAGTGTAATTTTAACGATATTATAATTTTTTTAATAAATAAATAATAAAGTATTTATTTATGTTAGGTATGAGTGATTTTTTTACAAATAAAATGTATGTGACAAAATTATTGTTTTGATTTTTTATGAAGAAAACTTATGTGGGACGAGTCTAAATAAAAAAAAAAAAATTTCTAGGAGAATGGGAGCAATATATTTTCTTAAGGCAAAGATTTGTGAGAACTTATATAAATCTTTACGTGAGACAGATAAAAAAAATGATAAAATTATTATCTTTTTTGCTATATAATGTTATCACTCTTTATTTATATTAAAAAGTTGTTCATGAAATAGTTCATTTCACCATTATCACTTTCCATCGGTTGAGTATCACTTTTCATTAATAATATTATCACTTTTTAGAGTCAGTCTCTTGTAAACCGGGTTTACATCTAAACCATGTAGTCCCTCTTAATTTAAATACCTTAACAATACATAGGGTAATAGGATTGGAAGGAGAACTACAAGATTTACACCGTGAACCCGATTTACACAAATGTTTGTGCACTTTTTATTATCTCTCGTAAGAATTTACATGAAATAATCGCACACTATATTGCCTTTTTCTTTAATATTACCGTCCTGAGTTGAGGGTATGGTGTCTTAGAAAATTGCCGCTTTTTAGCTTGCTAGTGTCTTAAATAAACCATTTTTACATACTAGCTAGTTTATAAGTCTCATACACGATATTTATATTTTATCATTTTTCCATTCGAATGCCCCCTTTTTCACTCTAAAAATGATAGAAACACTTGGTATACTGTATACATAACCCTAAACTACATATTACTATATTTTGTCATTAATTTTAGTCATCAATTTTAAAAATATTCATTTTCTCTTTTTAGTATAATTGTTCAATACATGGTCCATCATTCATTACTAATACAACTATTCATTTTATATAAAATAATAATACTATTTAATTCATATTATATAAGAAATAAATATCTAATCAAAGAATGGAGGGAGCATTTTAAAAACTATCATCTTCGCCTAGCATATATAATTTGATCTATAGTTTATAATTTTTTTTATTCATTTATAACCTAAAAAAATATCATTACCCACACAAAATAAATAAAATTGAGTAGTTACAATATTTTCTAATAGTATATTGAATTCAAAATAATAAACTTCCCACACCTTTCTACTTTATTGCAAATGGTTCCACGAAAGTTAAAAACACTCCCTCCGTCCCGGGTTAAGAGTCTCATTTGCTTTTGGGCAAGTGGATTAAGGAGTATTATTATTTAATGTGTAGTGGGTAGTTGTATTAGTGGGTGGGGCCCCATGTTTTAATTGTATTAGTAGGTGTGAGTGAGTCCCATGTGTCCAAAAAATGAAATTGAACTCTTTGGGTGGGACGACCAAAATGGTAAAATGACCCTCTTAATCTGGGACGGAGGAAGTATTTTTTTTTTTTGGAATTGTGTTGATTTAGTTCAAATTTTGATGGAACTTGATTTAGTTCCAGAAAATGTGTGAGATTAAATTGATTTTTTAACTTCTATGAGATCATTTCAAATAAAGTAAAAAGGTGTGTGACATGGTCACACTCGGATGGCACGTCATATGTTCAGTCGGAAAGCTCCAAACTTATAAATCACGCGATTGGCACGTGCATAATTCTAATAATTTTTTTAAATTTTAGTAAAAGTTAAACTAAATTGACACAACTTTCAAAAGGCGTGAAACTAAAAAGTGTACCATTTCCAATAATAAAATTATGGGATAGCACTTTTTCTGCCCTATATGACAAATGCAACATCTTTTTTGCCCTATACTTTTTAAAACATCTAATTTGCCCTGTTTTTGGTGTGTATTCCTAATTTACCCCCCTGACACATGTCATATCTTTCCCTTTTTTTTAAATCTCGTGATTACTGCCCAGCGGTTAAAAGTACCGCTTTTAATGGCATTGAATTTGGGGAGAGAATCTTTGACCCCCTTATCTCAATTTTTTTTTGTTATTTACTCCCTGTATCTGTCACTCTCTCTCTCTTTTCATCGGCACCATTCTCAAACTCCCTGTATACTCTCCCTTTCTCTCTCTCTCTCAAACTCGATTTTTCTGTCGAACACAGCTCTCCGTCCGGGCCTCCGGCGTGTCGTTCAATCCATCGTCATCCCCACGTCGAAAATTAGCAGTAGCAAATATGGATAACCAGGTATTCCGTCTTTAGGATTTTAGAGTTTTAGGGTTTTTGCGATTTAATGGTAACTGTTCTTGTCCCCCGAGGAAGTAGAGTCTGCACCGTATGAATTTGCCGTTGAGTATAATTGGAAATTTCATTGTAATTTGTAGTGTAATTGAATTTGTCGGCATATTTGTTCTAATATTTTTTAGCTTGGCGGCCAATTTTTTGGGCCAGTTTGAGCTTGTCCGTCGATTTTATGAGTTTTTTAGCATGTCCGCCGAGTTTCTGAGCATTATTTTGCCATTATTTGTGCTTAAAATAGCTTGTTCGCCGTTGATGTGCCTTTACTGTGCTTGTCCGCCGCTTTTTATAGCGTAGTTTAACTTGTCCGCCGAAAATTATAGTACAATAAAGCATGTCCGCCAATTGTTTGTCACTGTTTGAGCTTGTCCGCCGAAATTATGAGTTTTTTAAGCATGTCCGCCGAGTTTCTGAGCATTATTTTGCCATTATTTGTGCTTAAAATAGCTTGTCCGCCGTTGATGTGCCTTTACTGTGCTTGTCCGCCGCTTTTTATAGCGTAGTTTAACTTGTCCGCCGAAAATTATAGTACAATAAAGCATGTCCGCCAATTGTTTGTCACTGTTTGAGCTTGTCCGCCGAAATTATGAGTTTTTTAAGCCTGTCCGCCGAGTTTCTGACCATTAGTTAGCATTATTTTGAGCCTGTCCGCCGTTTTTTGTGCTTTTAATGTGCTTGTCCGCCGATTTCTCTAGTGTATTTGAACATGTCCGCCTATAATAGTACATAAAGTGACCTCGTCCGTCAAGATTTGTAGTACAAATATCCTGTCCGCTAATTTTTTGGCCATGTTTGAGCCTGTCCGCCGAGTTTCTGACCATTAGTTAGCATTATTTTACCATTATTTCTGCATAAAATATCTTGTCCGCCATTTTTGTGCCTTTGATGTGCTTGTCCGCCGATTTTTTGAACTTGTCCGCAGAATATTTGTAGTACAACATAGCTTGTCCGCCAATGTTTTGCCCCTGTTTGTGCTTGTCCGCCAATTTTACGAGTTATTTGAGCCTGTCCGCCGAGTTTCTGACCATTAGTCAGCATTATTTTGCCATTATTTCTTCATAAAATAGCTTGTCCGCCAAATTTGTGCCTTTAATGTGCCTGTCCGCCAATATGTTTAGTGTATTTGAACTTGTTATCCGATAATTGTATGTAAAGTGTCGTCATCCGTCAATATTTGTAGTACAAATAGCTTGTCCGCCAATTTTTGTGCCTTTACTGTGCTTGTCCGCCGATGTTTTTATGTATAAAATGTAGTCACGTCTTATATCTAATCGAGATGGCATGCACTGTAGTGGATCTGGAAACGCAGTGGACTTCAAACTCGAAAAGTAGGGATTAAAGGTTATTGTAGGCCTTCCAAAGCTCTTAATTGCATACGCGAGGTGCTTACAAAGAGTGGCGATCAAACAGTGCGGAGGTTCCGAAGATCTTGTTTCGGGCATTTCTGGGATTTGGATTCAGATTACGGGTCTCCTAAAGCTTTATTTCAGCTGATGGCTCAGGAGGTTGTAATCCCGGGTTCAGATATGTACTCCCGGTACTTCAGGGTGTCTGATACAATTATTAGCTTCACACCCATGGAGTTTATGCGTGTCATGGGACTAGGGTTTGAGGACCGTGGAGATATTGACCCGAATGATTCATATCTGCCACCTGCACACAGTTTGTTTGCTACGTTTCGTACGAAGAGGGTCCTGGTTGATGAACTTATGCGAAGATTCAGTGAAAATAAGTATAAGGGCCACAATGCGGTGAAAGCGGCCAACATTCTACTGCTGTACTACTTTTTGCTAGGCCGGGATACGTCAAAAGCATACATAGAGCCCTGGGTATGGTACTTAGCTGAAAATGATGACATGTGGAACTCTTTCCCATGGGGTAAGTACACATACCTAACCCTACTGCACCATATGGACTCTGTAAAAACTACGGTGCAAGAGTTAGGCAAACAGCAGCGGATCAACTTTTATGGATGCTCATTTGCCCTTGCAGTAAGTGATACTGATTTTATTGCACCAATTTTTATTCTTAAACTAAATGCATTTAAAAAGATATATGTTGACATGAACTTACATTGATGTTTGGTCACAGGCATGGGCCTGTGAGCGCATCGCAGGTTTTGCAGCAATGTTGATACAACCCCCTTATATCCATATCATCATTCGCCTTATGTTTTGTTATACAACCACCGATGTCCACAAGTGTGTGTATAACATATTTGAAATGATTCAAATCGATGCAAACTAAACTGTGCACATGCCCGATAATAAAATCCAACGTCAGCTGATCTGAATCTAAAACTAAGCTCGTCTGTTGGCCACGTACATACTCTAAACCTTGCCACCAGCCGCCCCACCATATACAAAAATTTCTCATTTCAAATCCAACGCCTAAATCTTTCAACAAAACGACAATTAATTGTTATATTTACACAGAATTCATAAAAAATAATACGCCAATTTAGTAGGTACACACAAATTAAGCATTAAATTATCAAGCACACACGAAAGTTAAACATTAAGTCGTACGTACGTGGACAAGCTCAATTAAGTTCATAAATCCACGAACAGGTCTATTATAATCGAAAGACATCATATAATATGCTTAAAAAATAGCCAAACATGCTCAATAATGCATTACAAATCGGCAGAGATGTTCAAAAACCACCAAATAATCGGCGGACATGCTCAATTAGGTTGAAAATATGGCGGACATGTTCACTTAGGAAGGAAAATTCGTCGGACAAGACCATTACGGGTGAAAAAATCAGCGGACATGATAAATTAGGCTGAGAAAATCGGCGGACATGCTCATATAGGGTAAAAACACGGCGGACATCATAATTTAGGGTGAGAAAATCGGCGGACATGCTCATATAGTGTGAAATAAACGGCGGACATGCTCATATAGTGTGAAATAAACGGCGGACATGCTCATATAGTGTGAAATAAACGGCGGACATGATAATTTAGGGTGAGAAAATCGGCGAACATGCTCAAATAGGGTGAAAACATCGGCCGACAAGCTTATATATGGTACAGCTTCGGCGGACATGCGCAAATATGGGGAAAACATCGGCGGACAGGCTCAATATTCGGCGGACAGGCTAAATTTTCGGCGGACATGATCTACTTCACCATTTTCTTTGGTGGACATGGATATATATAACCATTTTACTCAGCGGACATGCGTTTTTGAAACCCTAAAGCCCTAAAAACCCTAAAACATTCAAAGAAGGTAATAAATAAAATACAATGCAAACAGCGTTCGTATCTTACCTTTGGCTCTAACTATGGATCCGTCAACAAAACCGGTGGGTAAATGCGGGAGTCGATGACCTTTTTATGCTCCAATAATTTGTGGATACAGATGAATAAAGTTTGAATCCACTGTGCCCAATTTTTATGTTTGTTGGTGGTGAAGTTATTTGGTTGGTGGGGATAGTTGAGAGTTTAATGTGACAAGAATTTACATAAATGAACTGATTGTGAAAACAGGGCCTTTTCACCCCATTAAATGAAGTGTTTTTCAGTGGAGTGGTAGGTAGTTGCATGTGTTTAATCACCTAAATACTACTGCATGTGTTTATTAATAAAAAGCCTATTATAATATAACAATTTAAGGAATTTAAAATTTTCATTCAGCTTGTCCGCCGAATTAGGGGTTATATTTTAGTAGACTTATTTATTTATTTCTTCTTTAATTAATGTGTCAAACCTAAATAATCAACATATTTCCTGACACATCTATTTTGCCTGCAACTGTACTTGTCAACTCATTCCCAATACAAAAGGTGGACCATCCTTGAGGGTATTCATGGCAATGCATGTATTTTTAGGGCAATTTAGATGTATTAGAAAAGGTAGGGCAAAAAAGATGTTGACTTCCACATATAGGGCAAATTGTGGTATTTCCCTAAAATTATATGAGAAGTTTATTTATTTTAAACTCATAGTAAACGAGAAAACTCTCCTAGAGAGACTATATTGTACGCTTTAACGGTTCAAATTTTTGCCCAATCAGAATAATGACACTTTAAATTTTTTAAATTTAAAAAATGAACGGATTTAATTTTGTCATTTTTGTGTACTCACTTCGTCCCGCATCAAGGGTGCATTTTATTTTTTTGCACGTAGATTAAGGAGTATTATTATTTAATGTGTAGTGGGTAATTGTATTAGTGGGAGTGTGGACCCCATGTTTTAATTGTATTAATGGGTGAGTGTGGGACTCATGTGTATACAAAAGAAAGAAAACCCTTTGTATGTGATGATCAAAATGGAAAAAAGATATTCTTGTGCGGGACGGAGGGAGTATCATTTTTGTAATACTAATTGTATGATTGATATGTGAGAGGACAAAGAAATCCAACATCAAGTAGAGTTGATATTTTCTTCTTTATGGTATTTTCGTCTCTCCAACATGCCATCTATTTAACGGGACTACACATTATTTCAAGATATTATACGGAATGCGAATAGTGGATTCTGTATTCCAACAATTCACTTAAGTTGATTTTAATACACACAAGCATAAATGTCTTTTCAATTTCACATATAATTAATAAACTCCTTATATATGTTGTCACAGTTTAGTTTGAATTGAACTTGATTGACTCCCATATGTTGGGCAGTAACCAAACATCGATCTTACATGTCTTTATCCACTATATATACCTTGCTATTTGGATCAATTTGATCCGGATCAATAACCTTTTAACAAGGTCCAATTACTATTTTAACCTTACGGCTAATTTAACTTATATAAGTTCATTAATTAGGTTAATTAATTTTCTTCCATAAATAAACTATAACTAATTTAAATTTATTTGAATATCGTATCTTAGTATTACTATTTTTATTTTTTTTGTTTCTTCTATATTATATATATATTATATTTAAAATTAATTTTATCTAATAATTATTTATTCAAAAATGAAAAAAAGTATGGACGATTTATTAAATTATATATATTATACTTAAAATTAATTTTAATTAATTATTATTTATTAAAAAGGCATGGACGATTTACACTACAAAAAAAATTATTTTTTAACAATGAAATTTACCAACAGTGAATTCCATTGTTAATTATCGGCAGATTAGCAACAAAAATGACAATTTTCTTTTAGCAACAGAATGTCAATAAATTTATTCTCTATTTTACTAACGGAATTCAATCCGTTGGTAATTATCGACGGATTACCAAGGAAATCTTTATATAAATTACCAACAAAATATTTACCAATGGAATTGAATTTTAATTGCTAAAAATTTACCAACCTTCACTTTACCAACGGATTACGCTAGTAAATCAATTTAACAATGTAATTAAGACTTCTACTAATAAAATATTCCGTTGGTAAAAAATACTTCAGTATTTTTGTAGTGTTATTAAATTTAAAGTTAGTTTGAAATGAATATAATTTTAAATTTTAAAGTTAATTTAAATAAATTTTAAACATAAATATTAAAAGATATTAAATTTGTATATATTTTTAATTTATATAATATAATTTACAACATAAAAAAAACATACACAGTAATAAATTATTACTTCATAGTAGAGTAAAAAAAATAATTTCATTTTATAATATACAATGAACTATTAACTTTAAGGTAAACACTTGTACGAGATAGTCTCACGGATCTAATTCTGTGAGAGGGATCCTTTTTAGATCCAGATTTATCGCTTTCTAGAAGATTTTTTGATTCACTGTTATGTTTCTAGCTAATAACGCAAATTAAATTGCATTTTTGGCGCAACATCATATTTATTATGGTTGAGGTCTCAGGAAAAGTGATAATATTTTAATATATATTAGTATGTGTGATCAATGAAAATTTATAATCATCCAATATATTATTTAATAAACAATTTGTGCGATAGTTGAAAAAGTAAATTTGTGTGATAGATGAAAAAATAATGATATTTTTAGTAGAAAATGATATTTTATAATAATAAAGTGATAATAATCAATTGAATTGTTTTATGAAAAATAATTTAAAAGCTAGATAAAAGTGATAAATTATTAATAAAAAATAATATCTAATAAATAAAAAATTATAACTTTCGTAATTAATATTTAGTTATAAAAATTGATAATATTTTTTAATAAAATAAAGTATACTACTTTTAAAAATGAAAAAATTATTTATTTTAAAATATTATGAACAGGAGAAAAAAACTGTTGCGTGCATTTTTCATAGCATTTATTTAAATGAATTATACGCTAAACAACATCTTAGCATTTATTTAAATGAATATATATAAAATATAAATGTATATAATTATTAGTTTATAAATATAACTAATGAAGAATTTTATTATTAAAATTGTAAATATAATTATTTACTAATAATTATAAACCCATTTATATATATATATATATATATATATATATATATATATATATATATATATATATATATATATATATAATTTTGTTTAATTAATAATAATAAATTAGATATAGATTAATATTTATATTATAATTAAAATTATTTTATAAGAAAAGTAAAACAATAAATGCATCTCATTAGTTCAATTAATATGATAAATTCTTACCTAAATTATAATTAATACTACCTTATATGTTAAAAAGGGTAATTTAGTCTATGAACATTTTTAATTATTCAAAACTTACCATAACAATTCAATTGATCCGGATCAATTTGATCCGTTTATATTTATCCATAGTTTAAGGCAATTAAACTTAGTAATTGATGTAGATTTCTTTTGTCGTCTATCTTTCAACACATGTCGAATATATATATATATATATATATATATATATATATATATATATATATATATATATTAATTAATTAGGAAATGTAAGTGGCAAAGATGTCATTGCATGACTATATATAGTAATTAATTTGAAAATACAAGTGACACAGATATAATTGCATGACTATACTGGTGTATACATAGTAGTAATTAATTTAGAAATTCAAGAGACAAAGATATAAATTCTACCAAAATTTTCTATTCTTATTAGAAATTAAATTAAACATCATAACACAAAAATATTCATGTGTGGTTGAGAATTAAGTTTGTTATAATATCTTAATAAAAACATATGCTATCTTTGAGACTGATCATATGCAATATGACATTGTATAATATCAACTAGAATAAAATGTCAGGAAATAATTTACTTAATCCGTTCATTTAAATTGTGAACAATTTTTATTTTCGTTTGTCTCACTAAATTTTAAACAATTCTTATACATTCTGTCGTAATAAAAGTACTCAATCTGTCTGTCGTAATACATGAAAAAACAACTATTCAAACAATCGTAAATACAAATGAGAGGTGTAATCTTAAATGAGATAAAGGAAGTATTTAATTTGGTGAGTGAATCAAAATTCACAAAGAAAAGATGATCTGTTAAAATATAAAGGAGAGATACAATATTAAATGGTACATAATATAATAATAATAATAATAATAATAATTATTATTATTATTATTATTATTTGTTCCATGAAAATCTAGGTAACTAAAAATTAAGGTTACATTTTTTTTTTGAAAAAATAAAAATAAAAAACAGCAAAGAAATACAGATTTTGTATCCCTACACTCAATTTTCTTAGCCTAAGAAAATAGTTAGATAAAATTTCTCCCACCTCGTCCGCTGTGTATGTATCAGAGAGATAGCTCTAAAAGGGAGTGGTCAACACTTTTATTTCTCACAAATAATTGCCCTCCCCAACCCACCCCAACCCACCCCACCCCCAAATTATTATTATTTATTTTTATATATATAATATAATGCTTAAAAAACTCTCATCTCCCTCATAAATATCCATTGTCCTTTCATTTACATAATTTCTCTTTTTTTACCACTAGCCCTTGATGAATGGATTCTACTACCCTAGTTTTATTATTATCATTACTATTATTTTCTCTTATCCTCACACAAAATTTAACCTTCTTTTTCAGGGGGTTCTCTGAAAAAAGTTGGGTTATTATTTTTAGCCCTTTAAATTCTTTAAATAGCTGCACCAGTTGTGCTCATTTGATTCATAACTCATCTTCAAAGCAACCCCAATTCTCTTTCTTCTTACAAACACTGTACTAATTTCTGTCTGAATTTCTTCCCAAATCTCCAACACTAATGGAAGTTCCGGAGCAGCTCTGTTACATTCCTTGCAACTTCTGCAGTATTATTCTTGCGGTACAAAATAATAAAAAATAAAATAAAATTATTTTCTATCTGGGATCTGGTTTTTATTCAATATTACCATAAAAATATATTTATTTATACCTAGTTTTTTGTTTGTATATGTACATGGTGGAGTTCATTAGTGGTTTCTTGTATGAATTTCTATTATGATTAAAGCTGACTTTTGTTTCAGAAATCAGTTTTTTTTTTGGTGCTCTTGTGATGCAGATATAATTAATTTTCTTCATCAGGGTTTTCTTGTTTCCTTTTTCCTGATTCAAATAGTCATGTCTACATCATCAACCCTTTTTCTTTTTTTTTCTTTTTTTTTTTCATGAAATAATTCTAGTAAAACTCAAGGTGGATTATATTGTGTTGATATAATTGAAAAGTTATTGGGTTAATTATTTTAAAGGTGATGAAGACAAGTCTTCTTTTGAGCTGGATCAATTATATTCTTGAAACTCACCCTCTCCTCAAATTAAACTAGGGTTAATCTTTTTTTTTTTTCAAACCCTTGTTTGTTTTTCAAAAAGGGCTTCATTGTTCTTCATCCTTTAATTTCTTTTTATTTTTTTGGGAGTTTTTGTGAATTTGAAAAGTAGGGTTTTGATGTGATATACTACATGTTGTTTGGATTCATCAAAATTATTATTATTATTATTATTATTATTATTTTTAATTTGGAAAAAATATATAAATATGCAGGTGAGTGTTCCATGCAACAGCCTGTTTGATGTGGTGACAGTTCGATGTGGGCACTGCTCCAATCTTTGGACAGTGAATATGGCTGCTGCCTTCCAATCTCTTCACCCCTCTTGGCATGATCAAATGGTATCTCTCTCTCTCTCCTCTTTCTCTCTCTACAAACATCTCAGCTCGATTTGTGGGCGATCATAGGCTTCTGAAATCTAGGGTTTACTTCTTTTGAGGGAATCAAAACACTTTTATTTTGTTTATTAACGTTTTCTTGTTACAACATGTTTCCTAGAGTTCTTACATCTGAAAACCCTAGCTACCTGCCCAACCACCACCAAACTACCTACTATTTCTGATTTTTTTTTTTTTTTGGAATATATTGATTCTCTTATTTTCAATTTATTTTTTAAGTTAATTGTGTATTTATTTTTATTTTTACTGTTTTTGTTTATGAATTTTTGGGTTTCTGGGACTTGGGAACTTAGGGCAAATCTAAGATAAGTAAAAAAAAAAGAAAAAATAAATGAAAAGAATATTAACATGAGGAAGCTGTCTGATGCAATAGAAACAGATTTATTTATATATTTATTTAATTTCATCAAAAATTTTGGATTGGGCTGCCATTTTTTTCTTTATCATTCCTAACAGATTCAGTCACTTCAATGTCGTTACTTCTTCTTTTATCTGAGACAACATCTTTTCAAAGCAGCCCCTTTTACTCCAGATCTTCTCTCTTTTTAATAATAATAATTTTTTTTAAAAAAATCTCCAATCACAAATTGTGTAATAAAACCAAACAAACCATACAAATAATTATGCGATATTATTCCACTAAAGTCATACTATTTTTATAACTTATTTATCTGTGACATGAACCAAGATTAATTAGTGCTTTAAGGGATGTTCATATGCTAAATAAATCAAAAAAGAAAAGAAAGAAAAAATTGTTATCAGTATAGTGTTACAGCTAACGGCTCAATTTTAATCTTAGATGAAACATATATATAATTATAAAAAATGAAAAATAAAAATTATTAATTTTTCTTGATTACATGATATATATATCATATTCATGTCTAATTAATTTCAGGCTCCAAGCTATACTTCAAATGAATACAGAGTTGACATAGGGTCCTCTTCAAGATGGAACAACATGATGGCAATGCAGCCTTCTCTAATGAACAGACTACCCGAGCAGAGAATCGTAAACCGTCGTAAGTCTTTTAAATAAATTTCGTTTCGTGTCGTGTTCGTGTTCACCACATACAGATTGATACATGATAAATCTTTCGTCGCAGCTCCGGAGAAAAGACAACGCGTCCCATCTGCATACAACCAGTTCATAAAGTAAAGGAACCCTAAAACTTATTCCACCATTATTAAATTCACTCTTTAATTAAGCCTACATTATTGAAGAAATAGTAGATACAAACATTAAATACGAAATTTATTAATCAGAAAATTATGCATTTGAATTGCAGAGAGGAGATTCAAAGAATCAAAGCGAACAATCCAGAAATCAGCCACAGGGAAGCTTTTAGTACTGCTGCCAAAAATGTAAGTAGGCATGCTAGTAATTTTAGACATAACCTAATTAAATAACTGTACAATTTTCAGAAATAGAAAATTAAATAATTGTACATGTTTTATTTATTGTCTGATTTAATTAATTGCACATTAATTCATGGTTCTTATTTTCAAACAGTGGGCACACTTTCCTCATATCCATTTTGGGCTAATGCTAGAGAGCAATAACCAGGCTAAAATTAATGAGGTGAGATAATTAATAGCTTTTATTTACTGATCTAATTTATTTAAGACTATCTTTTTTTTTTTTGTCTCATATGTTTTTTTTTTCTTTTCATCTTCCTTATTTAATAGGTGGGTCGTGTTTGATTTGAATAATATGGAAAATTGCAGACATATTATGAAATTATCATATATGCCAAGAATTAGCTCTATGAGTTAAGAGAGAGTTTAGTTTTTAATTTACACCAAGCTATTAAAATTTATTTTATTTAATTTACTACCTAAGTTATTCTCACATAATTAAATGTAATAATTCAATATATGACTAGCATATATAATTTGTTCTATCACATCTCATTATGAAAAGCATCCGTTACATCCTTGTCTCATGTGTGAAATTAAATATAAAATCTATCCATTTTATGTTTATTTATGAAGCTTTATTTACTGTCATGCATGGGTTGTCCGGACTTCCAACTACATTATATATGATGTATCATCTCTCGTGCAATAAACGATTGACTTGTGACACTTAAAAAAAGAAAGAGCTAGTCTCCTGTGAAATGAGTTTACAGTGTAAATCCCTTTAATTTATAATCTAATAATACATATGTGTGATAATAAATTTGGAAAGGGAACTACAGAGTTTACACCGTAAATCTGATTTACACAAGTATTCGCCAAAGAGAAAATATATTCAACGTGTCACTCATACAACTACTGGCATAGAAACTTATTCACGAAAACGTATGTGTTCGTGTGATGTATTGGGGAGGTAGCATTAAATTGATTGATAGGTGACCAAACAAATGTTGGTAAAAACAATAAATAGCTAAAATAAACAAGAAATGTCTGATTTACATGTTTATGTGTATCATATATGGCAGGGTTCTGAGAAGCATCAAATGAGGAGGGCTGCAATTCTGAACAAATGATGGATGGGTAGCTACCATGATGTTATAATAATTATATTAATATTTTATTTTAATTTCATATAGTATAAGTCTTGCATTTAATTTCACATGTCAGTACTATTGCTACTTCTACTGATTGCTTCATCATTGTCTTTTGCTGTTATTTTCCAGTGAAGTTTCCTGTTCAATGCCAATTGAACATTGTTTTTGAGTAAAATACTGCCAAACATATATATATGCCTCAATAATTACTTCACTCTTTGTTGGGTTGGACTCATTAAGCCCATTTCTGCTACTAATTTAACTCCACTATTACAATATATATATTTTGGAAGCCAAATACATGATTTTGAATTTGGGGATAAGATACATAATTTTACAATTTTACAATATAATTTTATATTGTAACATAGGAGTGAGTTATGTACAATATCATCTTAAACTAATAAAGAAATTAAGAGAATTTTCATGTCCATATCTTTTTAATCACATGCACACACTTTATAATTAATCTACTTATCAACTCCAATATGAACCAAATATTATTTTGGAAGTGTATATTCTTATTCCTTATAATTGTGGATTCATTTAAACTAAACGGGTCAATCCGAATTAATTTATGAACCTATAATACATACATTCGAATGTACAATTAAACAACTTGATACCAATATAAAGTCTCTTGTGATCAAATGGTGATTATGTGAGACATGTCACATGTTAAAATATGTTTGTTATTGATAGTTAAAATTATTTTATTTATTTTTTAAGTATGATGAATGAACATTAAATTATGATTTTAAGGATTATAATATGATTCACTACTAACATACTTTAACTACCAATAAACATACTTTACCTATATAATAATATATTTTAATAATAATTCAATACATCTCAAAATCCATTTCACATGCAACCAATCTTGTAAGAAATTGTCCTTAGAAAGCTTTTTAACTCTATTAAGGCCATCGATGTAATATATGTTAGGTTTTCTTGTTAGTTGGAAAAATGAAAATTCATAAAGAAGTGGTAGCTACTCTGTTAGTAATTGAATTGCTCCATAAATATTGTTTCTAGCCTATCTATGAAACGTACAACATATGCTTCAAAGAGTTCTTACTCCACTCTTTATTTCACAAATTCTATTTTCTTCCATCTTTAAATTTATGCAAGAAGTAAAAAATCAAATTATATTAATATCTATACAATATCGGAATACTACAGAATTGTCAACTCCTTTTTATTATACGTAACTCAATAATTTTATATGCTCTATTTTTCTTATTACATTAAATTACTTAAAATACAACCTCCTATATATCATATACGTCTTCTTGTACCAAAAAGAAATGTGTAATTTACTTATGTCCGATTTTGTTTCTAAGGCTTAACATTTAGGTTTAGTATTAATTTTAAGGGTTAATTGAAAAAAAAAAAGTCACGCACCTTATTCCTATAATAAATTAATCATCACCTTTAAGAAATTGCAAAAAAGAACACCACTTTTAAATATTAATTTTAGCGCACCCAATTTCTCAAAAAATAATCTCATTTTTAGTCACAAATTGGGTGCGTTTTGCAACAATACTTAAAAGTAATTTTTTTTCAATTTCTCAAATGTGGGAATTAATTTACAATATGAGTAAAGTTATCGTGGTTTATTTGCTATTAATCCTAATTTAAAATGTATAGGTGTAATTAAACATAGAAAAAAGATGGTAACATAAAAGATTCACATACAATATATATAGTTAATATTTTAATAAAAAATTATACTTGAATTAATAAAGTGAAACTTTTGCAGTTGATTACTCCCTCCGTCCCGGTCAAAGGTCCTCATTTACTTTTTGCACGTGGATTAAGGAGTTATTATTTTATGTGTAGTAGATAATTGTATAAGTAGTGAGTGGTGGTCCATATGTGGGGCCTTTTACTAAAATGAAAAAATGATAACCTTTGAATAAGACGTCCAATATAGTAAAATGAGTACCTTTCGGTGGGACGGAGAGAGTATTTCACTATACGAATATCATAGTATAAATTAAGAGTGATAATGTTTTTAACAAAAAGTGATAATATCCCTGTAAGAAGTGATAACTATTTAGTAAACCTTAAAAACGATCCCAAGACTTGCCCGTTATTCAATTTAGAATTTTTTAAATCAAGTAATTAGTTTTGAAATTTTTAATGTAAGATAATTATGTGTTTGGAGATGTTATATAGAAGAAGATGATTTGTCATGCATTATGAAAAAAATTCCAACACCTATATTAATAATGAGACATAGGGACAACATTAAATTCAAATCATTAATTGATATCTTACAAAGACAGTGTATTGCTTCCAAATCATCCAAAACTGTCAAGTTGGTTTGATCAAAAATATTAGACCGAATTGAAGGGCGTAATTAATGAATTTGGAAATAAATATATGGATCCACCCAATTATTTTATTTAATTTTTTCTTTTTATGTCGGAAGATCATTAAGTCTTTATAGTAACAAAATCATTTTTAGAATCTAATAAATTTTTATGCCTGGTAAAAGAAAATCACTGTTTGTTCGTGATTGTGGAATTAAGGCATTTCTATGTCTCACTTATATTATTTATTATACACGTTTTTTAAAAAAAATAAAAAAATAGAAAATTTATACTTTGAGCAACATATATATGTGAGAGTTTTATTATTAGTTATCATTTTTTATAAAAAAATGTTATAAATTATTATTTTATTAAAATTTTTATTCCTTTTTAATTATATTATAATTTTTTATAAAATAATATACTGTATTGGTATTATTTTTTATTAAAATATAATCATATATATATATATATATATATATATCAGTGTGTTTGCCTTATACTTTAGGCCCAACTTTCTAATTTTGTTTGGTAACTTTTCGAAATAAACATCAATGATAGCTAGCTAGTTTGTAGTAAACCCCATTATCAATTACTTCAAGAAAAGTAATTTTTTAATGTAATAATTTTATAAAATAAAAAATTAATAATTGAATGAGATTAATAAATTGTAAAACTAATATTTGTAAATGAAAAAGGAACAATAAGTTATTGTAATTCACATTCATGTGTTACATTTTATTAGACCAATTGATTTTGAGTATTGACTTGAAAGAGGAAGAAGTCTAGATGAATGTAATTAATGTGTAACATATTTTATTTTTTTAACTAAATTTTAAAACACATTTAATAGCATTAACATAATATGAACCAATTAACTACATTTTCAAATATTTAAAATTTTAGACTTGTGAGTAACTCTAGAGTACTATTCTACTCATAAAAATAGAGAGTGGGTCCAAATAAGAAATACTCCCTCCGTCCCGCCCCAAATGTGCATTTTGCTTTTTTGCACGTAGATTAAGGAGTATTATTATTTAATGTGTAGTGGGTAGTTGTATTAGTGGGAATGTGGACCCCATATTTTAATTGTATTAATGGGTGAGTGTGGGACCCATGTGTATAAAAAAGGAAAGTAAATTCCGATCAAAATGAAAAAAAGAGATCCTTACTGCTAGACGGAGGGAGTATACATTCAATTTGGTGGGTCTAAAGAAAATTTATCAATGGATTTTTCATTGAGCGAAAAGTTTATGGAGTCAGAGACTTTTACTGAAAATTTGAGAGATTAAGAGCTTACAAGAAATTTAGTGTAATATAAAATACCTCCTTTGCATATATTTAAGAAATATACTTTCATTTTCCGGGTTCACTCTAAAATACTCATTTTCCTTTATATTAAAATGACTCCATGTATGATTCACTATTCACTATTTATATAACTATATATTATACATAAAATAATAATACTCATAAAATATTCATGTAAAAAAGAGCAAATGATCAATTTTGAAGAGGACGGAACTATTATTACTTTAGGAAAAATCAAAAGTGTAAAACAGTAAAAGGTTAACAATATGATAAAATTTACACAAGTGTAATATTTGTCATTTAAGAGAAAATTTAATTAATTACTTTCCAATACATAGAAAATTATTCTTAAAGGGATAATCGAAGTATAATCTTCTAAATAAAAAATACTCCTTCCGTTCCGTCCAAAGATAGCTATTTGCTTTTTGTGCTTTTTGTGCGTAAATTAAGGAGTATTATTATTTTATATGTAGTTGATAGTTATATTAGTAGTAAGTGATGGGCCACATGTAGCATCTTTTTTTACTAAAAGTGAGAAATGAGAACATTTGAATGAGACGCCCAATATAGTAAAATTGAGATCTTTCGATGGAATGGAGGGAGTATTATTTTATAATTTTTGCATCCCGATTACCGATTGCTCTTTATTATATAAAAATTTACTTTTAAAAGAAATAAAATATTACTTTTTTGAATGAAAATATTACTCTCCAAATTTTAATAAATATATTGTATGATTTTTTATATTCTTGTGGAAATAATTTCATTTAGATAAATGATTATAGTATCTCTTAAAAAAAAAAGGTTAATTTTTCACATATGATTTTATAAAAAACATATACTTAATAAACTGAGTTTATAGAAAACCTCCTCTTAAGATAATAATTTAACTTTAAAGAGTAAAATTTAAATGTATCGTACACAATTTTTTGTATTTTGAGTTTTATTTAGGGGGTGGGGGACCCAGGGTATGTGTAGTTGAAGATAAATGATAGGGATATCACTTTTTCTGCCCTATATGACACATGCAACATCTTTTTTGCCCTATACTTTTTAAAACATGTAATTTGCCCTGTTTTTTGTGTATATTCCTAATTTACCCCCTGACACATGTCATATCTTTCCCTTTTTTTTGAAATCTCGTGATTACTGCCCAGCGGTTAAAAGTACGCTTTTAATGGCATTGAATTTGGGGAGAGAATCTTTGACCCCTTTATCTCAAAATTTTTTTGTTATTTACTCCCTGTATCTCTCTCTCTCTTTTCATCGGCACTCATCCCTCCCATACTCTCCCTTTCTCTCTCTCTCAAACTATCGATTTTTCTGTCGAACACAGCTCTCCGTCCGGGCCTCCGGCGTGTCGTTCAATCCATCGTCATCTCCACGTCGAAAATTAGCAGTAGCAAATATGGATAACCAGGTATTCCGTCTTTAGGATTTTAGAGTTTTATGGTTTTTGCGATTTAATGGTAACTGTTCTTGTCCCCTAAGGAAGTAGAGTCTGCACCGTATGAATTTGCCGTGTCTGTTTGAGTATAATTGGAAATTTCATTGTAATTTGTAGTGTAATTGAATTTGTCGGCATATTTGTTCTAATATTTTTTAGCTTGTCCGCCAATTTTTTGGCCCTGTTTGAGCTTGTCCGTCGATTTTATGAGTTTTTTGAGCCTGTCCGCCGAGTTTCTGAGCATTAGATAGCATTATTTTGCCATTATTTCTGCTTAAAATAGCTTGTCCGCCGTTTATGTGTCTTTACTGTGCTTGTCCGCCGGTTTTTATAGCGTAGTTGAACTTGTCCGCCTAAAATTGTAGTACAATAAAGCATGTCCGTCAATTTTTTGTCACTGTTTGAGCTTGTCCGCCGAATTTATGCGTTTTTTGAGCCTGCCCGCCGAGTTTCTGACCATTAGTTAGCATTATTTTGCCATTATTTCTGCATAAAATAGCTTGTCTGCCTTTTTTTGCCTTTAATGTGCTTGTCCGCCGATTTCTCTAGTGTATTTGAACTTGTCCGCCGATAATTGTACATAAAGTGACCTCGTCCGTAAAGATTTGTAGTACAAAATAGCTTGTCCGCTAATTTTTTGGCCATGTTTGAGCTTGTCCGCCGAATTTATGAGTTATTTGAGCCTGTCCGCCGAGTTTCTGACCATTAGTTAGCATTATTTTGCCATTTTTTCTGCATAAAATATCTTGTCCGCCGTTTTTGTGCCTTTGATGTGCTTGTCCGCCGATTTTTCTAGTGTATTTGAACTTGTCCGCCGAATATTTGTAGTACAACATAGCTTGTCCGCCAATGTTTTGGCCCTGTTTGAGCTTGTCCGCCGATTTTATGAGTTATTTGAGCCTGTCCGCCGAGTTTCTGACCATTAGTCAGTATTATTTTGCCATTATTTCTGCATAAAATAGCTTGTCCGCCAATTTTGTGCCTTTAATGTGCCTGTCCGCCAATTTTTCTAGTGTATTTGAACTTGTCCGCCGATAATTGTATGTAAAGTGTCCTCATCCGTCAATATTTGTAGTACAAAATAGCTTGTCCGCCAATTTTTGTGCCTTTACTGTGCTTGTCCGCCGATGTTTTTATGTATAAAATGTAGTCACGTCTTATATCTAATCGAGTTGGCATGCACTGTAGTGGAGCTGGAAACGCAGTGGACTTCAAACTCGAAAAGTAGGGATTAAAGGTTATTGTAGGCCTTCCAAAGCTCTTAATTGCATACGCGAGGTGCTTACAAAGAGTGGCGATCAAACAGTGCGGAGTTCCGAAGATCTTGTTTCGGGCATTTCTGGGATTTGGATTCAGATTACGGGTCTCCTAAAGCTTTATTTCAGCTGATGGCTCAGGAGGTTGTAATCCCTGGTTCAGATATGTACTCCCGGTACTTCAGGGTGTCTGATACAATTCTTAGCTTCACACCCATGGAGTTTATGCGTGTCATGGGACTAGGGTTTGAGGACCGTGGGGATATTGACCCGAATGATTCATATCTACCACCTGCACACAGTTTGTTTGCTACGTTTCGTACGAAGAGGGTCCTGGTTGATGAACTTATGCGAAGATTCAGTGAAAACAAATATAAGGGCCACAATGCGGTGAAAGCGGCCAACATTCTACTGCTGTACTACTTTTTGCTAGGCCGGGATACGTCAAAAGCATACATAGAGCCCTGGGTATGGTACTTAGCTGAAAATGATGACCTGTGGAACTCTTTCCCATGGGGTAAGTACACATACCTAACCCTACTGCACCATATGGACTCTGTAAAAACTACGGTGCAAGAGTTAGACAAACAGCAGCACATCAACTTTTATGGATGCTCATTTGCCCTAGCAGTAAGTGATACTGATTTTATTGCACCAATTTTATTCTTAAACTAAATGCATTTAAAAAGATATATGTTGACATGAACTTACTTTGATGTTTGGTCACAGGCTTGGGCCTCTGAGCGAATCGCAGGTTTTGCAGCAATGTTGACCGATAGTCAGCCCGATCTGAATGTCAGACCTCTGTGTCTTCGCTGGACATATACTGCTGCTAAAAAAATTGACGACACTCAGTTTTTTAGACAGGTTTGTCACTTTTATGTGTATACGATTAAGATTTTGTTTATCTAAGTTGGATGCATTTGGAGGCATTTTTTTGTCACCTAAGTATATGTATTTATGTTTTATTGTTTTACTTTCAGGGCCCAAGAGTGGTTGATTTACCTGCCATCCTCCCTGAGGAGTCCCGCCGATCATACTTAAGGGGAATACATTCTGATTGGAGTTCTGGTTTTCAAGTGACCTTTAGGGTATTTGGGGATCCAAAGCCAAAAGGGAAGGCTAAGGGTAAGAAACAGGTGCAGCGCTCTAGTTCAGATTCCGAAGATGAAATGCGTGGTCAAGGTGCCATTCCGGTTGCTGATACATCATTCTGGGGACAACAAAGAACAGCAGCACCGGAGGACTTACTACGTGATTTTCATGCCTTCGGAGGGGACGACGATGACGATGATGATGACGAGGTAATGAGTGATCATGATGACAGATCTTACATACCCTCTGAGGATTCGCCCCCGCGGCCATCTTAGTCTGGCCCCCATAATGCTGTAGTACCACATCCAGTAATGGCCATTCCGGAGAGATCATATCCTCATGTGTTTGGAAGATCATACTTCCCTTCAGCTGGATTTCAGCCACCAACATATTCTACTTCTTTTGGTGGATATCAGGGACCAAATCAGTTTAACTTCGGTGGATTTCAGGTCCCACATCAATTACATCCGTATGGTGGAAGTGAAAGGTCACAGCAGGGTCAGTACAGTGGGTATGGAGGATCTGTCTATAGCCAAGTAGGGCTAGGGTTTCACGGATCACCTGGTAGCCCTCCATCTACCCACGACGATGTCCATCCTCAATCCAGGTCAAGTCCATAGTGGGATCACTCTGTGCCTCATCAGCAGAGAGAAGATAGTGGGGGTATGTCTCAAGAACATTACGATCGAATAATGAGGAGAATGGATGATCATGATCAAAAATTTTTCGAACATGAAGCCCTTCTCACTCAGCTGCTGGATCGAGACGACAGACTAGAGAAGAGAATTGAGAAACTGGATGCAGAGCTCGCTGATATCCGCAGGAGGTAGGAGGATAGCCGCGGTGAATTTAAAAGGGTTGCTGGATGGTTGATTGGAGCACAGACCCGTGTGCACCGTAGCCACGAGAGGTCAATTCTTGGTAACATATATAAAATGTTTAAGGATGGATTTAAGGGTCCACCACCTGAGCCATCTACATACGAAGTACCAAGTGTTCCGGATACCTTTGAAGAACAACGAACTGCACAGACTATACCCCCACCTAGTAGTTATGCAACACCAGGGGGTCTATTTGCCGGAGATGTGGAATTGGTACCAGGTGACTCAACAAGATTCCCTGAGGCATCCGAACCATACAGACAGGCTAGTTATTCTACTCCCGGAGTCTCAACTCTTGTAGGGCCTAGTTATTCTACTCTCGGTGACACTGGGATCAGTATGGTGTCAGCTGAAAAGTACTTCCAACGTCGTCCGCAACGCCCTAAGAGGAAAGCGACTGCAGTCCAATCCCCATACACAACTGTGGATGACGTCAAGGTCAACAGAGCGTGGGAAAAGTTCATGCTATCCCCTGTAACGTAAGAAATGTCTTTAAATGTGTTCTTCTTTTATGATTTTGTTGTTTATTATATAAAGGTTTTAACATACATGTGCAGGATCGATGTCGGCATAGGGTTCCAGGTGAGGAATGATTTCTTCGTGAGAATGATGACCCCCAAAGTCTGGCTGGATGATGAGGTTTGTAAATACAGCTTAAATATATTTAGACACTAATCCCATATATCTCATCGTTGAAATATTTTTTACCAGCATATTGATGCGTGTTTGGCTATACTAACACAAGCCCCTGACTACGTCGGAGTTCACCCGGATCATCGAATGCAATCGTATGCTATTCTACCGTGTCAGTTTTCGGTAAGTTTTTACATGCAATACGGCCTATAATTTTTTCTTATAATTTGTCCTTATATTTTGTAATTCTTTCTTTATCAGGCGACTTTAAAAGCAATTTGGGCTGAGCATGTTACGACACATGGCGATAACCCTCAGAGTTGGCTGACTTACCTCAAGAAAAGCTTGAAGTTTTGGATAGATGGTGGAAAGGAGAGCTGTCCTTCTGGAGGCCTCCGCAATGGACATGTGGCCGTAAAGAGTGGGATAAGGTTGAACGGGTGAGTATGCCATCATTATTTATTTTTTTGGGAAGAACTACATCATCACTGACATTATTCGGACTTCAATCTACAGTTGCTCTTCGTAGAGTGTTCGCATTCGCACCATTTCACTGTGTGTATCTATATTAGGTCGATGAAGATCGCCGTCTTCGACTCTTTGTTTCATACGTGAGATGAAAACAAGGCCATTGAAGATAGTAGAAAGGAGAGCACTATTCACTTGCGATGATTACTGCCTTTGATGTTCCACCGAAGTGGTGCCATCTATGACACTACTGAGCAGAAGTTCAGAGCCACTCTGAAGTGGGCTAGACCACAACCATCCATATGCTACGTTCAGGATGACAGTTGGTGTTGTGGTCAGGCATGCGTCAGAGAAATACAGTATCTACTCACTGGGGACGATTCATGGGGAAATGATCCACACCTGATGGAGTACCGGAGAAAATAGGCTCGAGATATTTTTTCGTACAACCTTTACGGGAGAAAGGGTGCGAATACAGACCTTTCTTTTCATTAGTTAGTTTGTACTTTCTTTTTCATGATGTATTATATGAGGTGCTATACTAAACCATTTTGAGAACGAAAGGTAGAAAAAATAATATTAATATTCAAATCATATTACATCGTACTTAAATATTGGCTCGACATTTCACTTTATTGTGTACCGGCTCTCCGCATCTGCTGCAACGCTGACGCACCCGAGTTCCCCTCGAAGTCTCTGCTGCACTACGCAGACAGGTGGTATGAGTTCTGCCTGCTTGGCGATGTGCTGGTGGCTCATTCACACAGACACTACCCACATGCTCAGGTGTTGACCAATCGGATGGATCGGGCACAGGCATCACAACATCTTGCCATAATGAAATGATAGCCGTTCGATGATACCACGGTGCAACAAATGCACTAGTCGCAAGTTTGCAATGGCTGTTACATGCACATTGATAATAGATAATTCTTTTACTAATGGTAGTATTGAATATGAAAGATTATATTATACGCATGTGAACTTACTCTATCGCCTTCAATACGTGAATGCATGGGTATTGATGGTACTGGAATCTTCCACACGAACAAGTACACTCCCTTAAATCAATTGTGAAGGTTTTTGAGGTGGAAGTGACCTGGAATGTTGTCGCTGTAATATTCTCCACTTTAAGTTTCCACGCCTCAGCGTTCAACGCAGCCAACTCGCTGTGTACTCGTGTGCAAAGAATATCCCGATTGTTCTCTGCACTCGTTCTTCTTTCATAAAACCATATTTGAATGAGAGCACGTACAACCTCTAACAAACTACAAATGGGTAGTGTTCTGGCCCAAAGGATGGCCTTGTTAAAGGTCTCAGCAGCGTTCGATGACGTGAACTCGTAACGACTGACCGGACAGTGAAACCTTGACCATTTACAGTAACCCCACACCTCCAGCAAAGCCATCAATCGAGAATTATTATGGTTGCGCAGCTTCCCTTCCCATCTGTGTAGCACGGTAATGTCATAAAACAAATAAAAATTACATACTAATGCTAAAAAGTGACCATACCTCTTAAATTCATTATTAGTGTATGCCTCCAAGGCCATAGTGAACTGAAACAACACATCCTTTCCGAAACTTTTGAGCCGTTTCTTTAGATGATACGAACATAAACCATAGTGTGCCTCAGGGTACACAGTATGTACAGCGTGTGATATACTTTTATGCGCGTCTGAGACAATTACTAGGCCATGCGGAGCTCCGTATAATTCTTCCAACCTTTGAAGAAACCAGCACCATGACTCATTATTTTCAGTGTCACCTACACCAACGGCCAAGGGAAAAACATTGTGGTTACCATCTTGTGTGACTGCAACGAACACGATCCCACGATACTTGGCTCTTATGTGTGTACCATCAATCACAATCACGGGACGGCCGGCTCGTGCAAAACCCAGTATCGAAGCACCAAGTGCGTAGTAGACATACCTACATCGAAGTACTTAGTACACAGATATACCTCATAATATAGAAGGGTTGTGTATTGACTTACTTGAAAGAGTTGTCATCTGCAGTTGCAAGTGCTGTATGAGTGCCTGGATTTTCCAACTTTAGGTGATGTAAGTACGAAGGTAGGGAACTGAAGGATGAACTATGGTCTCCGTAAGTGTGTCCTACAGCAATATGTTTTGACTTGAGGGCCAAATTATAGGAGATGTCGAAACCAATTCTTTACGTATCTCATCTGCCATTCCAGCAGGACACGATGACGTGGTTTTATTGAACTGTCGAGCTGCGTAGTATCTGCCAACAGTTTTCGAACCAACTTGCCTTGGCGCATTAGTGTCTGGGTTCAAACGACATACATGTGGAGGTCCGAACTTGATTACCCTCCATACTCCACCTAGGCCATTAGAATGCATCTCAAACATACAACGCTGCTCCACTCGGTACTTGCAGGCGACGTTGAGCCTGTAGGTGTCAGATTTCTTGACACGTGTCTCAACTTGATTCCGCAAGTTGTACATACCCAACGCATACTGGCAATCACCTTTATTATCGAAGACACTTTTTTCATGAATCTCCACTGATGTATCAATGTTGTTGTTGTCTTCAACTTCATTGTACACATTACACTGTTCCAAGAAACCTGCAACGATGGATTAGTTATTATTCAATTGGTATTAGAATATAATAAGGTGCAGTAAATTACCGGGTACTATATTCAACACATACCTGGAATGCTCCATGGACGGCTGCAAGACCTATCTGTGTCTTGACTAGGATGTACCGGTGTGGGCATCTGCATGTGTGTGGTAACGGGTTCCAGGAAACTCATTCCTCCTTTGGCTCTGATGTAGGAACAGAACCTTTCGAACATAGCAGTTTCAGGATCCTCATCTTCAGCATTGGGTTGATCAGCATCGCGCTCTTCATCTTGCGAAGCATCAGCACCCTCAAAATCCTGACGATGTGGACCCTCAAATGAATCATACCCATGGCCTTGCGATCCATCGGACCTATAGTCTTGAGAACCAGCAAAACCATCAAACCCATCACCCTCTGAACCCTCAAACCCAGCAGAGGAGCACATCTCATCTCCATTCTCCACCTCTTCTTCGTCCTGCTGTTCGCTAGCATACTCAATGTTTAAATCAATATTTGTCGTACGACTCAACACGCCCACGCCCACACCTATACTCGTGCTCGGTCCGGCCAAATCTTTGGGACAATGAATATCGACAGATGGAATTTGTGACCGAAGCAAGTCGGTCCAATATCTGCTCCCCACTGGCGCAGTACTAGTGCAACCATTATCAACTGATTGCTGTGGTATGGCCTTAACTGTGACAAACAGCATCGGATCATCAACCTGCTGATACAACCCCCTTATATCCATATCATCCTTCACCTTATATTTTGTTATACAACCACCGATGTCCACAAGTGCGTGTATAACATATTTGAAATGATTCAAATCGATGCAAACTAAACTGTGCACATGCCCAAGAATAAAATCCAACGTCAGCTGATCTGAATTTAAAACTAAGCTCGTCTGTTGGCCACGTACATACTCTAAACCTTGCCACCAGCCGCCCCACCATATACAAAAATTTCTCATTTCAAATCCAACGCCTAAATCTTTCAACAAAACGACAATTAATTGTTATATTTACACAGAATTCATAAAAAATAATACGCCAATTTAGTAGGTACACACAAATTAAGCATTAAATTATCAAGCACACATGAAAGTTAAACATTAAGTCGTACGTACGTGGACAAACTCAATTAAGTTCCTAAATCGACGAACAGGTCTATTATAATCGAAAGACATCATATAATATGCTTAAAAAATAGCCAAACATGCTCAATAATGCATTAAAAATTGGCGGAGATATTCAAAAACCACTAAATAATCGGCGGACATGCTCAATTAGGATAAAAATATCGGTGGACATGTTCACTTAGGAAGGAAAAATCGGCGGACAAGACCATTACGGGTGAAAAAATCGGCGGACATGATAAATTAGGGCGAGAAAATCGGCGGACATGCTCATATAGGGTGAAAAAAACGGCGGACATGATAATTTAAGGTGAGAAAATCGGCGGACATGCTCATATAGGGTGAAAAAAACGGCGGACATGCTCATATAGGGTTAAAAAAATGGCGGACATGATAAATTAGGGTGAAAAAATCGGCGGACATGCTCATATAGGGTGAAAAAATCGGTGGACAAGGTCATATATGGTACAGATTCGGCGGACATGCGCAAATATGGGGAAAACATCGGCGAATAGGCTCAATATTCGGTGGACAGGCTAAATTTTCGGCGGACAGGATCTACTGGCCACCTACTTTTGGCGGACTCCTTAAATTGGGCTACTATTTTCTGCGGACAAGCTGAAATACTGTCAAATAATAGGCGGATATGGACGATAAGTCTCAAATAATGGGTGGACATGCACAATTAACCATGCATATTAGCGGAAAAGTCTACGATGGGTGTACGTAATAGTATTCATGCATATTACATGCATACTTCACCATTTTCTTTGGCGGACATGGATATATATAACCATTTTACTCAGCGGACATGCGTTTTTGAAACCCTAAAGCCCTAAAAACCCTAAAACATTCAAAGAAAGTAATAAATAAAATACAATGCAAACAGCGTTCGTATCTTACCTTTCGCTCTAACTATGGATCCGTCGACAAAACCGGTGGGTAAATGCGGGAGCCGATGACCTTTTTATGCTCCAATAATTTTTGGATACAGATGAATGAAGTTTGAATCCACTGTGCCCAATTTTTATGTTTGTTGGCGGTGAAGTTATTTGGTTGGTGGGGATAGTTGAGAGTTTAATGTGACAAGAATTTACATAAATGAACTGATTGTGAAAACAGGCCCTTTTCACCCCATTAAATGAAGTGTGTTTCAGTGGAGTGGTAGGTAGTTGCATGTGTTTAATCACCTAAATACTACTGCATGTGTTTATTAATAAAAAGCCTATTATAATATAACAATTTAAGGAATTTAAAATTTTAATTTCGTGCATTTTAAAATTTGGCTTTTGCACTTCATTCAACTTGTCCGCCGAATTAGGGGTTATATTTTAGTAGACTTATTTATTTCTTCTTTAATTAATGTGTCAACCCTAAATAATCAACATATTCCCTGACACATCTATTTTGCATGCAACTGTACTTGTCAACTCATTCCCAATACAAAAAGGTGGACCATCCTTGAGGGTATTCATGGCATTGCATGTATTTTCAGGACAATTTAGATGTATTACAAAAGATAAGACAAAAAAGATGTTAACTTTCCCATATAGCACAAATTGTGGTCATTCCCATAAATGATATTATTGTCAACAAAAGAGAAACACATATATATAGGCATGGTCACACCATAAAGCATAATTGTCTTGAGAAAGTGTGTCTAATCGTTTTTGTATTAACACATGATTTATCCTTAGAAAAGTCCTGTCACTATATACACTCTCTCTTCACCTTTCCCATACATTAATATAATCATCATAATATATTTAAATTAAGTTAATTAATCACTATTTGGCTCTCTCAAGCCAATATTTAGGCCATTCCATGCATCTATACTCTAACCTTCAAAAATTAAATAACTAGAAAAATATTGCTATGCCTATTATATTATTGAAAGAAATGTATCACTTAACCAACAAAATATTATTTTCTTATTAGTATTTTAAATTTTACACCATTAACATTATTAATATATATAGACAAATATTTGTATATTTTCGCGCAGCAAGGCATCATCCCGTATTTAAGTATATACTTTTTTTTTAACACCCTTAAAAAAAATATCACCCAACATCACAAATTCAGAACACGCTTATATTTAAAAATTGTTGTACATTTTTTATTGCAACATAACTTACTATATCCGATCCGATTCTTTGGTCAGCCGATATATTCTGACTCTAAAACTGTCTATAAGACAATCACAACTTGAAACCGTTTCTAATACCGTCTCAATTAAAGACGGTTTCTTGTCGTCTCTAATTTGAGACGGAAAAAACCATCTCTAATACCGTCTCAAAGTGAAGACGTTTCTAACACCGTCTCAATGTTAAATTTGTTATTGTTGACCAATAGTCAACGAAAATTCTGTCTCTAATTCAAAAAAACCGTCTCAAACAGAGACGGCTAAAATTCCGTCTTTAATTTCCATCTCTTTTCTTGTTATATCTCTAATTATATTTTAATTTTAAAATTATCATATTTTAACTCATATAGAATACTAAATTTGAGCAATTTTTTTTTTACATAGCTAGATAGTACTAAATTATTATTTTATTTGGGATATAGTTGAATATATCTCATAAACCCAATTGGATTCGGGGCACGAAAGTTACCGTGCGCATTTTTATATTCTTTTATATATGATGATTTGTCACTCTTTAGTAAAAGTAACCGTTACTTTTAACATAAACACTTGGGAATCGAATTCACTGTATAAATCTTATGGTCTCTTTACGAGGGTTTATGATGTAAATCCAATTCACAAGAGACTAATTTTATTTTTAAATACAAATTACTATAATATCAATCTTATAAGTATTTGATAAGTTATTACTGTTTCTTAAAAAAATAAGAGTTTACAAGAGACTTACTCTACTTTTAAATACAAATTATAATATTAATCTTATAAATATATGATAAGTTATTACTGTAATTTCTTAGAAAAATAATATGATAAGTTATTACTGTTTCTTAGAAAAATAGCACTAACTTATTTTGTATTAGAAATCGTTACTCTTCCATACAAATAGTATTCCCTCATTTTGTAACAAGTTTCATTTTTAATATTCCACGTTTAAGATTTTTTTTTTACAAGTTTCATTGATTTTTTTTGGCATTTTTAGATAATAAATAAAGTGTTAGGTAATGTTATATACAGTGATGGTGCCACATGGTGGCAAGGTGGCCCCCCTCAACTTTTGCTATTTTTTACTATATATGTGTTAATTATTACCGTAAAAGTTGAATGACTTAATGGAATGTGTGTTCATTTTTCAATTGGAGGTCACAAATTCGAGTTTGGGGTGAAAACCCTTATTTTATATATTTTTCACCCAATTTTGCTTTTCAAACCTCATTATTTTTTCCAATTTTGCTTCTCAAACCTCATTGTTTATTTTATTTTGGATCTATTTTATTTCATTTTTTACATTTTTCTAAATCTATTTTTATTATTTTTTAGAGTAGTATTATTATTGTTTGTGAAGTGGAAGGAGATGTCTTTTCTATTAATATTATTAAGTAATCGGCCCTCCCCTCCCCCCCCCCCCCCCCCAATTTTGCTTTTCAAACCTCATTATTTTTTCCAATTTTGCTTCTCAAATCTCATTATTTATTTTGTTTTGGATCTATTTTATTTCATTTTTACATTTTTCTAAATTTACTTTTATTATTTTTTAGAGTAGTATTATTATTGTTTGTCGAGTGGAAGGAGATGTCTTTTCTATTAATATTATTAAGTAATCGGCCCCCCCTGAATTAAAATCCTGGCACCGTCACTAGTTATATATGAGTGTAAAAAATGAGTGATAAATTTAACATTAAAATAACTTTTAAGGTTATTAGATAAAATTTTGTTTCCTTTTTTTTAGTGAAAAATATGGTGAAGCGAATGAATTAGGAAAATGTGAAACCTCTAATGAAAATGAGGAAATATTATTAATTTTGTTAAAATAAGTTATATGGAGTAGGTGTTTTCGAGAATAGTAACAATCAAATATTTTGAAGAATAATACTCGATGGTCCAAAGAGTACACGAACTTTCCAAGAGGAGTACATATGAAAGTATCTCTCATTAATAAAAGATATTTAACGGAAAACCTAGATATAAATTTAAAACATTGAAAACTAAAGTAAATAATTATATAAGTTTTGAAACTCTATATACTTCAATCCTTAAAGCATACAACGCAACAAATGTATTTTCATTATTAGTATTTCGTAACATTGTATTTTTAAGTTCTTATGACATCGGAATTAAATATTTGCGTGAAAATTATTTGGACTGGAGCATACAATAATTATTTATCATCATAATACTTCTAATATTATGGAGTAATAGTCATGAATAATGGGTGTCCAAGATCATTATTTTATAGCAAAAATTTAAATTGAATCATGCACATTTAAATTAAATATTAATTTGATAGTGACAAAAGATTGTATTATTAGAAATTATAGTTGTTATATGGAGTATTTTTTTTTCTTTTTATGAAATAATTATGGACTTGTGGCACTTCACAGAAGTACTCATGTCAAATTTTGATGTATTTGTCGTAATTATTGGTTATATATACACTTGGTATGGGAGAATCTAGTGGCAAAATATCGATTATATACAAAATTAATGGTGTAGTTAACATTAAAAATAACACACATATTATTGAATTAAAAGAGATTGTGTGGTATAAAACATTACTTAAATAATTATTTTTTATAATAATGAATTATTATTCTTGTAAATGAAAAATATTACACATCTCATCAGAAATATAAAAATCACAATATATTAAAATTCCATCAGTAATAATATTTTTTATTAAAAACAATAATATTTATTTTTCATATATTAAAGATATTATAGGGTGCAAGGTAATTACAGATACAATAAATACTTTATCAAATTAAAATAATTAACACAGTTTGTTATAAAAAAAATTTTACTATATAATAATAATATAATAAATAACAATAATAATAAATAATGCATAAATTAATACTAAATCCGTGCGTGCAATACAAAGGATTTAGCGCAAATTTTCATGATTTTTCTCATGGTTTTTGTGCTTATTATAAAGAATTATGTACGTGATGGATGAGGGAGTCTATTGGACCTTATAGGTTCATCATGCAATATATTTTTTAAAATTATTTTTTAATACATAAAAAGTAAATAAAAAAATACATTTATAAAAAAATAAATTATTACTCTTTTAAATATAAGAATATTATTATTGTCAACAAGAATATAAAGATCACAACATATATCAAAATTGATATGTTTTATTTTTCATTTAGAAAAGTAATATTTCATCACTTTAAAGAGTAATTTTTCATTTTTCCATGGCTGCGTGAGCTTCCAGATCGACTGCAACTGCTGCCTTGGTAAATTAAAGTAGAAGAATTTAAAGAGTAATATTTTTCATTTAGAAAATTAATAATTCTCTCCCTCTAAAAAATAATATTCAAGTAATCAATAAACTAACTAATTTGCATGTTTGCCATAATTTATTAGTCCTCCCTCTCCATCTGTTCCATAATAAATTTCACACTTTTTTTTCATTTATTTCACATTAAACTTTACTACCAAAAAGAAAATATTACATGAATCTCCAACTCTAAAAGTATATTTTAATTATAAATTTGTCACTTCCACTCAACACATATAACATGTTTTATAATTTATTTATAATATAAAAATACTACATTATTTTTTAAAATAAATAAAATTGGTGAAAAATAATTTTTCTTAAATTCCATATTAATAATAGTGAATTTTATTATGGTACGGATAAGATATTTGTTTAATGAGTTAATTATAAAATGGGTTTGGGAAATGTGGATATATGAAGACTACACTAGTTAGAGTAACTGATTTAATAAATTAATAGGGCATTCAAAGTTGCATAGGGCGGCTGGTGGATATAGTAATGTCAAAATCAAGTCAGTAAATTGGTTTCAATGCATCTTAATCTTTTTATTTTTGACATTTTACATCATCACCCAATTTCAAACACCCACCCCACTAAGACTTGTTTTCTAATTACCTCTTAATATTTTTAATAAACTTAACAGTCTTTGAATAAAAATATTTTATATTTCAATTTATTTTGACTACCCTATTGAGGCTGTACATTTTCTGACACATTTCATGATCAGCTGACCATATATAATGGAAGAGTAACAATAATTGATTTAACTGTAATGTATTAAATTAATAATTAAATCGAAATAAAACAAGTTGGAAAATCATCTCAAATTAAAGTGAGTCCGATGTCCTCAAAAATAGTACATGTATACTCCACATGCGAAGTGGTCGTCGTTAATAAATTTGAACAATATTACTGCCTCCAAGACTCCAAGTAACTTTTCAATATTTCCACATTAGTACCTACGTGCTAATACAATTTTCACCATCTAGGAGTTTTAAAAGTTTAAAAATAAATAACTTCTTAATACATCATATTTTTAATATATCACTTTCACTATAACTTACTTTATAATTTATTTATTATTCAAAAACATCACATTTCCCTCCAAAAATTAATAAAATTTATTAAAAAATAAAATTTCTTAAACTCCGTATCTATAATATAAATAAAGAGTAAATCAAATCGGGACTATAAAATTAACACAATAATTAAACAATTTAATTATGATTCTTAGCCATATATATTTGGAGTTAGTCTCCTATGAATCGGTTTGCATAGAGTTAGTCTCCTATGAATAGAACACTAAGATACTTTATTATCCATTACAAGGAATATTTAATTTGAATATAATAATTTTAAAGGGAAAAAAAAATAAAAAAAATAACACATTCTCCCGTAAATTTGGCCTATATGAAACGACCCACTTTATCATAAAAACGTAAATAACCTTTTAAGAGAAAATTTTAGGACCAATAAGATTTAATTAAAATAGACTCAGAAATTTTAGGGACATATAAAATTGTTTGTAGCGAAATTTAAAATTAAAAGAACAATAATTAAAAGTGAACCACATTTCATAGCATAGTTAAAATGAGAACTTTCTTTCAAAAATAAATTATCATGAAATTGAACATTAAGCACTTTATTTAAAGTAGACGTAAATACATTAAAAGATTCTCATTAAATTGAATCACCTCTAATGAAATAACAATTAGGAAGCTCTTACTATTAAATAACTATTAAATGAGTTTATCATGATAAACATGTTAATGTATATAAAAAATGAAACAATAAAGCCAAACAAATACCAAATAATTGCTTTATCACCCATCGTCTCTCTCCATACTCCATCTCCTTTAATCTGTAAAATATTTATATGATGGGATGAGCAAACCACAGCTCAGTGGGAAAACACTTGTCTACAATATATAACTCACGTATAAACATCAATAAATCACAACTAACAGATATAACCTTTCTGTGAACATGTCTGTGAATGATCGATCATGAAGCACGGCGGGCGTTACCCGAGGATTACATAAAATCCCGACACCTGAAAGTGTCCTGACTTATATAAATGTAATAGCACGGCGAGCCTTCCAAGGATCTTTTACAATCCAAGTATTCTCGATGACCTTTTTATCAGTCCCGGACCCATAACGCGGTCCTAGCTACATGTCTATGAATAGTATTACGAATACTCTATGTCCGTGGACAGTACTACGAGTAATACTCTATGACTGTGATGCAAGCAGTAACTTACCAACGTAAACACATAAGCACATATGATAGACAAAGTTTAGATTTCCCCACCTGGAATGATGTTGATGATGAATGGATGCACTTGAATGCGTATGATGATCCGTGTCTTGTTATAACTTTCATCTATCATCAAACTATACTTATCTCAGATTAATATGCAAACTTAAAATAGAAATAAGATAATGAGTTTAAATCTTTATAAAATAATGGAAGTGTAACTTCAATATTTGAAATAAGAGAGATTAAAAGAATTTACTATGAATGGTTTGATTAAAAGTGATAATTATTATAACTGATAAAATAAAAATATGATCAGTCCAAAATATAATATACATTTAATCTTTTGTGATAGAAAGAACATATCCAAATTTAATAAAATAATAAGGTGTAAAACTCTATGTTTTGGATTTTCAAAGTGATTGTAGTAAAAGCTGGAATTTCTCATAGTCACTGATAATAATTTAATATGTTTAAATTTAAACAATTAAATCATAAGAAAATCATATGAAATATAAAATATACAGTAATATACAACATATCCAAAAATAATGTTTTTTAAGGATCAGTAAATATGATTTTTATATTTTAAAAAATTAAGATAAAATAATCTTGAAATAATTTAAGCAGCAATAAAATATTTATAATAAATATTATATAATATCTATGAATGTGAAAATTACACAGTAGATTTTAAATCTTAAAATATATGATATATATGAAAATCAGATTATTTGGATTTGTTAAAGTATTTATTTCATAATTTCAAATCAGAAAGAAGAAGTTTGGATGGATCAGATATTGTTGTGATATAAAATCAATATAAAATCATACATATTCTCAAAATTATTAAAAATATTATTTTATGTTTAAAACCACGTAGGATATGATATATAATAAAATCATAATAATTTGAGGTCATTTAAAAGGGTTTTGATATAGTAAAATTGAAATCAAAGTACATAACAGTTCATATATAAAAATTAGTATACATTTAATTTAAAATAATTTACTCATTTATTCAATAGGATATTTTTATTGTGAATCATAAATACTGTAATATAAAATATATAAAAATATCATGATGTTTGAAGATGTCTAAATATTTTATTAGTAATTTCAAATAAGTAGTAATTTCATGATCTAAACTGAATGTACTAATATTTTAAAATTTGTATCAAATAATACAG
The DNA here is from genome assembly GCA_023678885.1 of Pogostemon cablin. Lineage (NCBI taxonomy): Eukaryota > Viridiplantae > Streptophyta > Magnoliopsida > Lamiales > Lamiaceae > Pogostemon > Pogostemon cablin. The sequence goes on along the minus strand of CM042977.1, from coordinate 22,030,592 downwards.
TACTTCAAATGACTTAAATTTATCACAGATTACCAATAACACCACAAAGTATAACATATACGAAAATAAAGATTTTTAGAGCTCTTTAAATATGCTTTATAATTTATATATAGAAAACATAACATATTTGACAGCATGATCAGAAATATTGAAAATTTAATATAAAATAATATAATCGTTATTTCGGCTTGAAACTTTTACAGAACACCAAAACATTCATGATTCATAACATATCCAAAATTCAGATCGTTTGAAAAGGTATAAATATATAATTCGAATTTTCTAGTCACGTATCTATAAAATTTCAGATTCTACAGACATATGTATAAATTTCATATAAATTAAAATATAACTCCAAAAATCATGAAATTTTAACTACAAGTCAAAAACTCAGTATTACACAACATATAAAAATTTCGTATCCATTGGAAATAAATAGATATAGTTTTGAAATTTTAAGAATGAGTTACCTTAAATGTGTAATTTGGATGAAATCTGAAAATCTCGTTTCCATGGATTTTTTTGATGATTGAAATATCTGGGTTTCATGTGTGTTGCGTGTGCATTTTTCATAGGGGAGAAAATGAAGAAAACTGTATTTCTGCTCTTTCTTTCTTAAACCCTAACAACGATGGAGAAAATGAATTTTTTTTTAAAAGAACAGATTCATTTCTTTTATTTTAAATATACGTATCAAATAAATTGGGCTTGAAAATTATTGGACTTGGGCTTACACTATATATTTATTAATATGAAGTGAAAAAGATTTAAAGTAAAGCTCTTTTAGAATAACTAAAAGTTTAATAGACTTTAAAAATGATTAAGAGTATATAAAAATGTCGGGATATTACACTATAAATCCTAGAATGCATCGGCCCAACCTTAGAATGCCCTTTAATTATTGACTACTCTCTCTATCTCTTACGTATAAAAGAGAATTACATCCAGAAAATTAGTGGCAAACCACTTGATACTCAATATCACAAACAAAAAACGAAAAGAAGAGGAAAAGAGAAACTATAACTGTGAATCCACGATGAATTATGAAGGAATATTAAGAGTATATTATAAATCAATCCAGAATCATAGAAAATAACTATCAAATCTAAAAATGTAAAAAAATCCGCATGTTAATAGCAGATGGCATCTTTACCAAAGGAACTAAAAGATAACCTAGTCTTCTTCTCTGATCCAAAGCTAAATTTTAGATCAGAAGCATCGTGAGTTGCAGCACTGCTGCTCGACGGAAACGAGAAGACAATACCTGGAGCTGATTTCTCCGCACCAAAAGAGTAGGAAGGAGTACTGGGTACAGCCATTGCCTGAGGGAGACTACCTACTGAAGTCGATGGGGTGATGGAGGGAGTTGGAGGTTCTGGGTTAGCACCTGAAGAAGCGGAGATGGGGAATGTGAAGCTCGGCCCGTTGTCGGAGGAAACTGCACGTAAGTTGGGCTTGTTGATCAAGATTGATGGCAGTGAAGGTTTGGCCCCCTGATTCTTCATAACATCCGCACCAGTTGTTCCGGCTACCGTCTTCCCATCTTGTCCGTTACTTAGATGAGGACGAGAGAACAATGAACTTGTATTGGTCTGCAGATAATTACTTGTGGTAAAAGTGTCCTGCAGTAAGTAAATTATTGAGCAGGGTTTATCCAAGTAGAAATCTAAAAAGAATTCTGCGGCAAACACATTTTTTTAAACTCATTTAATTCTATGAAGTGATACATCTCTGAATTAGAAATTTCATGCTTTTACAATAAGACCACCTCTAATTCAGGAGAATGCAATCATGCATATGTTCCCGATATAGTTTTGCACTTCAAAGGCCAAGTTAAAAGACCTCAACATGAGTTATGCAGATGCTAGCCATAAATCTTCCGTTTTTCAATACAATAGTAGCATATTACTCATCATAATAGCAGGTAATAGACAAAATCGAAACCGAATTGTAACAGAAAAGCAGCAGTGATGATTGTGACATAATGCAAATAAACATCAAATCATCATTCTAATTTGAAATGCCAGAAGCTATTGCGTCGGTTATACAAGAAAAAAAATAAAAAGAGTAGTTTAATAAAGCTGTTACTGATATAATATATGTAAAAAAAATATGTCATGGTTTAAAATGAGAAGCCCCATCAACAGGGTTGAAGTTTCAAGGACCTGTTGAAGTTTCAAGGATCTATTAGGGAAGATGTTTCAAGCCTGATGTATTTACAAATTAGACATAGGCCTGTATTGTTTTACCCTTCTTTTTTCATTTCAGGGTATCATATTGGTAATCTGCCCCCGATAGGCCACTCCAAAATCATTGTTTACTAATTCATTACAATGATGAAATCTCAGTAATAGTTGATTATTGGAAACGTGGTTTATAAAAACATGATTCAACCATCCATAAAAGAGCAACATAGGGAAATAGAATGGGTACCTTATCTTTTACCACAGAACCAGAAGTTCCCGTAAGACCAAAACGAGGAGCAGCATTGGCATCAGGTACACTCTTAGAAAAAGTAAAAATTGAGCTTGAAGCCTTGGCATTTCGATTGACTGCATCTTTTGCCTCATCCTTTTCTTTGTCATTGAAATTCTCTAAGAAACTGGACTTGCTGTTACTTTTATTAAATACCGCAGGAAAGTTTGGGTTAGCTGTATCAGTCTTGATATGAGAAGAATCCTCAACAGGCGCTGGAATGGTATTTTCCACATTACTGACAACAGTTGCTTCAGGAGAAGATCTACTCCATCCAGTAGCAAACTTCAATTCGTCTTCTTTTAGTTTAGGGGTGGGTTTGGTTCGATTAAGGTGTTCCACTATTTGACTTAGTGCTGGACTACTGGATGTATTTGTATTTGAGATACCTCCATCAGAGGAAGATGATACCTTATCTCCTGACAAGTATTTGGACATGCCACTTGTTTCACCAGGTTCGAAATTCTTTTCTGCACTAGGCAAGAAACCTCCAAAACCTTGTGGCTTTACCAATTTAGGAGTTTCTTTAGAAGAACTCTGGAAAATAGATTCTCTGGGCCGGCGGACTTCGGAAGCAAATTTATTCCTGATACGACGTATAGGACCCACAGATCCATAGGTATTAATAGTCTCACCCCTTGGCTTCACCTGAAAACCATTTTAAATCAATACAAACACCAACAGTCACGCTATAAAATCATGTACATGTTCAAGCATGACCTCCCTACACTTGTAAGTGATTATATACAGTATTAACTAATTAATGCCACTTGTAACCCTGAACATGAATACATGATCACAAAGCTGAATGGTTTGTTGAAACCTTGATAAACAAAGCATTCAGAACCAAACACAGGATTGCTGATGGCAAAAAGCAATAACAAAGCATGAAGTTACAAGTGAATTAAAACCAATACCTGACCATAAAATGATGTCTGAGATTGTTGAAAGGGAGATGACGTGTTTGTGATTCCACGATCAGCTTGTGACTGAGTACCAAAATAAGAAGACAAGTAACATGAGTAACCCTACAGAAAACCTGTTTGTCAATCATAATGGTTTATACCTTGGTTGTGGACTTCGAAAATAAGGTTCTAGAATAAGGAGTTCTTGAAAAATCAGGAAGTCTATGCCTCCCCCTTTGACTCTGTGGTGTTATAAATCCATGACGATCATGCACCACTGCAACAGGCCAGCATGTAGACTGGTTAGGAGTAGCAGGTAGCAGAAGTGGTGGCTTTCTTGCAAATTCGTAGTCTGATTGAGGTCTTTCCGCGTTTGACATCAAATTATGAAGATCCTCACCTCCGTCAGAGGCACGATTAGCCATATACGCACGAGCAATATCAATTGGGTCAGAACTAACTCCAACCGGAACCTGCAGCAATATAAATTGGCTCAGGACTAACTCTAACTGGAACCAACAACATTTTGAATAAGTATTTCCACTCATATTAACTGTTGAAAAATAGAGATCAGACAGGGAAACAATTCTACAGTTGTTTCTGAATTCACATAAAGTACTCGAACAGAAAATTCAGAAAGTTATGAAGAATGACGATACAGAGTCATGTACTCACATCTGAGTTTTCACGTGATGTACCAATCATAGTTCTGTCAACAATATGGTTTCCTCCAGATGGTGGTTTTGAAATTTCAGGTGTCCATGAAACCAGTTGGGCATCTCCTCCAGCACTTATCATTTTCAGTTTCTCCTGTTCATGATCAGCCCTTGAATTTAATATATCCATCAAATGGGTGATTTCCTCCCTGCATCACACCAATAGACTTGGATGACATTTTGAAGAGTGATTTGCTAAATCATATACCAAATCTATGACCATTTACATCTTTCAAAAAAAATTATGCATTATTCGCACATTTCGAGAGATTTAAACAAATTCAGAGGGGAGTTTAATGATGACAAGATAGCCATGTAACAGTTTATTTACAATTTCAAGCAATTATACACTCAAAATACTAATATGTGTTGTGAAACTTTTCATATAACTTGACTTTCTGAGCCATAGTTTTCCATCTATGATATGTCTCATGGAGGCTCATTATAAAAGTAGTATATACAGTAGAAGAGGGGAGAGTCACGTCATGCCATTATCATCTGAGCTTTTTGGTATTCATTTTCTGTTTCTTTTTTTTCTTATCCAAATTGTCTTCCTAGCCTCCAAGTTTTCAGTCATCCATAGAATACACTTGTTGCAATAAAATTATCCAGTGTCTATCCACTCTATCTGTAACCTCAACCTGAACATAACACAGATACAAAAAGCAGGTTCTGTGGCTGATAATATTATAGAGCCTAGATTATCATGCATTCAGTAGTTATACTCAACTAGAAGCAGCAAGCAGAAAGCTCAAGTGAAAAAATTGCAGCTGGTTCATCAGATCAACAACAAAAAGGTCTCTACATCTGATATAGACTGTTAAGGGTAAGAAGTAAGCTTGACAACCACATTGCCAAAAGCCGATAAAAATTCATTCAAGAGAATTCACGGATATATATTCTATTCTCCACTAGTTAAGAAAAGTTCCAAAGGCTCATTCTAATAATTGTACTCCTACAAAATAAAAAGGTTAAACCACATGAAACTAGAGTAATGGAGAAAATGTGTTGAATAAATTAAAAGGAAAGAAAAGGAGAAATGTGTTTAAGATATTGTTTTCCATGGTTTTTATGTTGAATATAACACTATGAATAAAATATGTTGCACATTTAAATGTGCATAAACTGCATTTACATAATAAACTTAAATGAGTGCTCTCTCTTATTGCTATCCTCATTATCACATTGTGGAAAAAGAGTATGTTCAAAGTGGCAGAAAAACACATTCTTTTTTAGTTTTTCTTCATAATTACATAACCATTGAAGAATCCATATTCACTCTGTGTTAAGTATCTATATATCTTTTTTCATTCAAGAATGATGATGGGCTTTGATTCTCAGAACAGTTTTAACCAAGACAGCCATATATAGAGAAAGATACAGTAGAAAATCATAAGGCTATCATGTAATCACGCCGTAGTAACTTGGAGCTCAGCATATTCAAAGCAGCATACCAATGACAGCATTCTCTTATATTTCTCAATTACAAATAATAAGTGCCCTAATTAATCGCATCAACAATGTGCCAATAGACAAACCTAATGCCCAAATATTGAACTTCCAACACCAAAAAATTAGGGCAAAAACTTAAGAAAGAAGAAAAGCACCTGGAAAAAGTGTTCCCTTTGATCAGCTCCTCGATTCTAGAAAAAACGGAATCATATCGAACGCTACTCCTTTCAGTAGATCTGAGCATGGGCGACTGCATAAAATCGTACCGAAAAAAAAAATCACAAACAATCTCCTTCAAAAGCAAATAAAACCTTCAGTAAAGTACGACGTTAAGGGAAAATCATAACTAATTAAGCACTTTGCAAACTTAAAAAAAAAAAAAAAAAAAAAAAAAAAAAAAAAGAAAAAGGAGTATAATGAGTACTGGAGATGCAAGTGTAAAAATTGGAACCTGATTGGTTATGCGCAATTGAAAGTCTGAAAGGTTCATATTGTTAAGCTGAAATTGAACATAAGATGCAGAGAAGAGTGTGCTGTAATGGCGGCTGACGTTCTTAACTGACAGCCATCATAACCGCAGATCGCTCCTTTATTTTCTGTGTTACGAGAAAATTTCATTCATTTAATTTTAGTCCTCAATTACACGTTGGTTTTAAATTTGACCCCTTAAAAGGGGGAATCGCGTCGTCGACCCAAAAATTTCACCCCTTTGTTTAGGGATGGTAACGAGTAGGGTAATCGTATTTTTTTTGGTACTCGAACCTGTATTTAATAAAAATATTAGTACTACTCATATCTGTTTTATTACTGTTTAAAATATTATTTGTAATACTCATATCCGTCCCGTACTCGATTGTTCCTACTCGCGGGTACCCAAACCCGTCAAACTTATTTTTTTTTAAACCTAAAATATTAAATTTCAAGTCTTAAATATTTTTAAATAAATGTGTCTATAACATTAAACATTCTTGGTCTCAACGTTAAATAATAATTAAAACATGACATAAAATCACCACCCGAGTTTTAAGATCTTCAATTCAAACTTCAAATAACATACAAATAAAATAAAATGATAGATTAGACTAATGATTTGTAAATTTACTTAAATATTGAATCATGTAATAAGCATCACTTGTGTCTAAACGGTGAAGGGGTATTTTTTTTAATATGAGGTTAAGTGTTCGAAACCTCTATAAAACACATACATACAAGTATTAAATGGGACGGGTATATGCGATTACCCGCTACCCCTATACGATTATTTATACGGGTAGCGGGTATCCGAAGGGGGTGAATCCGAACTCTACCCGAACCCTAATGGGAATTTTTATTTTTTTCCAAACCCGTACCAATAGGGATTTTTTTCCAAACTCGTAGAAAAAAAATTTATTAAACACCGTCATATAAGTATGAGTTGATATTAGGTGCACCTGGGTGCAAGGGTGAACCCATATGCGTATAATTTTTTATTCTATTTTGTATAAAAAATATTTTATTTTGTATACGTATTTTTTAATAATTGTATACTTTTTTCACACGAAGTTTTTCATTAAAAAAACTAGTATCCATATGTGTATAACTTTTTATTCAATAGTGTATGCATATTTTTTAATAATTGTATATTTTTTACACTCAATTTTTCATTAAAAAACTAACAATTAAATTATATACATTTTTGTTCATAATTGTATATATTTTATTTATATTTGTATACGTTTTTTAAAGTGGGTGCACCCTATCTTAGGGTGCACCTGGGTGCACAGTATAATTAGCCTATAAGTATACATTCATTCGCACATAATCTTCTCAGCATTTCAATTTTTTTTCTAGATTTTTTTAAGATAAAAACTTGTGAGCAGCCAGCGCACGGGCACACTCCATGCGCCTTTAGAATTTTGTGTTAAATTGTACTCCCTTCGTCCGCCTAAAAGAGGATCTTTTACTTTTGTCCACGCGGATTAAGGAGTATTATTATTTAATGTGTAGTGGGTAGTTGTATTAGTGGAAGTGTGCCGATATTTTAGTTGTATTAGTGGGGATGTGTGGGTTCCATGTGTGTAATAAAGGAACTGACCCTCTTTGGGGCGGAGGACCAAAATAGAAAAAAGATCCTCTTTCGAGCGGACGGAGAGAGTATATCCTTTAGTATAAAGATGTGTACCCTTTATTTTTTGAAGAAAAATAAAAGTATTAATGAAAAGTGTATATCCTTTAGAACAAAATGGTGTACCCTTATTAACTAAAGTGTATACCCTTTAGAACAAAATAATGTATCATTACCCATAATACTAAATTTTAAAGGCGCACCGTGTGTCCCGGGACACGCAAAACCAACTTTTTTTTAATCCAATTTTGATCTCTAAATTTGTAAAAGAAACTTTAAATATTATTGAAATACTCAATTTTATTATTCCTGTGACTAGTTAGTTTATCACTAAGTGTCGCATTTTATTTTAAAAAATATGTACTTATATTAATAAGGATATAATTTTTTCATTGACAAGAGTTCAGTTGTTTAACTAAGTAAATAAATTTTTTTCCCTATAAATCAAAGTCAAATGCATATATTTTTATACTAAAGAGTATAATATAAGAACAAAATTGGATATGAGATTTGTGTGCCCAGATACATCCCAAGTTTATATATATATATATATATATATATATATAGATAACAATTGAGATTAAAACTAACTAATTTCCTAGATTATAACAATCCAAATCAAGAAATTAATCTATAGCTATACATATTTAATCATTCGAAAAGACTATGAAAAACCCACTATATGAGATTATATTCTAATTTGATCATCAACTCTTGAAATATGATTAAAATTATCACAAATATGGTTTATTGATTGTTTTTGTGACAATTACCAGAATTTCAAATAAAAATAAAGAACTTTCATAAACATTATAAACATAAACCACAACCAATCATTTGTACTCAAGGTTAAAACACACTTTGCTAGATGATCAATGATTACAAATTAAAATATTCAATTAAGTTAGTGCATTTGACGATAAAAACCTGTTTACCTCTTTATTTCCCTCTTATCATATTACCCACACACATTTCATTAGAATAGCTTTGAAAAATATTATTACTCACCCTATTAATACTTGTTATGCTAAATACGATATTATCTCTGAGTTTAGTTGAGATACTCTCCTAACTTTATTTGTCAATCAATGTGGCTGTTTTTCAAAAATCCTAATATAAATTTATTTCTTGTAAAAAAAGATTAATAAGAGACACAGAGAAACAAAATTACAATATCGCAAGCTAGCATTTTAGATCAGGCAAGGAGTGACAAAGCACTCACTCACAAACTATCATTATTTTGATTTAAATACGGTGTGCGCATTTGAAAATACCGAAATTAAATACTCCATGAATTAATTAATAAAATTATATTGAGTTTATTAAATTTAATAGGATTAAACAAGTAACTAGTGAAATAACCTAAGCATAAAGTAGAAAAAAATGTTTCTCATCTACTTGTTTCTTTTAATATAGCCAAAGACTTGTGTGAGATCATATTCCGTGAGACGGATAAGAAGTGATAACATTATAATGGAAAGTGAAAATTATAAAAAATTGATACATCAAATACTTATTTTGTCCTAAGTTAAATTTTATACTTTTTCGTTTTTTCTTGTTCCATAATAAACTTTACTAAAAAAAATTAAATTTTTTCTAACCTATTCAAGGGTGGGAGGAGTAATTGATCAAATAATACAGTTATCAATACAAATAAATTAACTGAGTAAATGACACTTTTTAAAAAAAGTAAAGAGAATTCGTAAACTAATTTCACACACGAACTATCTATCTATCTATATAATTAAACAACAAATGTAGTCACCATATGGAAACTCATGAGAATAATTAAGAAAAAGAAGGAAAAAAAAAAAAGCCCACATACATATATGGACACAAGTAATTAATCAAACAATCCAAAACCATCCTATAAGTGAACCAGCAACCAGCCCCATAGCCAGCAGCACCGCCATAACAATGGCGGCGACTTCCGCCTCCGGCGGCGGCACCTCCTTGGGAGCCAGAATCATAACAACACTAGTAAGATAGCCATTGGAGAATCCCAACAACACCGTCAGCACCACCACCGGCGCCTCCGTCCTCAGCCACAGCGGCCCCCGGAAACAGCCAACAAACAGCGGATAGAACACCACCCTAGCCAGACAAGCCCACGTGGCATTCCCAATGCTCTTCATTACATACACAGCCGTCAACGACTTCCCCAAGAAATCAGACACGTTGTAGGTGGCGATCAAGACAATGGGGTACCAATCTTTGAGGAGATTGGACTTGATGTTCTCGGCTAAGAATCCAGGGAATATGGAGAGTGTGACTGTGTATATCATGAATATCCCGAGTCCCGGAAAACTTATCCTGGCGAAAGTTTTCCGGAAGTCGGGGGTGGAGAAGGTGGAGGAGGAGGAGGAGCGGCTTTGCATGAGGGGTGAGTTGAAGAGAAAATTGGAGCAGATGATGCATCCTAGGAGGATTGATGAGGCTGTAATGAAGTAGAATTCAGCACTTGCTTTTAGGCCTTGTGGGGTTTGTGGGAGGGATGCTTTTGTTATGATTCTTAGGATTGAAATCACTACACCTGCATGCAAATTTCATTTCAAAGCTCTTTAGGCGAAATAGATCGTTTTACGGGATAATTTTATGAAATGAATAAGACACTATAATATTTTTTTAATATAAAATATACTCGATTCATATGTCCAGTTTAACTACTACTATTTTATAAATAAAGGTTATAAATAAATGAAAAGTAATAATGTCTTTATGAAAAATTAGTAAATTGTAAAAATAAAATAGTGAAATTGTATCTTATTGTTGGATTGATTTTGCCCTTATTATAAAATTATTACAACTTTAAATAATGGGAAAGACTTGTTGAAAGTAATAACTTTTTAATAAAAAGTAATATTAAATTAATAAAAAGTAATAGTTATTCTATAAATAATTCAAATGTAAGTAAAGCCAAGTGATCATTCCTTAATTATAATTGATCCTATATCTGAATTTTGCCATTTGAGATCCCCTATTAATCCTAAGGGTATGGGTGAATGACACTATACCTAGATGTGTTATTAACCTATATATCCCCTTGAAATTCCAAGGGAGTGGAATAGCAACAGAGAATTTGTTCTCGAGTTTTGCGGGAAGTTGAGGGATGAAATTGTAAATTTTAATTTATAAAAAGAGAAATGGGAGAGCTTCGAATTAATTAGAGTGGAATGAATGAATTTGAATGATGTACATGAACAAAACTGGGAAGTTGACTACTTAAATAGGGTTGAACTTGAATTTAAAGATTTGTTATGGTGTCTTCTCCCGTCGAGATTGTCTCACGAAATGAGTTCTGTAAGACGGATAAGAAATGATAATTTTTATAATGAAAATTAATAATTACGATGTTGTGAATTATTTCAAAAATAATTTATATTATAAATGAAAAATATGAAATAAAAGTGATAATAATATTTTAAACAAAAAGTAATAACTACGAAAGCGTAAAATGATATACCGTGAAACGATTTCACACAAGATTATACATATTTTAATATGTAGTGGGTAATTTTATTAGTCTTATATGTGGACCTTATGAAGATATATTAATTATTTTGTGTGACTCTCATTTACTGAAATTAGAAATATAACCAATTATATAACACCAAAAGGATAATATGTAATTATTATAATGGAATGAAGGAAGTCGATTTTAGCTATATGTGTAAAATGTAAATGATCGATGGTTGGTCATTTGTGTAAGCTGAGAATATTAATTGAATTGAAGATTAATATAGGTGGTAGATAAAGGATTGATTTTCAAAACTAAAACAAATATCGTCTAAGTTATTTGATTCTTTGAATGACACAAAGATTTTGCAGATTCTCTATTCCATGATCTTAATTATTCCATCTAGCTAGCCTAGCTAGTATTCAACAAACTTTAAATTTCTTACGCCAACTTGCTATAATTTGAAGCAAGATAAATATAACGTTAATGATGCTACGTGGGTAAATATTTTTAAAAAATTTCTTTTTTTCCACTTTTTAACAATATTTTTTTTAAATGTCAAAAAAGGCAAAAAAAGATCTTGACTCGTCAATATTTTTTTTGGTCTTTTTTGACATTTTTAAAAATGTTGTTAAAAAGTGAACAAAAAATAAATAAATATATTAAAGGCTGCAGGGCACTGTCCTCGTTACTTCAATTTATAAATAGGATCTAAGCCACTTATATACATAGATTACTACAACAATTATAAAACAAATATAAATTAACACATAATGTGGCACAAAGCATCCATATAGCTAGCTAGTTAATTAGTTTATTGCCACCTTGTGTAATAATCAAGAATGTTGGAAATCAAGGATATAGAGAAATTAATTAGGTGAACAGTGAGAGAAAATGAACCTTCCGTATTGAAGAGGATCCGTTTTCAGAAAATCAGTTAATTACCTGAAGAGGCAGTGCCTGCAAAGAAGGCTTGCATGTATCGTTTAGGCAGCATTCCAGCAGCTCCAATCAAGCTCCCACCAATCAATCCATCAGCCAACCCACAAATCAAAACAGAGCAAACCACCACACTATACCCTTTGTTTGAACTCATAATCTTTGCCCCATTCTTGTGAAATGTCCAATTTATTACAGGTGTGGCCATTAAGGACACAACAAACATGGAAAATCCCAAGTGGATCCTCAATTTTAGGCTCAACTTCTCCCTACAATAACCCCACTTCAAGAGCACCCCCAACACTAGCAAAGATGAGCCCATGTACACCACCGAGAACACCTTCTCAACGTGTCGACTAGGGTACAGATACCCGAAGTAGTCGACAGCGGTGATCAAGGCGTTCCATGGGAGCAAATTCCCAGCTCCTAGAATGAAATGAAGAATGTAACCAATCTTGTATTTGTCTTCGGGTTCGGTTACTAACACATCCTTGGAATTCTTCCGACCCGCCATTTAAGTTTAAAACATAAATCACTTCGGCCGTTTGTACGGTCGGAAAATTTGAAATTAGGAAGAGGGTTGGTTTAGGTTGACAAGTCTATATAATTCTTGTCAATCTTATCATTTTAGGGGTAATTAGGATCACATATTCAAGAATATTAATCATGTTAGGACATGATCATATATAGTCACATATGAGGGATGATATGGAACATTATTGTATGGTACAAAAGTGTGGCAGAATGTCCAAACAATTTGATGCCTTGAATTCATGGTTCTCATCTTACTTCTTGTCCATGTCAAGCAAACTGCATCATTATAGCTAGACTTCATTCATAGCATCAAAATGCCTTTTTCTCCTTTCATCTCTCACTTTTATTAGGGCATAACGTTTGTTACAAAATTATCTTGCTTTCTTCAAAGTTACATGTATGGGCAAAAACTCGTGTGAAACGGTTTTCTATAAGATAAATGATATTTCCTCCGTCCAAATTTACATGTGGATTAAGCAGTATTATTATTTAATGTGTAGTGAATAGTTGTATTAGTAGTTGTGTGAACTTTATATTTTAATTGTATTAGAGGATTTGTATGGACCCATATGTATTAAAAAGGAAAGAGAACCTTTTTGGTGGGATGCCCAAATAAAAAAAAGAAATTCTTTTAGTGGGAGAGAGGTAGTATATGTATAGGCAACAACTCGTGTGAAACGGTTTTCTATAAGATAAATAAGAGATGGTTTTTGTAAGATAAATAATTAGTGATTAGAAATGATAGAAGTTAGATATGTGACTCATATAAAGTAATAAATATTCAATTAAAGTAGTATTTCATATACATAATCTGTAGAGCAGATGAAAAATTATTACTTCCTTCTTCTCTCAAAATATTTCATTCTTTTCTTTTTTACTCTTTCTACAAAATATTTCAAAATTTACTTCTATTAAAGGGGGTGAAGGATACACTATAATAATTCATACTTTTTGCACACATCCAACATAATATCCACTTTCTCATATATTACTACAACTTTATACATATTTTTTATTAAATTAATTAAAACATTTCTATTTTTTCTTGCTTAATACATAAAAAAATAGTACTATTTTTTTAAACTTCGCACACACAGAAATTCATGAAATACAACGAAAAATTGAGGAAGGCACGTCTTAAATAAAAAGTAAAAAAGCCACACATTCATACGATTGCTATTATGTATAGATTATATATACTCCATATATCATCCTCATTTAATTACTTCATAGGCAAAAATTTGTGTGCATCCGATTGTACGGACCACATTTCGTACGTCTTTAGAATTTTGTGTTAAATTGTATATTCTTTAGTATAAAGATGTGTACTTTTTATTTTCTAAAGAAAAATAAAAAATATTAATGAAAAGTATATGCCTTTACAACAAAATAATATACTCTTATTAATTAAAGTGTATATCCTTTAGAACAAAACAATATACTCTTTTACATAATAGTAAATTCTAAAGGCACATTGTGATGTGCTGTGTGCATGAGCACGAGAGCCTCACTCAATATTGGTATCATACGCGCGCACACATATCTAAATTTATTTTCTATCTCATTACGTCTTTGCATTTTTTTCATTTACTTGTCTTGTTTTTTACGCCTGTAAAAATAGTAGAAGTTTCCAATAATAACTTCTGAACAAATTATTTTAGAGTCTAATTATTACTCTATTCCACTATTATTCAACTATTAGTTTGATATATAAAAAAATTATACCTGCAAATAATTACAAAACTCTTAAAGTATAATGTGGCATTAATTTGAAAAAAATCATGAGATTTTCAATTATTTAAAAAATAAATACAAGAAGACACACAATATTGGAATATGTGATCCGATGTCATGCCTGAGGTACATATACTTGGACGATTTTACCATTTTAAATAATAAATAAATTAATGTATATTATGTGTGTTAGGTAAAAATTGTAAATTTATAATTATATTGTAGTACTTTTAAAATTGAGAATTAATGTGATATATCCTTTTGGAGTGATGAAAAATAAATGTAGGATTGAAGAAAATAGAAATTGTGAAATTTAATATAGGACGAAGGGAGTATATTCACTTAATATTTTAATGATACGGATATATAGATACCCAAAATAAGAAAATACTTTGCTCGTGGTTCTCCCTAACATAAACTAGAATACTCTATTTGTTTTATGAAAAGAGTTACATTTACTGTTTGCACGAAAATTAAATAATATAATATTTTAATTAATGTTTAGATACTACTAATATTTTAATGTATATTTGGTATGTATATTAGTGTTCTGTGTGGGCCGTCTCACTTTAACATTTACGTTTTCTTTTTACACGTAGATTAAGATATATAATATTTTATTGTGAAGTAAGATGAGAGAAATAATATTAAATATGAAGTGAGTAGTTGTATTAGTGTTGTGTGTGAGTCATATATGAAATAATTAATTATTTTATGTAAGACCAACTTGACATAAAGGAAGTGTAAATCTTAATTTGGGCAACAAAAAATGGAAAACGTAAACCTTAAAGCGAGACGGATAAAGTATTAACTATTTTGTATGAGTTTTATCTATTAAAAAAGAAAATAGTACTACCTCCGTCCGATTTTAAGGCGTCCGTTTGTTTTTTGTATTTGGATTAAGGAGTATTATTATTATATGTAAAGTGGGTAGTTGTATTAGAGAGAAGTGGTGGGTCATATTGTGTACTTTTTTACTAAATATAAAAAATTAATACATTTGAATCGAATGTCAAAAATAATAAAATAGACACCTTAGAAGCGGACAAAAGGGTATAATTCTTATTTCACCACTACTAAAATAGATAAATATAAATCTTGTGGGAAGAGGAAGATGTAAATAAATACGAATGCAAGTATCCACAAAACGTGGAAATAAAATATACTCCCTCCTTCCTACAAAAGTTTGCATGCCTCTTTCAGCACGGAGATTAAGAAAAATGATAACTTTTAGGGGTATTATGGTATTTTTTTATAATAAATAAATGATAAAGTATGTTAGGTGTGTTAGGTAAGGATGTTTTTTTTGTAAATAAAGTGTACGGAGAAGGATGATTGTATTTTACTTTTTATTTTTTAAAAATATATAAATTTTTGTGAGACAATCTAAAATGGAAAGTTTGCCACGTGAAATGAGACGAAAGAGTATAAAAAAAATAATCCAAGGGTAGGGAGATGCTCAAAAGTAGCATAAAGAAAAGCAACTTTACAAGGAGAGGAGGCAGAGCGCTATTATTGTTTTAACTTTCTCTATCAAACGTCTGAACCGTAACAGCTGACTTGACACTTCAGTTGACAAAACTGTGTAAAATTTTAATTGGATTTGATTGACAGGATTTGATTGATAACTTTGAATTTCAGAATCTATAGTTTAGGTTTTGCAAGAGATAAAAATCATTTTTGTCCCCAAAAAATTTTTTTTTGAACTTTTGTTCCATTGTCTTTTTAATTATATCAAAATGATTAAATTTTACTCCCTCCGTCCATTATAAACGTATTTGTTTATTTTTTGCACGTGGCTTAAGGAATATTATTATTTTATATAAACTGGTTAGCTGTATTAATGGGAAGTAGTTGAGAGTGGTGGGCCATGGGTGTGCCTTTTTACTAAAAATGAAAAATGAATACTTTAAGAGTGAACGACCCAAAATTACAAAATGAATACATTAGTGGTGGATGGAGGGAGTACTTTTGTAATGATGTCCGTTTTCGAGTTTGAAACTCATATTTTAATTTTTAAAATTTACATCTAAATTTTAAAAATCACCCCTATAGTATATACCTTACATTTTTTTCTCAATTAATACACTTTCATCTCTCCTCTCTAATCTAATTCTTTTACATCTATCAAAAACCCAAAAATAACATAGAATCACTATTCATGATTTTCAAACTCCACAAAATCTCAAAATAAACATCATTCAAGTTTAACATTGAAATTAGATTTTTTTTCATTAATGGTTAATATTAACTCTAGCATCATAATTACGTTACTAATATAAGATCGTCCCACGGAGTGACTTTCATGAGACGGGTAAAAAGTGATTACATTTTTAAGAAAAAATGATACTTACTTGATGAAAAGTAATAATAATGCAATGAACTATTTCATAAATAATATATACTCTCCCCGTTCCACCCAGAGAGGGTCTTTTACTTTTTGCACATAGATGAAGAAGTATTATTATTTAATGTGTAGTAGATAGTTATATTAGTGGGAATTGAGCCCATATTTTAGTTGTATTAGTGGGGGTGTGAGTCCTATATGTGTAAAAAAAAGTGTGAGTCTCCTATAAACTAGATTCACGATGTAAACCCTGTGATCCCCCTTTAATATAAATCATACCAATACATACGAGTATAATAAGATTAGAAGGGGGGCCCTTTAATTTAAACCCTAGCAATACATACGGTATAATAAGATTGGAAGGGAGGACCACATGGTTTACATAATGAACTCAGTTTAAACAAGTGTTTGGCAAAAAGGAAATGGGACAAACTGGAAAAAAATGAACTCTATAAAAGAGACGGAGGGAGTAATAAAAATAAAAAGTGATAACGTTCTAAAAGAAAAGTAATAATATACTATATTTAATAAAAAGTGATGACTAATTACAAAATTGTAAAATGGTCTCATTATGAAACGATCTCACACTACACTACCTCTTATCTATTTCACACATTATTCTTTTTTAAAAAATGTAGTATATATATTCAAAGTGAAACGGAATGCTTACTCATGATTTAATGTTTAATGTTATATTTGCATGGATGTTGATTCACTTTGTATCAGATTGAAAAAATAATGTAATCTGATTTCAAAACGCATGATTTATATCGAAATATTTTAAGTATTGCAAAAAAATTACATATAATATATAACTTCTTTCATCCTATAATAAAACGCTTCACATTTATTGTTCCACATTGTTTAAGAAAAATTGTATATTTTAACTATTTTTGTTGATTTTAGAGGGTATTGTAGAATTATTAGGTAGTAAAAAAGTATCAAATAATGATATGTTTATGAAATAAGAAGTAACAAATTTAAAATTTAAATACTTTCTGAGGTTGAGGTTGTTGGATTAAGTGATGTTTCTTTTTATGGGATATGAAGAATTTTGTGAGATAAATAAATAAGAAAAATATTAAGGGTTTAATGATAAGGAGGAAGTATATTATAAGAAAACAAGTGAAAGAAATAATAAAAAGTAGAAGTGTGGGGACAAAAAATGGATGGGTTAAATTTGAGATCACTCTTTTAATTGTGCATCTCCACATTTTGCTCGAATAAATGGGGTACGAATTGGATGACAAAGAACAATACATCAGTTAATGTTTTCTACTTTATGAATTTTTTTATTTTTTATTTTTTGGAAAAGGAATTACCCACAAATTTATAATCAAATACTTACAAATAGAGTTTGACAAAAACTAACAAGACTTACTACCATATTGAAAACCTAAATTAAACAATCTATAGGATTTTCACTCCACATAGAGAAAATAATATCATTTTTCAACACTCCCTTTTTCATTTTCCACCAACTCCATGTATGCAAATGGGATCACTTGTTACATAATAATGTTTCATCTCCTGTTACATAAATTAAATACTTGCCACGTGTCATAATCAAAGGCCAAAATTCAATAGATGCCCCAAGGATTTAATGGTCATTTGTAGGGTATAATTTTTTTATACAAGGAAACACCAATGAAACATGAGATATGTAACAGGGAATTCAACTTGCCATGTATGGGCTTTTATCTCCTCAATAACTTTCTGTAGGTCCTACCTTTCTGAATTAAAGACAATATCATTCCTATTTTTCCATACTACCCAAATAGAATATAACAACACATCCAAAACAAGTTTAATTTTATTCTTATGATAAGGGGAATTTCTAATTTGAAGTAGACTTACTTTTAGATCTTCATTTATCGACACCTGTCTTCTTAACCATCTTTTGCACTTTGTCATTACCTCTTGAGTTTTCGTGAAGCTTCCCATTACATACTTCATTGTTTCCTCCTCCTTATTGCATAGGACACATATTTTTGATGCGGTGTACGGGAGACAACTTCGTCGATATAGCTCTGATGTTGTTGGAATGTCTTTGTTTATCACCCTCCACGCATGTATTTTGATCTTCGTTGTGGCCTTGCTATCCCATATCAACCTTGAAATCTCCTTTAAAGTTGTTGTCTCTCTTCTCTTCCTCTCTTCAAGCATGTTGCAAACCTCTCCAACAATGTACTTTCCTTGTTTATTGTCATTCCATCTCCACCAATTATTTCCATGTTGAATATGGTACCTGTTGATCAAAGACATAAACTCATTCACATGTTAGTCTCACGACTCCATAATTCTCTCTTCCACTCCAATTTCCACACCCATAACTCCCCTCCCAATGATCCATTTTCGACAGTAGCTTACCATTATCTTTACAAAGATAAAACAACCTAGGATACTTGGAATTATTATTATCTCAATTAATCTTTGAGTTCAATATGTTTATATAGTGTTCAATGAAATATGCACCAAGTTGTACGGTTCAAAAAAGTTTGCCACTAATTAAAATTGGAATGAATTATGTATACTTTTATTGGTGCCGACATGTCGATCATGTATTGGGCATAGGACACCACACATAGGTTGAAAAGACTACACGTGATGATATTAATTGAGTGATACTTGTATCCATCGATTTATGAATTTTTTTTATTTTTATATAGTATAAACTTTATTTTATATTTGTTCATATTTTATTATCATAGTAGTCTGATATATTTGCCGGAAGATATTTTTGTTGTCCTTATAGATTACCCATATCACGTAATTATTTACTGCAATTGTAGGATCAATTAGAGATTAATTTTATATTTGGTAAATATTATATTCTCCATAGTCCTAAGAGAGATTGTAGCCCCTCTCTAATATATAAACCCCAATTCACTTTATAATTATTTCTCTAACTCATTATCTTATATGGTATCAAAAAGCCTTTAAAGCCATAATTTTTCAAACAATTATGGCTACAAAACTCACCACCACCATCCGAAATGCTGTTAAGCCTACAAAACCACTTATCATTTCCATTTTTCCAATGTTCTCAAATTGAATTCCACCAAGTATAATGCAGATTGAAGCTACCTTTAATGGCTATGATCTTCTTAAATTTATTGATGGTACTCATCCTGCTCCTACGCCTACTATCACTCTTCGAACAGTTACTTCTCCAAATCCAAAGTATATCTCATGAATGCGTTAGGATAAATTGCTATTTGATGCACTAGTGTGCTGCTCTTGATACTCAGGCCCCTGGCTCAAACTTATGCCAAACCATCACGTGGGCATATAAAGCAAATTAAAATGTAAAAAAGAAATGTAAATTTTAATTTAGAACAAGTTAAAATGACAAAATGTATATATGAAAAGAATAAATCATAAGTTTTCATGGAACATTATTTCCATATCACGATTTCTGGGGAGTTATTGCCTTAATTGAAACCTTATTGAGTTTTCTAAAGACATGGAACTCTTCATGGGCTTGGTTTTATAAACTTTTTAGTTAATTCCTTGTGTGAGAGATTTTAAATGTTGGGCCCTTTATATAAATTTTAGTTGGGCTTTGTAGTGATTGGTATTTTAATAAAACATTATAATAATGTTCCCTAACATAGAACCAGGAAAATAGATCATAAGATTTTTTATTATTATTATTATTATTACTAGCATTTATCCGGCCGCGTGTTGCGCGGATAGGGAAATTTCTAAAATATTTTTATATATATAATCTTCTTTTTCTTATAAGATTAACATAATTTTCTTGGAATGCGAGGAGTATTTTTTTTATACTCGACCATGCTTATATACTCCCTCCGTCCCGCGTTAAGGTTTACATTATCCATTTTGGGTTGTCCCACGTTAAAGTTTACATTTCCTTTTCTATGAATTTGGACTTACACAAAACAATTAATTATTCAATGGAGGACCCACACACAACACTACAACTAAGCACTTTACATTAAGTATTATTTCTTTCACATAACTACACATTAAATCATTATATCTCTTAACCTCCGTGCAAAAAGCAAACGTTAATGTTAACGTGGGGCGGAGGGAGTATATATATATATATATTTGTAATTTATAATTTTTTTAGAACCATTCAATGTATGTTTCTTTTTACGGCTTCTATTCTTTTCTCTTGGTTTCTTTTTTTGTTACAAATAAATATTAGAAAGCTTATTTTTTCTTTTTAGGATTAATTGTGAGAATTTTGCAATTTCGGATTCCTTATAGGATAACATTGGCAATGGAAATCATCAACATAAATGAAAAAAAATAAAAATTAAGGATAGGTTCATAAAAAATCAATGGATCAAATTAAATTTCAAGCAACTCTATGACTGGATAATCTAGTAAGTATTGTATTACATCTGCCAATTTAAATTATGCTTAAAAAGTGATGAGCCCATTAAAAATGTAAAATTAAGCCTTGCATGAAATCCCTTAAACTATTGAGTAGCGGTATAGAAAGTTAAATATGAAATTAACTAATTAATCTTTATTGCAATACCAATATATTTAAAATATTAATAGACTTATTATGCATATCAGAGCAGGTTCAGTAAATAGCAATACTATTATTATTGAAAAATTAACACTCAAAATTCCCCTAATTCTTCAACCAATTTTATAATAAAAATACCCTAATTCTTCAACCAATTTTATAATAAAAATAAAAGCATTTACTTTCATGTGACTCCTTAAAAGGGTTTATGGAGAAAAAAATAGTGCAAATAAGGAAAACAAAAGGCAGCAGACAGAGTTGCATAAGAAATGAAGTGGGTACGAATTTATGGACCAAAAAAAATGGCAAAAAAATAAAATTAAAATAATTCATGTGCTACCAGATTTAATACTGCTACTAAATGATTCAAAATCTTGTTCAGGAGCTTTTTAATCACAACCTTAACAGGATATAGCAAGGAAACATGTGAAGCCATAAACTATTGCCTCACTCTCAATAACTTCTGCAAGTTTTTCAAACGATCACAACCTTTTTCTGCAGCAAGTGAACTATTTGAATTCTGTATTGGAACGCACAATATACTCTCCAGATAAGCAATCACATTTTTCATTTTGAAAAACTAATCCACTCCATATGGGACAAAATATTGAAAGTTGATAAAGAAACATAAAGATATGCAACATCATCTTATCTATATATAAGTCCAAAGTAAGTTAAAAATTAAATTATACAACACCAAGCAAAAATATG